>JAESUZ010002605.1:0-600000 GCA_017311185.1 Proteles cristata cristata
AGATAAAGATCTAAAACTCCCAAAGACAGCATAGGAGAAAATCCAGGAGACTTTGGGTATGGTGGTGCCTTTTAATATACAGTACCAATGACACAACATGAAAGACATGAAAGAAAAAATTGGTGAGTTGGACTTCATTAAAATTAAACACCTCCCTGTGAAAGACAGCATCAAGAAAATTAAAAGACCAGGTACTACACTCTGGAAGAAAATATTTGCAAAAGACACATCTGATAAAACACTGTTATCCAAAATACACAACTTAAAACTCAACAATAAGAAAACAAAAAACCTGACAGAAAAATGGTTGTGAGGTCAGAACCTCACATGGGTTTAGTGCTCTTATAAAAGAGATGCCAGAGAGCTACCTAACCCCTTCCACCACTTGAAGACACTGTAAGATGGCCATCTATGAGCCAGGTAATGGTGTCACCAGATACCAAATCTGCTGCTACCTTGATCTTCTTGGACTTCTCAGTCTCCAGAAGAGTGAGAAATAAATTTTTGTTGTTATAAGCAGTCATTTTGCAAAGAATTAATGTAAAATGTGTTGTCTTCTTTTGTGCTTTTCTTTGTCATCTTGCTGAGTTAGGAAAGAAAAAGAAAAAAAAAAACTATTTCTCAGATGAGACTAAATCCCTTAGAGAAGTTTCTTTAAACTCTTCCTGCTCACTCAGAATAAAGACTAGGGGCCAAAGGATCTTGATTTCAGTCTCAGCACCTAGATTTATTACTCTTATTGTTCAAACCAGGAAACCTCTCTGAGCCTTAGTCTGCACATCTCTAACACAGGGACAATTAAGACCTTAGTTATATGTGGATATTTGAGAGCTTACATGAACTGTTAATTTGACTATGTAAATATAAGATGATATATTACATGAATTGACAACATATCTTTTTCTCAAAATGATCTCAAAGTGGCATTGGGAGGAATTAACACATTCAGAAAATATCTCTTTCCAATATTTTCTAGGGGTAATTGTATCAGTGGAGAAATCAAGTTCAGTTTTTCTAAGTGTTGAAATTTAGGGTGCTTTTACTCTGTAAGAAAGGGCCCTGAGAATTAGTTACTACTTCCAAATTAATCCAATGTTCCTCCTGTAAGCCACTCATCAAGCCTAACTCCTTTTAGAGAGACCATATTTTCCACTGAATATGTTACTTTTTTTCCAAACCAAGGAATGAATACTAGTACTACTAATAATGATAATAAAAATAGATATAACACTAATAGCTAACATTTACACAGACCTTTGTGTGTTAGACGCTATTCTCAGCATTTACATCATCTTACACTGTATTTGGGCCACCAGTCAAACATTGTGGTCTGCTGCTGTCTGAGTTGACATTACAATTGAATTGACATTATTCATTCATTCATGAAATGAATATTTATAGAGGGCCTAATATGTGTCAGACTTCTACTTAGAAAGTTGAAGCTCGATATTCCCATTGTGCCTCACACCCCAGTTATTTTTGGTTCTGCAAAAATCTAAGCCGCTTTATTTCTCAATCTTTCACAGATTCTCATCCACAAATTAATTTGTTGTATTTCTCTGCTTCCCTGTATTCCTACTCTTTCCCTGGCATGCTTTGGACATTTTTTATATAGCCAATAAGCTACCTTATATTCTGAAATTCTCTAGAGCATGCTCTCCTCTTTTCCAAGCTTAACTGAATTGGACTCAAATTTCAGGACTAACTTTGCTCTGTTACCACCAAGGATATAGAATGTTCATGCAGGGATAGGCCACAAAGCACAGAGACAAGTCTTTGGGTATAGAATCATCATTTTTCTTAGCATCTCATTATCTTCCTACATCATTTTTTAAAAATCATCATCATTTTGAGATCGTATCATCTGGTTCAATTTGATGTAAACTGGATTTTTTTTAAACCAAGCAGATAACAAATATAAGAGCAAATCAGCTCATTTTATATTTATTTATATTCAGACAGAAAATTACAGAGGACAATCATTTAATCATTTAAATGATTTTTCACTTTTAAAAACTTATTAGACCTGTGTGCAATATCTAGTACTATAGTCAGAGGACCATATCGACAAGCTCATTCCAAAGGCAAAGTAATTCATATTCTATATATATATATATATATATATATATATATAAAATCACTAGCCTGCAATTTTTTTTCTATTCATGAAAGTTTCTTGCAGAGCCAAAATTAATTTATTTTAAAATGCAATCAATACATGTTAAAAGATTAACAAACCCAAAGTGAAATGAAGGGTTATTGGAAGAATAAATGATAGGGTCTTGGACTCTTGCTGTCAGATCCATGCAGCAGGCAGCAAAAATAATGAGACTATTTTGTCCTAATAATAAATTAAAAACTCCTAATCATGCTCACTTCTGCTTGGTTTTCCCTCTCTAAGCAGAGTCAGCACATGGTTCCCACACTAATGGAGAGCAGAATTAACATCCCTAATACAGAATAGATGACCATCCCTTTGGGAATTTTCTTGCAGTCACAGCAGTTTCCAACCCTCAGAGAATGATGAAGAAGAAGCAGGAGAAGGAGGAGAAGGAGAAGGAGAAAGAGAAGGAGAAGGAGAAGAAGACGAAGACGAAGAAGAAGAAGAAGAAGAGGAGGAGGAGGAGAAGAAGAGAAAGAAGGGGTAGACACTAGCTACAGAAAAGTGATTTAAACTTTCTTCTAGTAACTTTACTTTCTGAGCTCCAAAGACCCTTTCAATTTTTTATTTTCATTTCCTTAATTGAACACACATTTAGTGAAACTTTATTGTTTGCAGAGTAGTGATAAATGCTATAAGGTATACTACTACAGAGGAAAACACCAGAGGCAAACTACAGGAACTGAATAATTATCCCCAAACTATCAAGTCTATAAAATCATGGAGAAGGTCTGTTTCATTCACCAGCATATATAACATTCAGCATAGTGCCTACCACATTGGTGGTGCCTAATAGAGATTTGGTGAGTGAATGAATAAATAAGAAACAATGTCAGAAGGGACTGAGAAAGTTTGGATAACCCAGACAAGGGTCAGGTGCTTAGTCACATGCTACTCACCAATGTAGAAGCTCTAAGAAATAAGTAACAAAGAAAGCAATTACATATTTAAATAAGGCTCACACATGCCCTTGCCGGTGAATTGAGAGCAATGTAGCTGGCAATCTGATATTAACATACTTGTGGGTGAGAAGGACATTTACTGAGTTCCTTCCTTGCAGTTGCCAGGAAAGGTCCCAGCATATGCCTCAGGCAGGGCTGCTATTTGATTCAGAGGTAGGCTCCTGAAAGTGAGGGGAAAGAAAATTTAGGCTAACATGCACGCACACCAGTAAATTATTACTACCAAAATTACCATGCCTTCATCCTCCTAGAGAATTTAATCCCAAAATCTCTGCATTAATTTTCACACATTTGTTCCTGACTTAACAATTTTCACAGTGGTTATTTTTTCCCCTGCTGATAGCAGGAATGACTGGGAGATTTCACTTAGGTGGTTTGAAACACGTGACTCTAGATTTTGCTATTTGCACAGTGGAAAGGATTTCAAATTGGTGGACTGGACCTCATCTAATTTCCTACTTGTATATCTTCTCGATAGATTATGGATAATATTTTCACACCCTTGCCTCATCTGATTTGTCTCTCATTTGTACTGCGGTAACTTAGAATGCCCATCTTCCTATGTAATTCTTAAGGGCTTTTCTGAAGCTTTACCAAATTTACTCTATAAATGGATGCTTAGAAGGCAGCTGTAGGCTGCTATGGCTGTACACATCTAATCAGCATGCCTGTGTCTTAGATCACCATTATAATAAATGTACTGCATGAATTATCCGTTACTCTTACCTCAGATGAGAATGTTTAGACAAGAGTGACTATGAAGTGAAATCACATCACCTGTTTACTATTTGTCTTTTTATTGAGATATTCAGCAGAGTTGGAGGTTTTGATTTTGTTTTTTTTTAAATAACTTTAAAAAGAACTAACTCACTGGGAGAGTAAACTAGTAGTGTCCTGTTTACACAGATTATGCTAATTTTAGAACACTATATCTAAAGAAGTATTTTGCAATACATTGCAAATTAAATGGTTCTTTATGCCATATTTTATAGTTTTTAGTTGAATGCTTTTTGAACTCTTATTTATGGTTAACTAAAATAGACCATACATAAAACATATACTTGTTTAACACATAACTTTAGGAGCTACACCTAAATCTATCCCTAATTTTATTTCCTAAATACACACTTAAAATATATAGTTCATATACATGTATCTCATTTGGCTCTTTTCAAATAGCTATCCAGCTTGGGGTCAATGGAAAAAACCTAAAGGTGAATAGTACACACAAGCTCAGAAAGCTTTCTGAGAAACAAATCCACCTTAATTACAGCAGAGGAATTTAATAAAATTGAAAAAAATGGTAGCTGATATTTAGTGAGTACTTACACTATTTTCCCACTAATTTTAGTGTTTTATATGGATTATTTCATTTAAACTTTAAAATGATACTTAGTGGCAGGTACTTCTGTTATCTTTATTATATTTCAAAAATGATTCCTGGAGTATGGGTCATGCACCCTCATGGACATGTACTCTCAAGGACAAACACACAGACCTTTCATCTCTAATGATTATTCCACTCTCCTTCAGCTACCCACTACCCTGGTTATACACCTTTTCATCACCAATCATCTTCTAGCATTCAAATTCAAGTATCTTACTTTCTGACTACCATCTCTAATTCTTTTATTTTATTTTAATTTATTTTTAATGTTTATTTTTTTTGAAAGAGAGAGAGAGAGTATGAGCAGGGGAGGGACTGAGAGAGGGAGACACAGAATCCAAAGCAGGCTCTAGGCTCTGAGTTGTCACCACAGAGCTCAATGTGGGGCTCGAACCCATGAATCATAAGATCATGACCTGAGCTGAAGTTGCTTGTTAACCAGCTGAGCCATCTAGGCGCCCATACCATCTCTAATTCTAACTCACTCCCATTTCATAATTAAGTCTGCATTAGAACAGTCTGGAGATTAGTATGTACTTGACAAGGCTAATGCACAAATTCACAAAGTGTTTCATATTTTTATATTCATAGGTCAGATAATTTAATATTGGAATTGTATAACTTTTTCCAAATTGATATATAGATTTACTGCAATTATAATCAAAATATCGAACAGTTGCTTTATATTTTTGAGGAATGGGAAAGCAAATATTAAAATTTGTATAAAATACAAAGGGTAAAAATATCCAAGATATCTTTAAGAAAAAGATCAAGGTTGTAGTATTTGTTCTACAAATATCAAGAAAAATTATGAAAATGTCATAATTATGAGGGTTGCTGGAGGGGAGGTACATGGGGGATGGGCTAGATGGGTGACAGATATTAGGGAGGGCCCTTGTTTTGATGAGCACTAGGTGTTATATGTAAATGGTGAATCACTAAATTCTCCTGAAAGTAATATTATACTATATGTTAACTAACTAGAATTTAAATAAAAATTTGAAGCAGTAAAAAAAAAAAGAGGGGTGCTTAGGTGGCTCAGTCAGTTAAGTGTTGACGTCAGCTTAGGTCATGATTTCCTGATTCTGAGTTTGAGCCCTGCTTTGGGCTCGGTGCTGACAGCTCAGAGCCTGGAGCCTGCTTCAGATTCTATGTCTCCCTCTCTCTCTGCCCCTCCCCCACTCTCTTTCTCTCTCTCTAAAATAAATAAACATTAAAAAAATTAAAAAATTAAAATAAAAAAATAATAAAAAAGATACCAAAGTTAAAAGCAGGTAGTATTAGTAAACGGACAGACAAACATATGAATGGAATGGATTAGAAGCTCAGAAATGGACCAACAAATATGAAAATTTGATTTTTAGCAATGGTAGTTGTATGAAACACTGAGGGAAATAGTCTTTTCAAAAAATATTCTTGCAAAAACTGTGTATCAATAAGCAAAACACAAAATTAAATGAACCCCTACCTCACCTAATGCACGCATGCACACATATACACCTTCAATTCCAGGTGAATTATGGACCTAAATGGGAAAAGCACCAAATAAAATTCTACAATATTACATATCTACTATATAATACAATCTTTAGGAATTTGGGGATATGGGATAGTTTATTAAGCAAGATACAAAAGAATTAGGCAAAAATAGAAAGACTAAGTGGACTACATTAAAGAGCTTGTATTCACCAAAAAATAGATTTTAAAGAGTAAAAAATTATTCTACAGATTGGAAATATTTACAATACATGTAATCAATAAAATCTCATATTCAGGATATGTTAAAAATTCTTAAAATGCAACAATAAAAAGACAAAATGGGAAAATGGACAAAAAAATCTTAAAATAAAACACTTCAAAAGATGTTCAGTCTCACTAGTGACCAGGGAAATAAATGCAACCTAAAATCATAAAATATAATAACTTATCAATGAATAGAATGGCAAAATCCAATAGTGTAATAATACCAAATGTTGGTAAAGACAGAGATTTTCATGACTTGCTTGTCAGAATGTAAACTGTGAATATCACTTCAGGAAATAATTGGCCATATCTAGGAGATCTGAAAGACAGACATATGACACAGGCTATGTCATACTCAGCCATAAATGCCATACAAAGGTTCCCTTATGCTCACTAGGATACATCTACTTGGAGGTTCATGGTGCATAGTTCAAAACTACTAACAAGTGTCCACCAACTGTAAAGTAAATAAGCAAATTATAATATATTTATATGATAGAGTACTAAGAGCAAAGACAAACTAAAGATGCATAGAAAACCCTGATGGATAATAAAAGGATATTAAAAGAACGAAGTCAACATGGTTAAGAAAAGTTCTGTATGATTTCATTATGTAAAATTCAAAAATGACAAAATTAATCTCTTTTTACTGATGTGTACTTTGGTAGTAAAACTCTAAAGTATATTTAGGATAGGTATTAATGCAAGAAGAGGGGGTGGGTATGATTAGGAAGGCCTGGGTAGGAAGCTTCTGGGGACCTGCTATGTTCCAATGTCTTGATCTGAGCGGGGATGACTGGCAATTTGTTCTCCATCAATTAGTTAAGTTAGACATTTAAGTTATGCATGTTTTCTTACCTCTGTTACAGATTAATAAAAAATAAGATGTAGCTATATTAAAACAGTTATGAAAGCAAATACCATATTTTAATGTTTATGGACAACTCTTGGAAAAAAATCATTGAAAGATACCACAGGGCAACACCTTGAAAGAATAAGAAAGATAAGAGAGGAAGTGTTCCAATACTGATAAGATTTGAACATATTTAAAAATCAAGGAAAGTAAAAAATATAAAGTTGTGAGCAAGGTCAAAAGAGGAAGAGAATTGCGTCTTGGACCTAGAGAGGATGAAAGAAGCTTGGGTCAGTCAGGGTACCAGTTGGATATAGATAGCAAGTCCAAAAGGGTTCACTTGAAAGAGGTAGAGTATCCCAAAGGACTTAACAGGATTAAAGAAACAAGGGGCGCCTGGGTGGCTTAGTCGGTTAAGCGTCCAGCTTTCGCTTAGGTCATGATCTCACGGTTCGTGGGTTCGAGCCCCGCGTCGGGCTCTGTGCTGACTGCCAGCTCAGAGCCTGGAGCCTGTTTCAGTCTGTGACTCCCTCTCTCTCTGACCCTCCCCTGCTCACGCTGTCTCTCTCTCTCTCTCTCTAGAAATAAAAAAAAAAAAAAGGATTAAAGAAACAAGGATTGGTGAGGCACCCAGGGACCTGTAACAGCAAGAAGTTCTTATGGTCTCTTGGTCTGAGGGGGCAGGGGAAAAAATGAACAGTTTAGCCAGGCCCAAGTTGACGGCTCAAGTTAAGAGGGGTTACCCTCCGAGCCACAGCCCATATGCAACCCCTGGTGCAGTAAAGCAGGAAAGGGGCATGGGTCAAAGACAGGAGTGGGAAAATAAATCTCCTGGTATCTTCTTCCTCTCACACTCTGATATCCTTCTACTTTGCCATTGTCCAACCGCCACAGAAACCCACAGGGCATGAGTGGCTGAGTGGTGCAGTCTGAAAAGGCTGGTCTTCTGAAACTCAGAGCAGAACAGAGGAAGGCAGAGAAATCATGTAGGGATGAGGGGGAAGAGGCAAGTGTAGAAGATCAGCACAGGATTTTTATTAACAGAGAAAGCTCGGTTCAGAAAGGACATTCCTCCCTAGGCCAGAGAACTGTAGAAACTCGTGGGTGATGATTCAGACAATGTTAAAGACAGTTAAGAGAGCTCTTATCTGGTGACCTTACTCTCAAGAAAGTCAAGGCAGGCATTGTCTGCTAGCGGGGAAGAAAAACAGGTATATCAGGGCATTCGAGAAGATTAGAAGAAATTTGCATTTACCTTGGTAGGAAATTTAGTAGGAAGTCAATTAGGTATGGGTAAAGAACTGCCGAGTTGCACTGAAGGCAACTGAATTTTTCATATAATGACAGCTTCTCTATTTCAGTGTTGAAGCAAATATTAATCAAAACCACTTATATGGAAATGAAAATAAGTTTACTTAACTGTTTCTAAGACAAAGAAGAGTTTTGAGGGCAGAAATTGTGGTTTTATTCACACCTGCTCACACACCTCTCTCCTCCCTCACCCTTATTACAGATATCAAACACATGTGTATGTCCATGAGTGTGTACACACATACACACACACACACACTAACACAACATAGTTACATAAATTGGCACTTGAGATTTTCATAATCAGGATAGGTAATTCTTACCGTAATATATTGTAATTAACTTAATAAAAAAACACATAGTCCTAGTTCCACCATGTAATTTTGGTAGGTACTATGGTCTGAATGCTTGTGCATGTCCTTCCCGCCCCCTGTTCATATGCTGAAATACTGACAGTCAATGGGATGATATTAGCAGTTGGGGCTTTTGGGAGATGTCTAAGCCATGAGGATGGAGCCATCATGAATGGGATTAATGACTTTAAAAAGTGGCTTCAATGAGACCTCCAGCTCCTTCTGACATATGTGGAAACACCATGAAGGTGCCAGTTATGAAACAGGAAGAGGGTCCTCTCCAGAAGCTCACCACGGTAGTAACTTGGTCATGCCAGTTTCCAGAAATGTGAGCAATATATTTCTGTGGTTTGTAAGCCACGTAGTGGGTGTTATTTTGTTATAGCAGCGTCAATGGACTAAGTAAGTCAGGCACACATTTTCTTCAAGCTTGAATTCAGTATACATTTGCTTTTATGAAGCCATTCTAGGTAAGATTCTATGAAATATGGTTTCTGCAGTTGATTGTTTTTATGAAAACCAAAAGTATATATGCCAAAATAAGTCAAAGAGAAAGGGTAAATTTGATTGATAGATGCATATGTATTTTTTCTTTATTTTTGTTCATCTGTTTTCTGTCTTAAGAAGACAGAAAGGTGGTTAAACCGAGAAAATATTTACCTACTAATCACATGGTATAATCAAATTTTTCAAATCTGTTATAATAAAATATTTAGATTTAGAAGAGACAGTAGTGACTATGGCTCCTGCAATAATTGGTAATCATTCCCCAAACTATCAACCAACGTATACCTGAAATATGCTTAGCTTAGCCTCTATTAGGTAACAGTGAAAAAACATCAAGTCAAATAGGCTAACAGTTTTTGGTCAGGAGGTAAAGATAAGCAGGAAATTTTTTCAATTTCAGATATACTAACACCAGGAATATGTCAGCACCATAGGAATATCTTTCAAGACAGTCAGAAGGGTATACAGTTCTGAGCACTATAAACTCACTGGAAATTGGGAGATGACTTTAAGATGAGAGAGATGATCATAGGCTATATTCTTAGAGAGGAGATTCTCTATCCAAAGTTCAAATGTATATTGTACAAACCTTCCCTGAGGGACAGCTACATTCAAGGAAAGATGTCAGACACCAAGGAGAGTGCCAGCAGAAGGAACAGAGGTGGGAGTGTAGGAAAACCCCTACTCCACGACCTGTTATATTCAGAAATAATTCACTGCCTTAGGTAATTACAGAAACAGAATCCACAGTTCTTTGACTCATCCAATTATTAATATACGGCAATCAGAGAGTAGATCGTAATCAGTTATTAGACATTTCTATCAATAGCCTCAAGGTAGTGAAAACCAGAGTTGGATGTCCTTGAGATGCTAGCTGAGAAGTTTTTCCATTAAGGAATGATGTAAAGCAAGGATATTCTTCCAAATGAGATAGCTCTGCAAAGAAGATTAGTCTTTTCAACTGTGTGCCATTTAAATACAGGGCATAGTGGTGGGGTTCCAAGGGACAGGGACCAGGCAGAAAGGCAAATAGCATACTCTAATTATAAGGCTCCATTTATACCAGTTTTTGGAATATGGGAGAGCCTATGTGAGAATCAGCAGACATATTTCTTATTCAATCTGCTACTAATTAGAAGTGCAAATGTAATATTTTGGCATGAGTTCTTTGGCATCAAAGTGTAAAAATATTGGAATATATTTCCAAGTAATGTAAAAGTGACAGACCTCTTCAATCAGCATCTTTATCTGCAAGCCTGATTGAATAATGAGTAGGTGGGAATCAGGAACAGGCAAAAAGATATCAGTTATTTGACAATATTTTTGACAATAAAGGGTGATAGCAGCATCAAAATATCACGTATCCTCATTTATTAATCTTAATCAAGCTCTTTGTCCATTCTTTGTCTTGGTTTTCTCACCTAAAAATGGAAGTAGTTGGGTTAAATTATCTCTAAGTTATCTTTAGTTCCAAAGACTATGCAACAGTAACTGTTTAGGTAAATAAAACATAAATGGATCCTGAGTATGATTCTTACAGTCCACTTTTTATGTGACCAACCATAGTGGATAAAATATGTTTTCTGCCACAGTGTGTTTCTTATTGTTTTTAGCAATATTATCAGTAGTTACCAAAACTCTACCAGACTAGAGCTTGAACTCTCTACAATTTAGCTTTGACTACTTAATGTATTAATAAGGGTTTTTTAAGTTTATTTTTATTTATTTTGAGAGAGAGATAGAGAGCAAGTAGGGAAGTGGCAGAGAGAGAGGGAGCCAGAATCCCAAGCAGGATCTGCACAGTCAGCAGAGAGCCTGATGTGGGGCTCAACCCCATAAACCGTTAGATCACGACCTGAGCCGAAATCAAGAGTCAGACTCCTAACTGACTGAGCCACCCACGAGCCCTTACGTGTTAAAAAGACTTGAAGCTATTGCATCATTGTAGTTTACTCAAGCTAGAGGCTTTTATCAGTGTTTCTTTGAGTAATTCTTTTAAAAAATTTTTTAATGTTTATTTATTTTTGAAAGAGAGAGACAGAGCATGAGTGAGGGAGGGGCAGAGAGAGAGGGAGACACAGAATCTGAAGCAGGCTGTGCTCAGAGCCCAACACGGGGCTTGAACTCACAAATGGTGAGATCATGACTTGAGCCAAAGTCAATGCTTAACCAACAGAGCCACCCAGGCACTCCTGAGAGATTCTTAATATTTGCATATGCAGTGTATTATAAAGAATCCTGGCAAGCTCAAAATTACATCCATTAGTCGATGTTGAGAGCTCAGAACTTTTAGCTCATACGTATTTCCTTGTTAGTTTTTGTTTTTATTTCTTTATGATGGTAGCAAAATACAAATAACATAAAATTCACCATTTTAACCATCTAAAATGTACAGTTCACTGGCATTAAGAACATTCACAATGCTTTGCAACTATCACCATCAAATAATTCCAGGACTTTTTAATTATCGCAAATGGAAACCTAGTACCTATTAGCAGTCACTCGGTATTTCCTCTTGCCCTTAGTCCCTGCCAGCCACTAATCTGTTTTCAGTCTCCATGTATTTACCTATTGTGGGTATTTCCTGTAAATGAGATCATATCATTTTTGGCCTTTTGAATCTGGCTTCTTTCACTTAGCCAACATTTCCAAGTTTCATCTATGTTATAGCAGGTATCAACACTTAATTCCTTTCATGTGCCTGAATAATATTCCATTGTATGTATGTACATTTTGTTTTCCCCTACATCATTAGGCATTTGGGTGAGTTTCCATTCTTTCGACTACTATGAATAATATTGCTATGAACACTTATATGCAAAATTTCAATTATTTTGAATGAATACTTAAGAGTCAAATTGTTGAGTCACATGTCTAACTGTGTTTGACCTACTGAGATACTGGCAAACTGTCAATCAACAGCAGTTGTACCATTTTATGTTTGGTATGTGTGTTTTTAAATATAATTCTCCAAACACCCCTGTAAGGTAGGTAAAACAATATGCTGATAGGATGGTTGAGGGATTACGAAGTTAGGTAACTTACCCCAGGTCACCGCCTATTATTTGTTGGTTACCTGACTAAACTTGGAGCTCATCAGCCATAGGGCTGAGTCTAAAAACACAGACAGGAAATGTCTCTGATATACATGTTGTTCCCCCACCCCCCGCCCCCGGGGATATGAAGACAACTATAGCTTTATTTTGACATTTATTTTGTTGTTGTAAACTGAATTAAATAGTCCAGATCAAACTTCCTATTTCCTCTTAGTCTGGGTTACTTCTTGTTACTAGCTTTGGCATAGTTGAAACTTGTTTGGATTATATAGTGCACCCTATTAATTGTTTCATTCATTTGCATCACTTATTTGGCACTTGCAGCATAACAGCTGAATATTCACTGTTAAACTTTAATAAAATTCCACACTCTTTGCTCTAAAGATTTTACCTCGTTTGCTTAATTTTTCAATTTTTTTTTAATTTGAGAGTCAGAGAGAGACAGCATGAGCAGGGAAGGGTCAGAGAGAGAGATACAGAATCTGAAGAAAGGCTCCAGGCTGTGAGCCAGCTGTCAGCACAGAGCCCGACGCGGGGCTCGAACCCACAAACCATGAGATCATGACCTGAGCCGAAGTCAGACGCTCAACCAACTGAGCCACCCAGGCGCCCAGATTTGCTTAATTTATTAAACTCATTTTACCTAAGAGTGGTGGTGGTCCATTTGTTTCTTTGCTGGAAAGGAGAACCTATCAATTGTAGAAGGAAGGAAATGTCATTGAAACTAAAATGCAGACATTGAGATAAATGTTTTCATTCTAGACTCCCAGGCATCAAAGTCGCAATGTTGTATTAAGACTATCTGCTGGCCACAGTGCAGTAAGTACTCCATAAGAATTTCTCCTTATAGAATTCCAGAAGTCTCTGAGTATCCCCTGTGGGCACTTTTTTTTATGTGTTTCCCCATTCCCTTTATATAAGAACTTTAAACATCCATAGGCATATTAAGAAATTGCCTTAATTCAATTGTAGGTGTCACAGAGCTCATGAAAATACATCTAATATTGTTGGAAAGAATTCGGAAATTGTCTTATTCCTTATATGATACATAGGACTAGTGTAGTTATAGGAAGTTAGGGGAAATGATGACATTATATAATGTATATGTATATGTAGAGAATTTCTTAAAGCCAGATATTAAGGAAGATTGGTTTCAGTAAAGTGAGGTGCAGAGAGTTGTATGAACATTATTGCCAAAAATACATATTTAGTATTTGAAATGGCAACATATTATTTCAGCTACTTGTCCTTCAACCTATTTTAGTAAGTACTCAGAAAATACCCAGGCACTGTATTAGACCCTCCAGATACATTGTCTTATTTCACAGGTACATAATAAGGGCCATCATTATGAAATATGCATACAATCAAATATATGTATGCATTTATATCATGACAATGTCTCATATAAAATAAATAGTATTAAGAAAATATCAATATATTCAAAACTTGTATGTTTTATTATTTTATGCCTAAGTTAATAGATTGAAATGTGATCCTTCTCTAGCTATGTGTAAGTTTCACTTGGTGCTGAATTTTCATGAAACACTGATTTACACTGTTCTAAATGAAAGCAATGCTTTCTTCAATTGTTTTAATACAGAGATTTGAAAAAGTGGTGGGGTATAATCTGAAGACGGAATAGCTGTAATGTGTGATGATACATCATGCTGATAATATTTTTCTGAAAATATCACCTAACTTTGTGAGATGCTCAATGTAACTGCAATGAAAAAAAAAATGGCAAAGATTAGGGCACAGACACGAGATCTCACTTAAAACAGATACAGTACTTAAAACAGATACACATGGCTTCCTAGTGTGTGACATTCCATTTGAACTACACATGGGATCTTTCTGTACCAAGTCTACATAATCAAGCTCATTGTTAGCCAATTTTAGAGGGAAATTAGTCCCATCCTATAAATGGATTACTCTGTTTGCTCCAGTATGTCTTACAGTGCTAGCATACATTTTCTATTTTACTCTGTGTGATGCATTGGACATATTACGGACTTGTTTACTACAGAGTATGAAAAGGTTACTTGTGAAGTTTGCTTTAGAAAAATGCAGGTGAGAACCAGTAATAAAAAGACTTAATTACGTTTCTCAGTAATCGTTGTCCCACCAGGATCACATAAACAGGCAAACAGTACCAAAAATGAAATCTTGCAGACATTACATATACCAAGTGAGCTTATAGAACTCCTCAGAAATTCTAGTAGGTGGTGGTAAAATATCTTTGAATGACACATTAATATGTTACAACATGATAGAGAAAGAAAGCTAAAATTTTGGGTGCTAA
This sequence comes from Proteles cristata cristata, assembly GCA_017311185.1. Lineage (NCBI taxonomy): Eukaryota > Metazoa > Chordata > Mammalia > Carnivora > Hyaenidae > Proteles > Proteles cristata. The sequence goes on from JAESUZ010002605.1 coordinate 14,639, forward strand.
AACTTTCAACAGGAATGAAATAACTAAATATTTGAGTTTTTTTTAGCATGCGCATTCTGGATATGCCTTTGTTTTTAATTTAACTATACAAATTGTCATTTACTTTCAGAGATCATCAAATTCAGTGGATTGGAAAAGGTAAAGAATATGTTTTGAATACTTTCAGTGCCATCTATTGGCTGTTAAATTTGTTGTTTCAATGCTAAGCCAGGACATACCAGTTACTTTTAGGTAAGGAGGAAGACATTTCACACATTCAAGATAAAATGTATCCGTTTTGATGTTTGAAGGGTTATAAACATTGCAGTGTGCCTTAGGATTCTTATATGTAGTATTTCAAATCAGATAATATAATAAAGAATAAACAGAGATACAAATTATTTTAAGTACTAACTCTAAGGATCCAAGTAGATTGTATTTAATACCAACCATTGAATATTTTACTTGCCACAAACAAAATAAAACTAATGACTCTTCTTTATATAATGAATAATTTTCTAAAAGCCTTGTAGCTTTTACAAACACAATGTTAATCTTCTCTTTGTCATTGTAAGCATAAAGGAAGCTATTTTGTGTCACAAAAATGGCTCAATTAATAGCATTTTCTCTTTGTGCACAGATCAGAAATGAACAGAGAAAAGACTGAAGTAGATTTTTAAAGACGTCTTTTCTAAAGCTTCCTTTTTACATGTGTATTACAATTGTTGAATTAGATAATTTGAACATTCAAATTAAAGGACATGCAATTAATTAGTTTCAGGTAAAATTATTTTCTCTTTCAATTTTGCAAGCCCAGCTAATTGAATAATGAAGAGTTAAGCCTAGGAACAAGAAAGCCACCTTTTAAAATCTGTCCCTCTCTTTCTGCTTCTCATAATGAATTCTTTCATACATTTTATGATCTATGAATGTCCTCATTGAGGGAGACTAAGGGAGGAGGGGAGAGGGGGAGGGGGAGGGAGAGGGAAAGAAGAAGAGAGAAATATTGGAGCAATTGGTAGCCATGATATACCCCAAAGTAATACATTTTTTTTCATGGCATAATGAGCTAAAATTTCTCCTGCTTTGATCACCAATCTACTTCACTTTTGGTTTGTAAATCTGTAGGTTATTTATTTACTTATTATTTTTAATGTTTTTATTTATTTCTGAGAGAGAGAGAGAGAGACAGTGCGAGCAAGGGAGGCTTAGAGAGAGAGGGAGACACAGAATCTGAAACAGGTTCCAGGCTCTGAGCTAGCTGTCAGCACAGAGCCCTATGCGGGGCTTGAACCCATGAACCATGAGATCATGATCTGAGCCTAAGTTGTTTGTCCAACCTACTGAGCCACCCAGGTACCCCATAAATCTGTAGTTTTAAGGCATCATATTTTTATATAACACTTCACTATTATGTATATTTTTCACTTGTTTCTGCCATATTAACCGTAGGTTATTTATCACAAAACTTTGTACTGTTTTACAGTGAGGTGAAATTATATATATGAAGACATAATGTAAAAGAGAAATTTAATGTTTACTTTTCTAAAATGTGAACTATTATTTGTTTTCTCAATTTTTTTAATGTCTATGGTGATAATTCATTTTTGCCAAAGAAATAACAAAGTCTTCACAGCATCCAAAAGATTCCTTGGGTGATTTAACTTCTGTAGATCTAAGTCTATTAAAAACTGGAGCCCTATTTTCCAATATTTCTACTATTCAAATAGATTGCTTTCATATATGGGAGACAGATAAAACAGTACTTTCCATTGTTAATGTCACCAATTTCCCTAGGAGGGTTAGATAGACAATGAAACAGACAAAAATGACTGTAAAAAGTGTATAGGTACTTGACTCTTATCTATAATTTAGAGATGTTGTGACTGACTTTCATTCTCTGTTTCTCTCTAAGAATATCTTTTATGTGACCAAAGGTCTTTTTGATTTTATAGTCTATTCAATACTCAGATAAAATGTGAATAAAAGTGTGCTACTCTGTGCTTGAAAATAAACAGAACACTTAAAATCAACCCCCAGGGACACCTGGGTAGCTCAGTCAGTTAAGTGTCTGACTTTGGCTCAGGTCATGATCTTGTGGTTGGTGGGTTGAAGCCCCACATCAGGCTCTGTGCTGACAGCTCAGAGCCTGGAGCCTGCTTCAGATTCTGTCTCTCTCTCTCTCTCTCTCTCTCTCTCTCTGTCCTGCCCTTGCTCATGCTCTGTCTCTCTCAAAAATAAACACTAAAAAAAAAAAAAAAAAATAGAAAAAAATCAACTCCCAAAACAAACACACAAGAGGCCTTTCCTATCTTAAAATAATGCTTTCTTTTTCTATGATGATTTTATTAGTCAAGGCATCCACTGGCCCTCAAAGGTGGTCATTCTTCAGAGAACTGGTTTCACTGCCTGGTAAAATCATGCCATCCTTGAAGGTCAACCTCAGGATTTGAGATGACTCAGCAATGTTTAAGGTCTTGCTTGCATTTGGCTTGTTAAAAATTAATACAGCTCAGAATATAACGGTACTTCTCATCAATGATTGCTATTTAAGTGCTATTTGTATACACATCCTGACAAGTAATGAAGTACATATGCTGGGAATGATTTAGATAAGAAAACTAAGATTAAAAGGGAGAATGTAGTTAAGCCAGTTTTTGGTAGAAATGAAAAGATATATGTGCGAATATATGTGCATTTCCTAGCTCACAACATAGATCTACTCAGTATTTTATATCAATATTTCTACATTTTCCAGCTAAATAGAAATCCTATTGAAGATCCAACTCTGTATTTCCTGTAGGGAACCAAGTAGCTGTAGCCACACAGATGCCGTTCCCTCTATCAATCTATAATGATTAAGAATCTGAGCTCTGGAAGCCGACTACTTGGGTTTAAATCCCTACTCCGATACCATCTCTTGTATAAACCTAGAAAATGACATAAATTCTCTGAGCCCAAGTTTCCTTACATGTAAAATAAAAAGAATACCTTCTAGCACTGTGGAAAGATCACATATGATGGTATCTTTTAAGTACTTGTTATAAAGCTTGTTACCTGGCACAGAGAACATATTTAACAAACTTTAGCCATTTAATAAGAATAAATTGTAAGACTCAAAATTATTTGGTTAAAAAATAAAAAAAAATAAATTGTGATGAGAAAAAAGAATGGGACATAATCAAATAACTGGATCCCAGCTTCTGAAAAGCTTTCAATTCAGCTTTCTGACTGTCAAACGAGAAAGACACAAAGTCATTTGTGTTTTGGCTCCTCACCAAGTATAATAAGTAGTGCAGTAATGAACATATGAGAAGCATATTCTGAAAACCACATGAAGCCATTTATTTCTGCTCCCTTTTGCTTCTCCTTGCTTTTGTACCATAGTCCTTAAGTTTTTCCACTTCCGTATTCTTTACAGTAACTGTTTGAGGTTGGTAGATACTATTATGATTATCACATGTATAAATGAGAAAAGTTAAGCTTAGAAATAATAATCAACTGGAGAGGCACTGGGTGGCTAGTTATTGAGGCTCCGACTCTTCATATCAACTTAGATCATGATCCCAGGGTCCTGTGATGGAGCCCTGACTCTGGCTCCATGCTGAGTGTGAAGCCTGCTTAAGATTCTCTCTCTCTCTCTCTCTCTCTCCTCTCTCTCCCTCTCCCTCTCCCTCTCTGCTTTTTTTTCCTGCTCACATGCAGTCTCACTCTCTCCCTGAACAAAAAAAAAAGAAGAAAAAAATAATAATCAATTGGAAAAAGTCCACAGTGATGTCTCCCCTTTGCTTTTTTAAATAAAATTTAACATTTTTACTTATTTTTTAAAGATGTAGGTAGATAGAGCATGAGTGGGGGAAGGGCAGAGAAAGAAGGAGATACAAAATTCAAAGCAGATTCCAGGCTCTGGGGTTCAGCAAAGAGAGTAAAGAGGGAACTCACACACTGTGAGATCATGACCAGTGCTGATGTCGGATGCTTAACTGACTGAGCCACCCAGGCACCCCTCAGGTAATCATGTCAAGTCTTCCTCAAGAGGTTTCATCCCATTGAAGGAAGTCCAACCTCTCTGGTTTAAGCCCATCCTTCACTATTTAACTATACAGGCAATGAGCCTCAGAAAACCACACTCTTTAGTTTGGCATTTTGTAGTGTGATCAACCACTTGGTCTCAATTAATCATTCATAGGTGTCATCTTACTTATAAAAATGCAACCATTGGATATATAGAATGTTTCTGAGAGTACTTTATATCACCTTCTTCTATTTCAATTAAGAGGCATGAGATTGGAGAGTGTGTATGATTAAAATATTTTTAAAATATTGTTTTTTTAAAAGTTTATTATTTGAGAGAGAAAGAGACAGCACAAGTGGGGGAGGGGCAGAAAGAAAGGGAGAGAAAGAGAGAACCCCAAGCAGGCTCTGCACTGCTAGCACAGAGCCCGATGTGGGGCTCTAACACAAAACAATGAAATCATGACCTGAGTCAAAACCAGGAGTCGGAAGCTTAACCAGCTGAGCCACCAAGGGGCCCCTAAAATATTGTTTTTTAAAGGAATATCGAAAAATTGAACCTTTCCTTTTCTAGGTCAGGCTTATCCTCCCCTCAAGAATCCCATAGTCACTATGTGTGACTACATTAAGCATTATACCTGTCATTAGTAAGTAATGTTCAACTAAGAAGCACTGGAGGAAAACAAAAAACGTATCCAAACTTGAAAACTAAACTATTTTGGAATTGAAATTTTGAAAAAACAATTTTTCAATGTTTTTCCATGATACAGTATTTCAATAGTATTTAGAATTTGAAATGGGTTTTGTGATTTTTTAAAGTTAATTCCCACAATACTGCTGTGAAGAAAGTAGGTGTTATGTATTGTGTGATTACAATGAGGTTGCAGTTGAATATTTTAAAGCACATTGTACGCACAATAGTTTCAAATGGATTATTATTAAAAGATAAGGAAAATAAAATTCATGTGCTAAGCTCCAACTAAGAGATTATACTATCAACTTGAGACTATACTGTTAGGATTGGCATGTAGATATTTAGGATAAACAATCTTATGATATGAAAATAGAATAAACTGCAACCTAAAACTTTAACACAATAGTAATTTCCTTGAGTGTAGCCTTAGCTCTTTGATGCTGAAGTAAATCTACAACATATATCTGAAGGTACACCTTATATATATCTACTCTGGTAAAATTATGGCTCATTAATTATAGGAAATGGAAAGAATGAGTAAGAGGAAGAAAAAGGAGAAGGAGAGGAGAAAACAGAAGGATTGCTTGAAGGTCACAGAGCATTTGTAAGATGTGTTACCTCATAAAAATCCTATGAAGTGGGTATTTCTGTTTTACACACAGGAAACTGAGGCCCAATTTTTAAATGAGTTACCTAAGGTCATATAAATGTAACTGGAACATCATGAAATCAGTAATGTAGGATACCGTTACTTTCAATATCTCTTAAGGTCCTCATGTGTATGTGTGTTTGCTAAATCACTTCAGTATCAATGAATAATCATTTTGCCATATGCTCCCACAATTGAAATAAAAATAATGCCTATTTCCAACAGCTCATGCTTTATAACCATTTTATAACATTTAGAAAGTTTAACTAGAAACCTTTTCTCTTGGGCTGTATTCAAATGATTTATGATAATGTCCTTAGCAAAAAGACGCATCATTATTGTGATTAATCTCATCTGGTGACAGTAACATTGCACAACTAAATCATCACGCTAGAAAGAAACAAAATCAGTAACTCCATTTAGCAGATTTGGTGATGATGCTTGTTCAAGTATTGCAAAATTCATACTAAATTAGTTCCATATGGCATTAAACACTGTTCATTGCCTGCTGAAGACCTCAGTGTAAAAAAATCAGTTGCTTTTCCATTTCTATTGCATACATGTGTTTTAGACTTGTCAGTTACTTGAGATAATGCTGGACTGAAGGAAAATCATTCTCATCAGTGCTGTTCCTGAAATCATTTCTTGCCTATGTATGATATTCAGGTGAATAATTCTTTACCTATTTGGAAAACATACTTTTCAGTAAACATGGTCTCATAATATTCTCTGTAATGCCTTACACTTGTCCCTAGAGGAGACAGTGTTGCTAAATTGTAAGTTTCCCATTCCCATTCTTAATCTATTACATACCAATAAACTTGGCTTACAGCATCATTTCATTTAGTCTGATGTAAAACTCAAGTTAAAGTTCCATGAAATGTTAAATTCTTCTATTTCAAGAGAACCAAAAAGCTATCTTGTTTCAGATAAACAGGGTTAACTTTAGTGTTTACATTTTTATCTGTTTTGCCCCATGGAGTGTATTCCTTCTTCTCGATAGCATGTGCAAATAGCATCGCTATTATCCACTTAATGTGAATTATAGCTGATTTTATACTCAATGTCTTCATTGGCAAGGAAGCTCCCTAACACAAGGACCTGGTCTTACTTACCTCTGACATCTTACAACCTGGCTAGATAACATCTATTTAGTAAACAACTGTTAAATGAATAATAGTACTTATAACGGCTAATAACTAAAACATAAATGTTTACATTTATGCATTTTACTTACATTACCTCATTCAATCCTTGCAGCAATCCATGAAATAGATCATAGCATTATCCTCACCACAGAAGTAAGGAAACTGAAACAAGGGGTAAAAATGACATCACACAAACTTTCACACAATTAGTATAGTGGTAAAGCTAGTATAGTGGCAAATTCAGCTAGTACTGGTTATCTACAACTAGTATAGTGGTAAATTCAATGTCAAACAGTCTGACTCCAGAGTCAAGGTCTTAATGCATCACCCCACAGCCCTGTTTTGCTGTACAAGGCTTTGGCATCAAAGAATTAATGATTCTTAAGACTGATACTATTACTTTTATCAATTATACCTGATATGGAATTACATTGCCACTTACTACATTTTATGTATCATGTGTGATGGTTAATTTTATGTGCCAGTTTGACTGGGCCAAGGGACACCCAGAGATCTGGTGAAACATTATTTCTGGGTATGTCTGTGAGAGTGTTTCCGGAAGAGATTAGCATCTGAATCAGGAGATTGCACAAAGAAGATCCTCCCCTCCCCAGTGTGGGCAGGCAACATCCGCTCCTCTGAGGGCCCAAATAGGACAAAAAGGCAAAAGAATGGTGAATCATCTCCTGACCTCAGTCATTGGAGATACTGGTTCTCAAGCCTTCACCCTCTGAGACTTACACCAGCAGCCCCATTCTCAGGCCGCAGGTCTCAGACTGGGAATTATGTGGTCAGGTCTCCCCAACCCCCACCTCTGGTACTTAGGCCTCAAAGGCAAAACTCAGAGTAAATTATATCTGGTTCTCCAGCTTGTGGGCACCTCCATAAGATGCATAAGCCAATTTCTGTAATAAGTCTCATCATAAACATAGCCTATTGGTGCTGTTTCTTAGGAGAATTCTGACTAACATATCGTGGTGTGTGTGTGTTTGCTGTTCAGTAAGCAAGAACCTTTCATTCATGCTCACAGATGAGTAGACTGATCAATATATTCCAAAACTGAAAATAATCCAAAATGCATTAATATTTGGCATATTATTTAAATTTTTTGCATCAGAATTTACATTCTAAAACTGTTTTTTTAAGTTTTAGGTTGTATGTACTTAGAGTCTGGGTCTAGCCTTTTCAATTATTCTTGGCAACTAGCATAATAGCTACAACATAAATGCTCAAAAATTTTTGAGTTTCATGAGTAACTATTGCTACTGATGTTAGATTTTTTCTTTTTCTTTTTTTATTTTAGAGGGTGGGGAGGGGCAGAGGGAGAGAAAGAGAGGGAGAGGGAGAGGCAGAGGGAGAGGGAGAGAGAGAGAGAGAATTAAGCAGGTTCAGTGAGGAGCCCAATGCAGGGCTTGATCCCATGACCCTGGATTCATGATCTGAGTGAAATCAAGAGTCAAACACCCAACCAACTGAGCCACCAGGCACCTCAGTTTTTGTTTTTTGTTTTTTTCTTTAAAGCCAAGACAACATGAATAGTTTGGAAGACACATTGAGATCATAAAATATTTGTAATGAAATAGGATCAATATGACAGGATGTAGTTACCAAAAAAGAACCAAGAATTCTATTTTCTACCTTTTCCATTCCAATCAACTTTGAGTTGGTCATGTAGTTTCCATGCATAAAAAATGCCTATGCTGGATCACAAACAGAGGCTATAAAATTAGAAGTTGAAAATAAAACTGTCTGCCTTGTAGAGGTTAAATGTGGTCTTAGGAGAGGACATAAAAATGATCATCCAGAATTGTATTTAGCACTCAGTTTGATAATTATCTCATTAATTAATTTAGCTCTTTAAAGTTAGTATAAATAAATGCTTATCAGATCAACATGTACTAACCCTAAAATAGAAAAAGTATTTTTTAAGATGGCACTGTACTTTCTTTACCCTGGAGGACCTCTTCCATATGGACAGCTAACTGTAAAGCATCCACTGATCCAAGAGGCAGTTGTCATATCAAAAACAGGCACTAAATTCATGTTGAGATAGAAAATGCAATGTTTTGGAAGGCTGCCTGATCTAATTTTTTCCTCAACTCCAGAGTAGTTTTAAAAATAACAGGTAACTCTTTAGGTTGCAAGAAAAAGGGTAAAAAGACGAGAACTATGGATTTAGACACGACAAGTGTTCTCCGTAATGACCTAGGCCTAGCTCCCTGACCCAGAATAGTGACCACAGAAACCTCAGAAGAGTTATAGATGGGAGAGTGCACCTTTCTGAACTAGTTACCCAGGTAGCATCTCATAGGAAGTAACAGTTTAGCAGATAGAAAGGGAAATTAGTCAGAGAAAGACAAATATCATGACTTCACTCCTATGAGGACTTTAAGATACAAAACAGATGAATATAAGGGGAGAGAAGCAAAAATAATATAAAAATGTGGGGAACAAAACATAAGAGACTTTAATATGAACAAATAGGGTTACTGGAGGGGTTGTGGGAGGGGGAATGGGCTAAATGGATAAGGGGTATAAAGGAATCTACTCCTGGTATCATTGTTGCACTATATGCTAACTAACTTGGATGTAAATTAAAAAATAAATAAAAGTAAAAAATAAAAATGAAGAGTTTAGCAGAGAGTCAGTTCATCCTCTTATGAGGAAACAGTACACATAAAGTCATGGAGACCTTTATATTCCCCTTTCCCCCCTTATCACCACCATTAGGTGTTCATATCCTCATGAACTGCTTCATGATAACCAATCAAGACCCGCTTCCCCAGACTCTATATAATGGACAAAAGTAAGTTTTCCAACAATATCAGAGTAAAGTTTGCTCACCCTTTTACCCTTTTAAGAGTCTTCCTAAAACTGCATATCCATTCTCCAATTATTGATTTGATCAGGTTAATAAATGGAACATTGATTCAAAACACAGTCTCATTAATCCTATTCCCATGGCAAACTGACCCTACGTTCTGAAAGGCAGGATTTGATTAGTTCAACTAGAAATTGTATAGTTGGAAATATTTTGCAACTTGAAAAAAAAAGCACTCTTAAAAAATTCTGGCTATAAATATGCTAATAAGGATTGAAGAAGAACATCACAGTTGGGATATATAAATATGAACTTCCAAGGAGCTTTGACAAAGACTAAAAATAAAGTTAATTATGGAACAACTGAAAAAATTTAACATGACATATTTTCTGAGTAAATAAAGCCTTACAGATTTATTAAAGAAAGATACGCTATGGGGTAAATTTATACAAATTGTGAAAATGTCCTTTTATATTGCATGAAAACATTTCCTTCCTTTCAGCTGAAGTTGTTTTCCAAATGTCCAAGTATTCTACTACCAGCTGGCCTTTTAGAATGTGTCCATTATTTTCTCATTGAAGTGGCAGGCTGTTCTTTTGATGAGTACATATCTTGAGGCCATTTTGCTGTCACTTTATTTGATAGGCTGTCCACTTCCTCCTAAGGAAAACTAAGGAAACTGGGGAATGTATTTAGTTTAAAAAATACTTGGACATCCCTATTCCAAATGACAGTCAAATAATGGAAAATAATAAAATGAAAACTGTTAGTGATAGTTCTATCCTCAATCAGTATCACTAAGGCTTTCTACTGTGGGTTTAAATTTCACATTAATTGAACTGGTAAAATTAGCAAGGATAATGTCATAAGTAAAAGTTAAGGTCTATAGCCTTTCCTCCTGCATGCTGTGTGATACTGGACACATTCCCTAATTTTTCTAAGCCTCAGTAACCTCATCTGTAAAATTAGAATACAAAAGTACTAACTTCATAAAGTTGGTTTGAACACTAAATGAAATAATGTCTTTGAAACATTCAAAAGAGTTCTTGACACGTCTTAGTCATTTCATAGCTATCAGGCATTATTAGTGTTATAATTTTGTATTTTTCATTATGAATTACTTGTTCTGCAAATTGTAGATTTGAAAGATATTTGGCATTTTAAACTCTCCATTTTTTAAAATTTATTTTTAATAAATTGTTTTTAATTTAAAATATTCATCTGCTGAAAAGAAAATTACATTATTTCATAAGTTGTTCCCTGTAGATGAAGTTTTAAAATATAAATATTGATCTTAATATACGAATAAATTTTGCTATGTGAATAGGACACAATAATGGCAAGACAGAAGAAAATCTGTAATGAAATTCATTAGAAATTAGTATGATTTAACTCAAATTGAAAGAAGGGATATAGCAGTGCATTTTTTATTTAGAATATGTCTAGCCACAAAATATTTCAATAAGAAGAAGATTGGCAAAGCCTGTGTAAGAAGGAATGAATTGAATGATGGAAAAGAAAGAAAATATTTAGTTATTAATTCCATAATGGAAATGAGGTAAGGACAATAGTTAGAAGTCCAGGAAATGAAATGTTTGTTGACTTTGCAAAATGAAGTTTTGAGCTAGAAATATTAAGAATATGGTATACTACTCCTAAAAAACTACCACCAACAAAAGCCTTTTAAATTTGTATGCTATTGTAGGGGCGCCTGGGTGGCTTAGTTGGTTAAGCGTCCGACTTTCGCTTGGGTCATGATCTCGCGGTTCGTGGGTTCGAGCCCCGCTTCGGGCTCTGTGCTGACTGCCAGCTCGGAGCCTGGAGCATGTTTCAGTCTGTGACTCCCTCTCTCTCTGACCCTCCCCTGCTCACGCTGTCTCTCTCTCTCTCACTAGAAATAAATAAAACATTTAAAAAAAAATGTGTAAGCTATTGTAATATATCTGAGAGAAAGAAAAGTTTGGGTGTTATTAAAATTGAAAAGTAAAAATGGAGCTTGAAGATAAAGCAGCAAACATTTGCAAATTACCAAAATCAGTGAATAACTCTTTAATCGACTCATTCATCTATGGATGAATGCATTTATTTATTTTCTATGGCCTTATGAATGAAACACAAAATTTTGACTAGAAAGGAGACACTAGTATAATCAAAGACAGAATGCTTGAATTCAGTTCCAAAAAGAGCATGTTAAATAAAGACAAACTAAACTTACAAACATATTGAAATTAGTGACTTAAAAATGTGTGAATTCTCCAAGTATATAAAAGATGTTCTTGTCTTTTCCTGTAAATGATAGTTACCCACCTGAGAACCAGAATCTCCAGGAAGATCTCAGTAATGCTAGTCTATGCTTACCTAAACTTTCTCCAGAAGAGAGAACCTTACTATTCAATGATGTTAAGTATGCCTACACTATGACTTTCCTTTTGTTTCTCTGTATTCCAGTATTGTAAAATTCAGACAATATTGTAGTATGAAATTATCTTTCATTTATTCCCCTATTCACAGGCCATCTAGTGCCCACTTATTAAAAAATATTGTTGGTTATCTTCCAAATGCAAGACACTTAACTTGGTGCTAGAGACAGAAATATGAATTAACCAAGTCCTAACACCCAAGAAATTGGATTAAAATTATAGTCTAACTCAATATCCAAAGATTGAATCCTATTCTAAAAGAGGCATGGTAACACTATCAACAAAATCCAAATTATGGAGAGAGCCCAAGTAAGTGTATTTCTATAGATGAATGGATCAAGAAGATGTGGCATATACACACAATGGAATAATATTCAGCCATCAAAAAGAATGAAATCTTGCCATTTTCAATGATCTGGAAGGAACTGGAATGTATTCTGCTAAGCGAAATAAGTCAGTCAGAGAAAGACAAATACCATATGATTTCACTCATTTGTGGAATTTAAGAAACAACACAGATGGACACAGGGGAAGGGAAGAAAAAATACAACAAGATAAAGACAGAAAGAGGAAGCCACACCATAAGAGACTCTAAACTGTCGAGAACAAACTGAGGGTGGCTGGAGGGGAGGTGGGTAGAGGGATGGGCTAAATGGATGATGGGCATTGAGGAGGGTGCTTGTTGTGATAAGCACTTGGTGTTGTAAGTGATGAATTACTAAATTCTACTCCTGAAACCAATACTATACTATACGTTAATTAACTTTTATTGATTTTAATTAAATTTAAATAAAACTTGAAAAAGGAGGAAAAAAGAGGCATGCTAAATAAAGGCAAGCTACCACAAATTTTTGTTAGGACAAAAATAAAGCCAATAATTTCAATAAGTATAGTAAGTTATATAACTGAAATATGAATAAATATGGTAGGACAAAAGGAGAAAAGACTAAAACAGGGTTAGGAAACACTTCCTACAAGAGACAATAATTGAGTTAAATCTGGAATGCTAAACAATGAGGTGAGGCATGAATCGGTTGAAGAGAAAATCTACGAAGCAGGTATAGTAATTACAAACACATAGCACCATTGAGAAATTGGTGTCATCAATTATTGTCTTGCAGAGATCCCTCCAGCTAAGAGATCTCTACCAGGTGACTGGAAATATGTCCGGAATTTAGATTAATATTTGGGAAAGTCAGGGCAATAGTATAGTGATAAGATGGTCAGTCTTAAGTGCTGAGGATTAAACACTAATCTTTAAGTGGTGGAAAGAAGCAGAGTACTAAGGAAAAGTGAAAAGAAGCATTTGAAGAACTAGAAGAATTATAAGAAGAAATATAATTATTTTCTAAAGGAAAAATATTCAAGAAGAAGGTGATAACTAAATGAGACAAAATCTACACAAATGTCACAATATTAAAAGAAATATGTGTTTATTTGTTTTGGAAACTACAACATAGCAAAAATTATTTGAATGGATCATGGAAATCCAAACTGTATCATAGTCACTTGAGGGGAAAAAATACAAAAAAGTGGTCTACAAAAAAAATACTGAACATAAAAAATCATCAGGGAAACTCAAATTAAAACCACAAGGAGTTGGGGGGCTCCTGGGTGGCTCAGTCAGTTGTCAGAGGCTGGCTCTGGCAGGGTCTAGGAGTCCCTGAAGGATGGACGGTGTTGGCGAGAGAGAGAGAGAGAGAGAGAGAGAGAGAGAGAGAGAGAGAGAGAGAGAGAGAGCACCCTGAGATTCTGGTCACCAGGCAGGCATCTCTGCTCTGACTGGAGCTCAACTTTATTTTAAGTGTTTTGGAGACAGCACAGAAGTGGCATTTGCCTTAGACAATGATTTCTGACAACAAACTTCTTTGATATGTAAGAATTTCCCAGAACATAGATTTGTAGAAGACTCCTGCATAACCTTTATCAATAGTGATTGAGGTAGGTGATTTAGATGCTTATCCTATGGGGAAGGAAGGTATCTTTAGCATACAAGACAATGTTTTTAGCATAAAAAGGGTGAAGTTAGTTCTTTGTGGGCAGGGTCAATAGCTTGTTTGTTTAAGGAGAAGTATCAAGAAAAACAGGTCTTTCAGGAAACACCTTTGCTCCCATAATCACAAAAGAAGAAGTTCCTCAATAGGTTCCTTCACAGGGTGCAATCAGCATATTCAAGGCCAGAATAAGTAAGTCACTGCCTTGGGGGGTCTGCTCCAAGCAGAAACAATTGGGTGGGGGTGGATATCTGTCCTTAACTCTAAATTAGGCTCTTTGTCTCAGGGCCAGACTCAATTGTAACTCTTGTGTTCTTAGCCCCCTTTATTATCTAAGTCTTGGATCTGCAAGGCCCATAGGAAGAGCCTTTTGACAATCATCCACAATGCTTTCATCTGAAATCTCTTTTGAAAAGGCAGGAATATGCTTTTCCTTATGAGGAATCTGTGTGGGGAATAGCGGTCTGATTTGGAATATTGTGAGGCCTGGTCAATACCAGCAGCCTCATTTCCAACATGAGCCAGTAGTAGCAGAAGGAGATACCAGTTTTCGTTTCTCATGGCAGGAGCTGTGCAAACGCTACCATTTCCTCCCTGTGACTGTCATCCAGTGAGGCCAGTGTGGCTCCCAGCATTTGGTTAAGCATTCAACTTTGGCTCAGGTCATGATCTCACAGTTCGTGGGTTCGAGCCCCGCGTCGGGCTCTGTGCTGACACCTAGCTCAGAGCCTGGAGCCTATTTTGGATTCTGTATCTCCTTCTCTTTCTGACCCTCCCCTGCTCACACTGACTCCCCCTCTCTCTCAGAAATAAAAAAAAATTTTAAAAAGAACACAAGGAGATATCATTGTATTTCACCTGAATGGATGAAATGAAAAATTAATAATACCAAGAGAAGACAAGGATGTGGACCATTCGAGCAATTAGAACTGCCACACAGTAGTAAAAATAACACAAACACTTTCAAAAATGTTTAATAGTATGTACCAAAACCCCCTCACACACATACAACTTTGAAACTTTGATTCTGTTCTGAGATTTGCAAAAGAAATGAATGACTATGTTCACACACACACAAACTATATTACAATCTTCATGACAACATTACTTATAAAAGCCTCATGCTGAAAACAGCAGTAGTGTCCATGAACAAAGAGTAGAATAGATAAATAAGTCATAAAATATCCATACAGTGCGGTTATGTGGAACACTGCATACACACCCTAATACAATTGATTCCCACAGACATAATGTTGAGCAAAAGAAGGCAGACATGAGAGTACATAATTTGATTCCACTGAAATTAAATTATGAGATTGTAATGAAAGCAGTAACAATGTATGATGTTAGAAGTCAGTATAGTAGTTACCTTTGGGAAAGTGTACATTGGTTGGGGCATGAGGAAGCTGCTGGAATGTCGGAAATGTTGATTACACACACACACACACACACACACACACACACACACACACTATATATAGATATATCATATATAGATATATCTTATAAGATATATATAATGTGTTGAATACATGGATATATATGTATATGAAAAATATCAATTTGTATAGCTATGATCAAGTTGATGCTTTACTATATGTCATTGTATCTCAATAGAAAGGAAAAGGAAAATAAAATAAAATAGAGGAGATAGGAATAATTAGAGCAAGACCCCAGTGGTGGCTAAAAGAAGTACAAATAGGATTAAAAGTACAGGTAGAAGATGAGCATTAAAAAGGAGGAATGCTACCACTTTATCTCAGATTTTAGGGAAGAAGATAAGCATGAATGTATATACCAATTTGGTGGGGAGCAGATTTTGTTTCAAGTGAAAAGGAGTCAGAAATGTAAAGAATTCAAACTATCAGTCAGAGAAACCTATGGCCCCTGGAGGTTACTGGCCTCGAATCAGCACCCTTTGCACTAGTCCAGTGCTAGCTATTGTCAAAGCACATAAGTTATGTTGTGCCACAGCATTTCCATCAACTACTTTAAATTTCCATTTCATTTTTCTTCACTTTCTGACAGTTATTCCTTACTTCATTTCTGCCCTAAACTCTGTCTCTAAGATTCAGGGCTGGCCTAGAAAACCATCAAATGTCTCCAAAAGTGGCTTCCCAATATCAGACCAATACCTCACTATGGCAGTTGGCAGCTGATGTTAATCTTATAACCTTTTCTGGGGCTTTTCTCTCAGTATTATCAAAATACAGTGCTTTATATTAATATGTTGAAATGACAGGATCTCTAAAACCATTTGTTTGGTACCTATAAAACAAAGAACTCTTCTCTAATTTTGAATTAATTTTCTATTTACTACATCCTTTACCAAAAAAAAAAAAAAAAGTCAATCTATTTCCTCTTCAGACGGTGGGTCTTAAGGAAGCCCAAAATTTCCAAAACAAAGAAGTATTTTTATCAGATCTAGAAGATGGGACAGTAGAGCCCCTCATGAGTTACCTCAGTGAAAAGTCAGGGACATCTCTGTGAAAATAAAAGCAGAGATAGTGCCTTAGCTTTTAAGAAAAGACAAATAGTTACCTTTTACCAGAGAATGCTTTAGAGAAAGTATTTAAAAATAAATCAGTCTTAGGGGCGCCTGGGTGGCTTAGTCGGTTAAGCGCCCGACTTTCGCTTAGGTCATGATCTAGCGGTTCATGGGTTCGAGCCCCGCGTCGGGCTCTGTGCTGACTGCCAGCTCAGAGCCTGGAGCCTGTTTCAGTCTGTGACTTCCTCTCTCTCTGACCCTCCCCTGCTCATGCTGTCTCTCTCTCTCTCCTAAAAAATAAATAAAAAAACATTTAAAATAAATAAATAAATAAATAAATCAGTCTTGGGGAACCTATGTGGTTTAGTCAGTTAGGTATCCAACTCTTGATTTTGGCTAAGGTCGTGATCTCATCGTTCATGAAATCATGCCCCACATCAGGCTCCATCTCATGGTTTGTGAGATTGAGCCCCGTCTTGGGCTCTGTGCTGTCAGCGCATAGAGCCTGCTTGGGATTCTCTCTTTTTCTCTCTCTGGTTCTTCTCTGCTCATTCTCTCTCTCTCAAAATACATAAATATTTTTAAAAAATAAAAATAAATCAGTCTTAATTATTCCTTGATGTTTTAGATCTCTAATTCACAATGCCTTGTCAAAATCTAGAGCCAGGAAGTACAATTACTCAAATTCTGGAGCTTACACTAAAAATTTCTTTCCCAGATTTTGCAACACTGAGTTATTGCTTTGATTCAGCTACTAGCCAAGGATAAAGGTCATCTTCCGTATATGAAGAAATAGATGTAGACAGAAGAGAAATCTCTCTTTGTATATAAGGGGTTTAGGGTCAATATTACATAATTATTTGCTTGTACAAGCTGCAGGGGATATTCCTTCTGTCTTAAAAATACTCCAGTTCCTGAACAGTAAGGATGTTTTTTCCAGCTGCAATGATAATATATTCTCTAATCTCTCTCATCAGTAAAGCAAAGGTTCAGATTCCCTCTAACATTTGCTCCTCTGGTTGCTCTTCCAAATGTATTTGGAACTATTAAGGAAGCTATTTCTGAAAGCTCCTAGGGTAAGCAATGGGAAATATTACTGTTATAAATCATGATTCAGATGCCCAGAGACAAGTGGGTGGTACTAACGCCTTTCAAAAGATTTGATCAGATTGAAGCAACAATGTCTGTCTACCCTACAGCTGCCAGGAAATACATCTGCAGGATTTGTTCCCCCCAATGGAGAATAACTGGATTTTAGTCATCTGTATAGAATTTGAAACTCAACCTCTGATATTTCAGAAAAATAGAGCTTAATACTAAAACTGCATCAGTATGTTTTGTGCTGAAAACACCACAAGGCAGTAGTAGGTGAACGGGGTAAGGATAAAGATTATGCTCAAAGGGAATGACCTATAGGTGAAATAAAATATCCAGGAGCAGTGACTGTACAAAGTCAGCAACAACATAGGACAACAAAGAACTCCGTTCAAGGATGCCCTGGGCTTTTTATCTTTACAATAGCTCCTTATAACTGTATAGCTCTCTACAGATTACAAAACACTTCTGACACAATATAACAACCACCTTCCTTCCATCCCCCCAAATCAGGAAACTCAAGGAGGAAAGAGAAAGTGAAACATAACTGTGGCTACATATGCCCTTTCCCTGGAAAGGCATTTTGAAATTTCTGTCTCATTTTGTTGTTGAAAGGTGAGGGACGTTTCTCCAAGTTTCTTGAAATGGCATGAGTTTTTGGTTATGAATAACCTTGTTTCCTTGATTATCTATATTTTTACACACCTAATTCAGCATTCCTCAACCTTGCTATTTTTGGTCCTTTCGGTGGGTTAATTCTTTGTTGTTGGAGGGTATCCTGTGCATCGTGGGATATTTGACAGTGTTCCTGTTCTCTCTTCACCAGACACCAGCAGCCACAACCACACTGCGTTGTAAAAACCACACAAATGTTGGCAAATGTTGCCAAATGGATTGTGGACTACTTTAGGAGGGTTAATAAGGCAAGAGAACAAAATAGCTACTCTGGTTCAAATAAATTCTTATAAAAAAAAAAGTCTCCAGTTTGTAGGAACAATTTATAAGAATTGTTACTTAGTAAATCTGCTTACTACCACAAAAACAGAACATTGTTGATTCTTTTGGATATCAAGTGAACAGATAAGTTCCAATGTTTATCACTCCACTGGGCCAAATGAATCTCTTTACTACATTTTGGAAGAATTTGCTCTAACTTTTTTTATGTTGGCCTACCTTTGTACTTGAAGTTCATTCTGATACAATATCTTTTCAAAGGTCAGATTTGGGTTTCTCAATCTTTCTACCATTCTCGTTCTTGTAACCAAGAAGACATGTTTGTCTGTAGTTATACAGGAATTATGTTGAATCTTTTGATTCACATGTTTCACTCTTTCTTTTCATGGAAACAGAATTAATATTTATACAATGCCTTCCAAACTAATGACAAAAGTCAGATGTTCTTTTCTCAAATCAATGTATCTCAAGATAACCTGAAAATTTTTAAAATGATCTCAAATGGAAATAAAAACTCATCAAAGACAAGTGAGAGTAAAAATTTCCAGAATTAAAATATTTGATAGAATTTTTTAAAGGAATTAATAAGCTTCAGGTGTAAATAAATGTTAATTAAGCCAATTTGATATATGGAGATCTATTTTTCAATCTTTGGATAATATCTGAACTTGGAAGAAAAATAAAATATCAACTTGACTCTAACAGAAACCTAGAAATACAGATGAAGATCACCTGGGTGGATAAGATTCCAGCAATTCAGAAATAATCAGAAATTCTAAATTTGAAGAAATTGAAATTCAGTCAAGAATTAGGCTATTTGAGAATTAGGTGGGAATGTGAAAAATTGGAGGTTCCTATTTGATCAGAACATAAGAGACCAATGAATCAAATGAACATGAAAGTAATTTTCATGAATAAAGCAGATGAACCTGAGGTATTAAGGTGTCAGATTTTTTAAATTTTTTACTTTATTTTTTATTTTTTTAATGTTTATTTATTTTTGAGAGAGAGAGAGAGAAAGAGAGATAGACAGACAGGGCATGAGCACTGAAGGGGCAGAGAGAGATGGAGACACAGAATTCGAAGTAGGCTCCAGGCTCTGAGCTGTCAGCACAGGGGCTCGAACCCACAAGCCAAGAGATCATGACCTGAGTTGAAGTTGGATGTTTAACTGACTGAGCCACTCAGAAGCCTCTAAAGATTTTTTTAAAGCTTATGTATTCATTTTGAGAGAGAGAGAGACAGAGAGAGACAAGAGGGATAGAGAGAGAGGGAGAGAGAGAGAGAGAGACTCCTAAACAGGCTCCACACTGTGAGCACAGAGCCTGACATGGGGTTTGAATTCAAGAACTGTGAGATCATGACCTGAGCCAAAATCAAGAGTCAGATACCCAACCACATGAACCACCCAAATGCCTCTAAGGAGTAAAGTTTTTATTTTGACATAGTCCCAATACTTTATTTTTGCTGTTGTTTCCCTTGTCTCAGTAGACATATCCAGAAAGATGTTGTGGTAGCCACTATGGTCAGAGAAATTGCTGCTTGTGCTCTCTTCTAGGATTTTTCTGGGTTTAGGTCTCACATTTAGGTCCTTAATCCATTTTGAGTTTATTTTTGTGTTTGGTGTAAGAAAGTGGTACAGTTTTACATGTTGCTGTCCAGTTTTCCCATTATTCATTGAAGAGGTTGTCTTTTTCCCCATTATGTATTTTTACCTCCTTTGTTGAATATTAATGGACCATATGAGTTTATTTCTGGGTTTTCTCTTCTGTTTCATTGATCTCTGTCTATTTTTGTACTGT
This sequence comes from Proteles cristata cristata, assembly GCA_017311185.1. Lineage (NCBI taxonomy): Eukaryota > Metazoa > Chordata > Mammalia > Carnivora > Hyaenidae > Proteles > Proteles cristata. The sequence continues at coordinate 34,697 of JAESUZ010002605.1, forward strand.
CTTCATAGCAAGAAACAAAACTGAAAGACAACATACTGAACAGGAGAAAATATTTGCAAATGACATATCTGATAAAGGGTTAGTATCCAAAGTATATAAAGAACTTCTACAACTCAACACCATAAAACCAAATAATCCAACTTAAAAATGGGTAGAAGATATGAACAGATGTTTCCCCAAAGAAGACATCCAGATGGCCAACAGACACATGAAAATATATTCAACATCACTCATCATCAGGGAAATGCAAATCAAAACCACAATGAGATATCACCTCACACCTGTCAAAATGGCTAAAATAAAAAACTCAAGAAACAACAAATGTTGGTAAAGATGTGGAGAAAAAGGAACTTTTGTGCACTGTTTGTGCAAATGCAAACTGGTGCAGCTGCTGTGGAGGATAGAATGGAGATTCCTCAAAAAATTAAAAATCGACCTTATGATCCAGTAATCACACGATTGGGTATTTACCCAAAGAATGCAAAAACACTAATCCAAAGGGATGCATATTTATTGCAGCATTATGATAATCCTAATTATGGAAGCAACCTATGTATCCATAGACAGATGAATGGATAAAGAAGAAGATATGATATATCTTACAATGTATATACATACAATGAAATACTACTCAGCCATAAAAAAGAATGACATTTTGATGTTTGCAATAACATGGATGGAACTGGAGAATACTATGCTAAGCAAAATAAGCCAGTCAGAGAAAGGCAAATAACATATGATTTCATTCCTATGTGATATTTAAGAAACAAAACAAATGAACAAAAGAAAAAAAGAAAGAAAGAGACAACCACTGAAACAGGCTCTGGTTACAAGAGGGGAAGAGGGTGGGGGAGGGGAGATGAGTGAAATAGGTGAGGGAGATTAAGAGTACACTTACCTTGTACACTTAGGGCTCTAAGTCAGGAACCATGAGATCATGACCTGAGTCAAATCAACAATAGGATGCTTAACCGACTGAGCCACCCAGGCACCTGGAGTGGAGTTAATCCTTACAATTGGAACCAGGTCTTATTCATTTACAAGTGCATTTACAGTCCTGTTGCCCAGGCTTTTGGATCCACTCGAGGAAAATGCCCTCCAAAGTGTCCAACTTCTATGTTCTCTTTAAACTTTATATCCCCTTAAATGCAAAGTCCTTTCAGTTTTTAAGCAGTTTTATGTTAATTAGAGCCCTAAACTCTGCAAACATTCACTCTATGGCTGTTCAGTGCCAAATTTTGGGGTTTCTTGGAAGCATGATAATAAAGAGCCAAAAAGAGAAGCAGCTGCCCAAGATTCTGGTTTGAAAGATGATAAATCCAAAGCAGAGTACAGTTTAACTTTAAGAACCAGGGCTTTCTGTTGAAAAACAGAAACAAAGACATCTCTGGTTTGTTTCTCAGCCTGTGGGAGTTAGGCTGGGCTAACAGGCCATTTTACTTTGTTTACTTACAAGATGGTCATAACAACTGTCATGCATCAGTCCCTGTTCTAGGCACTTTACCAATATTAACTTATTTCCTCTTTGAAATAAGCCTATGATGTCCATACCATTGTAATCCTGATTTTACAGAAAACTTTTAAGGAATCTAGAGAAGTAAACTTGCTTACCCAGGACCTTCAGCTGACTAAGCATGAAGCCAGCTTTCAAATCCAGACATTCTGACTCTTTAGTCTATCTACCCTTACATAACTATACTCTGCTGCCTGAATCAGAATAAAAGTGTAACAGAAGCAGTTCATCTGGCACCAGGAGCCCGAGGATGACAATATCTTTAGTGTTTAGACAGACAGAGGGATCAAAACTCAGGAAATAAATTTTACCATCAGAGCGGGTATGGCCAGAACCTAAAAAGAAAGGAAATAGGAAGAAGGCAGGACTGGGAGATGAAATAGCAGTAAAGTAAAGGAATCCAAGGGGATGGCCATGAAATGATTTGCATACTGTGTTAAGACTACTAGCTACTGGGGCGCCTGGGTGGCTTAGTCGGTTAAGCGTCCGACTTTCGTTTAGGTCATGATCTCGCGGTTCCTGGGTTCCAGCCCCGCGTCGGGCTCTGTGCTGACAGCTCAGAGCCGGGGGCCTGCTTCGGATTCTGTGTCTCCCTCTCTCTCTGCCTCCCCCACTCGCACTCTCTTTCTCTCAAAAATGAAAAAATGTTTTAAAAAATAGGAAAAAAAGGGGCGCCTGGGTGACTTGGTCGGTTAAGCGTCCGACTTTCGCTTAGGTCATGATCTCGCGGTTCGTGGGTTCAGCCCCGCATTGGGCTTGTGCTGACTGCCAGCTCAGAGCCTGGAGCCTGTTTCAGTCTGTGACTCCCTCTCTCTCTGACCCTCCCCTGCTCACGCTGTCTCTCTCTCTCTCTAGAAATGAATAAAACATTAAAAAAAAAAAAAGACTACTAGCTACTATGTCATGAGTGGTTTGGGCTGATTTAAAGTAACAAAGTAGAATTTTGGGAAAATTTCCTCTTGTGACTTTCTGTCTTTCCCTTCCCTCAGCTTTCTAGAGCACAGGATAAGAGAAAAAACAGATGGAAGGTATCAAGTTAACATGTTTCCTCTAACATTTAAAAAATTCACTCTTCATTCACTCTTCTCACTGGTAATTGCTTCCTTTTCTTCTAGGACTGTTAATTTGATAAAGGTAAATCTTGGCTTTGAGTGTTCAGGATAGAAGGTGAAAAACAAATTCAGATCCATGAAACTATACTTCTCATCACAAATAAGGTATATGAAAATAGGTCTAAAAATGTCAGCCTTGGGGCATCTGGGAGATTCAGTTGGTTGAGCACCTGAGTATTGGTTTTGGCTTAGGTCACGATCTCATGGTTTGTGGGATCAAGCCTCATGTTGGGCTCTGTACTGACAGTGTGGCGCCTGTTTGGGATTTTCTCTTTCCCTCTCTCTCTCTGCCCCTTCTCTACTCATGTTCTCTCTCTCTCTCTCAAAATAAATAAATATTTAAAAAATAAATAAAAATATCAGTCTTGTAATATGCTAAGTGAATAAAAATATCATCACCAAGGAAGGTATATTTGATATATAAATAACCTGGGAGGCAGGTACCTAGACCTGATTATACTAGTCTCTCTACTTTTATATAACGTTAAAAATTATAAGAGATTAAGGAAATTAACTTTCAGTAAAGGTGACCTGACTGTAGTCTTTAATTGACACCTCTCCTCCAGATTCTCCCTGAGTTTGGGAAAGGTAGGTAAAAATACAGGGAAGTCTATTTTAGTCTGTCAAACAGGACAATGTAAAAGATGTGCAAGGAACGCCTGCAGCATCTGAAATGGACCTGATGGTGTACCCTTAGTCAGAGCACAGGCACATGTGATGAAAATGGTCCACAGAGTAGGTGATTGTATATTTGGGGAACAATTTTATTTTACCAATGACCTTGGGAAAACTATAGATAAAAGACAAGGCCTTTAAAAAACATTTTCTCTATGCTTGGCATATTTATGGGACAATTGTCTTGATAGAAGGGTAACTATTTAACTTAGAAAGTGACATAACCAGCTGCCCAACAAACTTACCAAGACTTTCTTCAGCAAAGAGATGCTGCTCCTTACTAAGAATGTCCACAGAAGAAAGAGTTCCTCCTTTCATATTTGATCCCATATGATACCTTGATGTCCAAGCTGGCAAACCAATATGACAGTAAATCAAAAACTCCCCTTCTCCCTTTAACTCTCTCCTGAAGACTCTATCAGAGATACACACAGTGTCTTTGGAGAGTCCATCTCATGTCACAATACAGCACGAGCACAGATCTGCCTCTGTAAAGATGTGCAAAGAGAATAGAATCACTGGGATGAAAAATGTTTTGGCAATTTAAAAGAAGAGAATCAATCTGAAGGGTGAAAAACTATCATTCTTTGAAATGAGATTTCTACAAGATAGAAGGTAAGATGTTAGAAAGTCTTTATTCAGCAAGACACATGACATTGCTAGAGGAAGATAGGCACAAGAAGGGAAATTATGACATCAGGAAAAAATTGCATGGGAAGGGAAAACATGATTGCAAAAGTTTTAAAAAGCAGTAGAAATAGCAAAAATCAATGGGAATACTAAAGACAACTAGAAAATGAATTAGAAAAATGAGTTGTTGTTTTTTTTGAAAAAAAACATTACTCAAAGAAAAAAGGATGGGAAACAAACTGAAAAAAAGAGGCATGGAGAAAATATTGATTCATTAATTTATCAATTCACTTAACAAATATTTCTTGAGCACCCATTATTTAAAGGCATGTTGCAAGCACAGGTGATAGAATGGTGAACAGAAAAAAGTCCTTGACTCATAGAAGTTAAATTATAGTTAGTGGCACTGAGAATAACTGATGACTAAATAAATGTATAAAATAATATCAGGGAGTAGCAAATGCTATGAAAGCAACCATAGCAAGGTAAGAGGAAGTGATAATGGGGTTCTCAGAGGTGGCCTCTCTAAAAAGGTGACATTTGAGCAGATAAAAGCAATAACATAAGAGGGTGAACTATGTAGAGAGCACTCCAAGTTCAAAGACCATGAGGCAAGGACCAATATGTGTATATTCAAGCAGATGTAGTGGAATGACCAAATGTAGAATGCTAAAAAATGAAGTCAGAGAATTAGCCAAGGCCAGATCATTTAGATTCTGCAAGATAATATTAGGAGTTGGGATTTATCATGAGAGTGATGGGAAGCCACTGGAGGGTTTTACACAGCAGAGTGACACAATTTATATCTCTTCCTTCCCCTCCCCCAATTTATATTTTAAATAGATACTGTTTGAAACAAACAAACAAAAAATACATGTTACAGCTTTATCTTTTTCTTTCTTTAAAATAACTAAAAGTATAAATCAGGACTAAAGAAATTACTGATTTAAGAGCAGCTGAATGGAAGGAAACAAGGTAGAAAGAGGGAAGGCACTAACACTTTCCTGTGAGGTTTCTACATAATCAGAAAAGTATACAAAGAGAAACAGAGGAGCCAAGCTGTATTCAAATAAATAACATAACTGTTCCTGACAAAAGGGGTGTGGGTAGAAATGATCTAAGTAACAGTTGAACTCATAGTTTGAACACATGCTTCAAATTTAAAAACAACATAATGACAGATCTCTAACTCTTCTTAATATATTTGTTAGAGCCCAAAAGTAACCAAAACATGGCTCCTAGCTCTGTAAACTTTCCACTACCATTCACTGAATCAACAGGGTTACTGCTTAGGATTATCATTATGCAATTTTGAGCTAGTTCTTTGAAGATGAATTCAAATGATGATATAGCAGAAAGATCATGGACTTTAGAATCCAACAGATACAAAGTTTTAAATTCCAAATTTGCTCTTTGTTAGCTGTTAGTATTGGGAAAGTCACTTAATCTCTTTGAGTATGATTTCTCCCATCAGTAAAAAGTGAACAAAATACAATCTAATTTACAAGATTGTAGTGAAAATTAAATGACATAATTAGGCAAAGAGTGCTGGGCATGCATTCCCTACTTACCTTAAAAGAAAAGCGATCAAGTCTCCATCTTGCTTGAGTGGTTAGTATATCCAACATTAAACTAGGACTACATTCCATATACAGGATTGAAGGCTAAACCCAAGAACTAAATAGCAGTAGTTAAACTTGAAATAGAATTCTATATTAATGTTTCAGTTAATGTAGGTTTTATTAGGGGGATTTTATGTATCAAGATTTAGGAGCTAGAGAGGTTACCTCTTTGGCGGTATTAAAGACAATAAGTATTCAAGATTTCCCTCACAGAAGACTGGGAAGTCAGTTACATGGGCTTCACTAGGTTTTTATCTTGACAAGAAGATAAAGAAAATTGCCAAAACGAAGATGTGGAACCTTTATCCCTTTAACTTTACTCACATCTTTGGTTTTCTGGCAAAGGAGTAGGTATAAATATAGAATGAAGCAGTGGTTTTTCTTATTGAAAAAGATAATCCTAATTATTGGGAAGCTTTAAAATTAAATCTATTTTTGCTATTGAATAGTTGCTTATAAACAGTAAACTTCATTCTATCTTTTCCTAAATAAATGTAAGATCTATTAATAATTCTTTATGTAACATTACAAAAAATGCACATTTAAGCATGATCTGAGAAAGGTATGATACTGTGAGCTACAAGGCAATATCTAAAAATTACTATTCATTCAAAACAATATCACAGAATTATTTTTCTGTCCTGTCAGCACCATTATGCTAATAGTTTAGACTCAGATGAAGAGTTCAAAATATATATCCTAGCATATTTGGAATTCTTGCATGAAAAAAGGAGCCATTTTAAATCAATGGGGAATGGAAAAATAATAAAATGAATGCTCTTAGGATACTGACTAATTGTTTAGAAGAAAATAAAGTTTGATTACTAACCCTCACATATAAAAAAGAATTCTAGATGGTTTAAAAATTCAAAAATTATAATATTTGGAATAAAGCATACAGAAATATTTTAATAATATTGGAGTAGAATACCTTTGAGGTAATGCACCAAACCCAGAAGATATAAAGGTACAACATGACAGATTTGACTATGTAATGATTATAAACTTTTGTATAGTAAAAGATGCCATAAATGACAAGTGGTAAAAGTTTGCAGACATAACATAAAAAGAACTTTAACAAAGCAAAACAGGCATGAACACGTGAATGAAAAAATGTGCAAATAATGCAAACACACAATACATAGACCACAAATTGAAATAGCCAATAAACATATTAAAAAATGTACAGGATTATTAACAGGCAAAGAATTCAGCAAGCCTCACTTGTCAAATGGAAATGGTATAGTTAAGAACACAGCTGAACTGGCCAGAACATCATGTTGCCTTTATAGGAAAAAGAGGCAGCTATACCTTTAAGTGAAACATTAACTTTACTGCTTTCATGAAGCATCACTGCTGGTTTAATGGGGGTCTTTGATTCACAGGTGTTCTTCTAAATTTCAAGGCCTGATTCACTGATGGCTCAGCTAAATGAAAACTTAGTGATGTCCACTGAACCACTACTGATGTTCAGTCTTGGTGCCAGCTATTTGTAAACAAAAGTGGATGAGTTACTCCAGTCAGTGGGCAGAACTCAAGGCAGTCTTAATAGCCCTGGCCAATACTATCCATCATGAATCATTTTTACATTTTTATTCACACTTGAGGTACTGCCAATGTCCCAGGTGTCTTGTCTACCACTTGGAAGACCATAGAGTAGCTGATGAGATACACCCTTTTTTGGAACCATGAGCTGTGGAAACAAATCTCAGCTGGCACTCAGACAGACTTCATCACTCATGTAGAAGTTTACTGTAAAGGTCCATTCTCTGATAAGACCAACTAAACTCAAGCTGCTGATCACACCTGCTCAGATGGCCACCATCACTTCCTAAATTCATCATCATACTAAACATGGCAACACATCTACTCTTGTAGAGAGAGAATAAAGTAAAGGACTGTGTTTCTAGTGTAGAAACCACTTTATGCCAAACAGGACTCTTGCTGAAACTGGATGCCTTTGGTTCACAGTGGGAGGGCACATTGCAAGAGTAATAGCTGCTGCCTTCTTCTGGCAAAATGACTACATGAGATTTTTTATTCTTCTCTTTAGGCTATCTGTGGTACTTCATGACTGTCAACACCTTTTCTGGCCACAGTGCTGCTGTTCCAGTCTAATCAGCTAATTCTGGGTACCCAAATATGATTCTTAAATCTAGACTGTGCTCTATGTTCTGCTTTCCAAGCCATCTACAGTCTGACAGTAAATGGGTTTGCCTTTTAAAAGCCACTGAAAAACAGCCAGATGTATTATGGTATTTGAGAGACACTCATGCCCTTTATAATATTTAGGCTGCTGGCATCACTGAGAGGTGGAATGGATTTCTTGGAAATCATCTAAAATCTATTTATGATTCTATGTACTTTGTCTCTTCCTGGTCTGTACCTGTTGGTAAGATATTTTAGTCACTAAATGTGAGCGTCCTAGAATAAGTCGATCTCCTCTTGGCTCCCCTCCTGGGTAATGATCAGAGAAAAAGAGAGGATAAATATATAAAACTATCTTGAAAATCAGAATTATTCCCTGACCATTCCAGGGCATGATGTTTATCTTTCTCTTACTAGTAACTTCTGATAGGCCTGACTGGTATATTCTCTGGGTGGCAGCCTGGGCAAAAGAGAAGCTAGGAGATTCAAACATAATTCTAGCTCAGATACCTGGCACTCCACATCAGCTCTGGAGACTGATGAGTATCTATTGATTGCAGTATAGCGAGTAATAAAGTCTTTTGTCTCTGACCTTGGAGTCTTGTGTCTTCTACCAGTGTCCATGAAAAAGTAACAGGCTAATAGTTTATAAACACAGTAATCAAATCTTAGACTGGCATATACATGAGTGTGATACCAAAAGCTGAAAAATTCCTGAATTTGACTGTAAAACAAGAGACTGTATGTCCCCTGATCACAGATGGTATCTATTCTTTGATCACTCCAAACTACCTGGTTCATTTTACAAACTTGTATTGTTTAAATGACAGTTAACTGAATTATACCAGGAAGCCATTACTCTAAAAGAAATACCTGCATACAATGATAGAATCACATGTACAGGTGCAATTTTTTATTTAGTCAATATATAATACAAGCATATCCAAGAAAAATATCTTCCTGTTCTATAAGCCATTATAACTACAGTTGATACCATATTAGTTTTAATTTTCATGATAAAGGAATTGTTAAATTATATTTAATGATATCATTTTCTTTGATTCAAGATAATATTGCCCAGATTAATTTAGAATTAGCCTTTAGATATTGCACCTCAGTTTTTTATACGTATATGACCACTTTATTAAACTTCAAACTCTACTGACAGATTTATGACAAAATTTAAAAATGAAGAAAATTAATTTTCTCAAGAAATTGTCAACTCAAGGATAGGTTTTCTGAACTTCTTAAATTCCACATTTCATTTTTAACTATCTTCCCCCCCACCCCAGTTGGTTATGTGTAAATCCAGTGAAACTCAAAAACATCAACTTATAACTTGTCTCCAAAACAGAAAATATCCTTTCCTAATATTGCAATGAATTCCATCACTTTAGATGGAATTTCATCATTGTGTTTATAAAAAGAGACAAAAAGATCACAATACAAATTGTAGGTTCTTTGTGTGTGATAGAAAGGCATAACTTGATAATTTGATTGGTGCTGCCTTTTGGCTGGCAAAAGTAAGTAATTCCTGATTATATATAATTATATATAATGATTTATATATAAAATGATTATATATATATATCAGAATATAAAAATTATTCAGAAGTGTGTGTGTGTGTGTGTGTGTGTGTGTGTACACAAGATGAATAGAAGTTTCCAGAGTAGAAAATGTGAGTCGCAACTGTCATTTTCTAAATTAGAGGTCTCTGTACTTTTAGGCTACCATAATCACCACCGTATTAAATCCAGAGTTTTGCACACAACATACCTACATTTACCTTCCAGGTTAATTCAAAGCTGACACACGTATAATCAAGGCTATGTTAGCTAGACTGCAATTTATGTATTTTATGAGAAGAAGTCTTTATAGCTCCAACACAACTCTAGTTTAAGTGATGCGGAAAATCTGATTTCACAGAGATATTCCATGCATTATTTTCATTATATGTCACTTTTATCTTGATGTAATCTCAATTTACTTTTTTCCCCAATGAAATCTAGTACCAAACCTTGAACTAAGGCAGGAGACAATCCAGTGTAATAAAAAGTTACCTAAACTTTTGTGTTCCAAATATGCTTCTCCCAGTATCTCATTAAGTTACAAGTTGTTAAATGCCTGTTGTGAATTTCAGGGTCTTTAAAAGTATTGGTTTGGAAGTACTAGGAAGGTTCACCCCTCATGAGTCCATTTCATATCCCGTCATAGTAAATGGAATCCTATGTTGAATCTCTTACGTATAAAAAAGGTCAGTTTCACTATAAATATCATGTCTGTCATTGAAACAAGACATTGCTTAGCTACTGATGAATGTAGTTGTTCACCTACATTCATTTACCTACATGTTTAAGAGTAGTTTTCTAGTCTTAAAATCTAATTCTTTCCAGTATAAATTCTGATCCAGTAACAAGAGATCTATATGGATAAGTTTTGCATATAGTGATTAAGAGTCAGATAGCTCTAAGGTATGAATTCAGCCTCTGTTATCTAGGAGCTGTGTGACCTTCAGCAAATTACTCAGTATCTCAGAAGCTGAGTTTCCCCATTTACAGAATGGGGATTTGAGGTCATCATGAGAATTGCATGAGATAATGTATATAAATTACCTGACGTCCTGGAAGCACTGAATAAATGATAGCTATCGTTATTATGTGACATTTCCACTTTCTTTTATTTCCTCCAACCAACAGACTTTTTTTTTTTAATTTTTGCCTAAAAATATCTTACTTATCTTGTAACTTTTATCTCAAACTCAACTTTTCTTGTAAATTTTTCAAAATGTGGTGAAGTGGAAGTCATTTCTCTACTCTCTCAAACTTAGGTCAACTCAATTGAGCAAATATTTATTAAAGGAAGTGATACGTACCAAAAAAAAGTATAATTCACTATGTGATTTTATTGCCTCACATAGCACCACTATAATATATGTAATATTGCAAAATAACAAAAACTAGCAATATTTGTTCTTTTGGCCCCAGAAGCACACAAAAATTCACTTATTTTTAACTTTACTCCCAAGCATTAGTCTCAGGCATTTCCTATTTGTTTCCTGAAATGTATAAGATCATCATCAAAAATGTACTAAAATGCTTTCTTTTTTTCACTTTGTTTCTTTCCTAGGAATACTTCTTTCACCTCCCTGCCCTCTGTTTTCCATGAGAATGTGTTCATCATTCATTGGGGTTTAAGGGAGGTGTGGTCAGGGAAGAAGAAGTCAAGAAGGCACTCATATAGATTGATGAAGTATGAAGGATGAATAATCTACCTGGATAGAGGAGAAAATGAACAAGGGCTAATGGGAATCATTGGGAGAGAGCTTAATTTTATGAGGATGATAGATATAACTAAAATGGCAAGAAAGAACACTGTAATCTTATGTATTTCATTTATCCTTGCACAAGTTTAAGGGAAATTATCCTTTTACAGAAATTTTCCCAAGCACAATCTTCAAAAATCGTGTTGAATTATTTCCATTTCCAAGGAAACTTCCGGGAAAATTTCATCTTAACAATTGTGGCACCAGTGTTTTTCAGACCCAAGACTGGAATTTCAGACCCCAGACTGCCAAGACTTGGTTTTTGGAAGTAAGCAACACCACCCTCTAGAGGACTTTGACATGTTGCAGATTCCTCTAACTGTTAGGTATGAACTGGGAAAGAGAAACAGGTGCTCTTCCACATCTCTTTGTGTGTTTGAGCCCTTAATACAGTTTGGAAAAAACAAAACAAAACAACAACAGCCATCATCATAGCACTGGTTTCCATGATGTTAAAAATCTATTGTTGGACATGTGTGTCCAAAAGAATCCAACTTGGGTGAAAAGCAGTTGACCCCTGAGAGAACTGTGGCCACTATAATACTCCAGCTCTAACACACCCATTACCACCACTCCAGGGACCCTTGAAATCAAACTGAGAGGACAACTATTTGAATCAGTCCCTGTCTCATATTTCTTTGCTCTTCACAACTCACAACATTGGTAAAGACTGCCCTCATCAAATGAGCTGGAAAATGCTCCTTTTTCCACTTTTTCCTGGAAGAGTTTGTGAAGGTTTGATATTTCTTCTTTAAAAATCTGATAAAATTCATTAATGGAGTTACCTAAGCCTAGGTTTTCTCTCTAGTAAAACTTTTATTTACTAATAAATATATTTGCTACAGATATATTCATATTTTCTCTCTTTATGATCCAGTGTGGATAGTTTCATTTTACTAGCAATTTGCTCATTTCATTGGAATTGTCTATTGGCATAATATTGTATCATAGTATTTCTTTATAAGTATTTTCATTTCTGTAGGGTCAGTAGCAATGTTCCTTCTTTCTGTTTTGGTAACTTTAATCTCTTGTCCTTTTTATCACTGATTTTTGAAGGGAGGGTTTGTTAAGCTCCTCCCTCTACAACTCCAAAAGCCACACCATATATTTGGTCCTTATTTTCAGACAACATAATCTATCTCAAAGGGTTGAGTAAAAATTATTCAAATACACTATCCAGGCAGGTTAGAGAACTAGCCTTGGATATTTCACAGCCAGGACACCCCAAAAAAGCCAAGGAAAATGACTGCCTATGCCACAGGACCTGTATGTACCTATGGCAGCAGAGAATGAGTGCCCTAAGTACTACAATAGTAGACACAAGCAAACAAATGCCTTCTACTTCCTTACTTGCCTGGAGATAAAGTCTTCCAGTGTGTAGCCATCACCATCAGTTGCTCATTTCAGACTCACACCTAATTGGTAAAACTTAGGTTACCTATGGCAACCTAGTAGGGAAGGTATCTGAAAAACCTATTGCCACTAGCTTTATAATACAGAAAGTGAAAACAGAGTGAGTTGTAATAGATGCTGAGTAAGCCCACTTATATTTACTATCAGAGTGACTTCATCTGATCTGGGTACTTCCCACTCCTCTGACCGCATCTTTTAACACTTTCCTCAAACAACCACCATGCTTCATTCACACTGTCCTTGATTTTTTTTTTCCCTGTCTCAGATAACCTTGCAAAATTCAGGATCCTTGTATTTTTCTGTTCTTTCTGATTCAAATGCTCTTATCTTAGACATTGACTTCTATTGCACATCCTATAAGAAATCTTCCAAAATCTTTCTGGCTAAAAATAGCCGAGTCCACCTTGACACAGAAATTTCTTTTTGATTTTTATCATCAATTTTTATTTTATTATTAACATGAGTTCATATTATTAATTTGCATGCTTATTGTCTGAACATAGAAACATAAATTAGCAGAGAGTCAGTATATTTATATAACCAATTGCCGAAGACAGAATATAATACGGTTTAGTTCAGAATTACCCAATAGGATTTTCTGCAATGATGGAAATATTCTTTTTATATTTACAGTCCAGTAGGATAGCCACTAGATATATGTGCCTACTAAGCTCTTCCAATGCAGTTAGTGCACCAAAGAGCTGAATCTTAATTGTTATTTAATTATTATTAATATAGACTTAAATAACAGCATGTGTTAAGTGGCTACACTATTGGACACTATAGCATTGGCTTTCAAAACTATTTGCTTAGTGGAGTAGTTAATAATTAGCAAAAAGATTGTGTACACAATTCCTATACATCTGTATCCCTATTATCAGTACTTTTTCATAAGTCTATTTGTTGGCTACATAAGTTGTTTCGACCTTTAACATGCCTTCAAAAGAAATAAGGATTTCCTAAGAAGCTGACCCAACAAAAATCAATTTTTCACTTTCATCTATGCCTACCATCCATTTTTAAGGAATTTATCTAATGAAGAGCATTTCTGAAAATCAGAGGCACTACCTCTATAATTTTTACCCAGGAGAATAAAAACAGGACAGCAATTTTAATCATTCTCTTTGTATCAAGTGATTTAATATGGAAGAGCACTAAGGACTGACAGTAGCAAGAGATAAGTTTCAGAATGAGAAAGAAAAAGAAAAACAGCGTTAGATGATATACAAGAAGTCTGCATTCTTTGTGATTTTGTCAAACCTTTAGTTCTATAATGTACAATCCTGACTTCTGAAACATCAGTTTACTTTCAGAACAAGGTTTATCATAGACAGTCTCACTTTCAGGGTAGTATTTTTGAAACCTTTATAGATTTGTTTCCTAGAATAAGCCAGTTTCTTTCTTTTTTAAAATTTAATTTTATTTATTTTTGAGACAGAGATAGAGGTAGGCAGAGACAGATTGTGAGCAGGGGTGGGATGGGGGTGGGGGAACACATTGAGACACAGAATCCTAAGCAGGTTCCAGGCCCTGAACTGTAAGCATAGACCCAACACAGGGCTCAGACTTGCAGACTGTGAGATCATAACCTGAACCGAAGTTGAATACTTAACCGAAAGTGACCCAGGTGCCCCTGGAATAAGCCAGATTCTTTGCATGGATTCAGAAAGAATAGAGATTAATTCTATGCCAGAGAAGAGACTGGAAAATCCTGTTTCAAGGGAGGTCGATGGTGTATGCAATAAATATGTAACCTGCTTTCTCTGTGTTAAAGTCTCAGAAGGGGATGGAATGTTAGAATAAGGGAAAGAGGTAGAATTCTTGTCCATATGGCATTTGGAAACTCAAAAAGTGCTCACTTTATAAAGTGCCCCTTTACCAAAACCTGCAGTTCTGCAAAGCTGAGCAAAAAGAACCTGTTGATCCTATGTCATAAAGAATTTTGTTTGAAAAAAGCCTGAAGGTTGATTTATATTTCAAGAAATCTGAATGCTTGCCTCACTGTTTTCTAAAAGAGACCAATTAATTTCTTACAGCATGTCAAAAAGAAGCAGTATAGTAAGATTTACTAAAATATATCATCAAAAGTACACAATTTCCACTCTAGGTGAGGACATAGATAAATGTGAAAGATTTTCACTGCGTGGCAACAAAAGAAAATATTAAGTCAAAATAAAAATCATACCATTCCACGGGGATAGGAAAAAATGGTGAATGCGAAGAAACTTTTATAAACTAAATTCTCAAGTATAAGTGAGCTCTCATAAAAGAGCAGAGGGCCTGTCAGTAGTTTTGATACATGAAGGTAAACATCTCACCTGCATAGAGTTGGGCTTTAAAAATAGAGAGAGACATTTAAGGAACAAAGGAAAATTACTCAGTTCTTAGATTACAGGATGGGCTAATGAAATTAACTGAAACCCAGAAAAGCTCCAAAATCATAAACAAATTGCTCAAAAGCATCTTGTAGACATAATTAACTAGGACTGCCTGTTCTTCCATCTTTAAAGACTAGAAATCAGAAAAACATATGAAAAGATTATTTTCAGATTTTGAACAACTGGGAGTGGCCCATAAAGGAGATAAACAAATGAAGTAAGCCTAATAATTGACACAGTTACCTGCTTACAGGAACTTTTCAAATAGTGGTATAGGGAAGAAGATCCCATTAGAAAGAGACAGAACTTGGAGATGAGGGAGATAAAGGCAGTTGGTATTTGGAGGGCAGAGCACCAGAAGGGAGGGAGTGATAAACGAAAATTTCAGATATCTGTACAGAAGTTTACTAAAGTCTGTGGCTAAATAATAAGCCAAATATCTGTGCAGTAAAACACATGGCAGGAAATTGTAAAACTACTCCTTAGAGCTAAGATAGGTCTGAGAATGTTTGAATACTGGCCATAGAAAGTTGAGAAGCCATTGTAAACAGGAGACACCTCCAGAAGGATAGTACCTTCACAGTAGGGCCAAGCTAGACGTAGAATTAATGTTATCCTATAAGTGTCTTAACAATGCTTAGATGATTTATAAGCCTTGGAAGGTATCAAGCTGATCTCCAAATAATTTAACTCCTTTCCAGCAAAAACTACAATAATCTTAAGAGGAAGGAACCAAAATTCAGTACTCCATTCAAAAATATCTAGCATCCATTCCAAAAATAATAGATATATACAAAGTAGAAAAATTGATGCATTTACCAGGAGAGAAATTGGTCTATAGAAACAGACACAGAAATGATGGATGAGGAAGTAAATATAAGGACTTAAGGACACTCATTATAATTATGCACAAGGATGTAACAAACAAAAACATGAAAACATTGAGAAAATAAATGGAAGAGATAAATTTCTAGAGATGAAAAACACATATCTATATTTTAAAATTTACGGGATGGGATTAATATCAGGTTATACAATATAGAAGAAAAAAGATCAGTGAGCATTATGGCATTGCAAAAGAAATTATAAAAAGCAAAGCACAGAGAAAAACTAATAAATATGTAAAACCTAAGGGACTTACATGACAAACTCAAACTGTCTAATATAATTGTAATTGGAGTATCAGAAAGGGAGAAATCTGAAAAACAGTTTGAAATTATAATTGCTAAAATTTCCCAAATGTTATGAAAATGAAAGCCACAGATCCAGGAAGATGAACACACCAAAAACATAAATACAAAGAAAATCATAGAAAGCATACTGTAATTAAATTACTAAGAACCATCAAGGAGAAAAATTTTAAAACACCAGACTAAGAAAAATATATTCCAAATAAGTGAACAAAAAATAATCATAGACTTGTCATAAGAAATTATACAAGATAGAAGACATAGTAACAAAAAAATTAAAGATAAAAGCTATCACCTCAGAATTCTTTTTCTAGAAAAAATAATCCTTCGTAATGAAGGTGGTCTTCCAGCCTCTGATTAGGGTATATTAAGTTGGAGAGAGTTTACTCCTAATCCAACAACAACAAAAAGCCAGATGATTTATATATATCCTAATTCTTTTAAAACCCACTGGAGAGCAAAAGATAGGGCCACCAACTATCCTGACATGTAAAGATAGGCAGATATCTCCAAAGAGAAACGAAATGCAACTACTGGCTTACTTAAGGCAGACAACAGGAGTAAAATGGTCTTCCATTATTCCAGTAAGAAATATTCAGCTAAAATGTTTAGCAAGTTGTCAAAGGCTAAATATGGCTTAGCATGAGAATCTGCAGTCATTTTTTTTTTTTTTAATTTCTAGGAGAGAGAGAGAGATAGCGTGAGCAGGGGAGGGTCAGAGAGAGAGGGAGTCACAGACTGAAACAGGCTCCAGGCTCCGGAGCTGGCAGTCAGCACAGAGCCCGACGCGGGGCTCGAACCCACAAACGCGAGATCATGACCTAAGCGAAAGTCGGACGCTTAACCGACTAAGCCACCCAGGCGCCCCAGAGAATCTGCAGTCATTTGAATGCTTTTCTCAATGTATCTCACCAAATTCTCATGAAAAAGATGGAGAACAGGGTGGGAGAATGGGGAAAACCGCCCGTGGGTATAGATCTGAGGAAGAGCAATAAGACAAGCACCAAGTTCCACTGGATAAAAGTCTTCAGCGAAGCAAAGTCTTACCCAAGGATTCAGTGAAAACTCTTTTCGGCCAGAGGAAGCGAGAAAGAAAAAAAAAAAAATGACCTTCCATTTCTGGGCTTCAAAATGAAACCATTCTAGACTTAACACTAGTAAAGTTGTTCTACTATTGCACAAGAGGTAGAATCACTGAAAAAGTCCCATCCCAATATGCAGGAATATAAGCTTACCTAAAACAGACTGAGTTGTGACAACAGAGACTACATTCTACTCCCTACCAGATAAATAAGCATTCAGTAACAAGTAATAGTGCTTTTCCACTGGAGAATGGACAAGAGCATGGAGAAAATCTCTAACGTACAGAGAGGAACCACCTAAAACTGAGAGTAGAACAGAACATTGAGAAAAACACCCTGGCAATCTAGCCCTATACAAAATATAAGGTAATACTAGAAAAGTTTGAAGCTTGTAGTATACTGAGGTCAATAATAGTGATGACAAATGTCAAACAAAAGTAAACAGTAAAACCCAAGCCCAAGCAAACTCCTAACTAGATTAGCTCAACTCAGCACACTGAAGGCAGAGCGGAAAGAGAAATCTGCCAAGTTTTGGCAAAAATATTATTTACCCTAATCTCTTCCGTTCAAAAAATTATGAAACATGCAAAAAAAAAAAAAAGCAAGAAACAGGTAACAATCAAGGCACAATAAAGAGAAACACAACCTACTTTTAAGGACAAAATAATCAACAGAATCAGACTCAGCCAGGAAATGTAAAAGGACTATGATGAAAAAGTTAAGGGCTCTAGTTGAAAAGGTAAACAACATGCATGAACAGATGAGAAATTTTAGCAAAGACATGAAAGACATGGAAATGCTAAGGAAAGCTTGGTGATTTAGTTGAAGAATGGCTCAGAGGGGCTTAGCAGCAGACATGGAATAGTTAAGAAAGAAATCAGTGATGCTGATATGGCCAATAGAAATTATATACAATTTAATACAAAAATAACAAATTAGCAGGAAAAAAGAGAGAACCTAATATTCTGTAGGACATTATAAAACAATATAGCATATTGGGGCGCCTGGGTGGCTTAGTCGGTTAAGCGTCCAACTTTTGCTTAGGTCATGATCTCGCGGTTCGTGGGTTCGAGCCCCGCGTCGGGCTCTGTGATGACTGCCAGCTCGGAGCCTGGAGTCTGTTTCAGAGTCTGTGACTCCCTGTCTCTCTGACCCTCCCTGCTCACACTGTCCCTCTCTCTCTCCTAGAAATAAATAAAAAATTTTTTTTTAAAAATTAAAAAAAAACAAAAACAATATAGCATATGTATAATTAGAATCCAGAAAGCTAGTCTAGAGGGGATGGGACGGTGGAATATTTGAAGAGATAATGGCTGAAAAAATTTCCAGAAGTAATGAAAATCATATATCCAAAAATCTCAGAGAGACATAAGAATGGTAAATACTAAAATACCCACACCTAAACACATCATCTTGAGACTGCTAGAAATCAGAGATGAAAAGTAAGTCTTGAAAGCAGCCAGAGGAAAAATAAGATAATTTGTACCAAGATGGACAAAGATAAGAATTACAAAAGACTTCTCATAAGAAATTATGCAAGCCAAAAGACAAGGTAGTGGCATCTTTAAAGTGGTGAAAGAAAAACAAAGTCACCCAAAAATTATCTATCCAGCAAAAATATCTTTTTAAAAAGGAGAGCTAAGTACAAAAACTGAGGGAATCCATTGCCAACATACATGAACTAAAAGAAAATGAAAGTTTTGCAGGTTGGAGTTATGTAATAATATCAATCAGAAACTAGATCTATATAGAAAATGAACGTTAGAAATGGCAAAAAAGATACATTTTTAAAAAAATGATATTTTGCTCTTAATTGGTCCAAAAGACAACTGAACCTCTAATGGGAAAAAAATGAAATGTATTTTGTGTTTATAGCATATGTAAGAGTGAAATACACAATTACAATAGTTCAAAGACTAGATGAGAGGAACAGGGAATATACAGATCCATATGGGGTGGTGCAGAGTTCTTACACTACTTATATAGAAGGAATAAACTCTGTTACACATAGCTTGAATGGATATGAAAGAAGCATTATAGCTAAGTAAAAGAAAGCCAGGGCAGGATGCCTGGGTGGCTCAGTCGGTTAAGCGTCCGACTTCCGCTCATGACTTCGGCTCAGGTCATGATCTCATAGTTTGCAAGTTCGAGCCCCGCGTCGGGCTCTGTGCTGATAGCTAGCTCTTGACAGCTGACAGACCTGGCTCTTTCTGACCCTCCCCTGCTCACACTGTCTCACTCTCAGAAACAATTAAAACATAATAGAATTTAAAAAAAGAAAGAAAGAAAAAAGAAAGCCAGGCACAAAAGAGTTCCTTGTATATAATTCCATTTATATAAAATTCAAGAAAAGAAAAAAATAATCTTTGGTGAAAGAAATCAGGAAGTTTGTGCTGTAGATAGCTGGACTATAAGTGCATACAGTAATTTTATATACCTTTAACAGCAGTTACATGGTCCATGCATTTGTCAAAGTTCATCAAACCATACATTTAATTTCTGTATTCAACATATAAATAAAAATCAACTTAAAACTGAAAAGGAAAATAATATGCTGTCTGTGAAATAAAAACATTAAACTGTGGTTTACAGAACATTTTCTTTTTTTTTTAAACATTTTCTTTTATTAAGAAATGTATGTGTATATCTGGTTCTAGTATATTTACCCAGCATGAAAACTTTGTCCAAAAGCAACATTGCTTGCAGGAAAGTAATATTACAATGAATCAAAAACTAAAGACATTTTCTTTTTTTTCCCCTTTTTTAAATATTTATTTTTGAGAGACAGGGAGTGGGGGTAGGGACAGAGAGAGAGGGAGACAGAGGATCTGAAGTGGGCTCTCTGCAGTCAGCAGAGAGATGCAGGGCTTAAACTCAAACCTGTGCTGAACACTTACCTGATGAGCCTCCCTGGAATCCTCCAAATTTTAGACATTTTCTAGGTCAAACTATTCTGTAAGAATGGCAAGTTGTAAATGGATTTCTCTTCATTAAATTGTACTTAAATTTTCCTTTTCTTTTTTCTCAGTAGGACTTAACCCTGTGCCTGAAATTTAGTCTAAAGATTAAAAATATTTTATCTATTAAGCCAGGAAGCATCTGTCCCAATGTATAATGGCAGAACAGCAGTCTTTTTTTTTTTTTTTTTAAGGCATCATGCCCAGCACAGAGCCCAAGTCGTGGGCTTGAACTCACGACCCTGAGATCAAGACCTGAGTCGAGATCAAGAAATCAAGAATTGGATGCCTAACCAACTGAGCCACCCAGGGTCCCAGTGGCAGTCTATTTTAAATGATAAAATATTGCAGTAATAATATTTGTGTCAAACAATAGTTGGCTACCCCATGCATGTTTTGAAGTGACCTCACACTGTAAATTTAGCATAATTTTTCACTACAAAGTAATTTACAAAGTAATATAGATTTTTAAAACTTATGTTTTGCAGGGCCCCTGTCTGACTCTTGGTTTCGGCTCAGGTCATGATGTCATGGTTCATGAGTTCAAGTTCCATATCAAGCTCAGCACTGACAGTGCAGAGTCTGCTTAGGATTCTCTCTCTCTCTTCCTTTCTCTGTGCCCCTCCTCTGCTCACCCTCTCTGTCTCTCTCAAAATAAATAAATAACGTTAATTTTTTTAAAATTATCTTTTGGGAGGCATGAGAACTGGGTGAACTCCCTGAAGCCTGTCTATGTGTAACTCACATAGTCAGGAAGTTAAGAATTTGTGGTTCCAACTAAAACTAACCATATGCTTCTATCAGCTATTTAGTAACTGGAGGAAACTGAAAACCCAGGGACAGTGAGGAAATTGAAATTAGCATTATGCTCAGAAAGGAATTTCATGATTGAAAAGTCATGGACAGAGACTTTCCAAGGTTTTAACCAAAGTTAAACTCAAGTTAGAAGGCTATGGCTTACACAGTTTAAGGGTAAAAAAGAAAAACAGGTTTTAGTTGGTCAAAACAAAATCTCTACTTAGTGAATCAACCCCATACAGATCAATAGCATATATCAAATCATATATATGTCTAGGTCTCCCTTTATTCCATACTGATATGCTTCATGGAAGAGAGACTAGATTTGAACTAGTTACCCTGCAATATTCAAGAGCAATAATTATCAGTGTTTACTAATCAAATGGAAATGCATCCCATTCCTTCCTAAGAGGTAAGATATTATTTAGGTTTTATCATAGATCAGTTCAATTTGTTGAGCAAAATAGCTACAAACAGTTT
Source organism: Proteles cristata cristata (assembly GCA_017311185.1). Lineage (NCBI taxonomy): Eukaryota > Metazoa > Chordata > Mammalia > Carnivora > Hyaenidae > Proteles > Proteles cristata. Next base: position 56,018 of record JAESUZ010002605.1, read on the forward strand.
AGAGAGTTAGGTGACTCTCAATATTTTTATTACTAAGCAAGTTTTTTTAAATTTTTTTTTAATGTTTTATTTCTGAGAGAGAGAAAGACAGCGTGAGCAGGGGAGGGTCAGAGAGAGAGGGAGACACAGAATCTGAAGCAGGCTCTGAGCTGGCTGTCAGCACAGAGCCTGAAGCGGGGCTAGAACCCACGAACCGCAAGATCATGACCTGAGCCGAAGTCGGCCCTCAAATGACTGAGCCACCCAGGCGCCCCCTGAACAAGTTGTTTCTAATCCATTTTAGGGTTTTTTATTTTTTATTTTTTTTTGGTAGAAATATACCAGCTTTTGGCTAGGAAACTTTTGGAATTTAGAGTATCCATTATAAAATAATTAATCTTTGTTAATTAATGGGTAGATGATGGGAAGGGTAAAGACTTTAGGTGGGGCTATTAGGTAAATCAGAAAACATTATTCTCAGAAGGCAACATTTTTAGTAGAATCAGGATCAAAATAGAGAAGTGAGCCATAAAAATAGTTGAGAAAGGATATTTCCTGGCAGAAGAGAAAGCAAATGAAAAAGCCCTGAAGCTACAGTGGATTTGGCATGCTCACAGAACAGCAATAAACAATATGGCAGGAAGTGAGTGAGAGGCTGATGACTTTGGAGAGGCAGCCATATGCCAGAGAAGTTTGGACCTAGAAATCTATGATGAAGACTTGATTTTCAAAGGTAATGGCAAACCATGGGAAGATTTTGAGCAATGGCGTGATATGACCTAATTTATGTTAAACAAACAACCAAGCAAATTCATGAAATTTCTCTTTTTCTCTGGCTAATGCTAAGGAAAAAACCGTATACATTAGGAAATAGCAAAAGAGCTGTCAAAAATTATCTCCCTCAAAATCCAAGGTGTTATAGGAGTGAAAAGGAAGGTATGATTAACTCAATCTGTGTGGACTTAACACACTAAAAGAATGAGCAGTTAGTAGAGCCTTTGAGGTCAAATAGAAATATGCAGATGGACATTGGGACTGGGAGAAATGCATCCCCAGCTAAGGGACAAGCTAAGCAAAAGCAGGATGACAGGATTAGGTGAGCTGTCATTGGTGAAAGACTGAGGGTTAATAACGATTACAGATTGCATGTAGAGAAGAACTGGGAGATGAAACTGTTTAGTAGGTTGGAGCCAGGCTCTATTCTGGAGTTTGTGAACTTATTTCTCTAGCAATAAATATTTAAAATTAATAATTTAGATGTCACTTAATGAGAAAAAATGATTTATCAGCTTTTAAAGAATTTCCTGCAATGTAGTATGTTTGCTAGGCATTGGAAATATGGGGATAGTATAAGACAAAAACTACTCCTTTAAGCTTTAATAGTTTGTCATACTTTGATTAGAATAAAGTAGCTTCCTATAAGCAATATGTTACCTTTTCATTAAAAAAATTTTTTAATGTTTATTTTTCAGAGAGAGAGACAGACAGACAGAGCATGAGTGGGAGAGGGGCAGAGAGAGAGGGAGACACAGAATTTGAAGCAGGCTCCAGGCTCTGAGCTGTAAGTGCAGAGCCCAACATGGAGCTCAAACCCACAAACTGAGATCATGACCTGAGCCAAAGTCAAAGTTAGATGCTTAACTGACTGAGCCACTCAGGTACCCCAATATGTCACCTTTTCTATAGGAATTTGCCCCCTCCAGTTCTATAGTTTTTGTGGGTTTGTTTTAGAGCCACTGATTTTCCTTTTCTGAGAAATTCAGCATCGATACCCAGGGTGACATAGACTCTTGCATTTCTCACAATATTGACCCATTTCTTCCTACTGTTTATCTTCCAAGTTACCAGCACATCTTGGCCTCATATGACAGTGGGGAAAATTAATTTATATTCTCATTAAGTACCCCAGTTAAATTTGACATCAAATCCCCTTACACAAGGTCCTCCGTTTATTTGAGAGTGCTCTAAGGAGCTGTCCTTTTAATTTTTTTAAAAAAAGATTTAGTGTTTATTTTTGAGAGATAGAGACAAAGTGCAAGCAGGGGAGGGGCAGAAAAAGGGGGAGAGACAGGATCAGAAGCAGGCTCCAGGCTCTGAGCTGTCAGCACAGAGCCCGATGCAGGGCTCAAACTCAAAAACTTGTGAGATCATGACCTGAGCCGAAGTCGAACGCTTAACCGACAGAGCCACCCAGGCACCCCCAAGGAGCTGTCTTATGCATGCTCACGGATGGGTCCCTCAATATTTAGACTTCTGCTTATTCATTAATTCATTAGCATTCATGTTAGCAACAATACCTCATATGGAGACCACTGTGCAGGGTGCATTCAGCCCCTCTTGGTCATTGCCACTTGTTGTAGCCCTTGGAAACCTGGCCTTACCAACTTCTATGATGCTGCCATATCCTTTACGTGGAACAGACCTGTCTAATAATTCACCACAGCACAGCTCTGATGATGCTACCATTTTACTAATATTTCAGTGACAGTGTGAGGACAGAAATATAGAAATACAGTGCCAAGACTAATATAAAACCATCTCCTAAATATGCCTGTTCTCAGGGTCCACAGGTCCAGGGCTGTCCTTGGCATCCCTTATTTCTCTATCTAGCTTGTGGGAAGGTATCAACTCCTGCTCAAAATATAATCACACAGGCACACAAATTTTTGAGAAACTACTAAGAGCACTCCATGCATATCTATGATTCCAAATTAAAAGTTAAATTGACTTGTGGTACAGAGGGCTCCAGGTTGAGACTTATTTCTCTTTTTTTACTCTTTGTTTCCAACAAAACTCTTCTTAGGATGCTTCTAAATGCCACACCATTTAGAAAAAAAAAACCTATATTCTTTCCCAAAGGACTTGAAATTATCTGATTGCCACCACAGTCTTATCACTTAGAAAATAATACTCCAACAATGGCATATCTAAGTCTTTCATCTGAATATGAACATATATAAATTATTTTTTTAAAAACCTTGTCAAATTCTGATTCACAGTCAGTTGTGTGCATGAAACACATAGCTTTTCCTTATAGTATACACTGTAGGGGCAGAAAACTTTTCCTTTTTTCCTTCTAGGTTTTTTGGCCAGTGTAATAATTAAATTGACATGAGACAGATTAGCAAGAGAAAAACAAATTTTGTAAGTGTAGGAGCCCATAGAAATAGGAGACTGACAGTGATGTAATTGAGGCATATATAACACCCTGATCCAAGCAGGGAGGAGGGGTCTGCAGCTTCAAAGGGGAAGAAAACAATTCACAGAAAGGTAAGATGAGCAAGTGTTTGAGAAACAAATGTGCACTGTGCCATGCAGATAAGTCTGATATAAAAAGCTATCTCTGGTAATAGCTGCCTTCGGGTAGAGGTCTCCTGTCTGAATTCTTTCAGGCAGGTAAGGAGGAGGAAAAAAAATGCTTCATGAATCTACTGGGCCCCAACTATCTTCAGCTAGAAATAACACCCATGCCAAAGTGGCACATTCTGGGGTGGTGTGTTTGCTCTGCCTCATCAGCTTTGTCTGCAAATATTTGAAAACCAGTACACATGAAGCTACAAGTATAAGATCAGTTTACAGTTCAGTGAACTCTAAATTCTTACAAAACCAAGAAACATTACTTTCAAAAGGGCAATAAGTTTGCAGACATAGCTTTAGCTAAAAAATACACAGAGCATTGTACATTACCTGCAAAAATAGTGTTGTTCTTAAGATAAACGTTTATATTCCAATATTGGGTTTGTTTTCTAGAAACATAGGAGGTGTTTATATAAATAAATAAAAAGTATATTTCCCTAAAACAAGAGTATATTTTTCTTAAAAATTACCTGGAAAGTTCCTATATCCAGAAAAATATGTGGCCTTTTGTTTTACACCTATCAAGATTTCTTAATACCCTTAAGATCTCTTTTTTTTTTTTTCTTACCAAGAACACTCTCATAGACAAGTCCAGCTGCTCTAGCAGTCATATAGTAGACTCCTCCTTTACGATCACTTGTCTGGGCAAATTTCATCTCATGTATTGTTTGTCTCCTTCACCAAAACACAAGTTCCCTAATAGCAAAGACTCTTCTTAACCTGTGAGCTTCTAGACTAGTTCTGAAAGGGGTGCCTTGTGTCTAGGAGGTATGCCTGGCACGTGATGAGTTCAGCAGTTGCTTATTGAATTGCTAGATCCTGAAAGTGATAGATTTTCCAAAAATAAGAAAGTACAAATGAAGAGAGGTTCTGATTATACTCTGAACTTTATGCCTCATATTATGTTGTAGTAGTTTTCACTGCCACCATCTCTCTTCCTGTATTTTTGATTTAATAGTTAGCTTCTTCTCTAATGAAGGAACTTTCAAAAATAGACTATTGCTTATGTAGCAAAAATAAACTATTTTTAAAAAAAATTTTAATGTTTATTTTATTTTTGAGACACAGAGAGACAGAGTGTGAGCAAGGGAGGGGCAGAGAGAGGAGACACAGAATCTGAAACAGGCTCCAGGCTCTGAGCTGTCAGCACAGAACCCCATGCGGGGCTCGAACCCATGAACTATGAGATCATGACCTGTGTCGAAGTCAGACACTCAACTGACTGAGCCACTCAGGCGCCCCAGCAAAAATAAACTATTATTCAGTTTTTCTTTTCCTACAACAATGTGCAACTCAGGAGCTACTTCAATTTGTATTCTTCCCTTACCTAGCCAGAAAAGAAATGTTTTCTCATTTATGTTTATAATACTTTACAATACTGCATTTGTATTATATCATTTGCTACAATATAATTTTTTGCTAATGTGTTACTTTTTCATTAGTCTTTGAATACTCCATAAAAGCATTTTTAAAAATTTCTTTAAGAAATCTCAGCACCCCAAGTGTCCATCAATAGATGAATGTAAAAAGAAGAGGTAGCATATATATATATGAATATATAATGGAATATCGTTTGGCCATGAAGAATAATCTTCATGAGGGGAGCCTGGGTGGCTTAGTCGGTTAAGCGTCCGACTTTCGCTTAGGTCATGATCTCGCGGTTCGTGGGTTCGAGCCCCGCGTCGGGCTCTGTGCTGACTGCCAGCTCAGAGCCTGGAGCCTGTTTCAGTCTGTGACTCCCTCTCTCTCTGACCCTCCCCTGCTCACGTTGTCTCTCTCCTGGAAATAAATAAAAATATTTAAAAAAAAATTGTTGTCATTGCTCCCAAAGGTACACATTGGAAGTAGGCAATGTCAATAGATTTTAGAACACAGATACCTTTAGTATTAGGCTCTGCCTACTAATCTTTAACAAATTGAAAATTAATTGAGAGTAAAAGGAAAAAAATAGTGTTCTCATCTATGACCTACAGAGGATACTGGGAATCCAAATGTTAATTCTGCTTTTGCGTTAACAAGAAAACTTCCATTTCCTTTGATTGTATCTCTCTTGCACAAAAAGCAAATTTTTTTTCTTGATTTACACCAACTTAAAGTGTGTTTGCCTCTGGTAGCTTGTAAATTAAGGGGCTTTTAGTGTATTCTGGCATTGTCACTTACTCAATGTGTCTCTTGTTTGAACATTTAGATTTTAGTAAGTCTTAATATATTCTCAGTTACATTCAGTGTAGTGGTTTTGCCATAACACCGTTTGAAAAAAGTTATAAAATGCCTGACCATATGGTCTCTTGATGCACAGCATTTAATACAAAACTCAAAGTAAACATTTCAAAAGTATTTTTGGAATCATTACCAAATGTTGATGCTACATAATAAAGACTATATGACAACACTCCAAATGTTAAGCATTCTTAAATTGAGAAGCATTTTCATAATAACAGGGAAAAACAGAGTTGCGGAAAGAAAACATACTTAGGCATTAGACTTCACTCACATCAACTCAAATCAGGTGTGACCACTTTTAGCTGAAAAAGTCATGTCTATAACTCTCAAGGTCATAGGATAAAGATTATTTTAGGAATAATAATATGAGTATCTTTTAATTATAAACCTTCAATGTAAAAAATTTGGTTGTGACAGAAAGGACTTATTCTCTAAAATTATATTTGTACCAGATCATAGGTTGTATCATTGCTTCCTACTTAACTGGTAAGTGAATTTTCTTCCTCAGTGCCTGGACTAGGTTAAATATTAATATGCATATCATCAGGAAGTAATTCACCTTGAACTGTAGCAGCACAATCACATGGAATTGTCTCAACTCGGATTATATCGAGATCTCCAACATGATTACAGTTCTGTGCATGCTTTGTCAGCCTTTTTAGATCATAATTTATACACAACAAAATCCTGTAATTAAAAGTGTACATTACAGAAGTTTTGACAAATATATACAGTCATGTAACCACCGTCACAATCATGTTACAGAATACTTTTATCACCTTAAAAAGCTTCTTAATGTGCAGTTGCAACAAATTTTCTCACTGCCATTCCAGCCCTCGACAAACAATATCTTGGCATAGTTTTGCTTTTTCTAGAATTTTGTATGAACTAAAAATATACAAAACATAGTCTTTTGTGTTTGGTTTCTTTCACTTGGCATATTCCTTTTGAGATTCCTCCATATTGATACATGTATTAACAGCTCATTCTTGGTGGCTAGGTCATATTTCATTATATGAATATGTCATATCATTATTTGTACATGCATTCACTAGCTGATAGCAGTTTGGACTTGTTTCCATTTTATGGCTCTTGTGAATAAATCTGATATGAACATCCAAGGGAAAGTATTGGTTTGTGCATATGCTTCCATTTCTTTTGGACAGACACTCAGGGTTGGACTGCCAAGTCATACAGTACATGTGTTTAACTTTATAAAATACAGCAAAATTGTTTCCAAAGTGGATGTCCCATTTTGAATTTTCACTAGAATATTTGAACATTCTAGTTCCTCCAGGGGCGCCTGGGTGGCTTAGTCGGTTAAGCGTCCGACTTCCGCTTGGGTCATGATCTCTCAGTTCGTGGGTTCGAGCCCCACGTCGGGCTCTGTGCTGACTGCCAGCTCAGAGCCTAGAGCCTGTTTCAGAGTCTGTATCTCCCTCTCTCTCTGACCCTCCCCTGCTCACGTTCTCTCTCTCTCTCTCTCTCCTAGAAATAAGTAAAAATATTTTTAAAAGAACATTTCTAGCTCCTCCATATCTTTACCAACACTCCCCAAATTAATCTATAGTTCCAATATAATCTTAATCATAATCTGAGCAGACTATTCTTTAATAATTGACAAGCTCATTCTAAAATTCATACAAAGGAACTAGAATACAAAATACGAAGGAAATAGAATAGTCCAAACAACTTTGAAAACATTAAAGATTTGGGGAGATACTCTACTTGGTTTCAAGAATTATAAAGCTTCAGTAAATAAAATACTTTGGTAGTGATGAAAAGATAGACTAAAAGATCAATGGAACTAAATAGTCAAAAAATAAACTAAAAATATGTGATCATTTGATTTTTTGACAGAAGGTACAAGGCAATTCAGTGGAGGAAACATAAACTTTTAAACAAATTATTCTAGGATATGTGGATAGTCATTTATAAAAACAAATAAATCTCAGCCTTAATTTCATACCATATACAAAAACATAACTCCAATGTATTATAGACCTAAGTATAGGAACTACAACCCCCAAACCTTGAATAAAATAGGAGAAAATCATTAATGACCTTGGATAAGGCAAAGATTTTTAAAATATGAGAGGGAAAGCAAAAACTATATTAAAAATCAATAATTAGACTAAATCAAAATTTAAAACTGTTGAAAAGACACAACAACAGAAAGTAAAAAGTCAAGTCACCAACTGGGAGAAAATATTCGCAAGACATATATCTAATGAAGGATGTGTATATAGAATATACAAATACTCTCGACAGCCAGTAATAAAAAGATAAGTAACTAACTTTGGAAATTGGGCAAAATATTTCAATACACATGCCACCAGAGAAGATACATATTTGCTAAACAAGCACAATAAAGAGTTAAACATCAATGATTATTAGAGAAATGAATTTCAAAATCACAAAGAGATACTACAGAATCTGTAGAATGGCTAAAATTAAATATTTGATTACATAAATCAAGAGCTAGTAAAAACTTGTAGCAATTGGAAATTCTCGTACACTGCTGACAAAATTAAAAAATGGTATGCCACTTAGGAAAAATAATAGTTTGGTAGTTTCTTAAATAGCTAAGCATACACCTACTCTCTGACTCAGCCATATCACTCAAGGGATTTATCCAAGAGAAATGAAAACACTCACTCACAATAGTCAAAAGCTGTAAACAACACAAACGTCCAACAAGTGAGTATATGAAAAACTGGTATATAATCAGACAATGAAATATTACTCAACAATAAAATAAGAATAAACTTTTGTTACAACTGAAACATCATTGATCATTTCTAAAAGGTTATTCCATATAAAGGAAATCAGATAAAAGAGGGTCTATTCTAAAAATACATATATACTTTTAAATATAAAAATGTATACACCTTCCTTTCCAACCCAGGCCAGGCAGAATGGCTCCCACAAAGAAGGGTGGCGAGAAGAGGGACCGTTCTGCCATCAAAGAGGTAGTGCCCAGAAAATACAATATCAACATTCACAAGCGCATCCCATGGAGTGGGTTTCAAGGATGCCCCTCGGGTACTCAAAAGATTCAGAAATTTGCTATGAAGGAAATGGGAACCCCAGATGTGCGCTTTGACACCAGGCTCAACAAAGCTGTCTGGACCAAAGGAACAAGGAATGTTCCATACTGTATCCATGTGCAGTAGTCCAGAAAACGTAATGAGGATGAAGATTCACCAAACAAGCTCTATATGTTGGTTACCTACGTACCTGTAACCACTTTAAAAAATCTACAGACCCTTAATGTGGATGAGAACTAATTGCTAATTGTCAAATAAAGGTATAAAACTGCAAAAAAAAATATATAAAAATTTTTATTAAATTCTGGAAAAAAGAAACTAAATTATAATGAAAGAAAACAAGTCAGTGATTGACTGGAGGTGCTAAGGAGGGACAGGAAAAAGAGATGTCCAATGAATATAAGGAAATTTGGGGAATTAATAGATGTATTAATTATTCTTATTGTGTTGATGTCCAAATTTATCAAATAGTACCCTTTAAATATGTACAGTTTATTGTATGTCAATTAAACCTCAATAAAGATATAAAAATTTGTTAATCAAATATTTTAGACAATTTGTCTTAATCATTAGTGATATGAGAAAATATATTGCAAGAAATGTCCTATTAAAACCTCCCTTTTAAATTCTATAATTTTTCTAAAATCTTCAAGGGATTTTGTTTTTGTTTTTGTTTTTTTGGTCGTTTATTTCTTTTGCCCTTCCTGTTTTGTTTTAAAGAATAGTCATTTTCAACATCTCCTTTGTCTTATTTATTTGAAATTTTATAATTTGAATTAATCATTTTGGTTGGTTTTCATGACTATTGAACTCCCATGGGTATGCCAACATGAGTTTAAATCCAATTGACTATGAGGTGCCTGGGTTCAGTCCATTAAACATCAGACTTTTCACTTCAGCTCAGGTTATGATCTCAGGGCTTATGGGACTAAGCCCCACATTGGGCTCTGTGCTGTCAACACAGAGCCTGCTTGGGATTCTCTCTCTTCCCCTCTCTCTGCCCCTCTCCCACTTGGGCTTGTTCTCTCTCTCTCTCTCTCTCTTTGTCTCTCTCTCTCTCTCAAAATAAATAAACAAAAATTTAAAAAAAACACAACTGACTAAACGCTTAAAACAAATGCACTGGTTATTTGATGTGGTCTGCTCATTTACTTGGTTTTGTACTTGGATAGAGGTCTTTTAAAGGAAAATCTGAGCATTTGCATGCATCTAAAATTGGTGAGAACAAGAAGACAGAAACACTACCTCTTTCACCAGACAGTAGACTGTCCATTTGGCATCTTGCCTGGAAAGTTGCAAACTCAATTAAATGCACATATGGCCCAGAGCAGTAAGCATTCATCTTTGCCAAGATTCATTTCTCTATGGCATTTCCAAGCTATGGCTAGGCTAGAAACCCTTTCCATGTAATGAACTGCATTTTTGTTTAATAATTTCAGATTGTACAATGCTTTCTCTGACATAAAAGTAATCATGGAAAACATCAAATAGAATATCAGCACAAATTCTACAAGTGTGCTTTTCTACTGAGATACATTCTATTTAGGAAGTCAGGTTTAGAGATATCTACCCTTAATGAGAGGTAATGGTAGAATTAATAAATCTCCCAATATTTCCTGAAGCAGCTGTTCTCCTTTGAAATAATGAGCATATGGTTTCATCATATTTTATTGATTTGATCCCCTTCAGCTAAAGAAATATTTCAGTGGAATGCAAACAACTTTCACCATTTCTGCATATTTCTCCATTGTCCTGGCTAAACACAAAGTTGATGAGCATACAAATGAAAAGCCAAAGGCAGTATTTAGATTTCTTAACCCAAAGACAAGACAAAAGATCAGATGGGACCCTTGAAATGTCTTTATTTCTGAGATGCCTACCTAAATATTTACTAGATTTTAAAAACAAAGTGGAATGGACTAAAATAAGTAATGGGGTAAAGAGACCTCATATCTTATATAGATGCAGGGGTTGTCAGGGTCTGAGCCAATGGAGTAAATACACTAAGAAGGCAGAACATGACCATAACTTTCTAGCAGTGTGTATTCAGGGTTGATTCAAGGAAGTGGTTATCAAAATTATAGAAAGAACTCAAGGAAGGCTGGGCTAAGGTTCAAATAGGTAGAAATGAGCAGGAGTCCATTAGAAAACACATATTAGTCCAGGTAAAAGAATAGTAAGAGGTTAGATACAGGGCATAAAAAGAAAATCAGCCCAAGTTTGGGTGGGAATCAACAGAGTGAGCGAAAAAAGATTTAGATCAACATCAGAGACAACAGATAGGTAACTTCCAAAGGAGGGGAACTAAGCTATTTGAGAATTACTGAAAAAATCTGTATTTTAACTAGTCTTACCTCCCTCCTCCCCATCCTATCAATAGTCCCTTTGTAGAAGAGCTTCTCCTCCCAGAACTATATAATTTTATGGAACAAAGTTATTCTTTCATTAGTATTTCTCTCATTTTGCAATAGTGGAGTATGCTGCTTCTTCAGAATGAACCCTGACTGGTGTGCTCCAACAACTGCATTGTTGACTTAAAATGTGGATTATTGAGCCCCAGCTCGCAAGAGCAGAGATTCAGCAAATAGGAGGTTGAGCTAAAATTTGCATTTTAATGAACTCTCCAAAAAGATCTGGATTGAGAATTTTTCCCTTCTGGTTTCCTGAGGCATGTGGCTTTTGACGCTCTAACTGAGTTCTGCAGGAGGCCATTTGTGACTCTGATCTTGATTAATTATCAGAAACAGAGCTATTTCTATGCACATTATGACAGAAGAAGCAAATGGTTCGGCCTAATTTATTTGTTATTCTTCTGAGATATGACATAAAGGAAAATAGTAGCAAAGTATTTTAATATAGGGCTAAAGGATGGAACTGTTAAATTCATTGTGTTCTTTAGTCATATGCTTTTGTCAGACACAGTAAGGTGTGTTTTGATGCAAAACATCTCTAGGTTTTTTCTTTGGCATGCCAAAATATCCAGTGAACCTCTAAGAGGACTGGTTACAGTCTAGCATTTCTGAAACAATTTGACCATAGGAGTCTCTTTAGGAAGAGGAGTATTGACTGATATTCTTCCAGAGCTCATGTTCAGTGGAATAAAGTAAATAAAATGCTAGTTTACTGACTTAAACCATTTATACATTTTTGCAAATATATAGCCACAGTGAAGAAGAGATCGCTCAGGAGTGAATGTCCAAACATTATTGCTAATTTACTATTTATAGTCATATGCAATTTATTATTGCAGAAACTCGACTCAATAAATCATCAAGTCTAGCCAGATCAGAAAATGGCTGAAGGAACCTCAAGTAAGGTTTCTAAACCATAGTATTGGACACCACCACATTGGGGAAAGGCAGGGTTGTAGTTGACTAAAAGTCAATAGTCAGTAATGGCCTATCTGAGAAGCAAATGTATTTAAACTGCCTAGAAAGAGCTGCACAAGTAGGGTTGGATTGTAAATGGAAAACATCAGTAAAGAAAATAATTATTATATAAACTGAGGCAAAAATGCCAAGATGTATAGAGGAAGTGAATTCTAGGAACAGAAACAAGGTTAAAAAATGTGTGGCAGAGTCAATGCCATAGAATGGACATGGTAGAGTCTCATATGTCAGACATTATACTCTTAGGTAATGTATTTTCAGCGTACCTGTCCTTTATTTGTTTTCTTTGAGGTCATTCTTCCTCAGGTCCTTAAGGAAAATACATGTAGACTTTAAAATTTATAGGAGCACCTGGGTGGCTCAGTCAGTTAAGGGTCTGTCTTCGGTCTAGGTCACGATCTCGCAGTTTGTGAGTTCGAGCCCCTAGTCCAGCTCTGTGCTGACAGCTCAGAGTCTGGTGCCTGCTTCGGATTCTGTCTCCCTCTCTCTCTGCCCCTCTCCCACTCCCACTCTGTCTCTCTCTTTCAGAAAGTAAACATTAAAACATTTTTAAAAAATTATAGACTACCACTTATTGAGTGTCTGTTATACTCTAAACCCATGTTAATCATATTTCTGTTATCAATTATAAAATATTATCTAAAATAACAAATATAATATTCATAACATATTAGATAACTTATTAGATGATAGAGTATCTAATGCAATTTTCACAAAATGCTTTACAAGGTGAAGGCCAAGCAACTCATCCAAGGACAAGTTCCTCCAAACTAGGAAAATGGACAAAACTTAGGATCATTTATTTATGATAATTTGATTTAGTTATAATTTTTTTAATTTTTACATTTTATTTCTTTTATTTGTGACTTAAATAGGTGTGATACTTCATCTTCATATTATATTAATATCCCATATTCTCTTTAAAGATGATAAAATATAATTGTGACAAAGAAAACTGTTCATCAAAAATGTATTCTCCTATTAGCCAATAATGAGTCCCACAATATCTTAATTGCTTTTGTTCATTTGTTTTCTCTATACTTCACAAAGTTAACCGACTGTTAATGATATAAGATAAATTAATTATGATACTGGCCTGAATAAAAAGGTATTGGACAATAATCTGGGATGGATGCAACAAACTAGCTTTCTGTTTTTCCACATTACAGTGAAAAGGGGCCATACACATCATTTGAGGGGCATGAATAATTAGTCCAAATGAAAGGTGTGGCCAAGGCTTAGTAAAATTTCCCTATAATACAACATTTCATCTTGTATTTGTACAGGCTGTTTAAACAGGCCGTATCTTTCCTTCCACGGTTCATGGAAAAATTCTGTTCTCTATTAGGTGAGAAAAAAACATTTGATTATACCCAATGGTTGTTTGGCATTAACAGGTCATCTAGATCATGACCCAGATGTTCTGATCTTAAACACTTTAGATCAAGAGCTGCTCTTGCCACTTCAGTTGAGAACATCCCCTGCTTTTGTTGGCTTTTTCAGCCTCCATGAGGTCAATGTTATTTTCCCTGTTTCTCAAGTGAAGAGACCAGTAGAAAGAAACTTGCTCAAGTGTCACAATCAAAGGAAGTCACTTGAAAAATTAAACTTTGAACCCAAAGCCTCTGAGATACTGGCTTACCAATGACTACCTAAAGCAAAGTGCATTTCTTATGCTCTAAAAATCCTTGCTCCTTTTGAAACCAAAATACTGTAAATAAAGAGGCACACCACCTTTTTTTTTTCAAAAATAAATTTAGCCCATGATTATGAATCTACAGATGGCACTAGAACTTACAATAAATAACAACTAAATGAGTATCTAAATATAGATAATTTGGGGGCATAAAGCAGCTTTGCAGAATATTATGAAATTCTAATCATTCTTATTCTATTTTTTTGATACACATAACTATTATTTTTCTCATATGAGCTTCAAATTTTATGAAAGACCTACATTCACATCACATACTATTTGTGGAGAAAAAGAAAGGAAAAATATCAAATCACAATGATATTGTGATAGATTAGTCAATACTAATTTGTAATTGAGTTTCTTCATTTAACATTAAGTCAAATGGATCTCACGATGAAAGCTAAGTCTTAAAATATCTTAGGTTTTCAGGACTTATAACCACCAAGAAAATCAAGATTTATTTACTTAAATCTTTCTATATTAATATGTGTAACACAAGTTTTCAGATTTTTGTGAAACTTTTCAGGATTATAAGCAGAAGGGTGACTTCTCTCAGTGATATTCAACTGACAATAAAACAGATAAAGCTATCACTCGTGATGTGTATTTACATTATTATATAAATCTACCTATGCACACACACACACACACACATATGTAACATTCTGATACAAATGTTATATTTAACCAAGATATGTAATTTCTATAAATCAGTATCATAAATGTGTGATGAATAAATGATAACTTTGTGTAATTTAATACAAAAAATAATTCTGCATTCATTTTACTTTTTTTTTCATAAATTGATATAAACTGTGTTGGCCCTGAGAGCATCTGGTTTTATGTGTATACACATGGCAATTAGCTCACAGCCAATGAGAATAAACAGGTGCATCAGTGATGATGAAATGAGAAAAAAGAAGTGAGAGCTGTTTTGCCATGTTAATAATTGCCAAAGACAGAAACATTTAAGTATTTACTTAATAAAGATACTTAAATATTTCCTATTTAAAATAATCAACTATCCAAAATGTGTACATAAGGAAGATTAGTCGGAATGATAGATATGCATTGGACCATAGAAGAAATGGAAGCTTTATCTTCAGCATATCACCATCTCTATGATTCACAATTTTTTTATCACATTTGTGGGTAGGAAAAAAAAATTCATCTTTGGCTGTGCATGCCATTTTATTCTAAAAGGGTGGGTGAAGTAAGCCTAATTGTGAACAAAATTATGAAGAAGGTATTTTGTTTATAAAATATTTTTGTTGATAATTTCTGAATCTGTCTAAATTCATGTGGTCTATAAGACCCAGAATTTATCCAAAACCCAAAATTCTTCACTGTGCTCTCCCACCATGGGGCAGTCCAACTTGGGAAAGGAAGAAGAGAATTTGATCAAACTTAGGCCTTATTTACATTATGACATCACATGCTCTTCTGTATTATCAATAACCAGTGACAGTTGGACTAGTACTTACAGAATCAGAAGGAAAAAGAATACACCAACTGAGCTAATAAAAGTTCATGGGATGCTGTAAGCTGGATACTCCTTTAAACTCTCTTTAAATCCATTCTTTTCACATCTCAGTTATCATCAGTCAACACCTAGTTTATGAGCTGTCACCTCCTTCACCCTGGACACTTTCCCCTTTTCCCACTGAGCCTTTCCTGCAGGACAGTTCTTAAATGCTAATATTTTCCTGACCTGACCCAGGCCTCCCAAACCATACTCTTCAAACTATGACCTACAGAATTGTCATAACTATGAGCAGAAGATCTCTATATTTTCTCAAGGTGCTCCCACAACCTCTTTGACTTAAGTAACACTGATTTTACCATCATACCCCCTTTTCTCTCTAGTCTTCTCAAACAGCTGAGGTTCTTATTCCTTAGTAATCTTGGGGTGAGATGTATGATGATCTGTGCCCCTCCTCCCTCACCAATGTCTCTGCCCCAAATTCACTTTTTTATCTTTTTAAGAAAAGAAGGTCCCTTTGACTTTGACAGTATTCAGCCACAGAACCCTCTTGCTTTCCTTGTTCTTATTCAGCAATATTCATGTCGCCTCTCCTTTGTCAGCAATTTACAGCTTGGCTTACAAAGTTCCTTTGTATCCCTATTACCTCATTCTAGTCATTGCCTTGGTGACTTAAATGTGACCATGAATGGATGTTCCACACAATGGCCTTTGGGTGATTCAAATCATTCACCTCCACTGCTTATCTTTTCCTCTATTTCAGCAACTCTTACATCACATTTGGCTCTCTTGTCAACATGTATAAAACTATTAAACTAATACCCAAACATTTCACTCTGAACACCAAGCACTCTCTTTTCAACTTGATTATTTATTTTTTTTCTTCAACAAAAACATCACCTATTTTGATGGTCCCTTTGCTCCTTTCCTACTTAGATTTCATGGTACATCGTTTCAGTAACCCTCTTGCAAAACTAAACTCATCTGCCTTAATTTTTAATTGAACAAATCTACCCAAAACCCCTCCCCTGAATGAACCTAACCACCTGTTTTCTCTGAGCCTGCACTGATTATTCCAAAACCACCGGAAAATGTCTCATTGTACAATATATTAATTCCACTATAAATTGAGAGGTAACAATTTCAATGAGCCCTCAGCACTGCCACATCTTTCTGATTCTCTGATAACTCATTTTTATATTCCCTACAAGTACCTCGAATATTCCTTACTATTTTTTTTTCAAACATTGGACTATATTTATGCTATTTATGCTGATTCAAGTGACCCTGATTTCTATTTTAAAGGAATTAAAATCATCAGATGGAAACTTTCTAACTTTCTTTGAATAAAACATTCCAACCTACCCTCACGTGTACATATACTGTTTTCACTTTATACTGTTAAGTAGAGAACCTGCCCCTCCTCTTCCTTAAGGCTGATACTTCTACCTTTGTTTTGGACTCTATCCTCTCTCATCTTTAAAAACTGTAAATAATCAATTATCATTTTAAAATTATTTAAATTTTCCTCTCAGTGAATCACTCCTGTTGTTTTTAAGTTGCTCAGCCTGTACACAAATATCTTAGTCCTCCATTACATCAGTTACTGCCCCATGATTGTCTTCTTGAAAATCAAACTTTTCTGAACACTGATTTATATCTCCTCATATTTTTCACACCCCTGAAGCTGCTCACATCTGGATTTTGTTTCCTCTCTCTACCACAGCAACTCTTTCTAAGGACCCAGTGAATAATATCACTAAATGCAATTAACATTATCAGACCTTACTTTGATGCTAGTGAGCACATCTTTCTTGATGTACTTTCTCCTCGGTTTCTGTGACACAATCCTCTTCTGGATTTTTTTCTCCTTGATTCTGCCTACTTTATTAGATAGTATTCTTCTACTCCTCCATGAATGGAGGTTGGTTTATCAGGGTTTCTTCCCAAGCTCTCAGCCCCCATTATTCTTCAAGGACTCTCTCATACCACAGACATGTGTTCAATTATCTTCTATATGCAGAGGACTAAAATAATAGTATCTCAGCTCCAGAGGGCATTTCTGATTTTCTTTATGTCATATTTATTCCATGGATGACATGACTTACTGACTTATAATCTTTATCCTAACATATTAGGATAGCATATACTGTTTTCTCTTCATTTACAATTTTAACTCACATCTTGAACAAATCTCTTCTATTCTGACTCCCTGGATATTACAAGCAGTCCCACAGAACATAATTTTGGTCACTCTCTGGTAACTTCCTTCACATTTTTACCCAGTCTTCCTAACTTTTACCTCTGAATTTGGTCATGCAAGTTAATCCACCACAAAAGAAAATGTCAACAACAACAAAAAAATTTGACAAATATTAATGTCTATTAACTACTTCTGATAAAACATCAGTAAAAGAATAAGAAAGTAGTGTGGTAAGAAAAGAAGGATGAGAGGTAAGATCAAACCTTGGAAAAGCCTGACAAGGAGAAACAAGAGAGAAGCTTGTGAGCCAAGAAAAATAAAAGGAAGGGAAAGTACTTTTGCATCCTATTTTATTTTAGAGAGGAATTGTCATATGACACAACTTTGCTTTTTTTTTTAATGAAAACTCTCCCTTTAATCATTACACACCTATCAAAATGGCAAAATCCAGAATACTGACAATACCAAATGCTGACAAGAATATGCAGCAACAAAGACTCTCATCCTTTGCTAGTGGGAATGCAAAATGGTACAGCCACTGTGGAAGATAGTTTGGTGGTTCCCTACAAAACTGAACATATTCTTATCATATGATCCAGTAATCATGCTATTTGATATTTAGCTAAGCAAGTTGATGTTTGTAGCAACTTTATTCATAATTGCCAAAACTTGTAATTGACCAAGATGTCCTTCAGATAAACTATGGTACAGCCAGGCAATGGAATATTATTTAGCACTAAAAATAAATAATCTGTCAAGCCATGGGAAGATATAGAAGAACCTTAAATACATAGTACTATGTGAAAGACGCCATCTGCAAAGGCTACATACTGTATGATTCCAACTATATAACATTCTAGAAAGGGCATAGTTATAGACACAGTAAAAAGATCAGTGGTTGCCAGGGAATAGGGTGACGGCAGGGAACAGGCAAAACACAGGAGATGTTTAGGATAGCGAAAATTCTCTATATGTTATTATACAGCTGTACACATGTGATTACACGTTTGTCCAAATCCATAAAACATACAAGAATAAGAGTGAACCCTTGTGTAAATTATGGACGTTAACTACTTTTTAAATTTTTTAAAATTTATTTTTGAGAGACAGAGAGACAGTGCATGCATGGGGGAGGGGAAGAGAGAGAGGGAGACACAGAATCCAAAGTAGGCTCCAGGCTCAGAGCTGTCACCACAGAGCCTGATGCAGGGCTCGAACTCATAATCTGTGAGATCATGATCTGTGCTGAAGTTGGACGCTTAACTGACTGAGCCACCCAGGTGCTCCTAGATGTTAAGTTAACTTAATATTAACTTAATAAATTAAGTTAATTAATATTAACTTAATAAGTTAAGTTAACTTAAGTTAACTTAAATACAAGGTGATGTGTCAAAGTAGGTTCATCAATTGTATTAAACATATCACTTTGATGAAATATACTGATAATGGGGGAAGCTATGACTCAATGTGGGCAGAGGGGTATATGGGAAATCTCTGTACCTCCTCTCAATTTTGCTATGATCTTAAAACTTCTTTAAAAAATAAAGCCTTAAAAAACAGTAAAACTCAACCTTTAGACACAGGTCTACCCTGTAACTCTATTCCAGATGCTTTTGCTCTCACCACAGCTTCTCCTTCATAAAACATCTGGAGAAGAGAGCAGCTTATTTCTCCCTTAACAAATCACTTTCTGGAAATACTCTCACCATTCACATTAAAGTTTCTACATAATGACAAGTGCCAGATAGCCCAGCAGACTTTATACAAGAATATAACTCCAACAGTAAAAAGAGAAAACCAGACCAAATCTATAATTTGGTGTATAGTCAAGGTTACTGAGTTTATGATGATATGGAGAGAAAGTTTTCAAAGCATTGTCTGGTGATAGGTGGCATAATTTTACTACTTCCTAATGCTGTTATGGTCAGTCATGTCCCCAAAATTATGTTAAGCAAATTAATGGGGACAAAAAGAAAGAGTAAAGCTAAGCTTATTAAAGCATATCCCAACCGACTAGTAAATGTGTTAAAAATATACCACAAACTAGCCAACTTGCCATCCCAATAAGCAAGCTGAGGTTTTCTGGGAAGAGGTAACATACTTCCAGTAGGGTAAGTCCTTGGCAGAAAATTAAGAATGACTTTTCCATCAAAGACTTAGTTGGTCACGAATAAGAGGACTAAAAGAAAATAAGTGATTTTGTTAAATAGCAATTAAACAATTTGGTTTAGAGTGACATGGTGAAAATACCTCTTGCCAAGCCAAAGATGTATTAGGGGGGTTGGGTAAGGTCTATAAGGATTCTTTGGCTACAAAAAGCCAGGAATATAGGATAAAAGGAACAGAATATTTAATTTAAAAATTAACCCTTTTATTACATTAAGATATAACTTAGTAAATAGAACACAAAAAGACGACATTTCCTTAAAATCTTTCCTCAAAAAAAGAGAAACATTTCAACAAAAAGACAGAATTCATTGTCTTTGGCTTATTTTCTCCTCCAGACAAATAGACTATCTTTTTTTTTTTTTTAACTCATTTTGTTTCACAAACAAAAAGTAAGGGTAAGGGCAGATTCTAGCAGGACAGTCACATTCAAAATACTGAATCATACATATAGTAGGTTGAGACACAGAAAGCAATGTAAGGGCTATGTCCATTGTACTAAATTCCACATAATAAGTTCTCCCAAAAGAAATACCACTCTAAGAACTGAAAATTTCAGGTTAGTAGAACATAGTTTTAAAAGGTACCATTAAAGATACTAATAAAGAATGTCTCAATTTCAGGCAATCAACCCTGGGATTTTTTTTTTTTCTGCTTTAAATGTATAGGACGTAAATGTTCAAAACTTTGTAGGTTTAAGAAAAAAAAATCACTCTGAATCAAATATCATTAATAAATCTATTAGAAAAAGTGTTTACAATTTATTAACTTGCAGTATATTTACTGCAGGAACTTAGTTTAATGTGTTTACTATTAAACATGGAACATTTTTATTTATATTGACATTCAAGATAGCAAAACTCACTAAGAATGCAATTCATTGAATCTGAGAGAACTATTTAGCATCTGTATCTTAGTAAAATAAGAGAAAAAATACAAGTCTAGTGATATAAAATTCTCACATCAAATAAACGTAAAATATAGGGGCACCTGGGTGGCTCAGTTGGTTAAGTGTGTGACTTCGGCTCAGGTCATGGTCTCACGGTTCATGAGTTTGAGCCCCATTTCGGGCTCTGTCATGACAGCCAGTTCAGAACCTGGAGACTGTTTCAGATTCTGTGTCTCCCTCTCTCTCTGACCCTCCCCTGCTCACGTCATCTCTCTCTCTCAGAAATAAATAAAAAACATTAAAAAAAAATAAATGTAAAGTACAAAAAACTGGATTTGGTGATTCAATTCTAAATAGTGTTAGATGCTAGATGAATATGGCAGTGAGGATGCTTTGACTATAAATAGCAGAAAATTGAGATTTAAATAGGCTTAATTGGACATTATTTGAAAATTTACTAACTTACTTAACAAGATTCTCAAAAGAAGCTATGGGATGGACAGGAAAGAACATCTTCAGGGTTGGTTTATTTGGTGACAGGAAAAAATATTAATGACTCAATTAATTCCCATATCTCTGCTCTACCCCTAATGCCAAAATTTATTGGCTTTGCTCCTTGGATGACCCATAATTCAGACATCACATGGAGGCATGGTAATAAGAACCATCATCAAAAGAGATAAACTCTTTCCATATCTTCATTTCAAAGAGTGCTGAAATCTTTTCTATCAATTCCCTCAAAAAAATTTCCTTTCACACAACTTTGGCTCAAATTAAATCCCATGATTTGCTCAGACAGATTAGAATTTACTTGCTGGTACTAGAGATGGCTCAGACTCTCTCAGTACAAAGGTGGATGGAAATCTGAACAAAATAAACTCTCTGGGGAAGATGTCAGGGATGGAAAGACAGGTTTGCATAGGCTACCTCAAGTGTATATTATCTACCTCAAGTATATTATCTACTGTTTTCAAATAATATAGTTTTCAAGAATGGTTTGCATTATAATTATCTAGATGAAATAAATATACTGATAGTCATTAGGAAAGCACTTACTAGTTTTCTACATTTGCCAAGACTCTGCTGGAAACTAGGAATAAAATGTTATTCTGATTCTTAGTGGTATAAATGTTAAAGACATCATTACAATATAATTTTGCTACTTGTACTTTATTTTGCTTAGAGTTTATTGTCTTCTGAAAATTAATTAAAAACAAATCACATCATAAGGAGACCATCACTATTGGTCCTGAAACATAGAAATACTTCATGCAGAGGATTCCCATAAAAAGGACATTGTGATTTACAGGACACTGTTACCAAATCAAACTGTTCCCTACCTTAAATAGAAAGTCTTATATACTTGTTTTACAAAGTACACCCCAACTAGGTCAGTGGTAGAAGGGCAAATGACAGTTCACACACACACACACACACACACACACACACACACACACACACACACACACACAGAGCCTTCTTTTTTTTTTTTTTTTTATTTCTAGGAGAGAGAGAGAGAGAGACAGCATGAGCAGGGGAGGGTCAGAGAGAGAGGGAGTCACAGACTGAAACAGGCTCCAGGCTCTGAGCCGGCAGTCAGCACAGAGCCCGACGCGGGGCTCGAACCCACGAACCGCGAGATCATGACCTAAGCGAAAGTCGGACGCTTAACCGACTAAGCCACCCAGGCGCCCCAGAGAGCCTTCTAAAGAGAGCCAAACAATGTGGACAGGCAGGCAGAACAGCTGTCAGCCTTGCTTCCTAAATAAATAGCAGAGTATTAATAGGCCCCAATAAGATCAGGAAATACTGAGGTAAAGTTATGCAGAGCAATGTCTTAAGAACTTCTTTAAGCATTTAGTATGCTAATATGCATTAATAAAAATAGCTAATATTAATTAAGAATTCACGGAATACCACAGGCATTGAATGCTTTAAATTTTGTGTTTAACCAACAAAATAATGCTATGAGGTAAGTACTTACTGTGTTTTCATTTTAAGATAAGAACCCTGAGCCCTTCTAGAAGCTGTGCTAGGAAAAATGTTCAGCAGGAGGCAGCTAGAATTTTTCTATAATAATTCAAATACCTACTCAGATTTCAGGATTTTTTTTTTTCTAGAGCTGAAAAGAGGGTTTTCTATGAATAAGATTAAGATTTTCCCCAGAGAGCAACTCTGAGCTTGTTTTAGCAGATACAAAATAATTGTAACCTAAATCATTGTTAAGAGGATAAAGCTACTACAAAAAAATTAAAAATCTTGGTAAAGTATCCATACAGTATGTGAGCAATATGAGAAATGAGATGGCCTATTGCACAAAATTACACATCCCTAAGTTATTAACTACTTGATGCTTTACGTTGGAAATTCAGATATAAGTCCATTAAACGATACATCTGCAAAAGCGATTTTGATTTTTAGTGCAACGTCTGTGTTTTTTAGAGTTAAGATTCTTATTTTTAAAAAATTTTTAATATTTATTTGTTTTTAAGAGACAGAGAGAGACAGAGCACAAATGAGAAGGGCAGAGAGAGAGTGAGAGAGGCAGAATCCAAAGCAGGCTCCAGGCTCTGAGCTGTCAGCACAGAGCCCGATGCAGGGCTTGAACCCATGAACTGTGAGATCATAACCTGAGCCGAAGTTGGATGCCCAACTGACTGGGCCACCAAGCACCCCAAGATTCTTATTCTGAATATAAACATTTACTATACATGTTTTATCCCCCTTCATAGGCTAACCCAAAATACATTGTATATAAAAATGATGAATTGCACAATTACTAAAATAAACATAAGCAAATCAGCATAGAGTTTGGCCTATTTGTATTACTGCAGTAATGATGTAGGTATTATAACTTTACAGTGTGATGTACCATAAGGAACTTATTAATATAGAAATGACACTTAAGACATTATACCTCCAAAGTCTAAATATAGTAGGCCCCTATTTGAGAAAAAAAAAATGAAAGACCAAAGTGGTACAAAAGATGTCCTATATAGTACTGTTTGTTCTCATAAGGGCTCTTGGGGAAAAAAAGCAATGAGTGATTAAAAACATAAACACATTGTTGTATCTGGAAGTAAAGGGAAAGTAAAAAGAATATCCAAGACTCTGATATCCCTCCCAGCTTTGTAAAAATATCCAACACATACTTCATAGAATTAAAAAGATACACAATTGCTTTAGATACACATGATGCTTTGCTATTAATCATATTAATATTCAATATGCTGACATTTGCAGTACAGAATTTTAGAGGCATAAAATAGGCTGTCTTTACAGGATTTAGAACTACTAAAGGGTCAAATAAATTGTGTATTTAAAACGATTTTTTTGTTAGTTTTAATCTTGAAAGTAGCTATGAACTATGCCTTGGAGCACTTAACAATATTTAATCTGTAAAAACATGGCAAATGGTAAATCCTCACAATAGCTTGGCAGGAACATATGCTCTACAAGAGATAAGTGTAATAAGTATATTCTGCATTGTATTTCACTTTTAATTTCAGGTTCTTTAGGGTGAACTGTATTTTGAATTTTAAGAATTCTGTTCATCTCATTGCAATAAATTCTGATGTATCCACAATTATTACTTCTTATAGGCATTTTTTACAAGGAAAAAATACCAATTCTTATTATCACCTTAAATTGCCTGATGAATGGTCAATTTTTTGGCTTCACTTCTTCCCTTACATATGATTCTTTTAAAAGAACTGTTTGACATCTGCCCCATATCAGTCTGCTTTGCATCAAGCTATTCTATGCTAATGTTTGCTAGTTAAATTGGAATATGGTTTCATCAGTGCATGTGATGCTCTATATCACATGCTTTGATCATGCCACAATGTAAATCGACTACTGGTGATTCAAGTTATATTAAGTGATTTCTGTCTCTGAGTGTTTTCTACAGGGATATTTTGCATGTTACATTAAAAAAAGTTTTTTAATGTGTTTTGGTTTTGAAAGACAGAGAGAGACACAAAGTGCAAGTGGGGAAGGAGCAGAGAGGGAGACACAGAATCTGAAACAAGCTCCAGGCTCTGAGCTGTCAGCACAGTGCTGGGCGCAAGACTCAGACTCACGAATTGAGAGATCATGACTTGAGCCAAAGTCAGAGGCCTAACTGACGGAGCCATCCAGAGGCCCCTCGCATGTTATTTTAAGATGAATATAATTTACATGGTTCTATGAACCTCTTATAGGAGACTGAGGAATCTTGTAGTTGTAAGTATGAATTGTCTGCTCTCTCTTGAGAAGTTTGAATGGCAACTAGTCAATACTGAAACTGGGCCCTCAGCAGCACAGCCTCCAATTTGTCAGAAAGTATGTTAAAAATTAATCTGAGTATGTGGTAAAACTATTGATAGTTCCAAACGCAGAGTGTTTTCCTCATGAAAGTAAACTAGTAAATAAATAAATATTTTTGTAGGAAAAAGTACATTTCTTTGCCATTATTGTGTGCATATACATATATTTTAGCAAACTGACACACAATCCTGTTGACCTTTTGACCTTCGCCTGAACATGAACTTTATATCAATTCTTTGAAACACTGTACACAGATTCCTTTGAGAGTGTATTATATTTAAGCATCTAATCTGGAGAGTAAAATATAATAACCTGCAGCGTAGTAACCTTGAGCTTTGAATGGAAAAATAATCTATGACATAACTGAGGTCATAGAAATGCAGACGAAGTTGGAACAATTACCCCCTCCCCTTCTCAGCTCTAATATTTTCATAAACTATTAATTTTCCCTAGTTTTCCCCACCAAAGTTCAGTGTGCGTTTGGACACCGAAGGCAAGTCATAACTCCCTCAATGGATGGGAGTTTTCCATGAGGAAAAAAAGAGCTTTGGATGAGGTGGAAAATTTCATATAAGCGTGTTCAAGAAAACATATATGTCATCTATCTATCTATCATCTATCTATCTATGTCCCCATCTTCATTTATCTGATGACGTATTATGGAATATTGTGTCAATATGGATACAATATGGAATATTAGATACAATCAATTGTCCTGGTATATGTGTGGTTATTGAACAGTAACAAATTTTGCCGTGTGGGACTTTGGTGGAGGGATACATCAAAGAGATAAATAGAAATTCTTGAGGATTTCAAGGAACTGAGAGAGGCTCATGTGACTTTGGGTGAAGAGAGATATGCTCTCCTAAAACTCTATGGACAAGAGGAATACCACATTGCTAAGGATCCACACTGATATGTAATCAAGTTATTTCTTACAAGGATATTCTCTGGGCTTATGGACTTTGGCATTAGCAAAAAATCAGTATGTATAGTAAGTCTCAAGAACCTAATGAAGAAATAAAATGGACAATTCTCTGTCTAGGCACTAATGCCTCTATCTAGGTCTGGTGATTCAATCAGGGAACACAGTTGAAGGATGAAGACATGGCTTAGCTAGGTTCTGGAATTTCAGCCCAGCATTGTCATTCCCTGCTACCTCATTCTGCCTAGAGGTTAATTTGGGAAGAGGTAGAGTGCACTGTATTATTTCAATAGGTCTCCTCACAGGATATTGGAAAGATGTCAGCTTGCGAGATTACACAAAATGCTCCCAAGAATTTTTGCCCTGGGGCTGAGCACTGTCTCTTTCATTGCTTTTCTCATTCTTCAGGGAAGGTAGAGTAACTTCCACTTTTAGCTCTCGAAGTCCAAATCCTAGGAAATGCCTCAGTCCAGACAAACATGCCTACCTATTACCCTGACATGTATGCTGAATTCTGGCCTTGCATTCCCAAGTCTTCTGTACGTTATAGACTAACTTCTCAAGCAGAATTTCATACTCAAAAATCCACAATGTATTAGAATAATAATAGCTAATAGATATTTCACATGCACTATATGCCAAGCACTATTATTAACACTTGGATAATATTGACTTCTTAATGCTTAGGGCTTCAAAACAGCTTTGTGAATACTTACTTTCCTTCAAAATGAGAAAATGAGAAATAGAAAGAAAAACAGCTAAATAGCAGAATGGGAATTAACAATGTGGAGCCAGAATCCTCAGACTTAGCCATCTTCTGATACTATTCCTTGTACCACCTTTAACAACACTAAGTTCCTCTTTCAGGTTTTAATAATAACAAAGATAATAATAATAATAGTAGTAATATACTAAATCTGGGTCTCTTAGGCTCAAAATCTCAGATTTTTCACTTCTTCCTCTACTTTGCTGATGTTTTCTTTTTTTCTGTTACAACTGTTTGTAGTCTAACTTAGGTCATTATATCTACCTGGTAGAACAAATCCAAAATTTTCCTTTAGAGATATTTCCACTACATCACATATAAGTATGCTATATTCTTATAATGCCACTGATAATGTAACATTATATGAATATAGTACAGTTTGTTTGCAATATGTCTACACTTTGCAGTATCTAACTTTTAAACATTTGCCAACATGACATTAGGAAAAGTGAACACTTAATACATGTTACAAATATTCTCTGGTCTTATGACTTTTGACTTTTAAAGACATATTTTTGCCGTTCAAATTTTGACTTTCTACTTGGTTAAATTTTTTCTCAGAGGTTTCTTTATTTTCTTATGTGCATAAAGAGTTATTACTCACACAAGATTATGAAGAAATATTTCTATTTTCTTCTGCTACATTTAAGTTGTCTGTTTACATATGCATTCATTTTTTTGTTTGTGTGGGTGTTTATTGTAGTTATTATTTGCTTTTTTATTGTTAGCTTATTTTACATTTAAACTTTTGCTCCATCTAGAATTTGTTCTTACACAGGTCAGAAAATAGGCTCTTTCCCCGCCTCAGATGCTTCTCCAAGTAGATCCAAGACAATATATTGAAAATATTTTCTTCACTGATTTGAAATATACCCTTTATAATAATTTCTAGTGATTTCCAATTTTCTTGGATTTTCCTGTTATACACTTATGTTGATGACAAATAATTCACTTTCCCCTTCTCTTCCTAAATATTTCATTGTTTTCTTGCCCAATGTCACTGTTGTCTACACCCAGAATATAATAATAAGTATGGTGACAGTGGATATCTTTATCTTGTTCCTAATTTGAATGACTATTTCTAATTTTATCATTCTAATTTTCATAATTTTATCATTAGGGTTTATTTTTAAACTTAGATTTTTAAAAAAACAAATGTGTTGTAAATTTCATCATTTTTTTTCAGCATCTGTGGAAACTATCAGTTTTTCTCATTTGACCTATTAATATGGTGAAATATATTAATGTTTTGCTAACACCAACCCCTCTGGGCATTTGTAGAATCGCCTTGCTTGGTTGTTATGTGTTTCTATTTGCAAATACTTTATGTTGCCTTAGCATCAATACCACCAATATTTACAACAGAAATTGGCCTATAGTCACTTTTTATATTTATATAAATATATTTATAAGGTTTTAATGTCAATTTTAGAACACATTTCATAAAAAGTGTCTGGGAGCTATCTTTCTCTAGGTACTGTAATAGTTTAAACCTTCTCAACTTGTATCTGGCTTAAGTAACACTATCAACAACACCTGGGAGATTGCTAGACTCTTAGATCTTACTCAAAGCAACTGAAGTCAAAGCTGCATTTTAATAACATCTCCAGGTGTTTTTGTAAGTTTGAGAACAGTAGTATGAATATTATAGAAATTCTATGTTTTTGAGGGGTTAGTAGAATTTGCCTGCAGTGTTCCACATGTTTTTATATTTAGAGAGGGCAAGGGGCAGCTGTTTGACAAGTTTTCTCCTTTTTTAAACCCAAAGTTCATCTGTTTATTTTACCAATTCCAGAGTCAGTGACTAGTTTATATTTTTCTAGAAAAAGAAAAATTAAATGTGCAGGACTGTAAGCGAAGTATTCTCTTTTACTTACTTATCTTAATGTTTTGCATATTTTTTATTTCTCTTTCTTTCTTATTATAAATTTTGTGCATTTGGGATTTTCTCCTTTATTCTAGATTATGTGACTTATTTGTTTACTTCTATTTTCAAAGAAGCAGACTTGTATGTTGGTTAGTTTGATGGTTTTCTTATTCATCAATTTCTGTATACAGATTTTATTTCTTTCCTTTGGTTTCCTTTCCTTAATCTTTTTCCTAATTTAAGATTATAATATTTAATATATACTTTCCTATTTTTTTCTGTTTACAATTTTCCTTTTTGCACAGACTTTACTTAACTCTCTTATTGAAAATGTCATCTTTTTCTTATCATTTTTTCTCCAGAAATCTTTCATATTTTTCATAATCATTTTATTTTTTTCTATGCTTTTTTAAAAAAATTTAAATTCAAGTTAGTTAAAATATAGTGTAGTATAGGTCTCAGAAGTAGAATTTAGTGATTCATCACTTATATGTAACACCCATAGCTCATCCCAATAAGTGCCCTCCTTAGTACCCAACACCAATTTAGGCCTTCCTCCCATCCACCTCCCCTTCCACAACCCTCAGTTTGTTCTCTGTATTTAAGAGTCTCTTATGGTGTTCCTCCCTCTCTGTTTTTATATTATTTCATTTTTCATTCCCTTTTCCTATGTTCATCTTTTTTATTTCTTAAATTACACATTTGAGTGAAATCACATGATGTTTGTCTTTCTCTGACTGACTTATTTCACTTTGCATAATACATTCTAGTACCATCCATATTGTTACAAATGGCAAGATTTCATTCTTTTTGATAATATATGATGTTATAATATATATTATATATATAATTTAATATTACTCAGCGATCATATATATATCACCTCTTCTTTATCCATTCATCAGTTGATGGACATTGGGCTCTTTCCATAATTTGTCTATTGCTGATAACACTGCTATAAACATTGAGGTGCATATGCCCCTTAGAATTAGCAGTTTTGTATCCTTTGGATAAATACCTAGTAGTGCAATGGCAGGGTTGTAGGGTAGTTCTAGTTTTAATTAAAAAATTTTTAATGTTTATTTACTTTTTGAGAGAGGGAGAGCACACGAGAGGTGCAGGGGCAGAGAGAGAGGGAGACACAGAGTCTGAATCAGGCTTCAGGCTCTGAACTGTCACCACAGAGGCCGATGTGGGGCTCACAAACCACAAGATCATGACCTGAGCCAAAGTCTTACACTTACCAAACTGAGCTACCCAGGTGGCCCTATTTTTAAACTTTGAGGAACCTCCATACTGTTTTCCAGAGGGCTAAAAAAGTTTGCATTCCCACAAACAGTGCAAAAGGGTTCCTCTTTCTCTGCATCCTCGCCAACATCTGTTGTTGCTTGAGTTGTTAATTTTAGCCATTTTGATAAGTGTGAAGTGGTTTCTCATTGTGGTTTTGTTTGTATTACCCTGATGATGAGTGATGTTTAGCATCTATTCATGTGTCTGTTAGCCATCTGGATGTCTTCTTTGGAAGTGTCTATTCATGTCTTTGGCCCATTTTTCACTGAGTATTTGTTTTCTGGGGTGTTGAGTTTGGTAAGTTTTTTATAGATTTTGGATACTAACCCTTTATCAGATATGTCATTTGAAAATATTTTCTCCCACTCCATCAGATGCCTTTTAATTTTGTTCATTGTTTCCTTTGCTGTGCAGAAGCTTTTCATCTTGATGGGGTCTCAGTGTTCATTTTTGTTTTTGTTTCCCTTATCTCTGGAGACATGTTGAATAAGAAGTTGCTGCAGCTGAGGTCAAAGAGGTTGATGCCTGTTTTCGCCTCTAGGATTCTGATGGCTTCCTGTCTTATGCTTAAGTCTTTCATTCATTTCGAGTTTATTTTTGTGTATGGTGTAAGCAAGTGGTCCAGGTTCATTCTTCTGCATGTCGTTGTCCAGTTTTTCCTACACCATTTGCTGAAGAGACTGTTTATTTCCATTGGATATTCCTTTCTGCTTTGTCAAAGATTAGTTGGCCATACGTTTGTGGGTCCATTTCTGGGTTATCTATTCTGTTCCACTGATCTATATGTCTGTTTTTGTGTCAGCAGCATAATGTCTTGATGATTACAGCTTTGTAACACAGCTTGAAGGCCAGGATTCTGATGTCTCCATCTCTGGTTTTCTTTTTCAAAATTACTTTTGCTATTTGGGATCTTTTCTAGTTCCATACAAATTTTAGAATTGTTTGTTCTAGCTCTGTGAAGAATTCCGGTGTTACTTTGATAGGAACTGCATTGAAAGTGTAGATTGCTTTGGGCAGTATAGATGTTTTAGCAATATTTGTTTTGCCATTTCTTCGTGTCTTCTTCAATTGCTTTCATAAGCATTGTATAGTTTTCAACATATAGATCATTTACCTTTTTAGCATTTATTTATTTATTTATTTATTTATTTATTTATTACCTATTTAGTATTTATTCCTAGGTATTCTAAGGGTTTTTTTTTTTTTTTTTTTGGTGCAATTGTAAATGGGATTGGTTTCTTGATTTCTCTTTCTGCTGCTTCATTATTGGTGTGTAGAAATGCCACAGATTTGTTCGGAGAATATGGTCTAGTAATTTCAACAATTTGGAATTTAAGAAAGCGTCTCCTTCAGGGCTTAACATTTGGTCAATGTTTCATGGGAACTGGAAAAGATTATTTCTTTTCTCTTAGGATACAATATAATGTGCTCATTAGCTTTATTTCATTGTTAATAGCATTTGTATCCTTAGTTTTTTTGTTTGCTTGATTTGTCTTGCATTGAGAAGAGTCCCCACACCCTCTCAAAAAAGGTTAAGGATAAATACCCTTCTATGACTGATTTGTCTCTTTATACACATGTTTCCTGCAGGTTTTATTTTATTGGTTTTGAGTCTATGTTATTTTGTGTAAAATATTTATGTCAAAGATTATGCGGATTTGGGATTGTATTTTTGTATCATGTCATAAATTCAACATATACATATATTGATAACCAATTCCCTGCTTGCTTTATTGCTTAATCTTGGCATTTGCTTCATTGTCTTTGGTTATATTTTCACTTTTACCTGGGGATTGCAATATAAATTTGTTTTAGATTTATGTTATAGAAGTATGGTTGACTTTCACCTCTATATTGGTAAGAGAAATACTTTCAATATATATGTATAAAATTTGACAATACTTTTTATTTGCTAAATTAATTTATCTCAAGTACAATAATACAATAGATTTATTACATTAGTAATATGATGGACATATTACATATTGTCTTAATCATCTCATTGCAGGTTAGATTTTTTTTTCTGTTTTGAATATAACCTATTTCTGTTATTTGTCATATCATCCATTTGTTCTCTGGTTTTAGTTTATACATATTATACATATTTAGTTTATACATATTTCTCATACTTTGATGGTTTAGAACAGTATTTTTATTTTCTTGTAAAAAACACTTAAATAAATTATATTTAAATTTCTATGCTTCCTCTATTACAATAGAAGAAGAAAGCAGGATATATTTTTTTCTTCTACTTATTTCTTCATACTTTAACTTCCTGATTTTTTTTTAATTTTAAAAAAAGAAATTTTTTTTTTAATTTATTTCTAGGAGAGAGAGAGAGACAGCATGAGCAGGGGAGGGTCAGAGAGAGAGGGCGTCACAGACTGAAACAGGCTCCAGGCTCTGAGCTGGCAGTCAGCACAGAGCCCGACGAGGGGCTCGAACCCACGAACCGTGAGATCATGACCCAAGCGAAAGTCGGACGCTTAACCGACTAAGCCACCCAGGCGCCCCTTTAACTTCCTGATTTTTGTTTAAAAGTTTTTGTGTAGTTAAGACTTTTAATTCTTTTCTCTTACCTTTAACTCCCGCTAATGTTTCACTTACGTATATAAGTGAATTTAGTATCTCTCCATTCCTGAGCTCTTCATTTTGATATATTTCGCAGCAGATTTTCATCATTCACTCATTTTTGTAAAAGAGGTGTATAGGCACTACAGTTTTGGAATTTTACCATATTTGGAAATGTTTTTTCTCTTGCTCTTTCACTTGAAGACAAATTTTACGAAATTTAGTACCTTGAAGGTTTTATGGGAACTTTTATCACTGTCACCTACCATTCAATACTGTGGTGTAGGAGTCTGAGATCACCATGTCCTTGTCATCTGTAACCCAGCAGTTTGCCGGAATGTCCAAAGGATACTACTGTTGGAAGATGGGAGGACTGCCAGAATACATCTCCATACTGATCATTCTGGATCAACTTTTCTTATGGAACAGCATGACTTTTAAGTTTTTTTATAATGTCATACTTTATTTCAGGAAGAAAATAAAACTTTTCTTCCAAAATAAAATTACAAGTGATTTTATCTCAGCCTAACTTATTCTTGTAGAAATGCAAGTTAGGCATAGTTGCATTTATTTTATATCAATTAGTTTATCTCTGATCATTTCTAGCTTTTCGTTGTCATTTCATTTTGATTTATCAAGCCTGTGTTTGATGCCTCTTAATATTTTTCAATAGTGTTTCTTCTCATTTTGTTGCCTTCATTTCGATAATGATTTCTTCCCCTACCCTTTCTTGCAATTGGTCATGTATTTTTACAAATTATATTATATTTGACAACTCTATTTTGGAATTAATGATTGTTATATTTCCTTTTTTTGTTGTTGTTATTGTCATTAGGAATGGAAATAGAGTAAGAAATATTTATTCTACCAATATGCCCATTACTTTAAAAAATTAACCTTTTATCTTTTGTCAAAATATTGATATAAAAGAGGTAAAATCAAAAAGAGAATTCCACTTCTACTGACGATAGAGTGCTCTGTATTAGACTAACACTCTCACTAAGAACCACAATGACAGCTTTAAAAAGGAGAAAAGGAGAGAGAGGAAGGAAGGAAGGGAGAGAGAAAATAATGGGAACAGAAGGGAAACTATATCTCATGTTTCTTTTTTCTATTATTTCTTGCTTGCAAGAGTGATTGAGCATCTTCTATTAAGTGGACACTTTATTTCTTCTGTGATTTGCTCTATGTGTCTGTTCCCCATTGCCCCCCTACCCCAACTAGATGCCTATAGAAAATAAAAGTTCTTCATATCCTAGATTACTAATCATTTGTCAATTAGATTATTGCAAACAGCTTCTCTCAGTCTGTAATTGGCTATTTTACACCTGCTGGTATTGTTTTGGTGAAAATAAATTTCAGATTATGATCATAGACACATATGTCAATCTTTTATTAATGAATTTTGTTTTTTGCATCTGTCAAAGAAATATGCATTTACTCTTAGGTTGTAATGATAATTTTCTATATTCCCCTTCAGGTTTTAAAATAAAGTTTTACTTTTGAACTATCTGTGGAATTAATTAATTAATTAATTAATTATTAGTTTTTGTATAGGTTAAGAGGTAGAGATTCAGTTTTAATTTTCTTCCATGGATAACCTATTTTCCTAATACTGTTTTTTTTTAATTTTTTATGTTTTTCATTTATTTCTGAGAGAGAGAGAGTGCGAGCAGGGGAGGGTCAGAGAGAGAGGGAGACGCAGAATCCGAAACAGGCTCCTGGCTCTTAGCTGGCTGCCAGCACAAAGCCCGACGTGGGGCTCGAACCCACGAACCTTGAGATCCATGACCTGAGCCGAAGGTGGACGCTTAACCAACTCAGCCACCCGGGCACCCTCTAATACTGTTTATTGAATGGTACATCCTTTTCACATTGATCAGTGATGCCGCCTCTGACAATTCAAGCTGCCATGTATCCTGGCCCTGGTTCTGAGCTCTCACGTGTATTCTATTGTTCTGATTGTTTATCACCACACCTAGTTCACATTGGTTTAAAAACAATCTTCTAGCTTCCACTGTTGCTTTTGAGGATCCCAAATGTTTCTAATTCCATTCCCTTTAATAATCCGTTCAGCAATAATAAGCACTTGCTACATGCCCGGAAATAGCCCAGGTGCTAGAGACAGCATATCAATGACTAAGGTAAATTTTCCTTGAGAAGCGTTCATTCCAGGTAACAATCAGATAATTAACAAATAAATGTTAGACATTGTTAGACAGTGATAGATAATCTATAGAAATTTAAACTGAATAAGAAGATAAAAGAGCAAGAATAGCCTATTTTATCTTTAATTTTTTTCATATTTATTTATTATTTTTGAGGGAGAAACAGAGCTTGAGTGGGGGAGGGGCAGAGAGGGAGACACAGAATCTGAAACAGACCCCAGGCTCTGACCTGTCAGCACTGAGCCTGATGTGGGGCTCGAACTCACAAACTGAGATTACGACCTAGGTGAGGTCAGTCACTTAACTGACTGAGCCATGCGGGCACCCTAAGAACAGCCCAGTTTAAATAGAATCAAGGGAAAAAGACTCTCTTTGGACAGAATGTTCGATTTGAGAACAAGGAATTGAGGAGACAAGCCATGTGATTGTCTGTATTTCAGGCACGAGGAAGTATGGCTGGTTTTGCTAGAGTGAAATATACAAGGGTGAAGAAGGACAAAATGAGTCCAGAAAGGAAACCAGAAACCCTATTTTATAGGGCTTTGTAGATTATAGTAAGGAATTTGGATTATGTTAAGTGTGTTTGGGAGATTTTGGACCAAGAGACTGATATAATCAGTTATGTATGTTAATAACATGGCTCAGGATACTGCATGGACACCTCTTATAGGAGAGCAAAGTTGGAAGCTGGGGACATTTGCATGTGAAGTATTCAAGCAACAGATGGTTTGGCTTAGACTAGGACAGTAGCAGTGGAGATGGAGAGAATTAAGTTTGTGATATATACATAAATGGATTATATATGACATCTGAAAGAATGTGAAATATGTGGAATGTGAAATAATTCTATATATTTAGAAAACTCCCTGGAATATATATCAACAAGAAGCCACAACCTTCAAAACTGGTGCATATTTGGGGCGCCTGGGTGGCTTAGTCGGTTAAGTGTTCGACTTTCGCTTAGGTCATGATCTCGCAGTTCGTGGGTTCGAGCCCCACGTCGGGCTCTGTGCTGACTGCCAGCTCAGAGCCTGGAGCCTGTTTCAGTCTGTGACTCCCTCTCTCTCTGACCCTCCCCTGCTCACGCTGTCTCTCTCTCTCTCTCCTAGAAATAAATAAAACATTAAAAAAAATTAAAAAAAAAAACTGGTGCATATCTCCTCTGTAATTTGCTCTTAGTAACCCCATGACAAAAGGAACAAACTGTTTTAACCCATCAGCCCACTTGAAAGAATTGGTCTCTCTTGTGTTTAGAGAAAGAATTCTTATCACTATCCTTATTGCCTAAGAAATAATACTAACGTTCCTTGGTTTTCCATCCAAGGTCATATGGCTCCTTCAACTTCTATATCTTCATTTTTAAATATTTTTTTCTTTTCATTGTATATTCTCTACCTAGCCACAACGATTTTTAAAAATCAGTTGTAGTTCCATAAAATACTTTATTTCCTTTCAGAAATTATATAATTTTGCTTTGAGAGTTCCGTTAAGTTCCAAAAATTACGCATAACATAACACATAGTAAATCCAGGTTAGGTACCAACTCCTTTGGTTTTCTTTCTCTTATCATCCCATACCTTTTAGTATATATTCAATTACTGCTTTTCCTATATCATTTCTGGGCTTGTAGGGAAATAAGCAAACCTCATCATGTCTCCCAGGCAGCGGGTAGCAGAGTCAGGAGGTCTGTCTAGCTCCAAATCTTATACTCTTTCACCTGCTGGAAGTGAATATTATCCACCTAATTCACATTCATTACCTATCTGACACATTCTTAGTGTTGTTCTCTAATTTGATTCTGTACCAAGAGAGCTCCTCTCATTCAGAGGCAAAAATCACCACTATTTTACCCCTGCCTCCTTTTAAGTGGGAAATGACTGGGAGTGTGAACTTTCTGAAGACTAGAAGCTTTGACAAGTCCCTTCCATAGAATAAAAAAAGAATACTAGGAAATAAATGACAATTTCCTAGGTAAGGTGTTCCTAGAAAAGTACAGTCATTTTTCTACCGCTGAGGAGTTATATAAACCTTAAAGGAACTAACTTTTGTTCAAATAAGAAGGGAAACATTTCATTAGACAAGGTGCCTTATTCCCGATTATAAAACCAGAACTCAGGAAATAGGCTCATGAGTAGATATAGGAAATTTGAAAAATAAAAATAAAAATAAGAGTACATGATATAAATAAAGGATACCAGACATAATCTGATCAGTAAGTTTTGTCATGTGGATTCCAAGTTTACTACAGACAATAGCATTGTTTCAAAAACCATCAGTCCCAGTGGTTTCATTCCATGGGAATAATCTATGCAAAAATAAGGAGTGCAGACTTGATTACTCCTCATAAACCCCAGGCTCGGACACTTTGGATAATATACTGTCTCACTTAAAAGTATCTTTAAGGGGCGCCTGCGTGGCTCAGTCAGTTAAGCGGCTGACTCTTGATTTTAGCTCGGGTCATGATCTCACGGTTTGTGGGATTAAGCTCCATCCTGATGGTATGGAGCCTACTTGGAATTATCTCTTTCCCTCTCTCTCTGTCCCTCCTTCCCCCATCTTGTGCACATAAAACCTCACTCTCTCTCTAAAATAAATAAACTTTAAAAATGTTAAAAAGTATCTTTTAACTAATAGTTTTATTTTTATTCAAATATAAATAATAAGGGTACCTGGGTGGATGGCTCAGTCGGTTGAGTGTCTGACTTTGTCTTAGGTCATGATCTTACAGTTTGATTTTGAGCCCCAGGGCAGCCTCTGCACTGACAGTGTAGAGCCTGCTTGGGATTCTCTCTCCTCCTTCTCTGCCCTTTCTCCACTCATGCTTTGAAAATAAATAAACAAATAAATAAGAAGTAGCCTAGTCTTTTTTTTCCATTTCAACTTTTGATACAACTTTAAAACACACAATTCTCTTGGCAGGTTGCCAACAGTTGCGTACTACAATTAAACCCACTAATTTGAGCCATCAGTAATGAAAGTTACATTTATGGCATTCATCTGACAGATTATGCTGTTAATTTGTGGATTCTATTTGGTGGTCTGAATCAAGGGGTAATGCAAAGGTAATGTTGTAAAAGTAAAACAAATTTGCTGCTAGCATATTTTTAAGTGAGAGGCTCAGTGGCTTCAGTAGCTGCTCGTTTATTCAAATAACTGCTTATATTGCTGACCTTTATTTCTTTAATTTCATGAAGCCATCATCAAATATGGAGCACAGACACCAACTGTTTATAATTAGATACATTTGGCCAGATCTATGGTGAGGAGGGAAAAAAAAATGCTCGTGGAATTTTCCACTAAAAAACTGAAGTTCTGACTTAACCCTGAGCTTAAGTCTACATTAAGGGAATGCTCCTGAATTTGAGATTCATGAGTGGAGGTTTTTTTTTTTTCTTATTTTTTAATGTTTATTTATTTTTGAGAGAGACAGAGAGATGGAGCACGGGCAGGGAAGAGAGAGAGAGAAGGTGACACAGAATCCGAAGCAGGCTCCAGGCTCTGAGCTGTCACCGCAAAGCCTGACATGAGGCTGGAACTCTGGGACTTGCGAGATCATGACCTGAGCCAAAGTTGGACGCTCAACCGACTGAGCCACGCAGGTGCCCCAATGGAGGTTTTTCTTAATCTCTGTTTCATAAAACCTGGCTCCACAGTGTCAAGCACAAAGGAGCCATTTTTGTCGAAAGAATTAATTTGTAATCCATTTGTATATGTAAAACTTGACTGATGATCATTGTGGCCAATGGATTTTTAAGGAGGACCAGTAGCAAGGCCTAAGAGAATCTATTAGGGCTGACATGTGCTCATATTTCTCAGATTTACCAAAATGGGCTTAATATCCTGAGTACCTGTTCTCTCTATAGAGCAATGTCATTTCCTGGATATTCTGAGTGTTGGTTTTTATAAAAAATACAACGAAAATTAATTATTTTAAAGAACCACTTACATCCTAAACCAACTAGGTTACATATTAGTTCTCCATTGTTATATTGGAAATGTTTGTTTTCTAGCTCTGGATAAAAAACACTACAATGTTGTTGGTAAAGTTTCATGATACAGAAAAACACTTTAGGTGAAGTGTTGTCCTCTGTGCAATGAGAATTAAAGTTAGGTGGCCACTTGCAGCTCCTCTATCCAGGCAGTGTGAAGTCAACATAAACAGACTGAGCTTATCATAGCAGTGTCCAGTTCTGACTGACCCTCGTCAGCCAGTGACGATCCTGGCCTGTCTTTTCCCTTTAGACCAGAATGCACATTCTAATTATCTAAATATTAAGTGTGCATACACAAAGCATCACATCAAGCACATAAGAGGCAACTGATTGTTCTCTCATGGTATACTAGTATTTAACAGAGTGACCAAATATTTATTGAGTGCTAGACTATGAAGATATTATATCACATTGGTTGTGATATACCAATAGTTTAAAAATTACCAGGAGTTTCTCTGCCATTAACAGATGTGTGAAATGAGACAATCCAAAAATTACTATAGGAACAAGTAAAATGCTATTGGTGTCATGATAGGTATAAGATGGCATGGGGATTAAGGGAGGAAATAAATCACATTTTATTTTGATGACTAGGGAAGCATACTATTGATTTAGTTGGGCCTTAAAGGGTGAGTAGAATTTACAGATGGAAATTTAAGGAGACATATTTTATGGAAGTAATTTGTAACTCATATATGGAGCCACTGATTAGATAGTTGAAGCCTCTCATGACAAATGATGATTTATCACAGTCCCTGTTTATCTCTGGATAAAGAGAGGATATGGTTCTGCCACAGTTTACAAAGCATTCCTATGCATTTGCAGAAATAATGGAATCCATTGGCTAAATTATTGATGTTCTAGGGTGGTTCAGTTAAGAAAACTTTAATACTTCAAGCCAAATAGTTATCTAGAGGTTTTCCAATCCAAGTCTAATCATCTCCTATATTTAGACTATTTAATTGTTCCAAATCAAGAAGGTTAGGAGAGGAACAGAAGGATAATTTGAATTTAGTCAGTTTTGTTATTTGTTAGCTCTGGTAAATGTTCTGGTGCAGAAGGTGATAGGAAATAATGATCTTCAGTAATTGTCTATGGGTAATGGTAAGTGGCAGAATGCTGGCGTCTGACAGCAGAATGTGGCATCTGTGGCTGTTTCTGGGACTCCAAGATTATATTTCTATATCAAAAATAGCTTTATGTGAGTTCCATGGGTTAAAGAGTCCATGCACACATCTGTGTCTTTTAATTATTCATGCTGCAACTGTCCTGCTTTACGATGAATAAATGAGAGCTATTTTCAAATCTATATTTATGTTTCCTAAACAGACTCTCCTTGAAAGAAAAAAATTTACAGAGCTCCTGAGCATTTTGAATTTGCTTTTGTTCTATGAGTAAAACTTAAGTTTCCCTGATGTTTTCAGTTTATCTTCTTGCTGTTTACAATTTGATCACAGAGTCAAAGTGTTTTCTGGGTCTCACGTGTTCTATACTGATTGACTGAATATTCAGAATCCTTTACAGCTTAAGGCCAAACTGACATTCTTTACTGAGGGACATTAAGAAAATGGAGAGATTGCCCACATTTATTGATATGAAAAGAATATTTTACAGATGTTGCTTTCCTCAAACTTATCTCATAAATTGATAAAACTATAACCTAAGTTGTAGTACAGTTTCTCATGGGTCTCGATAAATTGAATTTAACATTGAATTGAAGACCACAGTGCTAAAATTAGCCCAGAGTTTTGCAAAAAAGGATGAGGGGGAAAACAAAGGAGAGTTTTCTTTAAAACATATAAAGACTTATTAGAAAATGATAGATTTTTAATTTTTTAATTTATATTTGAGAGTGAGAGAGAGACATAGCACAAGAGGCAGAGGGGCAGAGAAAGAGGCAGACACAGAATCTAAAGCATGCTCCAGGCTCTCAGCTGTCAGCACAGAGCCCGACACGGGGCTCGAACCCACAAACTGTGGAATCATGACCTGGGCCGAAATTGGATGCTTAACCAACTGAGCCATCCAGGTGCCCCTAGTAAAAGATTGTTCTTAAAAGCATGTAGACTTTTAAGAGAGACTGACAGTGATAGACTGAGAATTGCAACAAAATAGAAAACCCAGAATCAAGTCCTGTCTGTCTAGAGTCGTCATTTGACAGAGAGGATGCACCATGGTAAACTTCAGGAGTGCGATCATTCAACAAATGAGCTTGAAGTCATAGCTTATAGGAAAGAAAAAAAAAAATCTCAACCTCATGCCACCAAAACATCAACTCTAAATAGATTGGTAGCTTATATTTCAAAGGCATAAACTTAAAACATTTAGAAGAAATTATATATTTCTCAACTTGTAGTAGGGGATGGTTTCTTAACAAGACACATAAGGGCCAAATACAAAATAAAATAGTAAATTTTACTTCAGTAAAATTGAGAACTTTGAAAAAAATTGGGTGGCTCACTATGTTGAGCATTCAACTCTTGATTTTGGCTCCAGTCAGGATCCCAGGATCATAAAATCAAGCCCCATGTTGGGCTCTGCACTGAGCTTAAGAGTCTCTCTTTCTCCCTCTGCCCTTCTCCCAAATTCCCCATATTTTTTCATTCTAAAAAAATAATAAATAATAAAAAACTTTAAACAAAGTAAACTAAATCTGTTTTTTCTCCTGTTTATCTCTCATATATTAATTATTAGACCAGTCAAAGAACCTAGAAGGGAAAAAGGAAAAAAACATTATTGGTCCATTCAAGGGAAAGTAGGAGAATTGCCATAGACAGGACAAAGAGTATAATTTGAAAAGTAAATTCTGGAAATATTATCAAGATTCCATGAAAGATGAATAAATGGCAACTGAGATGAGTTTATAGAAAACTATCAGAAGCTCATGGTTTTCTCCAGAGCTATCCCAAAAGCCTGTGAGTAGAGAATGTACACGCTGGAGTTTCGAAGTTACAGCTTCATAAAGCTAGAGGCAGAGTGAGGGGAGAGGTACAGTGATTCTTAAAGTATTTTTTAATTTTAAAAAAAATTTTAATTTTTTTTTCTTAAACTTATATTTCTGAGAGAGAGAGAGAGAGAGAGAGAGAGAGAGAGCGTGATCAGGGGAGGGTCAGAGAGAGGTAGATAAAGAATCCAAAGACAGGCTCCAGGCTCTGAGCTAGCTGTCAGCACAGAGCCTGACACAGGGCTCAAACACAGGAACGGTGAGATCATGACCTGAGCCGAAGTCCGACGCTTAACTGACTGAACCACCCAGGTGCGCCATCTTGAAGTATTTACCATCCAAACTGACTATGGTATTTGGAAAAGTGAGGAATCTAAAGCGGGATGGGGGTGGGGGCAATAGGGGCATATGGGCTGGTGAATAGGCAGGGATTGAGGAAATAAAAGCTTAATATGGCCAAACAATAGGTTTAATAGTAGTAAATAAGTTAGAGAGAGAAGTACAGAAGTTGAGATCAAAAGATGGAAGTTTCAAGAGTTCTTCAGATGTATGAAGATGTGTGATGATGTGATTCCTGTTAATGTGAGTGAAGGTGGAGGATTTTGGAACTTTGGAGTTAAAAACTTACAAGTCAGAAAGGTTTGAAGAGCTCCTTATGAAATCAGATGATTATGGCTAAGACATCTTTTTATGTCACTATAAGAGAGGAGTTTTAGAAATTACCTCTGAAAAGATATGAAAAAAATTGTGTTTCAGTAGCCCTTCCCTTTATTTGATATGTTTCCACTTTATTGCTTTTTAAATGTCAGAGTGACCCATCACCCAAACTTCAAAATGGGGTTCTCATTTTGTGGAGGTAACTCATTATACTTACAACTGCTTGATGTATGTGTTTGATTTAAACACATAAATCCAGAATTCAAATGAAAATATTGGCTTAAGAAGGTGGCATTTGAAAGCAGCATATAATGTGAAGAGGTATGCATTCAGGCCTGGTTGTCTCTTATCTTGAAGGTAATTAGAGTCCCCCAAAGACAGAAAATCAATTCATTCTAAATGAAAATAATTTAGCTGCTATTGCATTGAGTAAGCATAAAACCACCAAAAAGATCTCTGGAATGGAACACGTTCTCATCACCTACTTAAAATAATGTTTATAGCACTGTCAAATTACAAGCGTTGAATATGTCAAAAGTGTTGACGGATGATGACACATAATCAATATGTGTAAATCTTCTGTTAGTACCATAATGCTTCATACAAAATAATTATTTTTTAGTAACAAGTCTGTTCAAAATGAGTTAACATCTTTTTTAATTTAAATTTTCATCAATTAATGTACAGTGCAACATTGGTTTCAGGAGTAGAATTCAGTGATTCGTCACTTACATACAACATGCAGTGCTCATCCCACCATGTGCCCTCCTTAAAGCCCATCACCTACCTAGCCCATCCCCTCCCTCCCTCCCTCCATCAACAGTTTGTTCTCTATCATTAAGAGTCTCTAGTGCTTTGTTTCCCTCTCTTTCTCCCCACCCCTTCCCATACATTTATCTGTTTTGCTTCTTAA
The DNA here is from genome assembly GCA_017311185.1 of Proteles cristata cristata. Taxonomy (NCBI): domain Eukaryota; kingdom Metazoa; phylum Chordata; class Mammalia; order Carnivora; family Hyaenidae; genus Proteles; species Proteles cristata. The sequence goes on from JAESUZ010002605.1 coordinate 98,854, forward strand.
AATCCATATATGAGTGAAATCACATTTATCTTTCTCTGATTGACTGAGTTATTTCACTTAGCATAATGCATTCTAGCTCCATCCACGTCCTTGCACATGTCAAGATTTCATTCTTTTTGATGGTTGAGTAATACTCCACTGTGTATTTATGTACGACATCATCTTTATCCATTCATCAGTTGCTGGAGGACATTTGGGTTCTCTCTCCATAGTTTGGCTATGTTGATAATGCTGCTATATATATCAGGGTGTATGTTCCCCTTTGAATCTGTATTTTTGTATCCTTTGGATAAATACCTAATACCACAACTGCTAAGTCCTAGGGTAGTTCTACTTTTAGTTTCTTCAGGAACTTCCATACTATTCTCCTGAGTGATTGTATCAGTGTGCAGTCCCAACAGTGCAAGAGTGTCCCCTTTCTCTGCATCCTTGCCAACACTTGTCATTTGTTGTGCTGTTAATTTTAGCCATTCTGACAGATGTGAGGTGTTATCTCATCATGGTCTTGATTTGTATTTCCCTAATGATGAGTGATGTTGAGCATCTTTTCATGGATCTGTTAGCTATCTGGATATCTTCTTTAAAATAGTGTTTATTTGGGGCGCCTGGGTGGCTTAGTCGGTTAAGCGTCCGACTTTCGCTTAGGTCATGATCTCGCGGTTCGTGGGTTCGAGCCCCGCGTCGGGCTCTGTGCTGACTGCCAGCTCAGTGCCTGGAGCCTGTTTCAGTCTGTGACTCCCTCTCTCTGACCCTCCCCTGTTCACGCTGTCTCTCTCTCTCCTAGAAATAAATAAAACATAAAATAAAATAAAATAAAATAAAATAAAATAAAATAAAATAAAATAAAATAAAATAAAATAAAAAAGTGTTTATTCATGTCTTTATCTATTCCATAATTGGGATGATTGTTTTGGATGCTGAGTTTGTTAAGTTCTTTATAGATTTTGGATACTGGATATGTCATTTGCAAATATCTTCTCTGATTCCATCAGATGCCTTTTAGTTTTGTTGATTGTTTCCTTTGCTGTGCAGAAGCTTTTTATCTTGATGAAGTCCCAACAGTTCATATTTGCTTTTGTTTCCCTTGCCTTCAGTAAATGTGTTTAGTAAGAAGTTGCTGTGGCTGAGGTCAAAGTGTTTGCTACCTGTTTTCTCCTCTAGGATTTTGATGGTGTCCTGTCTCACATTTAGGTCTTTCATCCATTTTGAATTTATTTTTGTGTGTGATGTTAGAAAGTGGTCCAGGTTCATTCTTCTGCATGTTGCTGTCTAGTTTTCCTAACACCATTGGTTAAAGAAACTTCTTCCCATTGGATATTTTTTACTGCTTTGTCTTTTTTTAAATTTATTTTAACATTTGTTTATTTTTGAGAGACAGGGAGACAGCACATGAGTGGGGGGGAGGGGCAGAGAGAGAGCGAGACACAGAATCTGAAGCAGGCTCCAGGCTTTGAGCTGTAAGCCCAGAGTCAGATGCAGGGCTTGAACTCACAGACTGTGAGATCATGGCCTGAGCTGATGTCAGACATTCAACTGACGGAGCCACAGAGGCACTCCTGCTTTGTCTTTTTTTTTAAAAAAATTAAATGTTTATTTAAGAGAGAGAGAGAGTGTGTGTATGTGTGTGTGAGTGGGGGAGGGGCAGAGAGAGAGGTAGATAGAATCTGAAGTAGGCTTCAGGCTCCAAGATGTTAGCACAGAGCCTGATGCAAGGCTCAAATCCATGAACCGCAAGATCATGACCTGAACCATAGTCTGACGCTTAACTGACTGAGCCACTCAGGTGTCCCTTCTTTCCTGCTTTGTTGAAGATTACTTGACCATATACTTTTAGGTCTGTTTCTGGGTTCCCTATTCAGTTCCATTGATCTGTATGTCTGTTTTTGTGCCAGTACCATACTGTCTTGATGACTACAGCTTTGTAATATAGCTTTAAATCTAGAATCATGATGCCTCCAGTTCTGTTTTTCTTTTTCAGGATTGCACTGGCTACTCAGGGTCTTTTTTACATGATTTCATATACATTTTGGGATTGTTGGATCTAGCTCTGTGAAGAATGCTGATGTTATTTTGATAGGGATTGAATTAAATGTGTAGATTGCTTTGGGTGGTATAGACATTTTAACAATGTTTGTACTTTGAATCTATGAGCATTGAATGTTTTTCCATTTCTTTGTGTCTTCTTCAGTTTCTTTCATAAGTCTCATAGCTTTCAGAAGATCTTTTACTTCTTTAGTTAGATTTATTCCTAGGTATCTTATATTTTTGGTGCAATTGTAAATGGGATTCGTTCCTTGATTTCTTTTTCTGCTACTTTGTTATTGGTGTATAAACATGCAATAGATTTCTCCAGATTGATTTTATCCTATGACTTTGCTGAATTCATGTATTAGTTCTAGCAAATTTTTAGTGGAGTCATTCACATTTCCTATATTCACATCCTGTACAGGAACAGTATAGCACATTCTAACCAGAATGCCAAAGTATAATGAAAAATTCTGCAGCTAGAAGTAAGCTTAAATTTTATATTTTCCAAAATAATGAACAAGAATCTTAGATTTAGCAGACCACCTCTTTCTCTCTTTGTGTGTGTGTGTGTGTGTGTGTGTGTGTGTGTGTGTGTGTGTGTGTGTGCCGGATTTTTTTTTTTAATATTACAAAGACGAATCAAATGTGAAAGATTTAATGAAGACATCTTTTTAGTTCTATGTAATTACATTGTTAGCATTTGCAAATGAATATGGAAAATAAGAAATATATATTTCACTAATGAAATGAAATGAAAAATTGGAACTGTTAAATAAAAACTTCAGAGAATGTGAAATATCTATAAATGCAGACAAAGATATACTTAATGAATTGAATGAATTAAAACCCAGATTTTACAATCTAGAGGTTTTTTTTAACACATTTTCTTAATTTAAAACCACTTTAGTTAACATGCAGTGTAATAATGATTTCAGGAATAGAATTTAGTGACTCATAACTTACATATCACAACCAGTGCTCATCCCAACAAGTACCCCCCTTAATGCTCATCACCCATTTAGCCCACCCACTCCCACCCAACACCTCCCCAGCAACCCTCAGTTTGCCCTCTGTATTTAAGAGTCTCTAATGTTTTACCCCCCACCCTGTTTCTGTATTATTTTTTGCTTCTCTTCCCTTATGTTCATCTGTTTTGTATCTTAAATTCCTCATATGAGTGAAGTCATATGATATTTGTTTTTCTCTGACTGACTAATTTTGCTTAGCCTAATACCCTCTAGTTCAATCCACATAGTTGAAAATGGCAAGAACAGCAGACCATCTCAAATCTAGCCCTTTTGGAAAGATAATGTACTTAAAAATAACACGTCTTATTCAACAATATACAAATGCAATGTATTTTTTTTTTTACAAATAGTTTATTGTCAAATTAGTTTCCACATAACACTCAGTGCTCATCCCCACAAGTGTCCTCCTCCATGCCCATCCCCCTCCCCCCCATCCATCAGTCCTCAGTTTTTGTCAGCATTCAAGAGTCTCTCATGGTTTGCCTCTCTCCCTTTCCCCCACCATTTCTGCCCTTCTTCTCCCCCTTGTTCCTCTGTCAAGTTCCTCCTAATCCTCCTATACGTGCAAACATGATATTTGTCCTCTGCCTGACTTATTTCGCTCAGCATAACACCCTCAAGGTCCATCCATGTTGCTACACATGGCCAGATTTCATTGTTTCTCATTGCCATGTAGTATTCCATGGTATAGATAAACCACATCTTCTTTTTTTTTTTTTTAATTTTTTTTTTAATGTTTTATTTATTTCTAGGAGAGAGAGAGAGACAGCATGAGCAGGGGAGGGTCAGGGAGAGAGGGAGTCACAGACTGAAACAGGCTCCAGGCTCTGAGCTGGCAGTCAGCACAGAGCCCGACGCGGGGCTCGAACCCACGAACCGCGAGATCATGACCTGAGTGAAAGTCCGACGCTTAACCGACTAAGCCACCCAGGCGCCCCTAAACCACATCTTCTTGATCCATTCATCTGTTGATGGACACTTAGGCTCTTTCCAGGTTTTAGCTATTGTGGAGAGTGCTGCTATGAACATTGGGGTCCATGTGCTCCTATGCCTCAGCATTTCTGTATCCCTTGGGTAAATTCTTAGCAGTGCTATTGCTGGATCATAGGGGAGTTCTATTAGTTTCCTGAGGAAACTCCACACTGTTTTCCAGAGGGGCTGTACCAGTTTACATTCCCACCAACAGTGTAGGAGGGTACCCGTTTCTCCACATCCTCACCAGCATCTAGAGTTCTCTGATTTGCTCATTTTAGCCACTCTGACTGGCGTGAGGTGGTATCTCAGTGTGGTTTTGATTTGTATTTCCCTGATGAGGAGGGATGCTGAGCATCGTCTCATGTGTCTGTTGGCCATCTGGATGTCCTCTTTGGAGAAGTGTCTGTTCATATCTTCTGCCCATTTCTTCACTGGGTTGTTTGTTTTTCGGGCGTGTAGTTTGGTGAGTTCCTTGTAGATTCTGGATATTAAGCCTTTATCTGATATGTCATTTGTAACTATCTTTTCCCATTCCGTTGGTTGCCTATTAGTTTTGTGGGTTGTTTCCTTTGCTGTGCAGAAGCTTTTAATCTTGATGAGGTCCCAGTCATTTATTTTTGCTCTTGATTCCATTGCTTTTGGGGATGTGTCAAGTAGGAGGTTGCTGCGGTGGAGGTCAAGGAGGCTGTTTCCTGCTTTCTCCTCTAGGGTTTTGATAGTTTCCTGTCTCATGTTCAGGTCCTTTATCCATTTTGAGTTTATTTTTGTGCATGGTGTGAGAAAATGATCTAGTTTCATTCTTCTGCATGTTGCTGTCCAGTTCTCCCAACACCATCTGTTAAAAAGGCTGTCTTTTTTCCATTGGATATTCTTTCCTGCTTTGTCAAAGATCAGTTGGCTGTATACTTTTGGGTCCACTTCTGAGTTCTCAATTCTGTTCCATTGGTCTATGTGTCTGTTTTTGTGCCAATACCATACTGTCTTGATGATGACAGCTTTGTAGTAGAGGCTAAAGTCTGGGATGGTGATCCCTCCCGTTTTGGTTTTATTTTTCAGGATTACTTTGGCTATTCGGGGTCTTTTATGGTTCCATACAAATTTTTGGATAGTTTGTTCTAGTTTTGAGAAGGATGCTGGTGCAATTTTGATTGGAATTGCATTGAATGTGTAGAGTGCTTTAGGTAGTAATGACATCTTAACTATATTTATTCTTCCTATCCATGAGCATGCAATGTTTTTCCATTTCTTTGTGTCTTCTTCCATTTCCTTCATATGTTTTCTATAGTTTTCATCATACAGATCTCTTGTATCCTTGGTTAGGTTTATTCCGAGGTATTTAATGGTTTTTTGTGCAATTGTGAATGGGAGCAGTTTCTTGATTTCTCTTTCTGTTGGCAGAGATCCAGCAAAAAAAGAGAACTACAGCACAATATCCTTGATGAATACGGATGCAAAAATTCTCAACAAGATCCTTGCAAATCGAATCCAGCAGCATATAAAAAGAATCATCCACCAAGATCAAGTGGGATTCATTCCTGGGTTACAGGGCTGGTTCAACATTCGCAAAACAATCAATGTGATACATCATATAAATAAAAGAAAAGATAAAAACCATATGATCCTGTCAATAGATGCAGAAAAAGCATTTGACAAAATACAGCATCCCTTCTTAATAAAGACTTTAGAGAAAGTTGGGATAGAAGGAACCTACTTAAACATCATCAAAGCCATCTATGAGAAGCCTTCAGCTAACATCATCCTCAACGGGGAAAAACTGAGAGCTTTCCCCCTGAGATCTGGAACACGACAGGGATGTCCACTCTCACCACTGTTGTTTAACATAGTGCTGGAAGTGCTAGCATCAGCCATCAGACAGCAAAAGGAAATCAAAGGCATCAGAATTGGCAAAGAGGAAGTCAAACTTTCACTCTTCGCAGATGACATGATACTCTACATCGAAAACCCGACAGACTCCACCAGAAGCCTACTAGAACTGATTCAAGAATTCAGCCAAGTTGCAGGGTACAAAATCAATGTACAGAATACAATGTATTTTTTAAGCATAGCAGATGCATATTATCACTTGTAAGCCTATTCCTCCATGTTCTTTTCATCTGTGTTCATTCTTCATAGACCGTGACAAAGATAGTATTAAACAAGTGAATTAATAAATAAATTAAAATTATAATAAGAGGTATGAAGAAGATAAATAAGGCTCTCTGAAAATACATAAGGTAGGGTACATGATTTAGATAGAAAGTGAGAAATAGATTTCTGAGTAAGAGATAAACTGAGACTATAAAAAAAATAAAAGTTAGTCATTGGAAACATAGGGTGAAGTGTTGGAGGAGGGGAAATTGAGTAGTAACTGAGTGGTCCAGGAAACAAGAGCAGCATGTGCAAAGATCCAATGGTAGGAGTGAAGAGAACACACTTGAGGAAAGGAAGGGTAGCAAGGAAGACACATCACAGTATGTGATGAGGGGAGCAAAGGGATAGAGCTAGAGGACACAGGTCAATTAGAGCCAGCTAAGCACCCCAGCACATTCTCTCTTCCACATACAAAAGTCAGTTTTTGTTCTGCACAGCTTCCACATTCATATAATGTTCAACATGTTCCTTCTGCTTTGGCAGGCTCCTCCCTCCTTGTAAAACCCCCATCAAAGAAATCCATGTGTGTGCAAGTGTATTTTCCTTAGTTATTCGTAAACATGCTGATGGAAACTGATGATAAGAACTGATAATTTTAATGACACATCACATGAATATTCTACCTTTCTAAAATAGTTTGAGGGGCACTTGGGTGGCTCAGTCAGTTAAGCATCCACCTTTGGGTCAGGTCATGACCTCGCAGTTCGTGGGTTCAAACCCCATGTCGGCCTCTGTGCTGACAGTTTGGAGCCTGGAGCCTGCTTCAGATTCTGTGTCTCCCTCTCTCACTACCCCTCCCCTGTTCATGCTCTGTCTGTCCCTGACTTTCAAAAATAAATAAACATTAAAAAGTTAAAAAAAATTTTAAAATAGTTTGAAAGCCTTCTGCACAGTGTGTGTGTGTGTGTGTGTGTGTGTGTGTGTGTGTGTGTGTGTGTAGTGGGTTTCAGGAAAGGGAAATGTATAATTCTTGAAACAAGAGTCATTAATACTGTTCAATACATTACAACCTTTATTATTCCCTATTTAATTTAATGAATAAAGTTCACCTATGGTAAAGTTTGTAAACATCTATGAAAAATGTTTGGCTGCAATTAGGTAAAGCAATTTGGAAAAACCTTCAGATATTTGATTAATATAAGAAAGTTTTATTTAGGAACCAAACTGAGTATCACCACCTAATCCCTCTAAAGGGATAACATATTTCATATTAAAGGAAAAAGAAATCTTTACACTACTGCCTTTTATTGAAAGACTGACAGGGATGAGAGAATAGAATAAAATGAAATGTTTAAGCCTATGCCAGCTTGTCCGTGCTACCTATGGGTAGAATGGGCACAAATAGCCCATTGTTCTAGCAAAAGCATTGAGTCTTTGGATATAAAAAATTATCGTTGGAGTTTTGCCAAGCATAATTTAGAGAATTAAATTGTTCTGGATAAGAAGGTGATTTGAGTATCTGTAAGGAAACCTAAGGTGAGGGGTAACAAGAAGGAAAAGGTTGTTTCTAATGAAAGAGTCTTGAAAGGAAGTGGGGATGAGCAACTCCCTGAGAGATAACCACTTTGTTCTCCTCAAACCTTTAGTGAGATATGCTCTTCCCACAAGCGTTTTGTATAAGATTTGTTTTACTGTGTTTGTGTGGATGCCTCTGTGTATGTGCATGTGTGTGTGTGTGTGTGTGTGTGTGTGTAAATAATCTATTAAAATGAGGTTGAATTCTATGTTCACAAAAGAGTAAAGGGAAAATGATAGCCAAGGACTGTAAGATACACATAAAATGCATAGTTCAAAAGTAAGAAAAACTCAGAAGCAGAACTAATTCTAAAATTGGAAGTTGCCTGGAAATTAACAGAAATCTTGGGTAAGACCTTACAATAGCAATAGAACTGGGTTGGGACAATCAAAACTTCTTTAATTTCAAAGAACAATTGAGTTTCATCAACTAATAAACAATAAAAACTCAGAAGTTAGAATTTAAATTATGGCTCTGGCCAAAAGAAAAGCTTTCTTAAGAATAGAGCACACCTAATAATCATAGGATTACTTTGTTGTCCTAGAAAATATTTCACTTTCTATGAAACACTCCTTGAAGATCTAATAGCATAGATACCTCTTTGTTTTGCAAAGCTAAGCACAGTCTTCCTATATGATCCAATAATCATGCTTTAGATATGTACACCCAAATGAGTTAAAAAATTATGTCTACATAAAAACCTACCCTTGGGGCACTGGTTGGCTCAGTCGGTTGAGCATCCGGCTTTGGCTCAGGTCATGATCTCACAGTTCATGGGTTCAAGCCCCATGTGGGGCTCTGTGCTGACAGCTAGCCCAGAGCCTGGAGCCTGCTTTGGATTCTGTGTCTCCCTCTCTCTCTGACCCTCTCCTGCTCACGCTGTCTGTCTCTCTCTCAGAAATTAAAAAAACAAAAACAAAAACATACCCTACAACCCAGCAACTGCACTACTTGGTATTTATCCAAAGGACACAAAAATACTGATTCAGAGGGGCACATACACCCCAGTGCTTACAGCAGTGTTATCCACAATAGCCAAATTATGGAAAGAGCCCAAATGTCTGTTAACTGATGAATGGATAAAGAAGAGATGATATATACATACAATGGAATATTACTTGACGATCAAAAAGAGTGAACTCTTGCCATTTGCTACAACACGGATGGAACTAGAGGGTATGATAAGTCAACTAAGTCAGTTAGAGAAAGACAAATACCATATAATTTTACTCATATGTGGAATTTAAGGAAAAAAACAGATGAACATACAAGAAGGGAAGGCAAAATAAGATAAAAACAGAGGAAAAGACAAACCTTAAGAGACTCTTAAATAATATAGAGAATAAGAGGGTTGATGGCGGGGTTCTGGGTAGGAAGATGGGCTAAGTGGGTGGTGGCAATTAAGGAGGGCACTTGTTAGAATGAGCACCTGGTGTTATGTGTAAGTGATGAATCACTAAATTCTACTTCTGAAGCCATTATTATGCTACACGTTAACTAACTTGGTTTTAATTAAAATTTTAAAAAATCCAAAATAAATAAATTAACAAACAAACAAATAAATAAATAACCTGCACATGACTATTTATAGCAACTCTATTTACAATTGACAAAAATTGACATTTTAAAATGGCTGGTATTTTCTCTGCTCTTATGTAATCTCTTATTATGGATGTAATTATGTAAAATGTAAGAATTAAATGAGGGCAAGCAGAAGAATAGTGAGACTTAGGAATGACTTACATATTCAATGCATAGAAAAGGAAATAAGGTCCTAGACAGAGCAAAAAAAAAAGTTGAATGTGCTGGCTACTGATCTATTGTCTTTCTGTTTCAATCTTTTCTACCCTTTGTACTAAGTGGGTGACTAGCTGACTATAAATTGTGAGAGATTGTTGTCAATCATGCATTACTCTTCCCCTTCCAGATGCTAAACAACTAACAATAATTATGAGAAGAAAAATGAGGGCCAAAATATCAGTTCTGTAAATGATAAATTAGAAAAAGGTTTGGACTTGAAGTCAAAATGAAGAATCACCTTAACCCCTTGCCCTTGATTAAAGATAACCCTCTTCAACTAAGTACCCGCATTACCTACTCAGAAGACTATGAAGAGGCTGCTTTGCAGAGACTTGAATCATTATATTGTACACCTTGAAACTAGTATAATACTATATGTTAAATAACTGGAATTAAAACAAAAACTCGAAAAAAAAAAAAAAGCAGCAGAGACTGAATATGCCATTGGTTAGTTGTCCAAGCCCAGGCTACCATGTATTAAGTACAAGGTACAATAAAACAAGAGAGAAAGACATGAGTCAGAAATGCATGGGTGCTGATAAAAATTTCATTCCAAGGAAACAGCACCAATGTGGTTTCAGCGACTTCTTTCAAATTATCCTTCTTGTCCCCATTAGTCTACTAGTCACTGGTAATGTAATATTCCCCCCAGAAATAATTTTCTTTGCCTGAACAGACAGTTGGCTTATCAGTCATTTGAAATTAGGGTACCAAAAATTGTCATTTTACTTTAAGACTATTTCTTCCTGATTTTTAAGTGAAAACCAGAATTGAAGGATTGGACCCTTCAACTGAAGAATCTCCCTACTTAAAGCAATTACAATTTATTTACTAGGCTAAAATCTATATACATGATATCTTCTGTGATTTGCTCTTTTATTTAATTGGACATTATTAAAAGGGCTGAGTCTAGCAATCAGTACATGTTGGAACTTCACAGTATCTGGTGTGTACCTACTTAATTATCCTATTCAAGTGAATTGAAGCATCTGTTAAGTAAAGTGAATAGTATTCCCCACCGTGCAGGTGGGTAGCAGTTCTAAGTAAGTCCCTGTCTAACTCAAACTTATCACTTTGTCACTACTTACAAAATAAGACAGCAGCAATTTAAACAGTCCACCAAATCAGACATGTTATTTCCAATGCATCTGCTACAAGGAATTGATCCCTAATGTGAATGCAGTTAAAAGCTCTAGATCTTTTTAACACTGCATACTTCACCAGGTAAATGATACTGAAAATTATATATCATTATTCATGACCTCCTATTAGTGTGACAATTCCAAATACCATTGTTGGTTTTATCAATTATTTTCTGAAACTTTATTAGGAATTTGGATTTTTCTATAAGGAAAAAATATTAATATTTAAGTGGTATTTAATTAAGAATTCCAAAAATACCTTATTTGAAAGAATTAAAATGTATATCTTAATCATTCTGCAGTGGAACTGTAAATTCAATACCAAAATCAAATTGCATAAGATTAGACTAACGATCAGGAATGACAAAGAATATTAATTTTTAGATGGCAATATAAGAGTAGACACAAATTAAAGTATGGATTAAAATATCTTCAAGATTTTGATTGTCAATATACATGATAAAAGTATTATAAAAATGAACGTGAAGTATATGGGAAATTGTGATTATCTACTGTGTTCAAAGGTATCAATAATTTTACTTCTGCCCAATGTACTTGTCCATGTTGATACACAAATTTATAACTTTTTAATTCTATCCAGTTGTATTTTTAAATTTCTTGAAATGTAGCGTGTATTTTATAATACTGTGATGAGCAACTACAGCTTTAGGTTGAAATTTTTAAAAAAAATTTTAATGCTTATTTTTGAAAGAGAGAGACAGAGTATGAGTGGGGGATGGGCAGAGAGAGAGGGAGACACAGACTCTGAAACAGGCTCCAGGCTCTGAGCTGTTAGCACAGAGCCCTATGCGGGGGTGGAACTCACAGACTGCAAGATCATGACCTGAGCTGAAGTCAGACATTTAACCAACTTAGCCACTCAGGTGCCCCTAGATTCAAAATTTTAAGTAATCATTCTACAAATTGAATTTGGGTTAAAGTTGTATTTATTGTCTGATTGACTCTTTAAAAATGATATTTTCCTTAAAGACCCTTTGGTTATACAATGTGGATTTATTATTTTTCTAAAACAGCCAAAATTCCTAATTCACTGATTTATTAAGACACTTTCCTGTACATGGGGCGCCTGGGTGGCTTAGTCGGTTAAGCGTCCGACTTTCGCTTGGGTCACGATCTCACTGTTCGTGGGTTCGAGCCCCGCGTCGGGCTCTGTGCTGACTGCCAGCTCAGAGCCTGGAGCCTGTTTCAGAATCTGTGTCTCCCTCTCTTTCTGACCCTCCCCTGCTCACGCTGTCTCTCTCTCTCCTAGAAATAAATAAAAATATTTTTAAAAAAATAAAAAAAAAAAACCACTTTCCTGTACATAAATAAAGGCAAAATCTCTCATTTGTGTGTGTCTCCTTGTATTTTTGTTGCTTTTAGGTGAGTGTACTTTCAGGAGGTTGTTTATTTTTATTTTTAATTTAGCATTTATTCATGTATTTATTTTTTTCAGAGAGAGAGAGAGAGACCATGCGAGTGTGAGTGAGGGAGAGGAGTAGAGGAAAAGAGAGAATCCTATGCAGTCTCCATGCCTAGCAACAGTGAAGGGCTAGATCTTATGACTCACTGAGATCATGACCTGAACCAAAACCAAGAGTCAGACACTTAACCCACTGAGCTACCCAGGTGCTTCTCCCCCTTTTTAGGAAGTTGTTTATTTTTAAAGCATTAGCCAGAAATCTGAATAATGTTTGATATCCACTAAACCAAAAGGAAAGAAAATCAAATGGCTATTTTTTTGAAGCTACATACAGAAAAATTGCCACATATGAACCAAAGTAACCAAAAATCCTTGGTATTTATTTTTTTTCATTTTTAAAATTTGTATTGTTTTTGAGAGGGGGAGGGGCAGAAAGAGAGGGAGACACAGAATTCTAAGCAGCCTCCAGGCTCTGAGCTGTGAGCACAGAGCCCTTCACAGGGCTTGAACCCACAAAGTGTGAGATCAGGGCCTGAGCCAAAGTCAGAAACTTAACTGACTGAGCCACCCAGGCACCCCAATCCTTGGTATTTTTAAAAGTTCCTCTAACAGTTCACAGTCCATGAAATTATAACAGAAAGTGTATTTTCCCACATGCATTTCCACTTATAAACCTAAAATATTAACTGCTGATACATAAACTTGAGTTACTGAAAAACATGCTTATTAAAATGATGAGTATTTAGAGAATGTTCCCAACACCAAAGATATCATACATATCTTTCCTAAATTTAAATACACTAAATCTAATTTTCTTATCTCCCATTCATTATTGTTTTATTTCCTGAATTGAAATAATTTCCTCTTTTGCTTTCTGTCCCTCCCAATTATTGTTTATAATATTGTCCAAGAAATAATTTCTTCTTTTAAAAAAATCTGCTTAAAAATAGTTACCTAATTTTGATAATCATTAGTATATGATTTGCTAGAGAAATGCCAAGATCATTTCATTTTATTTGAAAAATATATTTGACACATATTGATAGACAGCCATGTAAAGGGCAAGCTCATATGAATTTTTATTTAACTTACTTACCAATTATCATTTTTAAAGGGCAATTCAGTATCAGAAGAAAGAAGTTAAATTATGCTAGTTTGCAACTGATTCCTTAGCAATGAACATTAAGTAACATCCATACTTGGCCAGGGAGAATAAAATAAGGTAATTTGTTTTTTTGCCTTTCATTGTAAAGAATCTGAGGCAAATATTTAACTAAGTTTTATGGCTAAAGAGAGTTACATTTTAAGTACTATTCTATTATCTTGATGAAATTCCAATAGTTCTTGTTTCCCTTGCTTCTAGAGGCATGTCTAGTAAGAAGCTGCTACAGCCAAGGTCAAAGAGGTTTCTGTCTGTGTTCTCTTCTAAGATTTTGATGGTTTCCTGCCTCACATTTAGGTCTTTCATTGATTATGAATTTATTTTTGTGTATAGTGTAAGTGATCTAGTTTCATTCTTCTGCATGTTGCTGTCCAGTTTTCCCAACACAATTTGTTGAAAAGACTATCTTTCTTCTATTGGATATTTTTTCTTGCTTTGTCAAAGGTTAGTTAACTATATAGTTGTGGGTCCATTTCTAGGTTTTCTATCCTGTTTCACTGATCTATGTGTTTTTGTGTCAATATCATACTGTCTTGATGACTATGGCTTCATAATATAGCTTGAAGTCCGGAATTGTAATGTCTCCAACTTTGTTTTTCTTTTTCAAGATTGCTTTGGCTATTCAGGGTCTTTTGTGGTTCCATACAGATTTTAGAATTGTTTGTACAGATAAAAAGCCTCCACAAAGTGAAGGAAACAATCAACTAAACTAAAAGGCAGCCTACATTATGGGAGAAGATATTTGCAAGTGACATATCTGATAAAGGGTTAGTATCCCAAATCTGTAAAGAACCTGCCAAACTCAACACCCCAAAAATAAAAAAAATTCAGTTAAGAAATGGGCATGACATTTCCAGTTAAGACATGAATAGATACTTTTCCAAACAACACACGCAGATGGCCAACAGATACATGAAAAGATGCTTACCATCACTCATCATCAGGGAAATACAAATCAAAACCACAATGGGGGAGGCCACCTCATACCTGTCAAAATGGCTAAAATTAACAACACAGGAAACAGCAGGTGTTGGCAAGGGTGCAGAGAAAGGAGAAACTTCTTAAACTGTTGAAAGGAATGCAAACTGGTGCAGCCACTCTAGAAGGCATACGGAGTTTTCTCAAAAAGTTAAAAATAGAACTGTCTTATGACCCAGCAGTTGCACTATTAGGTATTTACCTGAAGGATACAAAAATACTGATTAAAAGAGGCACATGAACACTGATGTTTATAGAAGATTAACAATAGTCAAATTTATGGAAAGAGGCCATATGTCCATTGACTCACAAATGGATTAAGAAGACATGATACAATGGAATATTACTTAGTCATCAAAAAGAATGAAATCTTGCCATTTGCAACAACAGGGATGGAGCCACAGTGTATTTTGCTAAGCCAAATAAGTCAAAGAAATACAAATACCATATGATTTCATTCATCTATGGAATTTAAGAAACAAAACAGATCAACATAGGCAAAGGGAAAATAAAGAGACAGAGAGGCAAACCATAAGGGACTCTTAACTATTGAGGGTTGATGGAGGAAGGTGGGCTAAATGGGGGATGGGCATTAAGGAGGGCATTTGCTGTGATGAGCACTGGGTGTTGTATGTAAGTGATGATTCAGTGAATTCTGTTTCTGAAACCAACATTGCACTGTATGTTGACTAAATAAAATTTAAGTAATAAAAAGAAATAGCTTAAAAAATCTAAAGAGTTGACATGAAAATAAAATTTTTAAAAATAAAATTAGTCGTGATAATCATTTCAGCATTAAATATGCTTTACAGCAATCCCAAAGCCTTTGTTCCAGTAGTCATGCTTTTCAATATATTGGCAAAATATGCTAAAGATTTATTTGACATGTGAAATCTTTTGATATACTAATGCCATAATGTCTGCATGAGTACCACAAGAATTATGCAAACAAACCCCAACCTAGCCTCAAAGTATATACATTGGATTAATGCTTCTAATAAAATTTTTTAAGATTAAATAAATATTATTCTATTATATTTAATTAACCATAATATAAAATTAAAAACCTGACTTTTAAAATATCTTGCCAATTTTAGTTGTACATTTATAGTATTATATTCATTCGCTGGCTACCTATTTGCTTAGAAAAGTACAACTTTTCTTGGTGAACATAAAACTCTATATTTAAATCCAATATGTATATAGAAAACAGAATCACCTGTTGGTTTTCTCAAGTTCACCTTCTCTTTTGAGGTTTCTTGATAATTATCATGGCTTCAGGAATTGTTCGGTGTCAGAGAATCCTTTATAATAATGACCCACCACACCTAAATTTCAGTCTTTCAATTTTTTTCCCAATTCTTCAGAGAACTCCGGTTAACTCATCTCAGCTTTCTTGATCCAAGCCTCACAAGTCATAGTTAATTAGGTAGTCATTGGACAGTCACCATGATATCAGGGGCCACTCTTGATCCAGTTAACCATCAGCATAAAGTCTTGTGATATAAAATATACCTGATGCCCTTCAGAAAGCTTTGATAAGGGCAGTTTTCTCAGAGGGGCTTTGGGTAATAAACATTTAAACTACACATAGTGCATTGCTTTGCAAGGCAATGCTGTGCAGTGGCACAGATTGGGTTGATTATAGCAGCCCTGCATTTGATTCTAAGCTTTGTGATTGTGAGCAAGTTACCTAAACTCTGAGCCTTTATTTGCTTATCTATAATAAACTCTCTGACTTTAGGCAAGTTACTTAACTTTTTGATACCAGAGTTTCTTCATGAGTAAATAAAGACAGTATCAGTATCTACTACATATTTCATGAACTAATTGATTTATATATGGTGCTTAGCACAGGCTCTTGCATACAGGAAACCTTTGGGCAAATACAGTTACACATTCATGTGAGGAGAGAACATTTCTTATCCAGTTCTCTGGGTTTGAGAACTTTCCCTAGAGGGGTTGGAAATGCACATCATTGCTTATGGTTGGATAGAAAAGATCTAACACTGGGATTCATTTTTTGAAAGTACAAGGGCACTTCACATGTGAGCCTCACCTGCCAACAGACTCTTTGAAAGTGTTAAGCGGATGGTGTTTTTCTATCTATTTGCTTCACTCCTTATTAAAAAACATTTTTTTAACGTTTTATTTATTTCTGAGAGAGAGAGAGACATCATGAGCAAGGGAGGGTCAGAGAGAGGGGGAGATACAGAATCTGAAGTAGGCTCCAGACTCTGAGCTAGCCATCAGCACAGAGCCCAATGTGGGGCTCGAACCCATTCACTGTGAGATCATGACCTGAGGTGAAGTCAGAGGCTTAACTGACAGCCGCCCAAGTGCCCCTATTTGCTTCACTCCTATCTCTTACCAAGTGAACTCTTATGGGAAAGTGGAGGGCATTTCCTGAGTCCTCTTAAAAAACACAAAACATTTCTTTGAATATAAATGAATAGTTTGGCATATATTAATATAGCAAAGATTCCTTTGAATTATACAAATTTTTGGTCCCCAATTGGTGTGTGTGTATGCGTGTGTTTGTATCTCAGAGTTTCATCTTACCTACCTACCTATTGTCTGTCTGTCATATGTCTATCTAATCTATTATCTATCTTATAATTTATACAGTGTTTATATACGTGTGCACCTTTTTCCTAGACTAGTCTGTATATTTAGACAGCTATAATTTTTTTTCATAGAATTTCCACAAGATTGGTTACAGTTGTGGTTTCAGAAGCTGGATGAAACTAGTTAGAATACTGCTACTTTCCAAATGAAAACGTCTATCTTTTATTCAGTTGACATATAACAAAAATGTTGACCAATCAGTATCGGTTATGGTCCCTTCAGAGAAAGAACACAGACTCTGAATGCATCCTGGTTTCAAGGAGCAGTTTAACAAGCCCTGCAAGGAATCATACAGGTGAGGAGACCTCATCTAGACGTGTTGGGAAAAGTTGAAGTACAAATCCAATCTTTATTCATTAATTTTATTGCTTCTGAGTTGTTTTATCTTAATCTTTGCTCTTCAATAGACAGGATCTGCTAATGCTGTCTGAAGGAAAGAAGGGTAGGGTTCATGCAGTGGAAGAGAGAAATTCACTAAGATACTATGTTCTACTCTGATGAGAGAAGTCGAAAGTGGCAAAGCCTTTGGGCAGTATAAGTTTCCCAATGGAACTGCTTCATCTTCAGTGTGTCATCAGCTTCACTCTAAATTTTTATTCTGCTCCCAAAGTGAAAAACATGTAAACTACCTAAGGAGAATTTATTACATGAGGCAAAGCACATACACACTTTTGTCATGTATCATTTGGCTCCCTGGTGTATACTCCCTAGGAGAGTAGAAAAGGTAGTTATTTGGTCTTTAAGGAAGTAAATAAAAACATAATTTTCTTGTATATGTGTCTCTAGAATATAGGACTCAAGTCATAGTTCAGATAACTCAATACTTTTATCTATCCATTTAACAGTGTCTGCAGAAAAAAAAAAAAAAAGAATTAGGAGACCTTACCAGCCAATATTATGAAATGGTCTAAAATTACCCCAACAGCAGCAAATCAAAAAGAAACACCATTCTTTTTCTCCCCAAATTACACAACCTTCAAGTGGCCTTTTCTACCTTTATCTCTCTAAAGCTCCCTTTGAAAATAACAGAGGTATGTAATAATTCTTTAAGAAATGTGATCTTTCTCTGGCCACACCAGCATGCAGAAGGATAGAGGTTTTCAAAACCATTAGTTTCCCAGATTTTCCCTATCTCATATTATTGAAACCAGTTTCCTTTAAATTCTATCACATAGTTGAGATTTCCCCAAGAAATATGTAACGAATATGCCACAAATCAACCCTCGAGGCTACCATTGTGACCTGTTTTCTGCCTCAGCTAATTTTGATAGTGTGATGGCTGATTTTATGTGGCCAATTGGCCACAGGGTGCTCAGATTAAACATTATTTCCAAGGGTAAAGTCAGTGGCCCAACCCACCTTCCCCAGCTCAGTGCTGGGGGGGTAGGGGAAGGGTGGGGAGTGGTATCACCTAATCCATTTGAACCACTGAGGGACTGAATAGAATATAAGGCTGAAAAAGAAGGAATCTACCTCATTTTAGTTTCTGCCTCCCTGTAGAGCTAGGACTGCTCATCTTTCCCTGCCCTTGGACTGGGATTCATACCAATGACTCCCCCAGTTGACAGAGCTTCAGATTTGGACTGTATTATACCACCGGCTTTCCTGGGTCTCCAGCTTTCTGACAGGAGAGCATGGAATTTGTCAGCTTCCACAGTTGTGTGAGCCAATCCCACATAATAAAATCAATCAGTGTGCGTGTGTGTGTGTGTGTGTGTGTGTGTGTGTGTGTGTGTTCTAGTGGTTCCATTTCTCTGGAGAACCCTAACACAAATGGTGCCTTTGTTATTCTCCAGAAAAGCAATTTGAACTGTATAGCCAAAGCACACAGAATGCTTTGTCACCCAGGGCATGTACCGAGGCTTCTGGTCCCCTAAGCCCTTGCCTTCTGAACCTACCATGCGGGCACTGCTCACTTGCATGACTACCTTGAATACCACGGCAGCTTAGCCACTGAAGGTGCCCCACCTGGGGCAGTGCCAGCCAACTTCTACACTGCAGCAGCCACTGAGAGATATAAAGGTCCTTCTCTGTGCTTCTGGCATCATTTCTCATCCTGGCCCTTAAGACGGCATTATCACTCCTCGCCTTCATAACTGCTGACAGCAACATTTTGGGTGCCCCATGCTCTCCATACTTTGTGGAGGCTTTGAGAAAGAGACATTTTTAGTTTTCACCTGCTTTTTTTTACTATGGGACTTTTACCCGAGGATCAAGATACAAATTTGTAAGGGCTGGTGGGAAAACAACTTGAATGACAGGCATCATGCTTATTCAAATTTGCCCTCTAGCAGAAATGGACTGCTTTTGAACCAGACACTAGTGCACTTTTACTTCTTCTTCTTGTAGGGTGTAAGATTTCTTGGTTTTCATATAAAAAAGGCTGCTGGTTGGCCAACCTACAAAAATGCCAGACTTATCCAAGTATTCTTCATTGCTAGGTTGGTCACAGAAAAAAGATCAATTAGGGATTTTTGATAAATGGCACTCAAACTATTCCCACTGTTTAACACATGTCACATTAGACCAGTTCGGGGCAAAGCTTGGAATGATCAACTTTTTTTTTTATAGCACTTGATACGGGGAATAAAAAAATGAGCATATAAACAAATTCAAAGTGTTCCTTGCTTAGATTAGTAGTTAAGGTTCTGTTTGTGATTTTATAATATTGGAAAATAAGAAGGATGGAAATAAGTTATTTTTCTGAGAAATATTGTTTTGAGTTTTCTCCCTTTTGAAAAGCAGAACTGGCAGTCCCACTAATGTCAGAATTCCAATAGGATGTTTTACCTCAAATGATCAACATCATCCACAAGAGCTCCAGTATTCTAAAGCAAGTGATGTTTTTAGTTATATATCTGATGTTTATTGTAATTAGCATATCAGTTAACGGTATTAATTTATGATACAGTACAGTAGTTGTTTATATGTGCATATTTCATAGCATGTTTGGGCCTACTGGCCTACTGTACAGATCAATAAGTATAAAATATTTCATTTCAGAGGTTTTTTAATGAGATGTTTGTGCCATTGTCTTAAGGAATAAGATTAGAGTTCTGGTCCCTTCTGTGTGTGCTCCCTCACACATGACCTACCCTTAGCAACTCAACCCTCTGGAGCCTCAGATCTGCCATCTATAAAGTGAGGAATTGCATTAGAGAGTCACTTCAACTTTGAAATTTTTCTCTGGGTTATATTATAATTTTTTAAAATTTACATTACAGCTAAATCTTACAGTTATTTTCTGCTTTAGATTAGTAAATTGACAACCATTGTGCCAGGAAGTGTCCTGATCGTTCTTCTCTATAAAAAGTGATCCCAGCCTCACCCTCCCTACCTTCCTAAGTGTTGTAACCATCTCCCATCCTAAGTGATTCAGAAACAGGCTCTCGGGGAACAGTAGGCTTCCTCACCTTTATTTTGCAGAGCCAGGATTTGAAAATAGCACCGCTTACCTCCTAAATCCTTACTGCCTCTACTAAAACAGTCTTCTATTAATCACTGTATTAATATCCTGTATTAATATGCTGTATTTGTATCCAAATACTAAACCTTAATGCAATCCTCAATCACATCTTCGTTACTATGTAAAGATGCTAAAGCTTTATGAGCATACACTTCACAACACAGCTCCAGAGAAAGCACTGGAGTGAAAGCAGCATGTATGGATTAGCGCAAACATCCAGGAAGATCTGTCAATTCAACAAAATAAGGTAAACAGAAAGCCAGTGCCGTGCACGGTAATAGAAAACATAGTTTCATAGCTAACAGGCAATCTACATTGAGGTAAAATTTTGAAATATTAATCTGTGTGTTTTCTGTCTTCTTTTTACATCTTGAGCCTGCCTTGAAGCAGTCAGAAGCATTCGTGTGGCTTTGAGGAGAAAGAGAGTTATTAGACAAAGAGAGAGGAATCATTGATACTCAGTGTTTTAATGTATAAACTAAGCTTTTTAGAATCAAAAAGGAATGTTCTAGATAGCAGAACATAGGAAGCGTCTCTGTTGACTATCCTTACCCTACAGAGAGTTGGTATACTTTTCTCTTTCAGCTAGTGTGCAAGGGGGGATTACAGAAAGGAGAGATCTAGAGAAAGGAATCCTTCAAATCTGTGTGTGAAGCTTAGCTCATCATCAGGTAGCCCATCATAAAGCCACCAGAGTCAAAACAGCTAAAGCTCTGAATGCAGAGCTGTGGTGTAGAATACCACCCAGGTTTCACACTGGTCTCTCTATAGTACACAAGCAAGTCAAGTGCTGCAAAACCTTTGTAACTGAAATTGACATTTGAACTACAATTCACAAAAGAGTGATGGGATATACATTCTGAACCTGAATACTATCAGCTCAAATGGAAGATTTAAATGGGCAATCAGAGGCATAGAGTATAATATTCAAAATAATTGAATCCCAAATTACTCAGCTTCCCAAGAACAAAGAAAAATCTCAAGTCAAATGAAAAAAGGCTAGACATACAAACGCTAAGAAAAGACAGATATTAGAATTATCTGTCAAGAATTTTAAAGCTGACATAAAAATGCTCTAGTAAGCAATTATGAATACTCTTGAAATCATTGGAAAAAAATAGTCTTAGCAAAAAAATAAAATAAGAGAAGATGAACCAAATGGATATTCCAGAAGTGAAAATTATAATAACTGAAAATTTAAAAACTCATTATATGGGCTACAGTAGTCCATCTATCCAGAATATATAAAAGATTCTCAAAGCTCAAGAGTAAGGACACAAACAACCTTGTTAAAAAACAGACAATAAGAAATAAAAACAAATGAGCAAAGAAAAGAGAGAGAGAGAGAGAGAGAGAGAGAGAGAGAGAAACCAAAAAACAGACTCTTAAATATAGAGAACAAATGGATGGTTCCCAGAGGGGAGGTGGGTTGGAAGATGAGTGATAGAGGTGATGGGGATTAAGAGCACACTTATCATGATAATCACTTGGTAATGTACAGAATTGTTGAATCACTATATTATATATCTGAAACTAATACAGCACTCTATGTTATTCATATTGGAATTAAAATATAAAAGCATAATTAAAAAAAAACAGGAAATCAGTCACTTCCCCAAACAGCATATACCAATAGGATCTAGGATAAGCACATGAAAAGATGCATAATATCCATAACCATCAGTTAGAAGCAACTGAAAACCATAACTGGATATCACATTATAGCTATTAGAATTTTTAAGACACAAAATGTTGACTATCACAAGTGCTGTTGAGGATGAGGAACAATCAGATGTCTCATACAGTACTTCAAAATGTAAAATAGTACATTCTGGACATTCTGGCAATCTCTTATGAAGTTAAACAAACACTTACTATATGACCAAGTAATCCCACTCCTGGGTTTTTAACCTGGAGAAATAAGAACCTCTACTTGCAAAAATATGCATACATGAATACATGGATATTTACGACAGCTTTCTGGAAACAATCCAAATATAATTTAGTAGGTAAATGGATAAACAGACTATCCTACTTTCTTTGAATACAAGATTTCTGAACACTAAAAAGAAACATACTAATTTTTACTCATGTGGAACTTGAGAAACTTAACAGAAGACTATGGAGGAAGGGAAGGGGGAAAATGGCTTCAAACAGAGAGGGAGGTAAACCAAACCATAAGAGACTCTTAAATACAGACAACAAATAGGGTTGATGGGAGGGCGTGGGGGAAGAGGGAAATGGATGATGGATACTGAGGAGCAAACTAAAAAGAAACATACTATTGAGGTCTGCAAAAACTTGTATGACTTCCAAGGGAATTATGCCAAATGAAAAGAGCTAATCTTGAAATAATACATATGGAATAATCCCATTTATACAATATTCTTAAAAGAACTAAATTGTAGTATTGGAGAACAGATCAGTGGCTGTTGGACACTAGGTTTCTGTGGAGAGCATGAATACAAAGAGATAGCATGAGGGAGTTCTTCTGGGGTAATGGAACATTTTTATTCTAATTATGGTAGTTACTCCATAAGTGTGTGTGTATGAGAAAATTTATAGAGCTGTGCACACAAAAAAAGACTGCATATAAAAAAAGCTGATGAAATCTGAATAAGGTCTATAGTTTAGTTAATACTATTTTTATGCTAATATTAGCTACTTGATCTCAACTACTGTACTACTGCTTTTAACCATATCGTTAGGGGAATGCAGGTGAAGGGTAAATGGGAGCTCTGGAGTTTTCACAATTCTGTCTGAGCCTAAAATTACTTCAGATAAAAATTTTAAAAACATTTGATTCTTATATAAATATATAGTGAACTTGTGTCAGAATTATTTCACTTATTAATGATGGAACTGGCAAAATGACAAAGCTGGTTCAAGAGGCTCTGAGAGGCAGATGTTCATGCAGACAACTAAATAATGGATGCTGAAATGGAGATTACTAACTTACATACAAAACTGTTTGAAAGGCAATGAAGCTGTAACATCTGGATATACACATATTTTTATATTTGCATCTCTACCGGGCAAAAATCAATTGCAGCTTCTCATTTTTGCAAGATAACATCTAATTTGACAGGTCCTGAGCACTAATCCATATACAGTAGTAAGTCAAAGTTCCAAGTCCCTAAATACTGAGATGGATCCTAGGCACACTTATATATTTTGGCCTTATTTCAAAATAAAAAAAAAATCTTTAATACCTTCAGTCTTTTTACCCTCTGGGGGAGATAAGTCAGTTGATCTCTATTACTGTTTATGGAAAACCTTCCAGAAATTGTTGTTTACTTTTTACCCTAGGCTTTTTTGGATGATCATCCTTGCCTCCAGAATAGCAAGTAACCATGCAAATTGACCCCACCCCACGGTTACATCCATATCATCTGAGACAAGGACATTCATTAACATCCTCCCCTAAGCAGGGGTGTGTTATCTCATTTCTAAGGGAGCAGTGCTAGTGTGAAAGGAAAAGCCCCAAAGGCGGCTTTGGGAGGAAGACTTTGGGAAAAGCCACTTACACTAATCGATATGGAAAATCTTAATGGCCATGCATTAATACAATCCAATAAATGATGAAAATAGCATGTGTGATACCAGGTTTTGTTATTAAAAAATGACTCTGTCCAAGTGCCAATTGCATTAATAGAAAGAAGGTATTGAAATGCATAATGAACATCGGATTCTAAAGAGAAGATAAAAACAACCTCACAATTTTGCAACAATGAATGCATTTGCTTTATTGCTGTAACTTTTCCAATAAAGAATATGCAGAGTTGTTCATGGAGGATTGCTGCCTATCATTTGTTATTGATTTGGGTGAAGGTACACCTATGCAAGTAAAAGTGTGCTGCAAAATCTACTTGGCTGAAAAATAACTCTGGGATAAAAGGAGAATTAGGCAGTCCAAGAAAGCCAGCAGTGAGTACTTCAGACGTGGTGCCTTTCTAATTAAACCAGAGAATGAACATTTCATTTTTTCCCTGTTAATTGTACAATGTTTGATTTCTCCTGAGAAATTTAGGTCTGGTAAACAGTTTCCCCAAATGCTTTGCATGCAGGTTCTAATGTATTGACATTGAAGGAATGATCCAATTATTATGTGATTAACTGTGGACCGCTGTTGGTCTCAGACTGATTACATTGATGGTTTATGGAGCAGAATCTGTATTTGGCTCCAATGTCTTCACCTAAACAGGCAACTTCTACCCAGGGATCAGAACTACATTGAAAAAATATTGCAAGCAGAAGCACACGTAATAATTATTCAGCTAATTCCCATTGTCACTCAGAGACACGCTGTTACTAAGCAATGGTAATTACAATTGCAGCGTGTGCATTGCTGTTGCCATGTTTAAAATTAATATTTTATTGTCAACACACAAATACAGAAATATCCTGCATTTGTTGTGCAGACAAATCTTCAGTGTTTCAGCAACAGAGACAAATAGAATTTACTCCCGTGCAAATTTAATTACAATATGATACATGAGAAAATGAGTGGCATTTCATAAATGAGAAAGAATTAGAAATTCAAAAATGCAAATTTTTAATAAAGCCAATTAACACACACACTAGAATAAATGCAATCTTTGGCTTCATCAAAATGATTTTTCCATTATTCTTTGGGGCAGCATTAAAATTCAAGATGTGAGGGAAGAAAACATTCTGGAAATATTAATTATGACAAGGAAAGAGGATGTATTCAGGTTTCCCTTCAGGGGTTATTTTTAAATAGGTGATTGATAACTAGAAAAAAATTTCTTCCTGTGCTATTTCCAAATTGATGGTCTATGTTTTGTCGGTGTTCTCCACTAGTTTATTTGTAGTATCTTAGCTTGCCTGAATCTTCTAAATCCATCCTCTGATCCTTGTCTCATATGGTTCATTTAACCGTGGTAGGTATGGGGACCAATTAAAGAAAACAAATGATGTAATACTAAGTCCACAGAATAAAGAATGCTTCTATTGCTACTTAACGAATGGCATTTCTGGTGAATCTTTCAAAAGAAATTAGTCAAACTTTATCCACTGTGTAGGGTAGAAAATTAACAGTTACCCTTTTCTAAATCTGAGAGAGAATCTTTTGCTGCCTACCCTATTTAGGGTACTGAGAGATTTGTTTGTTTTTGCTTTTGAAAGTGAGAAATAAACAAAATTATAAAATTTACCAAATGTATAGAATGGATAATAGGACTGACTTTGACCTGAAAGGAACACCACATAAAGATTTACTATTTTACAAATAGGAGGAGAAATGAGCTCTCCTGCTGTGTTGAAACAAATTAAAGCTTCTGTTATATTTTGTTGTTCTTGTTAGAAATTTTAATCATATTTTTCAACCTCTGCCACACTGGAAACGATTACTATCTGATATTTGATATTTATCAGTACCAGGCATGTTTTATATTTTAAAATATACACACAGGTATGTATATGAATTATTGTTTTATATGAATCACCACTATATGCTCTATATTTTTCTGCAATATATATATGCTATATATATTTTTTTGACCAACCTTCCCTTTGTGAGATTTATCCATAGATTGAAACACATAACTCTGATTAATTCATTTTCACTGCTGAATAGTATTTAACTACATATGTATAACTCAACCTATGTATTTTCCTATTGATGAATGTTTAGTCATTTCCACTGACTTTTTATGACAAAGAATGTTGCTACAACAATTGTGGTATAAGTATTACTTTGTGTTTGTTTGTTTATGGATTTTTTAAGGCGGTATTCTTGAAACAGGAGTATATTTGTCCCTGGTGGCATGCAAAAACTTTCCAATGATATGCCCATATGGGCTATTTTAAGGTATGAAGTTCTATGGCACAAGCTTCCCTAGGAACTCATTCATAGTCGTCCTCATATTTTACAAAAGAATTGACATTTTTATAACAGCAATTCTTCCGATCCATGAATCTGATATATCTCTCCGGTTATTTAGGTCCTCTTTAATATGCTTCAACAAAAGTCTGTAAAATTCTTCATAAACTTCTGTCATGTTTTTGGCACATTTGGCCTCTTTTCTTAAATTATAGTTTTAACTCTTTGTGCTAATATATAGGAATGTAATTGATTTCTGAATGTTGCTAGACTAATAAATGCTAATCATTTTTTCTACACATCCTCTGGGGTTTTCCACGTAGGACACACTGCTCTCAAAGAAGGATCACATTGTTTTTTTCTTTCAAATCCTCAAAAGTTTTCTTCTTCTCATCTTAATTCCATTGTTAGACTCTCCATTAAAATGTTCACATAGTGAAATATAGGCATATCTCCACTTTTTTTTTTTACTTTTGAATGTGTATTTGTTCAATTTCTTTAATGATTAGGTTATTCAGTTTTTCTACTTTCTTCCTGAGTTTTCTTTAGTGAGTTATAGTTGTCTAAAGAAAATTCCATTTTGAGGGGTGAAGGGGACCAGGAGGCACAGACTCCACTTATAAAATGAATAAGTCACAGGAATGAAAAGTACAGCATGGAGAATATAGTCAATGGTATTGCAATAGCACTGTATAGTGACAGATGGTAGCTACAATTGCGGTGAGCCTAGCATAACACATAGACTTGTTGAATCACTATGTTGTATGCCTGAAAGTAATGTAACATTGCATGTTAACTATACTTCAAAAAAATAAAAAAATAAATACTCCTTTACCCCCTAAATTTTCAAAATAACTGGCATGCAATTTCTTGTGATATAAGAGGTTGCCATAATAAGAAGCCTTCTATCTCAGGATTAGCTGAAAGCTCAATACAAATAAAATAGCTACTAAGTACTTCACATCTTAGAGTAAGTTACCTTTACAAGACTGCCAGCATTTTTTCATCACCCACTGTTACGGTACAGAGGGTAATGGTTAACAATGCTTGGAGGGAGCATGCCATTGTGTCTTTCATGTGACCCTCCCTCTGTGTGAAACAGAATCAATTTCCTTTACCCCCATGCCTTAGGAAGTTGAGTGAAGACGACTTAAGGAGAACCATGCCAAGAAGTTTATATGCGCCTCATGGAGCCAAGAATATATATGGAATGGTGTTTAATTTTCATAGGGACAAACTAAACACAAGAGGTGGTCTGGAGCTGACACCACAATGACAGATAAGGCTGTCTTTGAACCAAAATGTCTTCCTCCAAGAGAAGGGCAAAGGTGCATGTGTCCCCAGAAGGGAGTAAGCCGAGTCATCTTAAAAGGGATTCAATCCAAGAGGATCATCTGGGGGAACAATGTGACCCAACTAGATAATCAGAGGCAGGGAGGGAGTTGTAATTGGCCAGACAGCAGGGATATCCTCTATGAGGTGATCCCCAGTGGGGATGTCTGAAAAACACGCAAAAGTGTTCATGAAATAAAAACTAAATAAGAGTGAATATGCCATTTGTCCATTTCTTTTAGTCCCCTTTACCCTTAATGTGTTCTCTGAAGGAATAAAACTCAACTAGTCAGTTGGGAAAGGTAGAAAGAAAGGAAAGGGAGAGGGCAACCATCCTCCCCATTCCCAGCACTTACTAAAGACTGAACCGGGCCTTCGTTGGAAGAGGAAGAGATCTTTCAAGAAATTCAGAGCATTGACATTAAACTGGACTGGACTTTTATTGCTAAAAATAAAGGCTATTTTATTTTCTAACAGACTAGAAAAATTATGGAACTTGCTAGAGATTTCTTTTAATGACAAGACAGAATATTTTTCATTATATCTTTGCAAGGTAAGTGTTAAGAAAAGGGAAATTTGTTTCTGCTTACATCCAAAGAGGTCTAAACTGGTACATTCTCCAGCATTGTTTTTAAAATATCTGCTTGGTCTGTAATTATGTCCCATTTTGTCATTCATTTCATTATTTATTTATTCCCTTCTGATCAATATATTGTCCATTAGTGTCAAAATATATTTTTGGCTTTGTTGATTCTCTTTATTATATCTTTGTTTCCTACTCTGTTACCTGAGATCCTTTATATTTCCACTTGATGAATTTCTTTGGATTTATTCTGTCTTTAACTTAAGTAAACTGAACTTTAAATCGACTGACTTTCAGTATTTCTTTTCTTCTTCCTTATGATAAGCTTATGATATTATACACTTCTGTCTCGTGCTCATTCACAGTAACACCAACAACTATTCTCTAGTTTGCATTACAATTCTAGGGGTGTCTGGGTGGCTCAGTCAGTTAAGCGTCAGACTCTTGATTTTGGCTCAAGTCATAGATCCCAGGGTCATGGGATCAATCCCCACACGGGGCTCTGTGTTCTCAGGATGGAGCCTGCTTCAGATTCTCTCTCCTGCCTCTCCCCTGCTTCCCAGCTTCCCTATGTGTCGCCTGCACCCTCGCACTCCCTCTCAAAATAAATAAACTGAAAAAATCTAGTTTTCATATCTAGTTATTTAGAAGTTCCATTTTTTAATCTGAATTGCTTTTTCACCTCTTTAGTTATTTCTTTAAAATTGTTTTCTAACCTAATTACATTGTAGTTAAAGAAGGTTGTTGTATGATACTAATCCTTTAAAATTGGCTGAAACTTGTTTTATGCCTCCTTATTATACCGTTTGAAGAAATATTCCCCGTGTTCTCGAGAAAAGTATGTTCTCTAATTGTTGGGAAAAGGTTCTATTTTCATTTATTATGTCCTTCTCATTAATCATATTATTCAAAGCTTTTTTCCCAGTCCAATTTCAAATACAAGAGAACTGTATAAGGATATATTTGTCCTTATACTTCTGTTAATTCTGTTTTCTTTTTATTCCAGTATTTTTTTGCTTACCTGAATAACTAACCAACTCAAGAATAATTATAGTATCATGGAATAGAAATTTTTAATATTAAGATTAAAGTATCAAAATCTGGAAATATAGAGTATACCCTATGCTCTCTGAATAGTATTAGCTCTGTCCAGGGAAAGCACAAAGTAAGAAAGGAAAGAACTCTTCTTGCCTTGGGACACCTGGGTGGCCTCAGTTGTTTAAGCATCCAACTTTGGCTCAGGTTGTGATCTCATGATTTACAGGTTTGAACCACGCATTCGGCTCTGTGCTGATAGTTCAGAGCCTGGAGCCTGCTTCAGATTCTGTGTCACCCTCTCTCTCTATCTCTCCCCCACTTGTGCTTGCTCTCTCTCAAAAATAAATGAATGTTTTTTTAAAAAATAAAAAATAAAAATAAAAAAAGAATTCTCTTTTCCAGACATCCAAGAGGTCATGAGGAAGTCCCAAGAAATCGGACTAGAAATACACTTCCCCAGGCCTTGATCTTTTTAAGTGCAAGAGTTCAGAGAGAATTCTGAGTGCTCAAAAGAAGACTGTCATGACCCCCAGCTTTCCATTTACAAGGTTTCTCAGGAATCCTTTCATTTTTATTTCCTAGAACACACAGCATAGACTCCATGGCCTTTCTTGAGACTACTAGGTATAATCTCATTGGGTACATGAGTGTACAATTGCTGGGCCATAGGGTAATGCTGTGTTTAACATTCTGGGAACCTGAAGATTGATTTCAATATTCCACTGTAGTAGGATATCTTATTAGTTTTCTCGCTTGGAATGTTCTCACTCCACACTTTATTCTAGAGGTGTTAGTAATCAGATGATGTATGCAGTAGTCAAGGTACAAAGAATATTTATAAAACATGTTTTATTTTCTATCTTACCTTATATTAACTTTATTACTATTGGAAATGATGTCTGTAAATATTAGAAAAAAAATAGAAATTTGGGAACTGAGAATATGAAACAGAGGGATTATGGAGAAATAAATATGGGCCAAAACAAGAAAATAAAGTAAAAACAAATGAATCACTTGGATCTTAAAATACTGATAATCAAAATAAAAAGGCAAAAGATAAAAACCCTGAAAAAATCCTCATATATTAAACAATGGATTGATTTTCTTAATATAAAGATTTTGTAACTCACGGAAAAAATAGATGCACATCCCATAACAATTAAGATTAGAGAGTTGGGGGCGCCTGGGTGTCTCAGTGGGTTAAGCGTCCAACTTCGGCTCAGGTCATGATCTTACGGTTTGTGGGTTCAAGCCTCGCATAAGGCTGTGTGCTGACAGCTAGCTCAGAGCCTGGAGCTTGTTTCAGATTCTGTATCTCCCTCTCTCTTACCTTCCCTTGCTCATGCTGTCTATCACTCTCAGAAATAAATAAAACATTAAAAAATTTATAAAAAAAGATCAGAGAATTGGCAAAGACTTCATTTTAAGATATACAAATAGGCAAAAAACATTTTACAACATTCAAATTTTACTTCAGATTATTAAAATGCAAATTAAAGCAGCAACCAAATGAACTTTTTAGCTAAGAACTGGAAAAATTTGATCCTATCCAGTTCTGGCGTGGAAAGAAAGCCAGCTATCACTGCTCACTGGTAATGTCTGTTTCAGAGTACGGTTCCAAATTAAAAAAAATTACATACTCTGTCTGTTTATCTGTGTAAACACATACATACCTGTCTTGGGATACATACACACACTGATTTTCATTAACACTGGGGATATATATTCTTTATAATCAGAGCAGTATAACATGAGCTCCTTTGTAAGTTATAGATACTAATGTAATAAAATTTAATTATAGTATTTCCACATAGTCAGGAACTTGTCAATCCAATCTAATAATTTAGGAAGCTTGTGAGAATGCTAATGGAGTCTAATTGGTGGCCTGCTGGGTTTAGCTTCACTTTGGTAGGCAGCACTAAAGCGCTAATGTCTATTTTGGTTGTAATGCATTTTCGTTTTTGTGTTTTTATTTTTATTGTTTTTAAAATATAATTTATTGTTAAGTTCGCTAACATACAGTGTATACAATGTGCTCTCAGCTTCAGGAGTAGATTCCCATGATTCACTGCTTGCATACAACACCCAGCGCTCATCCCAACAAGTGCTCTCCTCAATACCCATCACCCATCCTCCCAATCCTCCCCCACTCAGTTTGTTCTCTGTATTTAAGAGTCTCTTATGGTATTGTATCTTTGGAGGAACCTTGTGAGTGCCTCTTTCCCCCTTCAGAAATTTCAGTTAGCAGACCAATGGAGTCTCAATCTTTTGTTTATCGAGGGCATCTAAGTTTCTCTTTTCTTCCTAGCCTGGCTACTCTCTGAGCTGGAATTACAATTATATATAGAGTTTACAGTTTTCATAGCTCTTTCAATGCATTATCTCATTTAATCCTCTTCACAACTTTGAGGGGTTCAGCTTTGTGAGGCAGTGAGTACAGGAATATCTCCATCTTATGGAAGAGAGGCATTTTTTGTTTTTTTGGGGGTTTTTTTTTGTAATTAAATGATTTACAAATGAACCGTTACAAGAGTGAGTAGAGATTGCACTATTCCTAACAACACCTAGAACCCAGAATGCCTAACTTTTTACTCTGTTTTGTCTTCATGCTGCCTCTGGGGATAAACTGACAGCTCCTGGAATTACCACTCAAGTTTTTGAGGTGCACTGGGACAGAGTCCCATCCTTTCCAAATAGCTTAATAAAACATGTGCTGCCAGCACAATCCTTAGTGCTCAGGCAAAGCCAATACCCTATTCACTTCTTTAAAAAAAAAAAACCTATAATGATAAATATGTGTAGCAGTTGACTGGGACTTCATGCCTTGCCAGGTGGGAATTTTTTTAAAAAAATAATTTCAGCAAAAAGTGAGAAAACATTTTCCTTGTTCACTTCATAAGAGTTTAATCTGAAAATGATCTCTAAAAAAACCCAGAAACTACGTGAAATAAAATACTATTTTCAAGTAAACAAAAGATGTTTGTGTTTATATATAAATTACTTTTGTCCAGAAAGAATACAAGTTACCTTACAATGAAATATAAGAGAGCACAGATTAATTTAGAAGCAAAATAATAAGGTATAAAATTAGCCAGAGTTTAGGGAGTGAATAGTTTTTTGATCCATATACTGCAAATTTGGTCAAAGTTTTTAAAAAAATTTTTAACATATATTTATTTTTGAGAGAGAGAGAGAGAGAGAATGTACAAGCAGAGGAGGGGTAGAGAGAGACACACACAGAATCCAAAGCACATTCCAATCTCTGAGCTGCCAACAAAGAGCCCAATGTTGTGCTCAAACCCACAAACTGTGAGATCATGATCTGAGCTAAAGTTGGTCGCTTAACTGACTGAGCCACCCAGGTGCTCCCTGGTCAGAGTTTTTAATTGGAGAGATGGTTATCAAAAACTCCTTTTTGTGTGTGTGGTCCAACTTTGTCTAGTGTGATAAATCAGCAAAGGAAATTGCATTTCGGGTGATACAATAAAACTAACAGTGAGGAGATGACTTTTATTGCATGACTAAAAATATTATTCTGCAATGTTGGATTTGTTTAATATAACTGCTGAGGTTGGAATGGGTTAAAGTGTTAAGGATAAGCTACAACTCCAGACTGCACACAAGAAATTCACTCAAGCACCAGTCAGAATAAAAAATATAAAAACAAATAAAAATATAGAAGTGATTACATCATTCTGGGCACCTGGGTGGCTCAGTTAAGCACCAGACTTTGGCGGAGGTCATGCTCCCATGGTTGGTGAGTTGGAGCCTTGCATCAGGCTCTGTGCTGATGGCTTCAGATCCTCCATCCTCTTCTCTCTCTGCCCCTCCTCTGCTCACACCACCCTCTCTCAAAAATAAACATTAAACATTTTTTTAAAGAAGTAATAATGTTATCCAAAAATGCTGACAGCCTGTTTCTCTAAGTAGGGTTAAATCCTCCCACAGCTCCCAGGAGAATAATTGTGGTAAATAATTGAATTGAAAAGGGAGTTGGGCAGACACTAGGGACAGTGAGTTCTTAATAGCTGACTTGGATGATCCTTCTAGTGGCATTTTCTTGCCGTGTGTATTTTCATAAACCACTGATCTAAGTAACCTAGACCATCTGGTGTTCTCCGTTTGTTGTCCACTGGGCCTCACCACTACACCACTCACTACTGTAAGGGTTCTGCTTAAATGAAATTTGGAAGGGAGAAGAGAATGGAGACCCCATTAATATCTTCTGGAGGCAAATGTAAGTAGATACTTGAGCAGAAGATAAGGTTTTGAGAATCATCTGCATCTGCTCTGGGTGCCAGCAAAGATTGGAAACCAGAGAAATGATGGAGTTTTACCAAGGCTTCCTTGTGAGCACCTGTATGTTACCTCCCTCTAACAGCTTTGTGCCCAAGCCTACCAATAGCCTTGTAAGCCATTAATTCTCTGGATTAAAATCCTTACCATTCGGAATATCTTGGACAGTTTTTGTTTCCTGGGGCCAATTTCTGACATTCACTAAATGTGCTTACCCGAATACATCCTAGTCAATGCTATTATGAGAACACCAAAACTATGGCATAATTCTCAGTGTCAATGAAATAGAAGAGAACTATTGACTCATGGGACATACAACTATTCATAGTATAAGAGACTTTCCCTCAACAATGTCCTTCAAATAAACAAAAGTTTCAGGGTGTTATTTTTTTAAACATCTTACAACAGAAGCTTGAGTTCATGGGAAGGTGGTGTAGAAGGAAACAGGAATCATAATGCTGTCATGACACTGAGCTATGTTGGCACAGCCTGTTCCAAGGACATATTTGGGGATATCTAACTAAATGGATAGTCTAGGGGCGCCTGGGTGGCTTAGTCGGTTAAGCGTCCGACTTTCGCTTAGGTCATGATCTCGCGGTTCGTGGGTTCGAGCCCCGCGTCGGGCTCTGTGCTAACTGCCAGCTCAGAGCCTGGAGCCTGTTTCAGTCTGTGACTCCCTCTCTCTCTGACCCTCCCCTGCTCACGCTGTCTCTCTCTCTCTCCTAGAAATAAATAAAATATTTAAAAAAAAATAAAAATAAAAAAAAATAAATGGATAGTCTAGTCTTCAAGAGGGTCTTTGATTAGCTCAGCCTTGATAAATATCTTCTCTTTCTCCTCTTTCACCTCCTCCTCCTCCTCTCTACCCCTCCCCTGTTCATGCTCTCTTCCTCTCTCTTAAAATATACATTAAAAATTTTTAAAAATAAGACTTCTAAAGATAAAAGAGACATGATTACATTTCTCAAAGTAACAGTGTATATTTATTCATTCAAAAATATTTCTTGGATACCTACTATGTGTCAGGCATTGTGTTTATGTACCAGGATATAGCAATGAACATAACAGACAAAATTATCTGCTCTCCCATTCTAGTGGAAGAAAATAAATCAAAGTAAATAGAGTAAGTTGCACATTAGAGGATAGTGGGTGGCACTGAAAAAATGGGAGTGGCAACTTTAAACAGGATTATGAGTGAAAGCCTCAATGATATGAGCTTTTAAAAAGCCATGCAGATGCATGTGGAAGGAACATGCCACACAGAGGAAACAGCTGGTACAAAAGGCCAGCAGTGGGAACGTGCACATCTGTTTGACAACCGACAACATCAGTGACTATGATACAGGATGTGATGGGGAAGTATGAAGAGATGGGGTCTGAGAGGTTATCAGAAGCCCAGATGATGATGGGTATTATAGACCCCCAATTTTAAGGATGCTGGAATTTACTCTGAATTTATTTTGACTTGGGTAGCCACTGGAGAACTTCGTGCTGCCAAGTGATACTATCTGATTCACATTTTAACTAGATCTCTCTGACGGCTGGGTTGAGAACAGGAAGCAGGTATTTCTAGGTGCATCACTTCACATTTGTCTCATGGGAATTCTCTCACTTTTTCTTCCTGGCATTTATCTGTTTGAAATCCCCTACTATATAATGTCTACATGCAGAAAAGCTCTATCAAGTAGCTTTATATTTCACATTGTATTCCTTCCTCCAGATTCATTATAAAGTATTAAAGAAGACTGGACTCAGCAACCAGAAGCTTCCACTATTAATGTTTTTACATCCTAGTGTGTAACAAATGTGTGAAAAGTTTATGCTATGACTTTAGGTGATAAATGAGGATATTCAATCATATAGACATGCATGTATTCACTCTAATCTCAAATATATGAATATAATGTATGAAGGAAAAAAGATCAAATAGGAATATCCTAAATGTCCAAAAATACATTTTCTCCCCCCACCCCAACTTTCAGTGTATTTAAATTCATGTGAGGAAACAAAAATTACTAGAGGGTGCAAGAATTCATTGTCTACACATATACTACTATATGTTGAGTTCTCTGAAAGCCAACACTGAGAAGTTTGGGGTACAAGATGTTTATCAGGGATCAACACTGTGAAAGGAAAGTGGGGATGGAGAAGCAAGACTGAGAAGAGGAGTAAGTCAGACCCCAACATGGGTCTGACAATCTCCGTCAAGCTGGTGAGAAATTCTGAACCAAAAATTGCCTGTGAGACTCGTCCTGCTGTTTGTCCACCAAAATGGCCTGGCCTTTCTATCCTCACCTCAGTCAGTCACTGGTTGAAGGTGTGACCTCAGATGAACCTGTTTTCTGGAGTAAGGCATACCTGGAGCAGCCAACAGCTAGAGTTGCCCAATGACTGAACTTCCCTCCACTGACTAAGTCCATTCTTGAAGGGTGGCACATTCTGTGTTTCCCATGCACTGATGTCTTGTGATAAAACGTGTCATACACATGCCAGGTGACAGCATTGTCTCCCTAGCCTCTCATTTCACAGCCATTCTCTGAGTAGAAAAAAAATACTTAAAACCGAGCAAAAAAGATTCCTGTAACAAAAGCAAAGAAAAGAGAAGGACTCTAATCTCTTAGGTGTCTCTAGGTGGAGGGAGGTGGGGGGAGAAGGGATCATTTCACATATTGTAATGACTCATGCAGGAAGCAAAAGTGGTATGAAGAACTAAGGTACTGGGACCAGGAAGTTATTAGAAGCAGAAGAAGTAAGTAGTCTGAC
This sequence comes from Proteles cristata cristata, assembly GCA_017311185.1. Taxonomy (NCBI): domain Eukaryota; kingdom Metazoa; phylum Chordata; class Mammalia; order Carnivora; family Hyaenidae; genus Proteles; species Proteles cristata. The sequence goes on from JAESUZ010002605.1 coordinate 135,008, forward strand.
ACCTGCTTTCTTCATTTCTTTGCCTTCTGTTATGGCTTCTGACCCTATAAATCTCTTGTAACAGATCTGGCCAAAGACAAATACAACCACCACAAACCTAAACCACATTTTCAGTGGTCTCTCTTTAGCATTTGATACATTTCATTACACATTTTTTTTTCTTAGTTACACACCAACACACTCTACTAGTTTGCTGCTCTCTCTTTGTGAGCTCCTTCTCAGTTTTCTTGTTCATTCCTCATTCTCCTTCTAAGGCCAAAACTTACTCAGGTTTCCTACATCCCTTCATTCCTCTCTCTGTATTAAATGCCACACGATATCATTATTTTGCATTCAGTTGCATAGCACCTCCTTAAGATGACTCCAGTCTCTTGAGGTTCAAACTTGTATGTGAAAGTTGTCTTTGAAATTTTCACATGCTTAACATGTGCAAAACTGAACATTTGCTCCTTAATCCCCACTTCAATACATGATAGTTCTTCTTGAGTCTTCCCCAATATTCCTATAACCAGACACCCAATTTTTAAAGTCAGAAATCTAATACTCATATACTTAGTACATGAATTCCTTTTCTCTCTATGGCCACAACCACTACTGTAGGACACATCATCATCAGGTCTTATCCAAACTCCTATAATCTTCCCACTCTTTCCCCATAAAACCCCATTCTCTAAAGAGTAGCTAGAATGATATTTTAAAATTGCAAATAGGATCATATTCAAAACCTTCTTATGAGTCCCCATTGCATTTTATATAAAAATTCAATTTTTTTTACCATAGCTTACAAGTACCTGCATAATCTGGCTCTAGTTTGACTTTTCATCTTCATTTTGTTACTCTTCTTCCTTGAATTCACTCTGTCCACACACACTGACTTTCTCTTTCTCTAACACACTGAGCTCTATCCCATTTGATAACTTTTGCATGTTCTATTTCTTTTTCTGGACTGCTCCTTCTCACTTTACATGTTTATAGCCACATTATTTCCTTAAATAGGCCTCTGTTGAGAATTTATTCTTAAACAGGGTCCTTACGTACTTTATCTGTTCCCTTCCTTAGATCGCTTACCAAAACTACAGATTTTACATTTATTAGTCTGTTTAATCATCTGTCTCCCCTATTAGAGTGTAAGCCCCATGAGAGCCAGGAAAGTATCTATTTCTTTTCCCTACCTGCATTGTCAACAATTAGCACAATAACTCACACCCAGTAAGTCCCCAATAAATATTTGTTAGTGAATTAATAGAGTCTTTAAACTGTATAAACAATAAGAAATAGCATCTTAATTCTTTCATTTTAGGAAGATAAAATGTCTTGCAAATTTTTGTAAATGGTGTAAATGAAATACAGAAGTCTTGAGGACCTTCTCTAGTCCAGGACAAGTCTCTATCATATCTCATCCAGATGATTTCAAGAGCCTCCTTAGTGATCTCTTCATTTTCTCCCTGTCCTTGTTGAAATTCACCCTCCACAGAGCAGCCACATCTGAGACTCATACATAATTCGAATCTAGTGTTTTGCCATGTTTCAAAGGAGAGGAAAAAAGGCAATACAAAAATAAAGTACAATTCAAGACAAAGCCTTCAGTGACTACTCAAACCCATTTAGTTCTTTCCCTCCAAACTCCTTGAGCTTCCTAGTTACTGAGAGAAAGATTACTGTGGACAGACTTTCTAAAGGTAGTACTGGTGGGTTCCCTGAAAATTAGGAAAAGTCAATACTGAAATGGCAGTGAGAAGCAGCATAGATACAGTCTCCAAAGGGAACTCATCAGTATATTTCCCTTAGTATCAAACACATGCAGACAAGCTCAACAGACTTGAATTAAGGCCTCCCTAGGCTCCCCAACCGGGTAAGCCTTTCTAGCATTCCTAGCACCATAGATAAGTAATTTGCCAACCAGGGTAAGTGTGAAAGATACTGCACCCCCAGGGTAGCTATATAATCCTTAGAAGTAATTAGTAAGAGATTATAACCTATTATTCTGCATTCACAACAAAAACACCTTGTTATCAAAGCCATGGCCTAGATATGTGTTAATTTGACACCTATTGAACAAAAACCAATACAACCAAAAACATAGAACCAGGTTTGTGTTTTAATATCATAACATTTCCTATGATGGATAATGATATTTAAATGGAGCACTCCTTAACGCCTTTGTTCAATTATCATGCTCCATAATTAGTAAAAAGCATGCAGCACTTTCTTTGAAAAGAAACAAAGATTTTTTAAAAAATCTAAAACCAACTGAACCACAACAATACTAGACAAAGAACAAGAAAGTCTTTTAAGAGGTTGGAGGGTTTTTAAAACATTTTTTAAAATGTTTTATTTATTTCTGAGAGAGAGAGAGGCAGCGTGAGCAGGGGAGGGTCAGAGAGAGAGGGAGACACAGAATCTGAAACAGGCTCCAAGGCTCTGAGCTAGCTGTCAGCACAGAGCCAGATGCGGGGCTCAAACCCATGAACCGTGAGATCGTGACCTGAGCGGAAGTCCTACACTTAACTGACTGAGCCACCCAGGTGCCCCTAAGAGGTTGGAGTTTTAAATTTATGTGGGATGCCAAATTTGCAAATATCTTTCAAGAATTCTCATCCATTACCCTTTATAACAATCCTGTAAGAAGTTCGGTGCTTATTAACATCACAATTTTACAGACAAAGAAAACAGAGTCAGAGAGGGTAAGTGAGCTGTGTAGGGTCTCTTAGGAAGTCAATATTGGCAGGGAGTGGATCAAAGCCTAGAGGGCTTCTTTTTTTTTCAGGATAGCAAGCCTTACTGACTCTCTGGGGTTCCTTTCCTGAGCAGTAGAATACAATAGCAAGCATCTGTGAACATTTACAATGTATAAGAACTTTTAGAAAGTAGTTCTCTCAGTGCAAAAAGTTCTTCAAAATGAATGATTTTTCTAGATAGGTATAATAGAAATCTCACTGAATTTTGGCATGAAAGTTTCTCATTAATTCTATAATCTTCTACTTATCAAATTATTTGTCCTTAGCCAAAACAACTTCTCTCTGACTCAGTTTCTTCATTTCTAAAATGAAGCTGCTGTATTCTTCAATTCTAAAATGAAGATACAGTAACAGAAGCTACTTTCCAGGATTGTGGGAAAACAAAAGAAATAATTAATTGAAAGGTCAATAATGAGTTATTGTCTATTATGTGGTAAGTACTCCAAATACTAAGATTCAGGGACTTGGTCTCCATCCAAAAATGTAGCACTGCTGAATAGTTTAAGGTTGTTGCTTTTACATTTGAGCAATAAGTCCTATGGAAATGTAGAAATGGAATGGCCTAAATTGTCTCATCTCAGACACATATGTCGTCAGTAAATCAACCCTTAGTTCTGAACTAGGGATTAAGATGTAGAGTACAAGGCAGCTTTGAAGGTAATTCAAAGTTTGATCACTGCTTAATTTTCCAAGAAAAGAGACATGTAAATAATAGTAAGCAGCTCCAAATAGAATATTCTAGGAAAACCCATGCAGGTGAGTATAAACTACAAATAACAAATCAAGCTCAACAACTACTACTTAGATTGCTATGAATTAATCTACAAAACCTTTATTTTAGTAAGGTGTGACTGATGAAATATAAAAAATCAACTCATTCTTTCTAATGAAAAAAACTTAAATATCTGCATAGAAACAAAAGCAGTAAAATTTGCTTCAAAATTCCTTTCCTTTGCAAGTAATCTTTCAAAGAAACTTTTTTAATCAAGTAAGATTTATAATTCCTCTTGCTGCAAAATATATTCCTGAATTTTCAGAGCATTCTGATTTATTTTGTGAGTAAAACATCTGTATTCACCGGGTTTAGCTTATGAACGGGTAACATCTAATTTATTCATTATATATTTTGTAACTCAAAAGTGTCAAGTGATTTTAAAAATACTTTTTCACGAGTACTGTATTAGTTATCAATGGATTCCAAAACTTAGTGGTTGAAAACCATGAACATTCAGTAGGTCAGAGTTTCATGTATTTAAGAACAGATTAGCAGGATGTGTCCCATTAAATTGCAGTCAGGATGTTGGTAAGGGCTTTGGTCACCTGAAAGATGACGTGTGCTATAGAAATTCATTCCAAGATGATATATTCACATGTCTGTTGGCAGGAAGTCTCAGGTGTTCCCGCATATGAACCTCACCAGAGGCTGCCTGAATGTCCTCAAAGCGTGTCATCTGGCTCTAGGATCCAAGAGTGTTCCAAGGGAAAGGAAGGCAGAAGCTACATTGTCTCTAATGATTAGTCTCTGAAGTCTCACGTGGTTACCTCCTCTTTTTGTATCTTCTCATAAGTGAATCACTAAATCCAAGCCCCCACTCCAGAGGATGTGATTAGGGGCCACTTCATAAAAGAAGGAGCATCAAAAAATGTGTGGACATATTTTAAACTCTCAGGTTTTTAAACATTATCTTACAGCTATTTCTAGCATTTGGCTATTAGAGGGAGCTTAGTAGATGTTGATAACACCTCTATCAATTACCTATTAGATCATGCAGAGGAGTGACTCAGAGCCCAGACTCTGGAGCCAGATGGCCCTGGTCAAAATCTGGGCTCTAATACATATGTACTAGCTGTATAGTCCTGGGTAAACTACTTAACTAACTAGTGCCTTAGGTTTTCTCTTCAACCAGGAGCAAATTCTAGGTCTTACCTTTTAGTCTTTTTGTGAGGATGCGATGAGTCAATGTGAATAAAGCACTTAGAGGGGCACCTGGATGGCTCAGTCAGTTAAGCATCTGACTTCAGTTCAGGTCATGATCTCATTCATGGTTTGCGGGTTTGAGCCCTACGTCAGGCTCTGTGCTGACAGCTCAGAGCCTGGAGTCTGCTTTGGATACTGTGTCTCCCTCTCTCTCTGCTCCTGCCCTACTATGCTCTGTTACTTTCTCAATAATAAATAAACATAAAATTAAAAAAAAAAGAACTTAGAATATTGCTGGCCACATTGTAAACATTAAATATGCTTCAATGAGTGTTTTTGAGTTGTTGCTGTTAATCATAACAGCTCAACTTTTGTAGTAATATGTTTATTTCCATAGTCAGAAATATATTTTTCTTTATCAAAAATGGAAGCTTTTGAATTGAACTATTAGAAAACAAACAAAGCTTACCTAAAACAGCACAGCTGATTACTCGGTGTTTAAAAAATCACTTTGGGGGCGCCTGGGTGGCTCAGTGCTTTAAGTGCCTGACTCTGGATTTTGGCTCAGGTCATGACGTCACAAGCCAGGATCTGTTCTGAGCGTAGAGCCTGCTTGGGTTTCTCTGTTTCTCTGTTTCCCTCTCCCTCTGCCTCTCCCCTGCTAACGCATGTGTGTGCCCCCACCCCACTCTCCCAAACAAGCAAATAAACAAACAAAGAAACATCATTTTGAGAATATCTCATCACTTATTTTTCCACCAGGATTTGCTGCCCCATGTCTAATTTGGGAGTGATTTTCTTTTGGGTATTTCGTTTCCTATAAGTGGTTTCATATTTACCCCTCCAGGATAAGGATATTTATCCATGTCAAATAGTTGGATCGAGTGAAAACAATGCTGTCTGAAATTAGTTTGGTTAATTTGTTTTTCTCTTTCTAAAAGCTTGTATCTCAGCTCTACCTGAATGTACTTGGTTTTTATTCTTTTGACAAGCTTATCCCCTACTAAGCCGTGTTTCTTTACAGCTTGATTGCAGTGTGTCAAAACTGCTGGGCTCTAATCATGAACCTCTTTTCAAAGATTCAGTTGCTTCCCAGTAGCTGAATACTTACATCCATCCACCGACTGTTACTGTCAGCCTCCTGCTGCCTCCTCCTGTGAGGGGTTTCCAAGCTCTTTTTACTTCAGCTGCTTAATGAGCACTCTGAGTTGTGAAGAGTATTTGCTCTGTGAGGCTAGGGCCATAAATCCCTCCAAGTCTCACCTCCACCCATATTAGGGGCAGGGGAAGCTTCCTCTCACCCTCGCCCGCCCACCATTCTTTTCCTGGCAGATCAACAAAATTCTCTCAGCTCTTCTGAACTAGCCATTACCAACCCTGCAGTCTCAGTCTCTCTTTCTCTGCTTCCTGTTCAGAACCAAATGTAATTTTTCTAGACGTAATTTTTGACAGCAGATCTGTCGTACACCAAGATGATCAGATTGGGGAAGCCCTCCCAAGATTGTAGGGTAGAAAAACATACGGTACAAAACAAAGGGTTTACCTACAAACTTGTATCTTTGAGCTCTCCTTTCACTTCTTTCTGAGAGTATCGGGGTTTTTCCTAAGACAAGAGAGGATATTAAATCACATTTCTCTCCTATAATTTGCAAAGCTTTTGGTATTGTTAGGTGTACTACTTAGTAATTTTAGTTTTCATCCCCATTTCTGCCTCCTATCTATCTATCTATCTATCATATATGTGTGTATATATATATATATATATATATATATATATATATATATATATATATATATTCCACCTTTTAGACATACACACACTTTTTCCCAAAGTGGCATCACAATACAGAATATTCCTTAATTTGCTGCTTTCTAAAACTAATATGTGGTGCTACATTTATCCCATCAATACCAGCAGTGCACATGGGATTTGTAATCGTGTCGAGTGTGCATACAGATCGTCTCCTCTATGCAACACAGTGTTAAACTGGGCAAATTGCTTCATCTTTTTAACCCTTGCCTAACAGTAGACTGGGGATAACATCTACCCCATAGGATAACTGGGAGATTAAATATAATAAAAGTAAGCACTTATCACATTGCCTAGTAATTGGAAAGCAATTGCTGCATTTTAGCTATTAATATAATAATTATTATTATATTACTATTACATTATATTATTACTATCACTATTATTAAACAAATTTGCTTCCTTTTTTAAAATGACCAAAAATAGTATTCTATATTATGAACCAAAGAATTTCAGGTATCCAATCAATTTCCTATTTGTTTAAGTTTTATTTAAATACAAGTTAGTTAACACATAGTGTTATAATGGTTTTGGGAATAGAATTTAGTGATTCATCACTTACACGTAACACCCAGTGCTCTTTGCAACAAATGCCCTCCTTCATGCCCATCACCTGTTTAGCCTATCCCTCCCACCCAACACCCCTCCAGCAATCCTCAGGTTGTTCTCTTTATTTAAGAGTCTCTTGTGGTTTGCCTCCTTCTATGTTTATATCTTATTTTTCCTTCCCTTCCACTCTGTTCATCTGTTTTGTTTCTTAAATTCCATATATGAGTGAGATCATATGATATTTATATTTCTCTAACATTTCTTATTTTGTTTAGCATACCCTCTAGTTCCATCCAGATTGTCGTAAATGGCAAAATCTCATTCTTTTTGATTGTCGAGTCATATTCCAATGTATACATATACCACATCTTCTTTATCCATTCATCAGTTGATGGGCATTTAGGCTCTTTCTATAATTTGGCTATTGTGGATAGTGCCGCTATAAACATTAGGGTGCATGTGCCCCTTTGAATCAATATTTTTGTATCTTTAGGATAAATACCTACTAGTGCAATCGCTGGTTTATAGAGTAGTTCTATTTTTAACTTTCTGAGGAACCTCCATATTGTTTTCCAGAGTAGCTGCACAGTTTGCATTCCCACCAACAGTTCAAGAGGGTTCTCCTTTCTCTTCATCCTCACCAACATCTATTGTTGCCTGAGTTGTTAATTTTAGCCATACTTAGGTGTGAGGTGGTATCTCATTGTGGTTTTGATTTGTATTTCCCTGATGATGAGTGATATTGAGCATCTTTTCATGTGTCTGTTAGCCACATGGATGTCTTCTTCGGAAAAGTGTCTGTTCATGTCTTTGGCCCATTTCTTTACAGAATTATTTGTGGGTTTTTTGGGTGTTGAATTTGATGATTTCCTTATAGATTTTGGATACTAACCCTTATCTGATGTGTCATTTGCAAATATCTTCTCCCATTCCGTCAGTTGCCTTTGGTTTTTATTGATCATTTTCTCCTCTGTGCAGAATCTTTTTATCCTGATGAGGTACAAATAATTCATTTTTGCTTTTGTTTTCCTTGCCTCTGGAGTCATGTCTAGTCAGAAGTTGTTGTGGCTGAGGTCAAAAAGGTTACTGCCTATTTTTTACTGTAGGATGTTGGAAGTTTCCTGTCTTACATTTGAGGTCTTTTATCCATTTTGAATTTATTCTTGTGTGTGGTGTAAGAAAGTGGTCCAGGTTCATTCTGCATGTTGCCGTCCAGTTTTCCCAACACCATTTGTTGAAGAGACTCTCTTTTTTCCATCAGATATTCTTTTGTGTACTTTGCTAAGATTAGTTGGCCATACATTTGTGGGTTCATTTCTGGGTTCTCTATTTGTACCATTGATCTATGTGTCTTTTTTGTGCCAGTACCATACTGTTTTGATAATTATAGCTTTGTAATATAGCTTGAAGTCTAGAATTGTGATGTGATCAGCTTTGATTTTCTTATTTTCAACATTAGTTTAGCTATTTCGGATGTTTTCTTGTTCCATATAAATTTTAGTATTATTTGTTCTAGCTCTGTGAAGAATGCTGGTAATATTTTGATAGGGATTGCATAGAATATGTAAATTGCTTTGGGTAGTATCGATATTTTAACAATATTTGCTCTTCTAATCCATGTACATGGAATGTTTTTTTATTTCTTTGTGTCTTCGATTTATTTCATAAGCTTTCTATAGTTTTCAGCATACGGATCTTCAACCGATTTCCTATTAATGGCTATTTAGATGGTTTCTAATTTTTTGATATTAGAAAATGTGATGATAGACTGCCTCACATGGTCCTCTCTGTGCAATTATGGCTATTTTTCTGTTTGCAATATTTCTCCCAAATTCTCAGTAACCCTGGAGACTGTATAGAGATTAAGAACTTTTTTCTTCTTATTAAAATGTTCCTCTTGTATATCCTATGGCTGGCCTGGGCAGGGGAGTAAAATTGGAACCACACCCAACTATTGAACATTGCTCCCAATTCTGCCCCAACAAGAAGACTGGCCAGAGAACCTAGATAGCCATGAAGCCCATCCTACACTCTGCTCAGGCAGAGAGCCAACACAGCACCCCTGCCTTACTGTTGATCATTGTTCCTGTCCCCACATAACCAGAAAGTCTGAAGACAGACCTGGGGCAGCCTCTAAACCTGACCAATGGAACTGTCCACCACAGAGGCCAGCCTACAACTCTTCCCTGTGGTGGAACCCAGCCAGTGATTTCATCCAATGATGGAACATAGCCTGAAGTCCCACTTATCCAGAGAGCTAAGATGGCAACCCCATAGAACCACAGAGCACAGTCTTCAACCTCACTCAACTCTACAGCTTGAGACCTAACCCAATCAAGGAGCTTAGCCAGTAGCCTAATCTGACAGTAAAGCATAGCCAATGGCCTAACCTGATGGTGAATCCCAATTTGGGGCCCCCATTCAACTTTGGTACACAGCCTCAGGCCACAGCTTATGGCAAAGCCCTGCTTGTGGCTCTGTCTGAACTGGGAGTCTACCTGTGGCCGTGACTGAGAGGAAAGAGTCACTGGTACCGTCAGGGTCACAGAGCACAGCCTGAGGTAACACCTCACCAAAGGTGATTGAAGAGGTCAGCTAGCATCCCCACCTGATGGTGGAGGATCGTCAGCAGCCCTGCCTTACCAGTGGCCCTGCTCCAATGTGTATCTTTGCCAGCAGGCCCACCCAACCACAGAGCCAAGCTAACAACATCCCACCCCCATCTCAGAACACTGGCAATGGCCTTGCTCAAGGTTCTGATAGCAAGCCCAGTCTTCCCATGGACACTATTAACTGACCCAACCAACTGAAGCTGACCTGACTATATCTCCCAGCCAAAGTGAACCTATAAAGTCTGGAAGAGGAGACTGCTTATTCAAATGTGTACATACCAACACAAGGATATAAGGATCACAAAAAGTCAGGTAAACATGATACTATCCAAGGGAATTAATAAAGCTCCAATAACTGACCCTAAAGAAACGGTGACTTATGAACTCTCTGAGAAATAATTCAGAATACTTAAAGAAGTTCAATGGACTATAAGAACACACCAGTTACTAAACAAAATTAGAAAAAAAAATGCATAAGCAAACTGAGGAGATCAACAAAGAAACACACACACACACACCAAAACCAGAAACACAGAACTGAAGAATATAGTGACTAGAACTAAAAATTCAGCGGAGAGCTTCAACAGCAGAAAGAAGGAATAATACTGTTAAAATGTCCATATTGCCCAAAGCCATCCACAAAGTTAATGCAATCCTTATAAAAAATCCAATATTTTTTTTACAGATATAGAAAACAAGACCCCACAATTCATGTGGAGCTACAAAAATCTCAAACAGCCAAAAAAGTCTTCAGAAAGAATAAAATTGGATATACAGTTGACCCTTGAACAACAAAGGTTTGAACTGTGTGTGTCTACTTACACACAGACTTTTTATATCATAGTACTGTAAATTTATTTTCTGTTCCTTATGATTTTTTAATAACATTATATATTCTCTAGCTTACTTTATTGTGAGGATATAGTATATAATACATATAACACACAAATATGTGTTAATTGATTGTTTATGTAAGGCTTCAGTCAATAGTAGACTATTAAGTTTTGGGGGAGTCAAAAGTTACACATAGATTTTTGACTGCATGGGGCATCAGTGCCCATCCTCCACATTATTCCAAGGGTCAATTGTATATGTCTTAGCTATATATAAAAAGGGTAATATTTACCTAATTTTCCCATTTGGGGCATCAAAAATATAATTTTAAAAAGTATTGGGTAGTACAAAATATTGAACAATACAAAAGAAAATATAAAATGAGAAAAAGTAAGTCAAATCATTAAAAAATAGCTTATGTTATATTTTTATGTATCTTTTAATGTATTTTCCCTTTTAGTATTACAAAAGAGCTTAGAATTTGGCACAGAATTAATGGTCAATAAATATTACATGGGTTCTTCATAGCTGTGGACATCCGAGTTCTGAATCCCACAATGAAAGGGCGTATCTAAACCAGAGAGATGTCCAGAGCATGATCTCATTCATACATACATACATACATACATACATACATACATACATACATAATTTATTATAGCAGTTTTAGGTTGATTGCAAAGTTGAGAGGAAAGTACAGAGATTTCCCATATCTTCCTGTTGCCAGATACGAATGGCTTTCCTTACTATATAAAAAGACAGCACCAATGTGGTACATTTGTTACAATTTTGATATTTTCATTTTATATTTATTTTATATGTACTATTATTTTTTATTTATACAGGGTTTATGTTAGCATTCAATATTGGTGTACATCTATGGGTTTTGGCAAATGTATAGTGACATTATAGTACCATACAGAATAACTTCACTGCCCCCCAAATCCTCTGTACTCTACACAATCATCACCTTGTCCCTCACTCCTACCCCCTGGCAATAAATTACTCTTTTACTGCCTCTATAGTTTCACCTTTTCCAGAATCTCATAATGGTTGGAATCATAAAGTATGTAACCTTTTCACATTGGTTTCTTTCACATTGTAATATGTATTTAAGCATATGTATAAGTAATATTCATGTCTTTGTATGGCTTCATAGCTTATTTCTTTTTAACAGTAAATAATAATCCATTGTCTAGATGAACCATAGTTTATATATCTATTGACCTACTGGAGAACATTGTGGTTGATTGCAAGATTGGGTAACTATGAATAAAGTTGCTATAAACATTCATGTGCAGGTTTTTGTGTGGACAGGTTTTCAACTTTTCTGAGTGAATACCAAGGAGTGCAATGGCTGGATTGTATGGTAAGAGTATGGTTAGTTTTGTAAGAAACCACCTAACTGTTTTCCAAAGCAGTTATATACCATTTTGCATTTCTACAACTGAAGAATAAAAGTTGCTGTTTCTCCACATCCTTGCCACTATTTGGTGGTGCTTTAGATTTTGGCCAATCTAAAAGTGTGTAGGGGCATCTCACTGTTGTAATTTGCAATTCCTTAATGACATTTGAAGTTGAGCATAATTTCATATGCTTATTTGGCACTTGCATAGCTTCTTGGATGAGGTGTCTATTCAAGTTATTTTCCCATATTTTGATTGGGTAGTTCATTTTCTTATTGTTGAATTTCAGAAGTTTTTTTTGTATATTTTGTATATTTTTATATCATTTCCCTCAGTCTATAGTTTGTATTGTATTTATCTTACAAGTATCATTTGTAGAAAAAAGTTGTTTAATTTTAATGAAATTCAGCTTATCAATTATTTCTTTCATGTTTTTCATATTGTGTCTTTGGTGTTGTATCTAAACAAGCATCCCCATATCCAATGTCATCTAGATTTTCTTCTATGTTATTTTCTAAAAGTTTTGCAGTTTTATCTTTAACGTTCAGATGTATGATCCACTTTTAGTTAAATTTTGTTCAGGATATAATGTCTGTGTCTAGATTTATTTTTTGCAAGTGGATGTCCAGTTGTTCTGGCACCATTTGTTGAACTGACTACCTTTGCTCCACTATATCTACACGTTGCTCTTTTGTCAAACATTAGTTAACTATATATATAGGGGTCTCTTTCTGGGCTCTCTGTACTGTCCCATTGGTCTGTTTATTTTTTCACTAATCCAACACTATATTGATTACATTAACTTTATAATGTATCTTGAAGTCAAATACTGTCAGAACTCCAACTTTGTTTTTCTCCTTTGACATTGTGTTGATTATTCTGGGTCTTTGCCTTTCCACATAAATTTTAGATTCTATCAATATCAACAAAATAATTTGGTGGGATTTTTACTGAGATTATATTAAATGTATAAATCAATTTGGGAAGAATTGACACCTTGGTAATATTAAGTCCATGAATTTCATCAACATGAAATTTATCTCCATTTACTTAGTTCTTTAATTTTGTTTATTGGAGTTTTGTGGTCTCCATATGTATATTTATTGTACATATTTTGTTAGATTTATATCTAAACATTTGGGGGGGTGCCAATGTAAGTGGAATTTTCTTTTCAATTTCAAATTCTACTTGTTTGTTGTTGGAATATAGGAAAGCTATTGACTACTTTTGTATATTCACTTTGTACCCTGCAACTTTGTTACAATTGTTTATTATTTCCAAGAATATTTTTGTCAATTCTCTAGGATTTTCTATATAAGTATTTATGTCATCTGTAAACAAAGATGGTTTTATCTCTTTCTTCTCAATTAGTAGAACATTTATTTCCTTTTCTTGTCTTAATGCATTATCCAGGACTTCCAGTACAATGTTGAAAAACACTTGTCACAGGTGACATCCATACCTTTTCCCTGATATTAGTAGGAATGCTTCTAGTTTCTACCATTAAGTATGCTGTTAACAGGTTTTCGGTGAATGTTTTTTTTTCAAGTGAAGAAGTTCCTCTCTATTCCTAATGTACTGAAAGCTTTTAAGAATGGGTGTTGGGTTTTGTCAAATGATTTTTCTTTGTCTGCTGATACAATCAAATAATTTTTCTTTTTTTAGCCTGTTGATGTGATGGATTATATGAATTGATTTTCAAATGTTAATGTTGAACCAGACTTGCAAACCTGGGATAAATTCTACTTGGGTGTGATGTATAGTTATTTTTATATATTGAATTGAATTCAATTTGCTAATATTTTGTTGAGGGTTTTGCTAATATTCTTGAGGATATATGTTCATGCAAATACTGATTTGCAGGGTTTTTTTTCTGGCAATGTCTTTAGTTTTGGCATTAGGGTATTGCTGGCCTCATAGATTGATTTAGAAAGTATTCCCTCTGCTTTTATCTTCTGGAAGAGCTTATTAAGGATTGGTATAAATTCTTCTTTAAATGCTTGATAGAATTACCCAGTGAACCATCTAGGTCTGGTGCTTTCTGTTTTGGAAAATTATTGCTTATTGATTTAATTTCTTTACTTGATTTATACCTAACCAAACTGCCTATTTCTTTCAGCTGAATTCTGTTCTAATTTCTATAATTTCTTTCTTCTGTTTACTTTGGAATTAATTTTTCCTTTTTCAAGTTTTCTGCATGAAAGGTTGTATTACTGATTTTAAACTATTTTTTTTAATGTCTTATTTATTTCTGAGAGAGAGAAAGAGAGAGAGAGGCAGTGTGAAAAGAGGACGGTCAGGCAGAGAAGGAGACAAAGAATCCGAAGCAGGCTCCAGGCTCTGGGCTGTCAGCACAGGGCTTGACACAGGGCTCGAACCCACCACCGTGAGATCATGACCTGAGGGGAAGTCAGACACTTAACTGATGAGCCATGCAGGTGCCCCAGATTACTGATTTTAGATCTGTCTTATTTTCCAATGTATCATTCCATGCTATAAATTTCCCTCTAAGTACTGCTTTTACCACATACCACCAATTTTGATAAGTTGTATTTTCAGTTTTACTTAATTCAAATATTTTAAAATCATCTTTAGATTTATTCTTTGACCTATGTGTTATTTATAAGTGTTTTCTTTAATCTGCAATTTTGGATTTTTCTAGCTATTTCTCTACTAATGATTTCTAGTTTAATTCCATTGTGGTCTAAGATCAGACATTGTGTAACTTCCATTCTTTTAAATTTGTTAAAGTATGGGGGTGTCTGAGTAGGTCAGTTAAGCATCTGACTCTTGATTTTAGCTCTAGTCATGATCTTGCGATTCATCAGTTCAAGCCCCACATCAGGCTCTGTACTAACATGTGGAGCCTATTTGGGATTCTCTTTCTTCCTCTCTCTCTGTCCCTCTCCTGCTCTCGCTCTCTCAAAAAATAAATTAAAAAACTTAAAGAATAAATAAAAATTTAAATTTGTCAAGCTATGTTTTGTGGCCCAGAATATTGCTTGTTTCAATGACTATTCCATGTGAACTTTAGAAGAATGTGTATCCTGCTATTGTTAGATGAAGTAGCCAATAAATGTAAATTATATCCAGTTGATTGATGGCAATGTTGAGTTCAATTATCATCCTTACTGGTTTTTTGACTATTATATCTACCAATTTGTGAAAGAGAAATGTTGAAGTTTCCATTACTAAATAGTGGATTAATCTATTTTTACTTCCAATTTTATTAGTTTTTGTTTCACATATTTTGACATTATTTTTTAAAATTTATTTTAATGTTTTATTTATTTCTGAGATAAAGAGAGAGACAGAGTAAGCGGGGGAGGGTCAGAGAGAGAGGGAGACCCAGAATCTGAAGCAGGTTCCAGGCTCTGAGCTAGCTGTCAGCATAGAGCTCAACGTGAGGCTCGAACCCATGAACTGTGAGATAATGACCTGGGCTGAAGTCGGTCACTTAATTGACTGAGCCACCTAGGAGCCCCTATTTTGACACTATTTTTAGGGGCATACACATTAGGTATTATTATGCCCTGTGGAGAGCTGAACTCTTTATCATTATGTAATCTCTCATTTTACTCCTAATAACTTCCCTTGCTTCAATGTCTATTTTCTTTATTTAAAAAAAATTTTATGTTTTATTTATTTTTGAGAAAGAGAGACAGCATGAGCAGGGAAGGGTCAGAGAGAGAGGGAGACAAAGAATCTGAAGACAGGCTCCAGGCTCTGAGCTGTCAGCACATAGCCCAACACGGGCTCGAATCCACAAACCGTGAGATCATGACCTGAGCTGGAGCTGGATGCTCAACTGACTGAGCCACCCGGGTGCTCCTATTTTCTCTGAAATTAATATATTTACTCCTACTTTCTTTTAATTACTGTTAGCATGGTATATTTTTCTCTACCCATTTACTTTTAATCAACATGTGTCTTTATATTTAAAATAGGTTTCTTTACATGAGAGATTCTTGAATACTGAGAACAAACTGAGACCTGATGGGGGTGCAGGGAGAGGGAAAGGGAGGTGTTGGGCATGGAGGAGGGCACTTGTTGTGATGAGCATTGGGTGTTATATGGAAATCAACTTGACAATAATCTATGAAAGAAAAAAAAAAAGATTTCAAAGTAAAAAACATAATAATAAAATAAAATGGGTTTCTTGAACATAGCATATAGTAAGGTCTTGTTTTTTTAATCCAACCTCTCAAGCACTATTTTTTACTGGATGCACTTACACTATTAATGTTTAAAGTGATTATTCACATATTTGAGTTAATATCTAGCACACTTGTTATTTCTTTCAAACCATAGCATTTGTTCTTGGTGCATATTTTTTCTACCATGTCTTTTTCCTCTGTGGTTTTAACTGAGCATTGTATATAATTCCATTTTTTTCACTCCTTTCTTAGCATATCACTTATTTATTATTTATGTATTTACGTATGTATGTACATATTTATTGTTGTACTTTTTGGTGGTTGCCTTAGAGTTTGCAATATACATAATGAAAGGACTTTACAGTAACAAAACAATCATAATTCTTCCCTCCTGTCTCTTATATTATTGCTATCATTCACTACACTTAATATATGAGCACATATATATATACACACACACACGTACACAAACATCTATATACACACATAATTCAATATATTGCTGCTATTATTATTTGAAGCTGTTATCTCACAGGTTCATTAAGGATAAGAAAAATAAAAGTGTTGTTTTACTTTCACTTATTCCTTCTCCAGTATTCTTTCTTCCTTTAGGTAGATCCAAATTTCTGACCTTATCTTTTCCTTCTCTCAGAAGAACTTCTTTAAATATTTCTTGCAAAGCAGGTCCACTGGCAATAAATGCCCTCAATTTTGTATATCTGGGAATGTTTTTATGTTTTCTTTGCTTTTGAAGAATAATTTTGCAAAGTATATAATCCTGGGTTGGTGGTCTTTTTCTCTCAATGCTTTAAGTATTTCACTGTATTCTCTTGCTTTTATCATTTCTGAAGAGAATTTAGATGTAATTCTTATCTTTTAGCTTTACAGATAAGGTGTTTTTCTTTATGGCTTCTTTCAAGATTTTTTTCTTTATCTTTAATTTTCTGTAGTTTGAAAATGATATGCCTAGATGTACTTTTTTTGGATTTTTTTATATTGTCTTATTTTTGTTTTGAAATTTTTTAATGTTTTATTTATTTCTGAGAAAGAGAGAGAGAGAGGCAGTGTGAGCAGGGGAGGGTCAGAGAGAGAGGGAGATACAGAATCCAAAGCAGTCTCCAGGCTCTGAGCTAGCTGTCAGCAGAGAGGCCGATGCAGGGCTTGAACCCACAAACTGTGAGATCATGACCTGAGCTGAAGTCAGACACTTAATGGACTGAGCCACCCAGGTGCCCCTCTTGTTTTTTGTTTCATATATGACCTGCTTGTTGCTCTATGAGCTTCTTGGATCTGCGGTTTGGTGTTTGACATAATTTGATAGAATTATCAGTCATTAATGCTTCAAATTTTTTTCTGTTATTTTTCCTTTCTTTTCTTTCTGGCCTCATTATTTATGAATTACATTCTTTAAAGTTGTCTCACAGTTCTTGGACATTCTATTTTTTTCTCTTTTTGCTTTACTATTTTAAAGGACATGTCCTCAAGCTGAGAAATTCTTTCCTTTTGTGGTATCCAGTCTACCAATAAGCCAATCACAGGCATTCTTCATTTCTGCTATGAAGAAAAGCTTTGTAACAAAACAGGCACAGGTTTAAAGTCTGCCATCTCTGTCTGAACTTGCATAGGTTACTTAATCTCTGTGATCATCAAATGTTTCATTTAAAAAGTGGATTAAGGATTATAAATAATGTTTACAAATTATCTAGTAAGGGGTCTTAAATATAATGAGTACTAGGTAAATGGTAAATGTATCATTATTATCATATTTTGTAGTAGTAGTACCTTACTATAATCTCTCTTTGGCAGTCAGTATTGAAAGAGCAACTGCCAATGCTAAAATTGCTAAAATATTTAGGCTTTCTTACCACTCTAATTATAAATACAATTAGACCATCCATAAATAATTACTGAGCACCTGCTTATATGCTGAATCTTGAGGAAAACAAAAGGTAAGAGACGTATAAGCCCTTCCAACATGACCTGAATTCAAAATTTTCAAACTTAAATTTGTTTTTTTTTCTCCCAGGTTCTTTGTCTCAGTCAATCAAATCACTACGCAACCCAGAAATCTAAAGTCATCCATGATTCTATCCTCTTTCTCCCCCCCAATATCTAATCTGTCAAGTCTTGTTGATTTAATTCTAAATATCTCTCTATACTGGGTTGAGTGGTGTCCCTCAAAAATTCATATTCATCCAGAACCCATAAATATAACTTTATTTGGAAATGGGTATTCACAAATATAATAAAATTAAGATGACTTCATATTAAATTAAAATGATCCATAATGCAATGACTGGCATCTTTGTAAGAAGAGGGAAATTTAGATACAGATACACAAGGAAGAAAGCCATATGGAGACAGAGGCAGAGATTGGAGACATACATCTACAAACCAAGAAATTAAAGATTTCAGGTAACAACTAGAAGCAAATTAAGAGACAAAGTATAATTCCTTCCTAGAGAGCAGGACATTACAAACACTTTTATTTCAGGCTTCCAGCATTCAAAACCATTTATATATATATATATATATTTTTTTATTTATTTCTAGGAGAGAGAGAGAGAGAGCGACAGCGTGAGCAGGGGAGGGTCAGAGAGAGAGAGGGAGTCACAGGCTGAAACAGGCTCCAGGCTCTGAGCTGGCAGTCAGCACAGAGCCCGACTCGGGGCTCGAACCCACGAACCGCGAGATCATGACCTAAGCAAAAGTCAGACGCTTAACCGACTAAGCCACCCAGGCGCCCCTCAAAACCATTTCATGTCACTCAATCTGTGGCATTTTGTTATAGCAGACCTAAGAAACTAATACACAATCTCCATTTCATCATCTACTCCAGACTATTATCATCTCTCATGTCCTACTGCAGAAGCTCTCTGCCTTCACCTTTCAAAATCTGAGGCAAAGGTTAAGTACTGATATTTGACTTTTGAGACGACATCCCAGGGCTGGGAGATTGAGGATATAGCAAAGTAAGAGCCAGAAAGATGAGAAGTAATGTAAGGTGATGTATTGTTATATTGGCTTCATCATGATAAGTCACCCAGCAGACTTACCTAGTTGCTCAACCACATGAAATATCTCTAGACATAATATTCAAAGAAACTGTGTCAAGGTATAGTCCACAGGAAAGAGGAAAGAGAGAAAATTCATTTGGCTTCCTCCTATCTCCTGTTTACCAATGATCAAAGTGACTTCACAAAGAGCTAACTCTCAAACACTTTGGAGAACCTCTGTGGTTCACATACTCTGAAGTAGATCTCATACAAATACAGAATTAGCTAGAAAAGCTGGAAACTCAGAGCATGAGGCTAACTGATTTGGTTTTTCAGCAGTTACCAAAAGGGAAGACAGGGCCTTCTACTTAAGTGTCTAGTAGACCCCAGGGATTACAACCACAAAGGACCCAAGACACTGAAGCTGGAGTGAAGTAACTAGCTGAAGGTGTGAGAGAGGATGGCAGGTACGGAGAAAGGTGCATAGAAGGTATATACATCCTAACAGTAGTTTCTACATCTACTGATTTCCAACTATTCCATTATCTACACTGTGGCCATAAGAGCCTTTCTAGGATACAATATGCTTTACTTAGGATTCTTCAATGACTTTCCATTGCTCATAGGGTGATCTCTTAGTCTGTTGGGCTGCCATAATGGAATACCATAGACTATATGAATTAAACAACAAAAAATTATTTTTTTTATAGTTCTGGAGGCTGGAAGTACAGTTGGCCTTTGGTGAGACTCTTTTCCTGGCCTGCAGATGACCATCCTCTGGCTGTGTCCTCACATGGCAGAGAGAGAGGGGCTAAGAAAGGAAAGGAGAGAAGGGAGGGAGGGAAGGAAGGAGAGAAAGAAAGAGATCAAAAACAAGCTTCTGGTATCTCTTAAAAGGCAGTAAACCGATTATGAGGGTCCTCTCTTATGACTTCATCTAAACCTACTTTCTTCCTATGGTTCCACCTCCCAATATCATTACATTAGGGGTTAGGGCTTTAAGATATGGCTCTTGGAGGACAGCATTCAGTCCATAGCAGACAAAGACCAAGTCTTTAATATGACCTGGTTTGGATTCTATTGCCTCAAGCCCCTCTTGCACCATGTCCCTCTGCTCTTTGCACTGAAGCCATGATGCTACGCTTTCAGTCCCCTGAACTTGCCACTCTATCTTCTATCATAGGAACTCTGCATGTACTGCCTGTGTCTGGAATGTTCTTTCCCATTCTCCAACCTTACTTTACCTAGTTAACTCCTACTATTCCTTCAGACTGATAGCCAATCTTCATTATTTTTTTAGGGAAAACTATTCTTATTCACCTGGCCTCATAAGTTTTCCCTATAACATGTTCTCACCTCTGTGTCCCTCATCTTTGTTGTACTTACCACAGATACATTTAAATGTATTCATTCAATCTTTGATTAACTTCTGGATCTCCCAAAATAATAGCTACACAAGGATATGAAATGGTTGTGTGTGTGTGTGAGTGTGTATGTGTAGATGTTTTACGATCACCATCATAAATCCAGAATGTAGCACTGTGTCTGGTGCATAGTAAACTAGATATTCAAAACATATTTGTTGGATAAATTCCTTCAAGGGTTTAAGAACTAGTTTTTCAGACAGGGAATATCCATAAAATATAATATATACAAATTTGATTGATATTTAAATGTTCAATAAAAACTCAAGCCACGATCTACAATAGTGTAGAAGAAAGTGTAGTCCTGAAGATAAAGGCAACTTGAAGCTACCAAAGAGGATATGAGAGTGGAACTAGGAAGTGAAGAAACTATGAAGTTTAGATAATCAGAAAGGAGGGAAGAGGGCCTTCTCTGATGAAATATGCTAGTGTTAGCTATTGTTTTGGGTTTTTTTTTCTCTTTGGCCATGAACCATAAACCTGTGCTTTTCCTATGAGTGATGTTATCTTAGCATAATATTTCATTCTGGTAATTCTCAACATACCACTGTGATATAATTTATTTACTTGGTTAGAGTGGAAAAAATTAGGCATTTGTAATAAATATGCATAAACCCATCGTAAATAATAACTTTATGTACAACTACTACCTCATATTTCACATAATTCCATTTGCATAGCAGTCTTTATGTTAGTTATATAATTGTAGAAATACCAGAGAGTGAGAATACAATTCAAAAGTAATGCTATTATAATAAACTTATGCTAGAGGTTACAGATGAAACACTATTATACTTACACGATCATATGCGTGTGTTATTTTTATGATTGTTGGTATTTTAAGAAGTGATATATTTCAAATAAAATTTGGAAGAAATCATTTTATTATGATACAAATAATTCTTCAAGCTAAAATTTACCAATACACTATGACAGATATTTGAAAGATATATTTCAAATTGCATTTTGGTATTTCAAATTGTTATTTCCTAGAAAATTAAAATGTAGCACATATTATATAATAAGGGCCTATTAAGTATGTTGACACCATGAATTCCTCTGCTTGTTCTGCACCAAATTCTCTCTCTTCAACATGAACCATCGGAGCTTTCCCAGTCTTAGTGTTCCCAATTTATCCCTTCTCCAATTACACCTTCGTCTTATTCTTTTGAGTGAATATAAATCTTTATATTCCCAAATATAAGATTGATTCCTCTGTCAGTGATTTCCTTCTGATCTGATAACAAATGAGAGATTTGAAAAGTCCCAAAGACCCTCCTGCTAGGTTATGATTACACAAGTGTCACACACACCCGCAGAAGCCTAAGATATGGGATTGCCTTTGGAGCTGGGTGACAGGCAATGGTTATAAGAGCTGAGGAAATTGTTATCAAAATCTATGTTTTAGAAAAAAAACCAAAACTGTTTGTAGAGTCCAGAAGTCGAAATGAGGAAACTGCTATTGGAGTCTAGAAAAAATGGTAAACCATGCCTATAATAATGAAATAATTAACAAAAAGGTCATCTATGACACAGAAAGTATATGTAATTGTGAATCTACTAAAGTTATGTCTAGGCAAAATGTCTGAAATTTCAGCTGTCTTCTTTTAATGGTATATATAGAATTGTGGGATACAAGAGATGAGCTAAGAAGAGAATTGCTAAGTTTTCAAGCAGAAACACAAGAAATCCAGAGAAGCCAACATCTCTGAGTTGGAAAATAAAAACTACTTCACATCTCCAGTCCTTACAGAAAGAAAAATGATTCTCAGAGAAAGAAATTATTCCAGAGTAAACATCCCATCAAGGTTATAAGACCCCTGAAACAATCAAGACAATGTCTATTAGACCCTCTCATTTTAACAGAAGACCTCTTGGAATCTTAAAAGTTATAATTCCAGGAAAACCTAACTCCAAAATACTTCTGAAGATGGCTAGGAAAGGAGACCTCAATAAGAAAAGGATTGTGTATGTGGCTTTTGTCTAATGGAGTAGAATATAATCTAATTCATAGGAAACCTATGACATTTTAAAAAGAATTGTATCAGGAACAGAGACAGCTGACAAGCAAAATTAGACTCTGGATCTACCTCTATAGGCAGGAAGCTAGATGGGAAACTTACTTAGCCATTTTGTTTTATTAAAAAGAAAAGCTTTCTAAGAGGGCAGAGCCAAGAGTTGCAAAGCACAGTAGACTAGAGAACTACTCAGGAAGCAAAGCTGGGTTTAATAAAAGAACAGTCCTTGAGATTGCATAGGGAGATTAGCATATTTCAATTAGCATAGGGAGATCTGGCTATATTTCAGAATAGCTATGATCCAGTGACTCATATGCTTCCTGTGCTTTGAATGGGACTGTCTATTGGAGATGTAGAGAGGTGCCAATCCTTTCCATCATAAATTAAGCTCAGTGTGCACATGAACCCAGTTGACACCACCTAAAGTAGCATCAAGTCATCTCAGATGAGCTCAGCTCCTATTATAAGCAAATAGATGATCATGTGTTAAGCAATTAAGTTTTAGGGGCAGTCTGTTATGAATCAACAGATAATAGAAATACCTGCTATCTCAACCTCCTAGGTATACCCTATGGTGCCTTCTGTTTTCTGTGTCTTTCAAAAGTGAAGATTTCCCAGCCATTTTTCAGTTTAACCTATAGATGCCAACTATAACTCTATTGTATCTCTCCATAAAAGACTGTAAGCACTTGGGGCGCCTGAGTGGCTCTGTCATTTGAGTGTCTGACTTCAGCTCAGGTCATGATCTCACAGTTAGTGAGTTCAAGCCCTGTGTTGGGCTCTGTGATGACAGGTCAGAATCTGGAGCCTGCTTTGGATTCTGTATGTGTGTCTCTCTCTGCCCCTCCCCCACTTTCCCTCTCTCTCTCTCTCTCTCTCTCTGCAAAATAAATATAATTTTTTTAAAAAAGATGATAAGCACTTAATGCAAAACTTAGATCTTATTTTCTGTTCTCAGCATCCAACATAGTATTGGCATAGAGTAGGAATGTTATGAATTTGAATATAAATAAATGGTAGTAATATTTTCATATGCCCCAAACTAGATTTTGATTTGTTATTAAGTATTAATGATAATAATTAAAATAATTTCTCGGGAGGACAACCAGTTTTTTCATTATATTATACATTTTATATTAAAAGATTTCATTATGCATAGGCTCTTACTAATATTTTACATATTTGAATGCAGACTGTGGAAAATGCAGGTCTACAGATATTTTGTTCTAAATCCCAGATCTTATCTAGTGATATCCTTGTTCTAAAACCAAAGACAAAGGTTGTGTCTAAGGGATACTTTACAATTAAAAATATTTTGTAATAAGCAAAAAGTGTCCTTTTAATAACTCTCTACAATAAAGGACACATGTAACAATAAGAAATTAACCCATGTTAGGTTCCCAGAACTTAAGAGTCTTCCCAGACCCCATGTCTTTAATTCCCTACGTCTTGTTTCAAATCTTCCCAGTTTCCATCATGAGGTTCATTACTGGAAGTTAAATAGCGCAGTAGATAAGCTCCCGTCCTCTCAAATCCAAATGTGCAAGTTTAACACAAAGCTCTAACATTTCCTAGCTGCAGGACTTAGAACACGTTATTTAACTTGTCACCATTTCAATTCTCTCCTCTGCTAAATGGGTATAGAAATTGCACTTACCTAAGTATGTGAAGATTAGCATTATATTTACAAATGGTTAAAAGCACTTAGAGAAACTAGCACTTGGCCAACATTCCACAAATGTTAGCACTTTCTATTGCAAAGAGTGGGCTTTTTGAGCCTGCTTTCCAATAAGTACTTCGGGTTGACCGCTTGTTCCTCATTGATTTTGGATTCAGTCCCATAATTCCGTGAATGACTTAATATTTGGAAAGGAAGTCTGGATAACATATGATTCGGATATATCTTATTTTAATCTCTGCAAATACCAGGGAAAAAATCATGTTGATTATTTTTTTAGAAGAGAGACAGTATCGGGGCGCCTGGGTGGCTTAGTCAGTTAAGCGTCCGACTTTCGCTTAGGTCATGATCTCACGGTTCGTGGGTTCGAGCCTCGCGTCGGGCTCTGGGCTGACTGCCAGCTCAGAGCCTGGAGCCTGTTTCAGAGTCTGTGACTCCCTCTCTCTCTGACCCTCCCCTGCTCACGCTGTCTCTCTCTCTCTCTCCTAGAAATAAATAATTAAAAAAAAAAAAAAAAGAAGAAGGGAGACAGTATCTTGGCAATGCCTGCCAGGCTATAATTGGCCATTTGTTATGGCCACATATCAGTGAAGAGTAGATCAAGAACAGAAAGCTGTCTATCTTCCGGCATCATTTTATTTCATTTCATTGTTTGTGGCATATCAATTTGGATATATGCTCCAGAGATGCCTACGATGGTTTAGAAGAGAGTGCCATGATTATTAGAAACTAACATGTGCTCATCATAATCTGTCATATCAACCTAGTATTTCTAGTCTGATTTTGATTTTTGCAGTATTTTTTTTTGTTTTTAATTTTTATGTCATAGTAGCACTGTTAGTTGTCTACTGAGTGTTTACTCTTATCTTCCTAATAGAGTTGTGATTTTGTTCATAGGACTGTGCTTAATGTAGGTTGAAATCATGTCTAAATATAGAGACAACTATATTCAACTGTGATTTGTTGAAGCCAGTCATGGGGGTGCCACTTCCCTTGTTAGCGATTGGTTTTGGCAGAGATGCAATGTAATTCTAGCCAATAAAATACAAGGGAACTCTATTCAGGTTCTTTTATGAAAGACATTGCTAGAAATAAAAAAATGAAACATACAATGAAATACCCCCTTTCCAATGAATGTTGCATTATCTGATTATTGTGACTCAGACTGGGATAATTGTATTGAGTTCTTGAAAGATCAGTGACATGTTGAGTGTGGCAGGGTAGGAAGTTAATGAACTGGGACCTTGATGACATTATGCAGGAGATGAATTTATTAGTCCTGGAGGTACTTGCCTCTGAGGTCTTTTAACCATGTAGATTAGTATACAGCTGATCCTTGAACAACATAAGTTTGAATTACATGGATCTATTTATACATGGATTATTTTCCAATAAGTATAATACAGTACAATAAATGTATTTTCTCTTCCTTATGGTTTTGTTAATAACATTTTCTTTTCTCTAGCTTACTTTATTCTAAGAATACAGTGTATAATACATAGAACATACAAATATGTGTTGACTATTTTATCCATAAGGCTTCTGATCAACAGTATGCTATTAGTGGTTAAGTTTTGGGACAGTCAAAGGTTACATGCAGATTTTTGTGGTGCTTGGGTGGCTCAGTCTGTTGGGCGTCCAACTTCGGCTCAGGTCATGATCTCACGGTTCGTGGGTTCAAGCCCCATGTCGGGCTCTGTGCTGACAGCCAGCTCAGAGCTTGTTTCGGATTCTCTATCTCCCTCTCTCTCTGACCCTCCCCTGTTCACACTGTCTCCCTCTCTCTCTCAGAAATAAATAAAACATTAAAATAAAAAAAAGGTTATATGCAGATTCTTTTTTCCCAGTGTGTGTTGTTGTTCAAGGGTCAACTGTATTTATTTTCATTATTCTTTAAAATGATTGAGTGGAAATTTTCTGCTTTTGGAAACTTAAAAATTCATGAATGACAGTTTTTTAAAAACCTGTACTAAATATTACCTCAACAAGTTTTTAATATTATTCCTATGGAGAATATGAGGCTATTTGTGCAATTTTATAGACTGCTAAACAAATAATTCCCAAGAAAACTGGTTCATGGATCAAACAGGAAAGGTGTCT
The DNA here is from genome assembly GCA_017311185.1 of Proteles cristata cristata. NCBI lineage: Eukaryota > Metazoa > Chordata > Mammalia > Carnivora > Hyaenidae > Proteles > Proteles cristata. Next base: position 161,248 of record JAESUZ010002605.1, read on the forward strand.
TTAGGAATATTCTATAGCATTCTGTTCTACCAAATATTTTTGTCCATTTTTGTCATGGACAAAAGAAGTAAAGCAGATTTATATTATCTGGGGACTGAAATGTAAACTTTGATCATTGTTCAAGGCCATTGGTGATATTTGCTTATTATTCCAGTCATATTTGTCATTATATATATATGTAGGTTGTATATATATGTATTATGATATGTATTTATATATTATGCATTATCTGTATATAATATAGTGTGTGTGTGTGTGTGTGTGTATATATTCATCATATATACTAACAGAATCCTGAATGTGGCTTGTCGTTACACATATTCATGTTTCCCACATGCTGGTAGTTTTTTGTCTCAAATATGCTTCCCATTTTTAGTGACATAGTCGATGCTTCTGATGTTCTGTCCAGATCCTTTCTTAATGGGTGGGTGGATGGAATCCTCAACTTCTGTGCTATTGGCTCACTACTGTCCTCTTCTCCGGAGAATTGCCCTTGGCTGAACAGGAGCTACCTTGGCTAGAAAATTAACTCCGCTTTCTGAAGTGACAACCTGAACTACTGAGGTGATAACCAATTAATGACTGTCATAGGGGTGCAAAAGGTAACCCTTTTTGCTTCAAGTTAGAAGCAAATAGTGCAATTCGTGCTTCAGAATGCCCCATGGACTAGACTGATGCTAATCTCTAATAGAATTTGAATCTCTATTTAGTTTTCTTCTACCCTATCCTGTTTCCTTCCTTTTCTTGTTCCTGAGAGCCCTCCTCAATAAATCAATTTCATAAGAATCTTCATCTGACAACCTGCTTCTCAGAAAACAGACCTAAGGTAGTACCCCCTGGATAACTTCTGAGTATCCTTAAAGATTCAGTCTAGTGTCATTTAATCATATAAACTATTAAAACTTATCTAAGAAAGCAGTTGGCACTATCTCCCCTATGCTCACATAATTAATATATCAGCACTTAAAACATTGTTTTAAACACATTAAAATCCCTTGCTAATCTTCCCTTCACACTGTAGGTTCTGAGAAGGAAAGAACTGAAACCACTAGAACACCATTGTGTGTTCTCCATAACACAATGTATGCCAAAAATAGGGGACTTAAGAAAAATTTGAGTAAGGAAAAAAATGACTTAGATTTCTTGAAAATAAGTCTTAAACAATGGGTAATACAACAAAGATTTAAAACTCTTCAATAAATATTTACCCAAACCAGCAAAATGAATTTACAAAGTACAAATGTAAAATCTTTATGTTTTAAGAATTATTCATAATAATAATCATAAACTTATCATTACTGGGTTGGTTTTGATTCTTCCATTTTTCTCATCATTATGGATCATATTTTCCTACTTCTTTGCATGTCTAGAATTTTTTTAAGTTTATATTAGGAATTTTATTGCAAAAAACACCTAATAGCCAATAGAAAAACAGTGAAATATACTTACTTCTTACTGATGGTTCTAGGAAAAAATCCATAGTTCCATTTCTGCTGAGCTAATGTGTTTTTAGAAATTTCTAAATGTATATTTCTGGCTTCAGATTCTCCTTTGAGCTACTGACTCACATATCCAATTGCATATTTGTCCACTCCACCTGTATTTATTATAGTTTTCCCCAACTTTGTTCTACTCATATCATTCCTGTCTCCCCATTTCAGTAAAAGGCACCATTGTACACATTGTTGCTCAAACATTCAGAGTCATTATTGATCCTGCCACTTCGGTGCCTTATCTCTTCTTACTATACCTAGTCCATTAACAAGGATGCCTGGAATTTTTTTTATTAGATAATACACATAATTATTTTTGCTTCTTTGAGTGCTGGATATTTTTGTTTTGTTCTAGGTTGTAGTTAAATGATTTGAAAAGTTTAATCCTTTCAAGGTCTTGCTCTTCAGATTTGATAGGCAGGAAGGAAGTGGTGTTCAGTGCAGGTCTGAGCATTCCTTAATAGTAAGGCACAGTCCTTCTGTGTACTAGTGAGAAATGGATCTGTAATCTGAACATGTATACCAAATCCTAAACTCCTTATTCTGAAGCCTACCTTTTCATTACACCATGCTGCTTCCTCCTTTTTTTTATTCTCAAGTCTCACCACCCTTGAAAGTTTAGAGTATAATTCACTAAATGATCTTTATCACACTTTTGCACTTGACCTGAAAGACGAACATTTCCTTCCCCATCCTGGATTTGCAGAAGACTGTGCTTAATTTGTTTCCTTTGCTTTCTACAGATCACCAAAACTTTACATTTATTCTTACTGAACTTTATCACATTAGACTCAATACATTGAATGGCTGGCTATAGCTTGTCAAAACATTTTGAAACCCACATTCTGATTTCTATCTAATTCACAGTTTCTTTGAACTTTATACTATCAGTAATTTTTAAATTTGACCCTTTTATATTTTCTTCCTAGTTATTGATAAAAGTACGGATGAGGACAGGATCAAGGAAAGTGTACTAAAAAGTTTCCTTTAAGTTATCTAATCCACCAGATTATATAACCATCCCAATACCATTTCTCCACTTTTTCTCTGACTAAAATAAAAAATCTCTGCCAAATATTTTACTGGAATATAGTCTCGTTATATGCACACTATTTGACTTATCCTCCCATCTAGAAACTAATTTCAAGTCACTTGCCATGGCCAAACTGAGAATATGCCAAAAATCTCATGTGGTTTTACAAGTGGACTGCTTTACTATCCTCCTTAAATGTCAGTGAGAAATATTTTGCACTGATATACTTTAAAATCAATAAAAGTGGTATTAAACATATACTTAGTTAAATCACAACATTAGCTCAGCCATCTGCTTTATACATGCCGTCTTAGTAATTTTAAAGGTTCCCATCAATTGTTCCATGAACTTGTATACATATCTGTCTTTTTTAAGAAAACGAGCCTGTGGTCAAGAGTGAGAGGCAAAAGAGCTAGATTTTACTCCCAGTTCTGCCAATAACTATCTTAGTAATGATATTATATCACCTCTACTGTGGGTTTCAATTGATTCATTTACAAGTGAAAAATATGTACTATATTAGCATTTCCCAAAGTGTCTTATAATTTTAATTCCAGAGTTTAATAGAAATTGCTGAAAATATGATGTCTGTGGTAAAATAGTTTTGGGAAATGTGAATAGATTTCTTAACTGTAGGATTATCAGAGCCTTAGAATTAAAATGATTTCTCCAACAAAGAACTATGTCAGTGTTTTCCAAACTTACTAAGACATAGGACACTTCTATGCAGTTTATTTGTAGGGTAGAGTATATGCTAGGAAGTGTAAAAGATCTTAAGTATTAAAGATCCAAGTATTTTTTTCTCCTTCAAAGGATTCTACAATTACCATATACTCTAAACCCACTCAGTTAAAGTACGAGATTCAGAATTTTTATCAGAAAGGCAAAACCCAGGTAGACTGAATAAAAAGGGATGGCATCAGTAGATTTAAACAGAATTAAAATTGAGATTTTTGAAGTCTTTAATGGTGAATGGACTGAGTGTACTAATGGCAAAAGGCTGCCCCATAAGTAGAAGCAAACTCAATTATTACCACCAAAAAGTTGCTGTGGTGTGTTCTGAGTGATTTTGTGTTATTGTTGGGAGGTTAAAATAACATTCAAATAGGAAAGGAAGATACGAATTTAAGATAGCCTTGATAAAAATGAATATAAAAATATAAGAATGTAGGAAAATCACTTATTGAATATATATGGTTTAAAAAAACTGGGAAAGTACAATATTTTAATTAAATATTGTGACAGATGGCATTGCCCTGATTAAACAGTATGCTAACAAAGTTCTTAAAATTTCCATATTTTTCTGTAGACTTCTCACCTTCCTCTTAAGTTGCTATTGAATAGAGTATTAAGAGAAAAAAGTAAAAGCTAAAAGGCACAGAGATGATAATTTCTTAGAAGACATATTGTATTTGTTAAACTCTAATACATGCTTGTGACATAGTTCAAACTATCTTTTTCTATGGGCATCTGTTCTTAGTTTAAAAATGGAGCCGTGTGATGGGTAATGAGATGAGATAGCAACTCTAATGATTATTGTAAATATTAAAAAAATAAAAGAATGCCAAATTTCTCTGTAAGGAAAGTAAAAAACCAAACCATATGCTGCTACAGTTATTCATATAATGATAATTGGTTTTTTGTCCATGACATGTAGGTATGGATAAGTCAGATATTCAGATGGATTTTTTGATAACTAAAATGGTATGTAGCATGAAAACTACAAATATAAAGAATTTCTTAGTCACTCTTTCCTTCAACAATTACCTTACTCTAATACCGATTTTCTATATAATGTCTTCATGTCATATTCTGACTTGTGAGTTGTCTCCTTATTATGGTGTCCTTTGTAAAGTGAATGACACTTGAGAATAATTAATCTTTACGAATTTCTCACCTAAATTCAGGGAATATATCACTGTAAAAGGTCAACTGTAAATGTCTACGTTCTTCAGAACTAAAGAAACATTTTGAACTCAATACGCTATAAAATTTTCAATTGCATCTTAACACAGTAAGCCATTCCATCCCAAAATAATGCTTTCCATACAATTTAAGGGAGAAGCATTCAGAGCTTTCAAAACCTCCTTTTAATCTCCTATTAAGTTTTCTTATTTTAATTCCAATATACTTAACACTGTACAGTGTTACATTACTTTCAGGTGTACAATATAGTGATTCAGCAACTCTATACATTATGCATTATGCATCATGATAAGTATACTCTTTAATCCTTATCACCTATTTCAACCATCCCCTCCCACTTCCCTTCTGGTATTCATCAGTTTCTTCTCTATAGTTGAGTCTGTTTCTTGATATGTCTCTCTTTCTTCCCTTTGTTCATCTGTTTTATTATCTTAAATTCCACATATGAGTGAAATCATATGGCATTTGTCTTTCTCTGACTGACTTATTTCATTTACCATTATTTTCTCTAGTTCCATCCATGTTTTTGCAAATGGCAAAATTTCACTCTTTTTATGGTTAAATACTGTTCCATCGAATATATATATCACTTCTCTTTTATCCATTCATCTATCAATAGAAATTTGAGATGCTTCAAAAAAAATGGCTATTGTAAATAATGTTGCAATTAACATAAGGATGTATATATTCCTTTAAATACTAGTAGTGTGATTCCTGGATTGTAGGATAGTTTTATTTTTAACTTTTTGAGAAATCTCCCTACTGTTTTCCACAGTGGCTGCATCAGTTTGCATTCCCATCACCAGTATAAAAGGGTTCCTTTTTCTCCACATCTTCACAAATACTTGTTGTTTATTTTTTAAATTTTACCCATTCCGACAGGTGTGAGGTAATATCTCACCGTGGTTTTTTTTTTTTAATGTTTTTATTTATTTCTGAGAGACAGAGAGAGACAACATGAGCAGGGGAGGGTCAGAGAGAGAGGGAGATACAGAATCTGAAGCAGGCTCCAGGCTCTGAGCTAGCTGTCAGCACAGAGCCCAACATGGGGCTCGAACCCACAAGACATGAGATCATGACCTGAGCTGAAGTCAGACGGCCAACTGATTGAGCCATCCAGGCGCCCCTATCTCATTGTGATTTTGATTTGTATCTCCCTAATGATGAGTGGTGTTGAGCATCTTATCACGTGTCTCTTGGCCATCTGGATGTCTTCGCTGGAGAAATGTCTGTTCATGTCTTCTCTCCATTTTTAATTGGACTGGTTTTTTTTTTTATTGTTTTTTTTAGTATTGAGTTGTATAAGTTCTTTATATATTGTGGACACTAAACCTTTGTTGGCTATGTCATTTGCAAATATCTTCTCCCATTCAGCAGGTTAACTTTTAGCTTTGTGGCTTGTTTCCTTCACTGTGTAGAAGCTTTTAATTTTGTAGTTAAAATTAGTTTTAGTAGTTTAAATTAGTAGTCCTAATAGTTTCTTGTTTTTATTTCCTTTGGTTAAGGAGACATTTCTAGAAAAATTTTGCCATGACCAATGTCAGAGAAATTACTACCTGTGCTTCTTCTTGGAGTTTTATGGTTTCAGGTCTCATATTTAGGCCTTGAATTCATTTTGAGTTTATTTTTGTGTATGATGTAAGACAGTGGTCCAGTTTCATTCTCTTACATGTAGCTGTCAAGTTTTTAAGTTTTCCCAGCACCATTTGATGAAGAGACTGTCTCTGTCCCATTACATATTCTCTCTTCTTTTGTCGAAGATTAATTGACTATATAATCATGAGTTTGTTTCTGGGATTTCTAGCCTGTTCTACTGATCTGTGTGTCCATTTTTGTGCCAGTAGCATACTATTTTGATTATTACAGTTTTGTAGTATAATTTGAAATATACTTCCAGCTTTACTTTTCTTTTTCAAGACTGCTTTGGCTATTTGTGGTTTTTTTTGTTTTTTTGTTTTTTTGTGGTTCCATACAAATATTAGAATTATTTGCTCTAACTCTATGAAGAATGCTGTTGGTAGTTTGATAAGGGATTGTATTAAATATGTAGATTGCTTTGGGTAGTACACATATTTTAACAATATTTGTTCTTCCAATCCATGAGCATAGAGTATCTTTCCATTTCTTTGTGTTGTCTTCAACTTCCTTCATCAGTGGTCTATAGTTTTCAGAGTACTTTCATATAGTATAGTTTTCAAGGTCTTTCACCACCTTGGCTAAGTTTATTACTATGCATTTCACTATTTTTGGTGCAACTGTAAATGGAATTATTCTCTTAATTGCTCTTTCAGTCGTTTCATTATTAGTGTATAGAAATTCAACAGATTTCTGTACACTGATTTCATATCCTGTGAAATCATTGAATTCCTTTATCAGTTTTAGTAGTTTTTTTTAGTGGAGTCTTTAGGGTTTACTATATATATAGTATCAAGTCATCTACAAGTAGTGAAAGCTTTACTTATCCTTACTATTTTGGATGCATTCTATTCCTTTTTCTTGTCTGATTCCTGTGCCTAGGGCTTCTGGTACTATGTTGAATAAAAATGGTCAGAGTGGCCTTCCTATTCTTGTTCCTCATCTTTGGGGGAGAACCTTTCAGATTTTTACCATTGAGTGTCGTGGTAGCTGTGGGCTTTTCATATATGCCCTTTATTATGTTGAGGTATATTCCCTCTAAACTTACTTTGTTGAAGTTTTTTTTTTTATCATGAATGGATGTTGTGTTTTGTCAAATTATTTTTCTGCATCCATTGAAATGATCATATGGTTTTTACTCTTTCTCTTGTTAATGTATCCCATTGATTGTTTTACAAATACTGAACCACCTTGCATACTGGGAATAAATCCTCCTTGAGTGTGATGAATGATATTTTTACTTTGTTTGTTTGTTTGTTTGTTTGTTTGTTTTTTAGAAAGAGGGCACAAGTAAGGGAGAGGGGTAGCAGGAGGGAGAGAGAGAGAATACAATCGAGAAGGAGGGGCAGGAGGAGAGAGGGGAGGAAGAGAGAGAGAGAGAAAGAGAGAATCATAAGCAGGCTCCATGCTCAGTGCAGAGCCTGACACAGGGCTTCATCCTTCTACCCTGGGATCATGACCTGAGCAGAAAAGAAGAGTTGGACATTCAACCAACTGAGTCACCTCGGCACTCTAATGAATGATATTTTTAATGTATTGTTGGATTCAGTTTGCTAGTATTAAAAAAATTTTTTTTTAATTTTTTTATTTATTTCTGAGAGAGAGAGAGAAAGAGAGAGACAGCGTGGGCAGGGGAGGGTCACTGAGAGAGGGAGACACAGAATCGGAAATAGGCTCCGGGCTCTGAGCTAGTTGTCAGCACGGAGTCCAACGCAGGGCTTGAGTCCATGAACCATGAGATCATGACCTGAGCCAAAGTCAGCTTCTCAACCGACTGAGCCACCCAGCGCCCCAGTTTGTTAGTATTTTGTTGAGAGATACCGGCCTATACTTTTTTGGTTAGTTTTGTTTTGTTTTTGTAGTGTCTTCATCTGTTTTTGGTATCAGGATAATGCAGGCCTCTTAGAATGAATGTCAAAGATTTCCCTCCTCTTTCATGTTTTGGAATAGTTTGGGAATAGGTATTAACTGGCATTAAATGTTTGGTAGAATTCTTCAGTGAACCTCTCTGGTCCTGGACTTTTGTTTGTTGGGAGTTATTTGGTTACTGGTTCAATTTCATTGCTGGTAATCAGTCTGTTGAAATTTTCTATTTCTTCCTCATTCAATTTTGGGAGGTTATATGGTTCTAGAAATTTATCCATTTCTTCTAGGTTGTCCAAATTGTTGGCATATTACTTTCCATAACATCCCTCTTATAATACTTTGTATTTCTGTAGTGTAAGCTGCTATTTCTCTTTTTTCATTTCTGATGTTGAGTTTTCTCTTGTTTTTTTTTGATGAGTCTGGCTAAAAGTTATCAATTTTGTTGATCTTTTCAAAATATCGCTTCTGATTTCATTGATCTGTTCTATTGGTGTTTTCAGTTTCTATTTCATTTATTTCTGCTTTAATTTTTACAATTTACTTTTTTCTGCCTATTTGGGTCTTGTTTGTTGTTTTTTTTCTAGTTCCTTTAGGTGTAAGTTTAGGTTGTTTGAGATTTTTCTTGCCTCCTGAGGTAGACCTGTATTGCTATAAAATTCCCTCTTAGAACAGCTTTTGCTACATTCCAAAGATTTTGAACTACTGTGTTTTCATTTTCATTTGTCTCCATGTATTTTTAAATTTCCTCTTCAAATACTTCATTCATCCACTTCTTTAGTTGCATGTTATGTAACCTCCATGTATCTGTGTTCTTCCCAGACTTTTTTTTCTTGTGGTTGATTTCTAGTGTCATATCATTGTGTTCAGAAAAGATGCATGGAAAAACTTTGATCTTTTTGAATTTATTGATACTTATCTGATGACCTAATATGTGACCAATTCTGGAGAATGTTTCATGTGCACTTGAAATAATGTGTATTATGCTGTTTTAGGATGGACTGTTCTGAATATATGTGTTAAATCCATCTAATCTATGAGTTATTCAAAGCCACTGTTTCCTTGTTGATTTTCTTTTGTCCATGGATGTTAAGTGGGGTGTTAAAGTCCCCTACTATTATTGTATTAATATCAATTATTTTATATTCACTGCTTTAAGTATTTGGGTACCAGTTCGGCTGTATAAATATTTACAATTGTTATATCTTCTTATTGGATTGTACCTTGAGTAATTATATAGTGACTTTCTTTGTCTCTTTTTATAATCCTTGTTTAAGGGCTATATTGTCCAATATAAGTATTGCTACATGGGTTTTTTTTCACAAGTATTTGCATAATAAGGGCTTCTCCATTCCCTCACTCTCAAGCTGTATGTATCTTTAGGTCTGAAATGAGTCTTTTGTAGGCAGCATATATACAGGTCTTATTATTTTTTTATCCATTAAATCACCCTATGTCATTTGATTGAAGTGTTTAGTCCATTTAGTTTCAAAGTAATTATTGATAGGTATTTATGTATTGCCATTTTGCTATTTGTTTTATGGTTGTTTCTGTAGTTTTTCTCTGTTCCTTTCATCTCTTGCTCTCTTCTGTCATCTTTATTCAGTTTCCTTTAGTGATAGACTTGGATTCCTTTTTGTATATTTTACATATTTATTACTGGTTGTTGAATTGTGGTTAACATTTGGTTTTTATATAACATCTGCATATAGCAGCCTATACTAAGTTGATGGTTGCTTAAGTTTGAAACCATTTACTCACCTTGTCTTCATATTTTGGGTATATGGTGTCATCCTTTTATTTTGTGACTCCTTGTCTGATTTTTTTACAGATATATTTACTGCTTTTGTGCTTCCTACTTACCTTATTCTTGCTTATGAGTCTTTCTTTTCCACTGAAAGAGTCCTCTTTACCATTTCTTGTAGGACTGTCTTAGTGGTCATAAATTTCTTTAACTTTAGTTTGTCTGGGAAACTCTTTATCTCTCCTTCTATTGTAAATGATAGCCTTGATGCATAAACTTTTCTTGGCTACAGATTTTCTCCTTTCAGCACTTTGAATATATAATACCATTCCCTCTGGCCTTCAAAGTTTCTGCTGAAAAATCAACTGATAGCCTTATGGGGTTTCCCTACTATGTAACTGCTTTCTTTTCTCCTGATGCTTTTAAAATTCTCTCTTTCTCACTACTTTTTGCCATCTTAATTACCATGTGTCTTGATGTGAACCTCCTTGGGTTGATTTTGTTGGGGACTGCCTGTGCATTCTGCATCTGGATTTCTGTTTCCATCCTCAGATTTTGAAAGTGTTTGGCTATTATTTCTGCAAATTAAAATTTCTGTCTCGTTTTCTTTCTCTTCTTCTGGGTTTCCTATAATGCAAATGCTATTACATTCAATAGTGTCCCTGAGTTCCCTAAGTCTACTCCTGTTTTGCATATTTTTTTTCTCTCACCTGCTCAGCTAGATTACCTTCCATTAGTCTGTCCTGGTTGTTGATTCAGGCTTCTGTTTCATCGAGTATATTATTTATTCCATCTAGTCTATTTTTAATTTCATTTATTGTGTTCATCTCTGATATGTTCTTTTTTATGTCAGTGCTAAGGGTCTCACTGATGTCCTTCACCTTTTCTCAAGTCCAGCAAATATCTTTATAACCATCACTTTAAATTATCTATCAGTCATATTACTTATATCTGTTTCACTTAGGTCTCTTGTGATTTTTGTCCTGTCCTTTTATTTGGGACATATTTCCCTGTCTCCTCATTTCGTCTAACTCTCTCTGTTTCTGTGTGTTAGGATAGACAACTATGTTTCCTGCACTTGAAAGTAATGGCTTTATGAAGAAGTGGTCCTATTGTGCCTTGCCATACAGTGTCTACTCCTCACCAGATCATGGTGCTTCAGGGGTGTCTCCTCTGTGTGATGCCCTGCTGTTGTGGCTGAGCTGCTATTTTCTTCAGTCCAGTTTGCAATGGTTCTCTTTGCCTATTGTGGGCAGTGCTTGGTTTTATGGTGTTTGTGGGACAGTCTGGAGATTCTTTGGGCTTGAGTTGAGTCAGACTAGGCATTTGTCAGAGATGTAGTAGCACCAAACTGCAGGGTGATTTCCCTGTGTTGTCTCCTGAGAAGCTTTCAAGGTTGGACAGGCATGCAGTCAGACCAGTTGTCTGCCTCTAGTCCATTGCTACATCCTATATCTAAATGATGTGTGTGTTTTTTCCCCATCTCTAGGGCAGGAGTCACTTTAGAGTGGTGCTTACCACTGTCATGGCTGCTTGTACACTGCCAGCCTTGTGGTGCCACCCTGTATGGGCTCTGGCCAAGAGACTATTGGAAAGACTAGTGGAAGCCCAGGGTGGGTGGGCAAGGTGGCAGTGTTAGCAAGTTAGAGTGGGAACCTGGAAGGTGGCAGTGTGTTTACACTGGTGTGCAAGGGAGGGAAATGGCACCTGCCAGTTCCTTTGTTCCTGGAAGAGTTCCAAGTGATTTTTTTTTCCTTGTAGGATACTCTGAGATTAGTAAATAACTCCCTCTCCCACATGATCTCTCCATACGTGACCTTTCATACTGATGTTTCTGTCTTGTAACTCCATGGGCTGTTTGTTGTGCTATCTCTTTAACAGTGGAAACTCAGTTTCTTGTAGCCCATCAGCTCTTCCAGAGCTTTCTCTGCTGATTTTTTTTAATTCCAGGTTTAAAATCCCACTGGTTATTAGAACTCATGAAATTGAACACCTCTGGTTTTCAAAGTCAAATATTATGGGAATTTGTCTTCCTCAATTTGTGTGTGGGGGGTTGTTTCTAGAGTAGGGGGACTATTTCTCTCCCCTCCCTGTACTGTGGTGTGTCTTTCTCCTTTGGACAGTCCTGCAAGTCCGTTTAGTGTCCAACCACATCTTTACCCTTCCTACCCTCTTCAATGTGGCCTCTTCTCTATATTCAATTGTGGAGTTAATTCTGCCAGTCTTTGGGTCATTTTCTGGTTACTTACACAGATGTGAGTGTTAAATAGTTATATCCGTGGAATGAGGTTAACCTGAGGTCCTTTTACCCTGCTGTCTTCCCCCAGAACTCTTCTCATATGTTTTATCTTTACTGCATAGCAAAATGTATATGGATAACTTTATGGTTCAGACCTTAGGATGGTTATGATATTAACGGAAGTGTCCTTATTCATATAGCTCTTTGGTCAAAGGATACTTTTGAGTACTAATTATATACCCAAAGAAGATGGAATCCATGCACTCATTGAACTCAGATCTAGAGGAATTTCAAGTGTGGAGTTTCCTCAAAAATTTAAAAATGGAAACATACAATCCAGTGATTCCACTTCTGAGTATTTATCAGAAATACTAATTCAAAAAGATATATGCACTCTCATGTTTATTGCAGCATTATTTACAATAACCAAGATATGGAAAAAGCTTAAGTGTCCATTAATAGATGAATGGATAAAGAAGATGTGGTACATATGTATAATGGACTGTTACTCAACCATAAAAAAAAAGAATGAAATCTTGCCAGTTGCAACAGCATGGATGGACCTAGAGGCATTATGCAGGTGAAATAAGTCACACAGAGATACAAATATATTTGGAACCTAAAAACGAAAACACAGAAGCAAAGAGACCAAAAAAAAAAAAAAAAGGAAAAGAAAGAAAAGAAATTCACAAATACAGAGAACAAACTGGTTGGTTGCCAAAGGGGAGGGAGCAGGGAGATGGGTGAAATAGGGGAACGGGATTAAGAGGAGCAAACTTTCAGTTATGAAATAAATGTCACAAAGATAAAAAGTGAAGCATAGGGAATATAGTTAGTAATACTGTAATAACTTTGTATGGTAATGGACAGTACACATATGCTGAGCATTTCACAATGTACATAAAGGTCACATCACTATATTGTATATGTGAAACTAATATAATATTGTACATCAACAATATCTCATTGGAAATTTATCCTTTAATAAAATGAAAGTTATTCCCTTCCAAATTAGATCATGTATCCAAGGGCAAATATTATTTTTGACCAGACTGAGAAAGATTTTAACACCAATCTATTACTAATTTTTAGAAAAAATTAATAACTGAGAAATATTGTTCACATAAACACGTAAATGGGATTGGAAAGAATTTTATAATAGCAATATAACATGACTCTTTAAATTCCTTTTTGAGTTATATGCCAAAAATTTCAGTAATCCATTATCAAAAATTATGTTTAATGATCTATAAGCTGACAACTCAATTGGTTCTCTTTTACTTTTGTTGAAAGGAAATAATTAGAAGCCACTGTGCTTGCAGAGAGATTTATTTTCTAATCATTAGTGCCATTTACCTTCTCAACATTAACATCAATATTTAAAATTATCCTCTAGTTGGTACCCCGGAGAATTTACATTTTGGAGTCGCTGTACCATTGTTTGATTCACAGTGCATAAGGGCTACTTTTATGAACTAGACAACCTACTATAACAAGGAATGTGATAAAAAGAAAGACAGAATAATTCAAGTACATTCTCAAGCAGCTTAGCTTTAGGAATAGCACTTGTGAAAATTGGGAATTTGGAAATTGATTCTCTGAGAACTACATGAGCCCCCACACTTCTTTGCAAAATCTTCATGTGACTCCAGAGATATGTATACCTTTTGCAGAAAGCTGAAAATCTAGGATAGTTACCAAAAATTAAGATGCTTAAAACCTAGCCTCAGAGACTATAATTCCATAGCTCTCTTATGGGGGGAGCCAGGAATTTGTTGTTGTTGTTGTTTTAAATAAACTCACACCAGATGATTCTGATACAGGTTATTCATAGACTGCTTTGCAAAAACAAAAGCAAAAAATAAAAAACACCACAAATATTTGTGTGGAGAAAGTAAATGCTTAAATATTAACACTAGGTAACAGTTATTGATTGTTTCACCTAAAGGGCTGTTACATGTTTTAATATTTATTAAATCCTTACAACTCTATAAAATAGGTGTTACTATCATTTCCATTTTACATTTGAATATATTGAGTTGCTGAGAAGTTAAATCATTTGTGTAAGATACACAATAAAGAGAAATGGAAGGTGACATGAGAAATCATGAGGTAGGAAGAGAGCCAAGGCACGGATAATCTAGAATTCCAGGTTGAGAAGTCTATGGGAATCTATTGAAGGGTTTTATATAGGAAAGTCATATACTCATACTAGTCTTATGAAATGAAGAAATAGATTCTGCATTTCTAGCAAATTATCAGATGATGCTGATACTGCCAGTCCATGTCAAGATTGTGTGGTTCAATATGGCAGCCACTAGCCAGTGAAATAATAAGTTACATAAAATTGAACCTTTGTTTTTCAGAAACATCAGCCACATTTCAAGAGCACAATGGCCAAAGCAAAGATACATATAGAATATTTCCATCATAGCAGAAAGTAATAGTGTTGAGTTTAAAGAATATGGAAATAGTTCATGGAGAAAACATTGATACTTTTTTGTTTTATTTATTTTAATGTTTATTTCTCTTTGAGAGGGAGAGAGACAGAGCATAAGCAGGGAAGGGCAGAGAGAGACACACACACAAAATCCGAGGCAGGGTCCAGGATCTGAGCTATCAGCACAGAGCATGAGGCAGGGCTTGAACTCATAAACTGAGAGGTCATGATCTGAGCTGAAGTCAGATGCGTGACTAATTAAGCCACCCAGGCACCCCTAAAAACAGTGATACTTTAATCAGAGAATGTGACAGATCTCAAGCCTGACTGGATGTAAGAAAAAGTGGGAAAAGGGGAGGAGGCAAGGCTGACTCCTAGGGTTTTGAACTGCATAGAAAACGAGAAACAAAATATCAGGCATAAGCTGGGAGATGATAAATTTTATAATTTATTATTTAATTATTTATTACTTAAAATATAAATTTATTTTAAATATATCGAGATATAGGTATCTGTGAAATATCCAGATTGAGCTGTACATTACAGTTACCTGGGTATATAGGTATAGAATTTAGGAGAGATTTGGGGTTTAAAATTTAAAGGTTTGAGGGGCACCTGGGTGGCTCAGTCAGTTGAGTGTCTGACTCTTGATTCCAGCTCAGGTCATGATCTGAGATCAGCCCTGCATCAGACTCTATGCTGACAGTGCTGAGCCTGCTTGGTATTCTCTCTCCCTGTTGCTCTCTATTCCTCCTCTGCTTGCAGTCTCTCTTTCTCTATCAAATTAAATAAATAAACTTAAAATAAAATTAAATTAAAAATAAAGTTTTGAAAGTAATCATTTCAACAATGGGTAGATCATCCAGGCTGAAAATTAATAAGGAAACCCTGGACTTAAACTACACATTAGATCAGATGGACTTAACAGATATTTATAGAACATGCCATGCAAAATCAAGAGAAAACACATTCTTCTCAAGTGCACATAGAACATTCTGTAGAACAGATGATACATTAGATCATAAAACAAGACTTAATAAATTTGATTGAAACCATATTAAGCCCCTTTGGCAACACCACAATATCATGAAACTATAGATCAGTTATAAATAGAAAAATGGAAAATTCACAACTATGTGGAGATGAAACAACATGTTACTGAAATCAAAAGAAACATCAAAGGGGTGCCTGCATGATTCATTCAGTTAAGCATCCGACTTTGGCTCAAGTCATGATCTCATGGTTTGTGGGTTTGAATCCCACATTGGGCTGTATGCTGACAGCTCAGAGCCTGGAGCCTGCTTCGGAATCTGTGTCTCCCTTTCTCTCTCTGCCCCTCCCCCACTCATATTCTGTCTCTGTCTCTGTCTCAAAAAAATAAATGTTAAAAAAATAAAAGAATAAAGGAAAATAAAAAAATATCTGAGACAAATGAAAGTGGAAATACAGCATATCAACATACATGTGATACAGCAAAATTAGTCCAAGGAGGGGCATACAAAATGATAAAAGTCTAACATTAAGAAAAAAGATATAGCAAAAATTAACAATCTAACTACACACTTCAAGGAACTAGGGAAAGAACAAATAGATTAAAGCCTTGAATGTAAGACCTGAAAGCACAAAAGAGAAGAAATGTAGGGAATAAGCTCCTTGATTTAGACCTTGGCAATGATTTTTGACTTTAATACCAAAAGCAAAAATAAATGGTGAGATTACATCAATTTAAAAGACTTCTGCAGAGCAAAGGAAACCATTAAAAAATGAAAAGACAACCTATTGAATGGGCAAAAATATTTGCAAGTCATATATTTGATAAGAGGTTAATATCCAAATTACATAATGAACTCATGCAATTTATAGCAAAAAAGTCAAACATTACGATTAAGAAATGGGCAGAAGAACTGAATAGAGATTTTCCAAAGAAGATATACAAATGGCCGACAAGTGGGTAAAAAGGTGCTTAATATCACTATCATCAGGAAATGCAAATCAATGAGATATAGTTACAGCACCTCATACCTGTTACAATTGCAATTATCAAAAGACAAGAGATAAGAAGTGTTGGCAAAGTGTGAAGAAAAGGAACTCTTGTGTACTATTGGAAGGTGTGTAAATTGATATACCCACTATGAAAAACAGTATGGAATGTTCCAGAAAAAACACAGAACTACTATGCGATCCAAAAATTCCATTTCTGATTCTGTATCTGAAGGAAATTAAATCACCATCTCAAAAACATACCTGTGTTCCTCATAGTCATTGCAGCATTAATAACAACAGCTAAGACCTGAAAACAATGTAAGTATCCACTGAGAAATGAATGCATAAAGAAAATAGGTATATGTACACAATAGAAGGTTATTCAGTCACAAAAATGAAAGAAATCCTGCCATTTGCAACAACGTGTATGGATCTTGAGGGCATTATGCTAAGTGAAATGAGTCTGACAGAGAGGCAAATATCTTATCTTACTTCTATGTGGAATTCAAAAACAAAAACAACAACAACAACAAAAAACAACCTCAAAGATACATGGAACAGATTGCTGCTTGCAGCAGTTGAGGGTTAGGAGGTGGGTGATATGGGTAAATGTGATCAAAAGGTACGCATTTCCAGTTTTAAGATAAATCAGTTCTGGGAGGTAATGTACAGCAGGGTGACTACAGTTAATAATACTGTATTATATGGGTACCTGGGTGGCTCGGTTGGTTAAGTGTTGGACTCTTGGTTTTCAGCTCAGGTCATGATCTCCCAGTTCGTGAGTTTGAGCCCCGCATTCAGCTCTGTGCTGACAGCTCAGAACCTGCTTGGGATTCTCTCTGCCTCTCTCTCTTTTTCAAAAGTAAATAAATAAACATTAAAAAATACCAGACTGTATATTTGAAAATTGCTAAGAGAGTACATATTACAAGTTCTCACCCTACAGGAAAAAATTTTTAACTACATGAGATGCTAGATGTTAGTCAAACTTGCAATCATTTTGCAGCATATACATATATCAAATCACTATGTTATATATCTTGAATTAATATAATGTTAAATGTCAGTTATATCTCAATATAACTTGGAAAAATGAATCCAATACAATAAATTCTTCAGACCTTGTTTTGGTAGAGGTTAGGAAATAAACCCATTAAACTTTTACATTTAAGGTAAAATTCACACAACATATAATTAACCATTTTATAATTCAGAGGTATATAGTACTTTCACAATGTGGGTCACCACTCTAATTTAAAACCTTTTCATCACCTGGAAACATTCTTTCCTCATTAACTAATCACTCACAATTTCTCCTCTCTCTAGCCCCTGATGACCACTTTTCTACTTTCTGTCTCTATAAATGTATCTATTTTGGATAGTTCATATAAATGGAATACTACAATATGTAAACTTTTGTGTCTGCCTTCTTTCACTTAGCGTAATGTATTCAAGGTTCATCCAAGTCATGTATCAGTACTTCATTCCTTTTAAAGGATGAATAATATTTCATTATATGTATATACCACAATTTTTTTGATTGAAAGTTCTAAGAATTCATGAACACACCCCGCCGAAGACAATGCATGAAATATCAAGGGCTCACTGGTCACATATTACAAACCCCAAATATGACTGTGACATTGGCTAAAGTCCATGTAGTGCAAGGATAATAGTAAAAGAGGAGACCAGGGACAGAATGCTGGAAAACACCAATATTTAAGGAGTGGGTAAAGGAAGAGGAGCCTAAATAGATGTTGGAAGAACAGATTAGAGAGTTACAATGAGACAGCCAAAACAAGCCTCCAAAGAAAGTGAACTGAGACATGTTGTCATATGTAGAATAAGCAAAAAAGAACAAAATTTCCCATCAAATTTAGCAAAAGGGAGATTGTTGTTGAAGTGATTAAACTGAGGTCATATGGATAGAGGCTCAGTGGCTGTCATTTGAGAAATAACAGACAAAGAACATGCGGAAAATGCATGCAACTCGTTTTAGAGACTTAACCGTGAAGGAGAAAGAGGCTTGCTGCTAGTGCAAGGCTGAAGACATAAGAGTATTTTTGAAGATGGGAGGACATACAGCATTTTTATATTATGAAAGAAATAAAAGTATGAAGAGATTATTGATGGGAGCTGATAAATAATTCAGGAAAATGGAAGCATAGGAACTCCAAGGCTCAGATGAAGTTAGCTATATAATTATTGAATTAATATAGGATCTGGACAAGATTTGGGTTAAAGGAAAAGATATCTAGCGCTAGGTAAGTGCCAGCGGTCAATAGATGACAGTGATGAAGAGGAGTAGATGATGTTTCTGGATTACATAATCCTCAAATGGAAAGGGATTATTATAAGAGTGTTTGAAGGAGCATGCTTAGAAAGTGAGGAACTGTGATAATGATAAGCCAGGCCTATAGGAAACAACTAAATTAGAAAGTATACTTTGGGGCGCCTAGGTGGCTCAGTCAGTTAAGTGTCTGACTTTGGCTCAGGTCGTGATCTCATAGTTTGTGAGTTCAAGACCCACACTGGGCTCTGTGCTGACAGCTCAGGACCTAGAGCCTGCTTCAGATTCTGTATCTCCCTCTCTCTCTCTCCCTGTTCACACTCTGTCTCTCACTCCTTCAAAAGTAAATAAAACATTATAAAAGAAAGAAAGAAAGTATACTTTGAGTCAGCAATTTAACAAATCTCTTGGTGCTTACTCTTTACCAGGAAATATGCTAAAAACTTAAGTTATACTTAAGGGTCTTTCAGTTGTTCTCAACCAGTGATACTAGTCAAGAGAAGGGTGTCCATAAAAATCACTGAAGAATTTACAGCAGACACAGAAGCATATATATGTATATATGTCCTTTCTGGAAATTAAAAAACTTTTTAAGTTTTTATGTATTTATTTTGAAAGTGAGAGAGAGAGAAAGAGAGACAGCAGTGGAGGGGCAGAGAGACAGGGAGATAGAAAATCCCAAGCAGGCTCCATGCTGCCAGCGCAGAGCCCAATGCAGGGTTTGAACTCATGTATTGTGAGATCATGACCTGAGCCAAAATCAAGAGTTGGACACTTAACTGAGTGAGTCACCCAGCCACCCCTAATTTTTTTTAAATCAGCATTTGTTGTTTTCATTGTATTGGTACCAGATTTCTTTGTTAGAATGATTACTAGTAATTAGTTATGAGATGCTGGAAAAAAGTACAATCTATCTTATACACAGAAAAAAGATGCAATATCATAAAATAACTAAAGAAATAAGAATCCCTAATACAAATATATAAAGTGCTATGGAAAGAGAGAATGAGAGTGTAGAGAAGGGAAAGTTACAAATAGGAGGAGGCTTCTATGTTGAATCTCATCCAATGCATTTTCTAGATTTAGAAAGAAGGAGCAGCCCGTGGAGGCCTCTGTGAGACTCATGAAGTCAGAACCCTAGCCTGAAGCCATAATTTGAGGGACATTTCATGGGTGTTATTTGTACTTATCCCTGCAAGAGATTCTGGGGGTAAGAGTGGAGATTGGGAGACATCAAAGAAGCAAAGCAAATAATGAAGATCATCTTTGAAAATGTTCACATTGCCACGGTGTAAAGAACTGATTATTGAGGGGACACTGGAGGGAAGAATATCTTGTAAAAAGGTTATTGAGATTATTACACTAGGGATATCTAGGTGGTTCAGTTGGTTAAGCTTCCAAGTTTGGTTCAGGTCATGATGTCACAGGTCGTGAGTTTGAGTTCTACATCCGCTCTCTGCTGTCAGCACAGAGTTTGCTTCAGATCCCCTATCCCTCTCTCTGTCCTTCCCTCCCACTATTTGCCCCTCCCCCTCCTGCCTCTCCCTTTGCCCCTTCCCTGCTCTTGCTCTCCCCCCACCTCAAAAATAAATAAACATTAAAAAAAAAAGTATTGGGGCACCTGGGTGGCTCAGTTGGTTGGGCGTCCGACTTCGGCTCAGGTCATGATCTCACAGTTGGTGGGTTTGAGTCCGCGAATCAGGCTCTGCGCTGACAGCTAGCCTGTTTCAGATTCTGTATCTCTTTCTTTCTGACTCTCCCCTGCTTGCACTGTTTCTCTCTGACTCTCAAAAATAGATAAAAGCATTAATTTTTCTTAATTTTTTTAAATGTTTTATTTATTTCTGAGAAACAGAGAAACAACGTGAGCGGGGGAGAGTCAGAGAGAGAGAGACACACACACAGAATCCGAAACAGGCTCCAGGGTCTGAGCTGTCAGCACAGAGCCCGATGCGGGGCTCGAACCCACGAACCATGAGATCATGACCTGAGCCGAAGTCGGACGCCTAACCGACTGAGCCTCCCAGGCACCCCTAATTTTTTTTTAAAAAAAGGAATTACACTAGAGCTGATAAAAAAACAAATAGAGCAGAGGCTATGGGAATGGGGTAGAGGACAAGGATTTGGGAAAGACTTGAGAAATACAATGATGATGTTTTGAGTAGCAGAAAGAGTCAAGAAGGGCTCTGTGTTCCTTAACATAAACAACTGAACAGATAGATGGTGGTGACACTGACCAAGGTAAGAGAGTCTGAAGAAGTAAATTCTTCAAGACAAGGGTAACATATGCTAAATCAAACCACAAAGATTAAGTAAAATAATGCCAACTTAAGACACATATATATATACATATTTTTTCATTACACACTTAGACAATTGATTATTCCACAGATGAGTTAAGGCCATATGCCTGACTTGCTGACAATTCACGCTCCTGTCTTTTAGCTTTCAAAGAAGTTAAGCTGCAAATGATGGGAGCCATTCTCTACCTCACTTTCCACATAACATAAATCAGAAGATGCACAGTCTGTCAGGAGAGTTCTAGGAAATACAGATATAAAAGAACTCCTCCTTCTTCCTTCTTTCCCCATCCCCTTTTGTCTGCCTAAGGCATGAAAATTGATCAGACATCTACAGCAGCAACTGCCAAGGTCTTATTCATCGTGGTGTGAGGGTGATTGCTGTGCTCCTCCAACAAAGGCAAAATGGCAGCATTTAAATGAACTGACACATCAAATCTCCTCAGCTGTTCTTTCAAAGTAATATATTAATCAAGGGATAAACAAAGTATTGTCACTCTGACAAAATTTTAGAAGGACCGCATCAGAGAAATCTCCTGAAATGACTCCTATTGAATACAAACTGGTGCCTGACATTTTCCAAAAAGGACAATATGTCTCAGAAATTTTTAGCTGTTTCCTTTTTAATCTTTCTAAAGAAGAAATTGATTAGTGATCTGATTCAGTAGAATGTGATGAGTCTCATCCAATGTATTTACCATTTATACATTAAATTACTACCCAGTATGAGCATGGTGGAAAAGAAAGAAATATTAAAAAGCCTCAGTTCATTCCTACCTCAAAAAGAACAAAAATTTGTTAACAAATAAACAAAAATACAATTTTTGCTTGAGAACAACCAATAATACTTTTAGATAAGCTCATGACATAGTTCAACACATGAAAATGGGGGTTTTTGAGTGTGTGAGAGTTTTCATGAACTATTATGAATATAAATCTAAAATAATTTATAAATTACATAAAATACAAAGATATACTCTAAGGATATGTATAGATTATATACAAATAAATCAACATTTGTTTTAATAAGACATCTCCCTATTTTTTACTTTTATTTAACCTTTTTTTTACTTAATAAAAATGTAAAGTTTTCATTTATTTCCTTGTTTTTTTATCAAAGTGCTATCAGAAGACTTTCCTATTAGATATAACTTGGTGGTAATATAAAATAGTGACTTATTAATAACCGTCAATATATAGGGTATGAAATCTCATAATTTGTTATCAACTAGATTCAGAAGAACAGAGTAGATCCTAAATGTTCTCACCACAAAAAAGAAATGCTAATTATTTGATGTGATGGAGGCATTAGCTAACTGCTATCGTGGTAACTGTTTAATATGTAAATGCATCAAATCAACATGTTCTACATCTTAAACTTATACAATGTTATATGTCAGTTACATCTCAGTAGAGCTGAGGAAGAAAATGGAACAAAAAGCATATGAAAACCTTGTGCAGTAGAAATGTAATTGACTCTATTGCATAGCAGATAATTTTTTTAAGACAGTTATGGTAATCTCATCACTCTTGCCAGTAATTTCTTCAGGCCCAATTTTTACAAAGGTGCATGAAACCTGCTGAGGGATGTGGAGACATGTGTTTTGTTTTTTTTAAAAATATATATGGAATGATTCGTGAATTTGTACGTCATCCTTGCAAATGTTATTCTCCATAATGTTCTTAAAAGCGATGTATAAGAAAAGACAATCTCGGGGCACCTGGGTGGCTTAGTCGGTTGAGC
The DNA here is from genome assembly GCA_017311185.1 of Proteles cristata cristata. Classification (NCBI taxonomy): domain Eukaryota; kingdom Metazoa; phylum Chordata; class Mammalia; order Carnivora; family Hyaenidae; genus Proteles; species Proteles cristata. The sequence continues at coordinate 183,938 of JAESUZ010002605.1, forward strand.
GTCCGACTTTCACTTAGGTCATGATCTCGCGGTTCATGGGTTCGAGCCCCACATAGGGCTCTGTGCTGACTGCCAGCTCAGAGTCTGGAGCCTGTTTCGGAGTCTGTGTCTCCTTCTCTCTTTGACCCTCCCCTGCTCATGCTGTCTCTCTCGCTCTCCTAGAAATAAATAAAAATATTTTTAAAAAAAAAGAAAAGACAATCTCTCATCTGTATCTTCTCTGATATGTGAAAAGAAGCCATCTTTCTACCAGCTTAATGATGAAGACACCATTTCTTTTAAGTTTTTTTGTGTATTTTGAGAGGGAAAGAGAAAGAGAGCACTAGTGAGGAAGGGACAGAGAGAAGGAGGGACAGACTCCCAGGCAGGCTCCATGCCATCAGTGTAGAGCCTGACACGAGGCTTGAACTCATAAACTGCGAGATCATGACCTGAACCACAATCTATGCCATCAGTGTAGAGCCTGACACGAGGCTTGAACTCATAAACTGCGAGATCATGACCTGAACCACAATCTAGAGTCAGACGCTTAACTGACTGCACCACCTAGGCACCTCAAAGGAAAATAGAAGGGGAAGAAAAGGTAGAAAAAAATTGAATCTTTGACATCATCCTTGAATAGCTAAATCAACCAACACTAGAGTCTATTCTCTTACTGTAATGTGAAATAATAACTCATACTGTTTAAGCTTATTTTCATCAAAGTTTTCTATTTCTTATAGCCAAAAACACACTAACCAATATATGAAGGGGTATGAGGAAGTATTAAACAATCTAGAGAAGAGATGCAAAATGAGAACACCAAAGCTGTTTTCTAGAGGATGGATTTAGTGCACGATTTTGTTGTCTGTAGAATTCACAAGGAGATGAATTTCACCTTGAATACAAAACTTGTCAGAGCTGTCCTAAAACGCATATTTGCCCTAAGATGTAGTAAATTTTCCCTCACCAGAAACTGGTCAATCACTTCTTAGTTATGCCCCAAATAGAGGAATTAGACTATATATCTCATAGCCATCCTAACACTAGGGTTTTCTTTGTTACTGTGAAAATTGAAAGAAATACTCAAGGGGGGTGCAAAGTTTAGACCTAAAGCTTAACTATAAAACAACCTTTTGTTGTCTACTTTAGGGAAACTGTCCTTATATTTTCAGTTCTCTAAACTATGTATTTGCTGAATCTTTGCTGAGTTTCTACACTGTGTTAGTAATTGTGAGAATAAAAACACAATTTAATTGCTATATTAAAGAGTTTAATTCCTAACTGGGATATATTTCCATTCACTGAAAAATAAACTCTGGCATATAAATTGAGTGTCAACGTTTGTGATAGAACTAATAAAGGGTTTGGTTAAAACAGCAAGCAGGAAAATCAATATGAGCTAAATACTTGACCTTGAGCTTGCCTTTAAGAGTGGGTGAAAACTTGTCAAGGGCTGATCTTGACAACATATGAATAAATATTATATAATAGTGTCTTTAACAATAGAGTCAAATGGACACAATGTTATTTTGACTTAATGGTACTTATGCAATTGTCAATAACAGGCCTCACTATATGGAAGTATTAAATAAAATGTTAGAACCCAGCCAGGGTTAAAATTAAGATACAAATTTAAGTTTCTCTTTGTCATTTTGGAGAAAAATCTACTTTCAACAGCAGGCATAGAACTTATACCATTACCCATACAATGAAACTAGAAACTGTTACACTTATTTCAAGAGAAACTTTTTTTTTCCTATTGATACTATTTGGGAGAAATAACATGTTCGGTGATGTTCTTTTTCCTCAACTTTTCTACCACATTATTTATGGTTTAGAAGGAAGATCTTGATTGCTTACTGTGACTATTTTATAATGTGACATTTCTCTATTTGACCTAACCATCTTTGCACAGGACATAAAAAAGCTGAATACTGCAAAAGTTCTTACAAACAACAACAGCATCAACAGTGTGTTTTAGGATTGTTGGAGAGTGTATCAAAATTAACCAGGAGAGTACAGTAGAGAGATTCAATAAATTAAACCAGTAATAAGAGAACTACATGGAAACTCCAGCAGGAGTTGTTTATCTAGCTTCAAATCTAATAAATCACATTAATTAAAAAGAGAGAGATCCTGGTTTTTACTGAAATACATTCTCTGATTTCCCTGTAGTTGGGTACATTAGTCCAGTTATCATGTATGGAGTTTTTAAGAAGGAATAAATAGAGAAAGCACAGTACAAAAAGGCAGAAAGAAAAAAGGTAGGGCCAATCATAATCCTGCAGGGTTGCTAACAATTTTATAAATCATCTGATCCAACATGACCTCCTGCTGTTACCAGCAGAAGCAATGCCCTCATTTGCATTTTTAAAAATTTTTCTGTCTTACAAGTGTTGAGAGAAAGATGAGTTCGGCTAAGAGTTCATTATCTTCCCTACACCCCTCTCTTCGCACGTGGGCTTTGGCGAAAGAAAGCATTTGCTAAATAGGTTCTTATATTGTGCTCCCTTTGCCTTGCATACTGCAGCATTAATTTCAAACCATTCCATTTTTAACATTAAATCACATCTCAAGAGAATGGACCTACTGCCAAAAAATGAAAAAGTCTGTTCCTCCAGTGCATACTTCTGCCAAAGAGCCTGTTCCAAATCCACTGCTTCAAGCATAGGGCAAAAAGTATACAACCATCATGTGTTTTCTTTGAATCGCAGGCATGAGTAGTTTATTTGGAATAAGGAAATACAACAGTGTCTACTCTCCTTTCTGTGAGGCTTTCATGGAGCAAGGATTTGTTGTTTGATAACTTTGGTTTGCCATTTAAACGTCAAAGAAAAATTATAAACCCATGAAAACTTTTCCCTGCAATTTAGACATCTTTCTGAAAGATTATGCTATGATGTTTCAGAGATGTTTCTTGCATGAAAATATGTCCTGTTGGACATAGGATAATAAATTTCCAATTTCTTATTTTAAAAAGTGTTTTCATGAAGTATTTAAATGTAAGTAACATTAACATACGTTACACGTGAAAGCAAAATGCAGTCAAATAGCTTTTAAGGCAAGGGGTGCAGGGGATACTATCCCATTATTTGGATAGTTTCTTTTTAAAATTTAAATATTGGCAACACTGGTCTTTTCTATTTTGTCTATTTTTTGGTAGTAGAGAGATATAGTTTTAAGTATCAGATTATTTTTTCTTTTTCAGATGTTATCTGAAAGTTAACTCACATCTAACCACCTGAGTCTTAAAGAAAGCACACCTGTGTCCAAAGCTTCTTGCAGGTACTACTTTATTCTTATTTTTCCTTTCTCAATCAGTTTATTTAAAAAGATGTCTAACTCACATCCCTCAGTTTTTCAATTTTCATTTCCTCCTCAACCTAGTACAACCTAGTTTCTTTTTCCACCCTTCTAATGAAATGACTTTACTAAGGACACTAATAACTTCCATTTTGTCAAAACCAATGGATATTTTTGTTTTTACCTTAATATCTCTCCAACCCTTAAACAGACTGACACACAGTCTTAGAAAACTTCTTAATATAATATGCGACTTTCTTTCCTGGTTCTCCATGAAAACCTTTTAACTTATTTATTCAACAAATTCTGTTGAATGCTATTGAAGGTCAAGTTCTCTCTCCTGGCTCTTCAGCTATCTCTCCTCTTTAAATGTTGAAGTCTTCAATCTATTTGCTTTCCCCAGGAAACACATTTACCTAGATGGGTTCAGCCAAATCCACTGGTAATGATTCTAAAATTTAATTCTCCAGCAAGACTTCACTCTTATTCCCAGCTCCAGGACATCTTTAAGTTGATGTTCAAGATACCATGTACTGACTAGTCCTTTGTTGTAAAAATAAAATGTTTAAGATATTACTTCTACTTTGTCCCTTTCATATTTCCTAATTACCTTACAAAAACAAATTGAAAAGTAAGAACAGTTTACAAAATAAAAAGTAAATGTGCTCCTAGTGTGAAAAGAAAAGGCAGTATCACAAGAAGAGTAGGGAATATTAAAACAGAAATTATAAAAATTTAGGAAAATTTTCTGTTACCATCCACAAAATATATAACTTTTGAGAATTTGTATTTTTTTAATCTTGTAAAATAATGGGCAACCATCACGATGAGCATATACGAATCTACACAGTGTTTCCAAATATACTGCATAGTTGCATAATAGTCCAACACACAATATCTTAGTATCTCTCTAGTAATAAAAACTCAAATGGGTTTAAAATTTCTATTGCTGCACTTAATATTCTTGTAGGCATAATTTCAGACTATTCGTGTAAAGGAAATTCCAAGATAAGTTTCTCTTTATTCTGGATTTTTGAGATCTCATTGACAAATAAAATCTGTATATACTGTATGTATTATTGTACATTTTGTATAAGGTACAATTTGATTTTTTGTGATATGCATGGTATATATGGTAAAATGATTACCATAACCAAGTTAACACATCCATCACTACTCATAGTTACTTTTTTTTTTTTTTTTTTGGTAAGAACCCTTAAGATCTACTCTCTTAGCAAATTCTAAGTATACAATACAGCATCACCAACTATGTCAGCAAGCTGTACATTGGATTCTCAGAAGTTATTTCATCTTATTACTAAGTATACACTTTCATCAATATTTAGCCATTTCTTCCACTCCTGAACTCTTGCACACATCATTCGTTCTACTTTCTGGTTCTATAAGTTTGACTTTTTTCAGATTCTACATATAAGTGGAATCATATAGTATTTGCCTTTTTGTGTCTGTATTATTTCACTTAGCATAACAGCCTCAAGGTTTATCCATGTTGTTACAGTGAGCAGGATTTTCCCTGTTCATGGCTTAATAATATCTCAATATGATGTATTCATTATAATATATAATGAGATATATACCTCACATTTTCTTTTTCCACTCATGTGTCGACCCTTGGGTCGTTTCTATATATTGGCTGTTATAAATAGTGTTGCAGTACACAGGAGAGTACAACTACTTCTTCAAGGCAATGATTTCATTTCCTTTGGATATATACTCAGAAGTAGGAGGGGTGGTAATTCTATTTTTGATTTTCTGAGGAACTTCTATACTGTTTTTCATTTTGTACCAATTTATATTCCCACCAACAGTGTACAGGTGTTCCCTTCTCTCCACATCCTCATTAACATTTTTGGTTTTTGTCTGTCTTTTTGAGCATAGACATTCTAACAGGTGTGTGGGGATATGTCTTTGTAACTTTGACATGGATTTGCCTGACGATTAGTGATGTTGACTTTTTCATATACTTGTTGGCCATTTATATATCTTCTTTGGGAAAGCTTCTATTCAAATCTTTTGTCCATTTTTAATAAGGTTTGTATTGGTTTGGTTTGGGATTTTGGCTGCTGAGTTGTAGAAGTTTGTTATGTATTTTGGATATGAACCCCATATTAGTTACATGGTTTGTAAATATTTTCTCTCATTTGGTAGGTTGCCTTTCCATTTTGTTGACTGTTTACTTTGCTGCACAAAACCTTCTGTAGTTTGATATAGTCCCACTTGCTTATTTTTGCATTCTGTTGCCTGTTCTTTTGGTGTCGGATCCAAAATACTATTACCAAGACCTCTGTCAAAGGGCTTTTTCCCTCTTTGCTTCTAGGAGTTTTACACTTTCAAGTCTTACATATAAGTCTTTAGTCTATGTTGAGTTAATTTTGGAGGATGGTGTAAAATAAGGATTCAAGGGCATCCTTTTACATGAGGCTATCCAGTTTCCCAGCACCGTTTATTAAAGAAACTATCCTTTCTTCATTGTGGATTATTGGCACCCTTGCGAAAGATTAGTTAGTTGACTCTGTTAGGTGTGGGATTATTTCTAGGCTCTCAACTCTGTTCCATAGGTCTATGTGTCTGTTTTTAATGCCAGTACCATTCTGGTTTGATTACTGTAACCCTGTAATATAAAGTAAGAGAAACTTCTAAAAGTGAATTTGATGGTTCAAAGGATATGGATATCTATTATTAATTCCAAAAGGATTGTATTAACTGACCTCCCACTAAAATCACCCGGAACTTCTGTTTCTCAAGACTCTTGCAAATATTTAGTAATTTTTCTTTACTTTTCCTAATTGGATAGGTGAAAAACTAGTACCTCATTTTTATTTGCATTTCTTTAATATTAAAAAAAAGTTGGGTGACATAATTTATCTGTTATTAATTCATATTTTTTATTCTGGAATCTATATAAATTATTTAATTTCCTTTGGTTATTTAAAAAGATTTTTATATATTTACATTAAACATCAAATCATGAATTATATAGATACAAAGAATAGTGTATTGAATAACAATCCTAAAATGGGAGTTGAACAAAATAATTTTAGCTTGTTAAAATGAATTATTATTCTGTACAAATTTTTAAAACAAAGGTAGTTATAAAACATATTCATACCGTATTAATTTGGGCAGAAAATATAAAAATCCTTTTCAATTGTAAGATATTGTGGCATACAAAAAATACCTTGATTGTATGAATTTGAGGCAAAACTAATATTTAAAGTTGGACTTGAAAAGGTAACAATACATTTTCATGGCACAGTCTCTGCAGCAGATTTTGGTAAAAGAGTGTCAAGTTAAATTGACTATGTGGGGATTTAGTAAGACCTGGGAAAGATCAGCCCATTGTGGCCTAGGAGAACAAAGAAGAATCATGAGCAAGGGGCCAGAAAACAGAAAATAGAAGCTGGCTAATGTACAAAATTTAAATATAGTACAATTTCATAAGTAATGAACTGTTTTGAAATGCATTGTTCTACCAGTGTCCTTTAAAAAAATCAGTATCCATTTATTATTCAACAACAGAAATCTCAGTATAGCAACAAAACGTATTAACTTTAACATTTTCCTGATGTTTTCAATAACTTCCTATATAAATCATTTTACATCATTTACCATAAAGACAAACTGAAACAAAATGCAGACTTTGAATTTCTTTTAATTAATTGTGCATAGGGTTCATGATCTATAGTACTTTCTAGATATTATCCTATATATATTAGGAATGTTCTAAGAGGAAATCAGATTATTAGAGATTTTGTGGAAATTGTCACCCTCATATTCTTTCTCAGGAGATTAGATCAATGCCTTTAAAGGAAGCTGCAGAAATTTGAAACAGGATTTAGATTCAGATCTCTGACCCTTACTACTTAAATATATCTATAAGGAATTAGACTATAAAATGGTACATCTTGTCATTTATTTTTCTATTCTGACTCTTAACAAAGACTTTATCATTATATATAGTAAATTAAGTTTCTTATTTTGATCATCTATTGGCCTTTTTTTAAGTACAAATAAGAAAAGTGATGATGAATTATATTCTTGAAACCATACAAATAAATACGTTTCAGGACTGAAATAAAATGGAACAGATAAAACTGTGTCTCTCAACTATAGTAAGTCATAGATGTTTTTAGGCAATTCATGTTTTTCCTGTTATCCTTGAAACTAGGGTGTGTAAAATATATATAAAACCTGCAAATGTTTATTCACTTCCTTCATTCTCAGAGAAAACTCCCTTCAGCTGTGACCCTGATAGAATGCATTTCTGTGCAGGGGAGCTGGGGCTGGTAAATTACTAGAAGCGCATAATGATTTAGAAAATGTAGAGGAACTATGTGTTCAGGGAATCAGGTTAAAGATAGCCAACTAGCTTGCTAAAGCTACACCTATCCACTGTGCTGGAAACCACATGTCAGTAAATTTCAATCTCTCACAGTTTTCAATTTAATGATGGGTTGAAGAAAGAAGAGATTTGCTTAATTTTTCTCACCCACTATTTCAGTTTCCTTTCAGATAGAAGGAACAAATTGATATGCTGGGAAGAAAGTTAATCAGTACATCATCAACACAGCAAAGACATATAGGTAAAGTGTAAACCCTTGCTCCTGTCCTCTGCAAGTTTCTAAATGTTGAGATCTTTAGTATCGTGTTGACTAAATATTGGACTTACTGAACTTTTTCATTTGGAAGTTTTGGTATCATACACATTTTGTCCAACATGTCTGCATTATACCTGGATGCTGGTATTGGAGAAATATAAGGTACTCCGTTGTGGATAAATGATCACGATTGGATTGAAGGAGACATGTAAATATTCATCAGTACCAAAGTGACACTTAATAAAGTGAAGCTAGTTGACATCTCAACTGTCCATGTTTAGTAGCCATAACTCTGTTCATCAGTCATTTCTGAGTAATAATTTTGCTTAAATCACAATAATATCAAAATTTTATTCAGGAGAGAAAAAAATGTGCCTTTGTGCGATAATATAAATTGGAAAGGTAAAAAAGAAAAGTGCTTTCTAACTGACACAAGCCAATGCCAGCTAACCTGAGGGCAGTTCTTTTTGGCACATGGATGATCTTGTTTTTTATAAGGCTCTTATTTCTTTTATCTGCTGTGATAATGTGCTCAGGAACTCTAGGACTCTAATTAGTGAATAGAGGTCTTCACTAATTCACAAAATCAGGTATAGTGCCTCATAATCGGCTGACAAGTCCCACTTGTATATGAAAACCAGCATTTACTGAGTAGCTACAGTGAACACCTCCAAAATGAAATAGAAATTAAAATAAAACATGACACAAACAGGTTCTAAGTTCTACCTGTTTATGACCTAAAACTAACCAAAACACGCTGAGACAACTAGTTAAACTAAAAGATTTCCTTTAAGTTCCTGTGTATTGTCATTACTTTCCTTTGGGTTATTCCTTTTTATTGTAGATGTCCTTAAGAATACTATCCAGGTGGACATCAAAAGGTATGGGGTCATGTGGCACCAGATGTAGACACACAAGTCTCATTGGATAGAAAAATACTTGTAGGGGTGCCTCATGGCTCAGTTGGTTAGGTTTCTTAATCTGATTCTTAATTTGGGCTCAGGCCATGATCTCATTGTCATGAGATCAAGCCCCACATCCCGCTCCATGCTGAGCATGGAGCCTGCTTGGGATTCTCTCTCTCCCTCTCTCTCTGCCCTTTCCCCACTCATTCTCTCCCTCTCTCAAAACAAATAAAAATAAATGTTTTGTTTTGTTTTGTTTTGTTTAAGGAAAGAAGATGCTTGCAAACACGATGTGAAATGCCATGGGCTATGGAAGCCTTAGGGAAGGCACAGTTGATAAGAAACAAAAGAAAAAAACAAGTATATATGTGCAAGTGTGTGTCAGAGAAAGAGAAAAAAGTGAAAATAAAAAATTATGATAATTAAAGTTTTTGTAGCTTTAAATAAGCAATATGCATCTTTTTACAGAAATTGAATATGTTGGAGAATTCCACATGACAAAGAACTGATGATGCCAGTCTCTACCAGTAACCAGCAAGCAAGAGAGTTACTCAGTCTGATGGTTTTCAGGAAACTGAATGCTGCCAACACATGTCAGCTTGGAAATCAGCTCCTTCTTCAGTTGAGTCTTTAGTTGAGAACCCAGCTCTGGCTGGCCCTTGACTACAGCCTGTGAGACACTAAGGGGACTGAACTAAGTTGTGCTTAGATTCCTGACTTGTAGAAATGATGAGATTGCCAACATATGTGGTTTTTAAGCCATTTAAGTGTATATAATGTAAATTGTTAGGCAGCAATAGGTAATACAGATTCCAAACTCCTTAAAAGTAGATGCTGTGACTAATAATGTATTTTCCCAGCTCCTAACAGAGTTCCTGATCATAACCTATACTCAGTAAATATTTTAATGAAATTGATGTCAACTTCTCACAAATAAAATTAAGGGTTTAAGTCCTTGCCATGTACATGAATGAAATTTTAGGCTACCTCTTAATTCCCAATTTCCAGAAGCATATTCTTATGATATAAGATATCTAACCCCAATAGCTGCTTTCTAAGTAAAATTGCAATCAGGCAAATTTGACGAATAATAAAGACCGTGATGCAAACTATTTCTTCATTCTGAGTCATTTTGCAGAGGTTTTGTTAGCTTCAGGGCTTTTAAAAATACAACCACACACCACTTGCTTATATATTCACTACCAAGTCAAACAGAATTCCTACTGACTGAGATGCATTTAAAAGATAACTTTTAAAGACAATACTCAGTGAACAAGAAAATCTTTTCCTTTGTAGCCTCTGGAACCAAAAATACAGTCTTACTACCCTGTCTCTTTTTCTTTTAAAAATGTATTTAGTTCTCAATAGTAAGGTATTGGCTTTTAAAGAAAAGGCTCCTTATCTTGGCAAATGAAGGGAGAAATTTGGGCGTGATGTATAAAATTCCAGGTAAGCAAAAGGAGGTGTTTAGTTGTCCAGACAGATTTCAGCAAAACAAACATGAGGAGAAAAAAGGAGTGGATAATAGTCAACTCTTAACATGTGTTGTTTTGCATTTTGAAAACATCAAACGATTGTTAATTTGCAGAGTCACTCAATCCTTAGGAAGCACCTTCACATAATGGACACTTTTACCAAATGCCTTTAGTGGGGCCAGTTGTGTAGGCTGGTTTAACACAAATGTCAGTCTAGGATTGACTCAGAAATTGTGTGTAAGGCCAGCATAAATTCAGCCCCAGCCTCTACACTTAGAGACCATATTTTGTTTGTCTTGAAAAGTAGTAATGCAAGAGCCTTAATTGTTCTGGCTCCATATTTGCAAACAGAGTCAGTCAGGACACTTGGGTGTTCTACACCTAACACTGCAAGGGAATTGTAGCCAAAGGAAAAGAAACATCCTCAGACCTGTGAAAGGGCAACCCATATTTATCTAAGAGGGTAGGGATGCCTAGCATAGTTTTAACAACTAGCACAACACAGCTACCTCATCCTCTCTCAACTCAAATGAATGTCTTATTATCTAGAAGGAACAATTTTACACTGGATGTCAAGGATTTCAAGACTTTTTTTTTTACTATCAGCGTTTACTTTCAAATATAGAAAAACTATTGCAGAGCCTGTAACTCCACTCTAATTACAAATAAATGCAACAAAATTTTGTCTGACAATGTTATGACAGAACATAGTGCTAGTTTTTATTTTAAAATCACTTCCTTTTATAAGATCATCTTGAAATCTTCAAAAAAGGTTTGTACATTGTGCTTAATTTTGTTGACATCTAAATAGATGTTCTTTCGTCTGGCAAAAGAGCAATTTTTCAATTGTCAATCAAGGCTTTGTAAATTGGGCTCCAAATATTTATCTTTCTGGAATTTCAATGGTTATAAGGAAGAGAAATGAGATTACATATTCATGTGGCAGTTAAAACACAAAAGTTTCAGAAATACTCTAAGGCATTCTCCCTTTATTCAACTCTTTAAAAGAGAAGAATTTAAGCAGTGAAACCATCATCAGTTTAATTAACATAGGAAATATCTAAGGCAAAGTAAGCAATCTGGGACCTAATAAAAATGCCACAACTGAGCAAAAAGAAAAACAACCCTCAACTTGCTTTGGGATAATCAGGTGTGGATTTTTCTGAGCATATATTGTGCACAATGAAGCCTTGATTAGAACCATCTTCAATACCTAGCAGAACTCTATAATATTCTCATGGTAGAAAAAGCAAACAAAGAGCTTCAGGGAAAGTTTGGAAGTAAATAAAACTCTAAGATAATAAGGAAATATGTCTCCTATTTTAGAACAGAGATGTAAGGATATGTTTCATTTGAGGAGCGTGTGGAGCTAAAATTCACATGTGTTCAATGCCATGATTAAAAAGATTAATCTTTATCTTTTTAAAAATCAAACTTGCATACTTCGTGGGAACATCTACTAACAGGTTCCTTTCAGAATGCCTCATCAAAAGCTTCCTTAAAATTAGCCCAGATAAGCTATGACATATCGCTCAAGAGGTACTTGTTGATCAATCAGTCATAAACGTACATAAGTGAAGTGGCTATTACCTACAGGATGACTATCGGTGGTTATGAAGACTTGCATGATTCCAATAATATCTCCCAAACACAGGCCACCTTATAAGTGAAATAGGGATTGTACACATGTCTATTTCATGGGGTTGGAATAATGAATATTTGAATTAATAAGCGTAAAGCATTTAGAGTTGTGCCTGAAACAATCTATGCCAAGTGAATGTGAGACTTTCGATGTATGGAAGAACAAAGGAAGAAGTCATTAAATTAGCCTTGGGGATACCAGAAAGCTTTACAAAGGAGGATGCGTTTGAAATACAAATAGGATGTTCTTACCAAGGAAAGGAGATGAGGAAATTTTAATCACATTATTCTCACGCTATTTAAGTTCTTCAAGCAGCTTTCCAAAGCTATGTGTACATGTATGTGTGTGATGTCACATATATCACATACATATAGAGACAATATGTGAATGCCCTAATTTGGCTTAAAAGTCTCATCCTGGCCTGGTTGGTTAGATTTTGTTAATTATGCACACTCATCTGTCATGCTTCTCACCCTGGCTGTCCTCTGATCTTATCTCCATTCCAAATGCATTTATTTTTCACTTTCGTCCCCTGCATGTCTCTCAACATGAGTTCCTCTTTCCACTGCTTTTTCCTTGCTAACTCTTACTCATCATTTCAGTTCTCAGCTTCACAGCATTGCCTCTAGGAAGCCTTAAGGATCTTCCTAGATTAAGTTGTATGGGCCTGCTGTCTATTTCTTTCCAACGGATATATATATATATATAATATATACATATATATTTTATAAAAATATAAAATATATATATATTTTTTTTCTATTGACATGCAACCAAATACCACAAACTTAGCAACTTAAATAACATCCACTTATTATCTCATAGTCTGGGGGATGGAAGCCAGAGCAGGCTTGACTCTATTCTCTGGGGACCCACAGGCTGATCAAAATATTGGCGAAGCTGGCTGGACTCTTCTCCAAAAGCCCCAGGGGAGAATCAGCTTCCAAGTTAATTCAGAGAGTTGGCAGAATTCAGTGTCTCATGGTTTTGAGACTGAAGTTCTCCTTTCCTTGCTGGCTGTCAATGAGGGGCCACTTTCAAGGCTAGAGGCCTCCTACCTGGTGGCCTCCTCATCTCCAAATCAGAAATGTTATATCAAATTCTTCTGAAGCCTTCTATCTCTCTAACTTTCCCTGTTCCTACAGCCAGAGAAAATGCTCTGCTTTTAAAGGATCTACGAATTAGATCGGGCCTACCAGACACTCTCCTATTGACCCAAACCAACTGATTAAAAACTTTAATTAAATGTGTAAAAATTCCTTTCACCATAACATAATCATAAGGAGAGTGATATATCCTCATACTCACAGAAGAATATGATTTTTTAAAATTGTTTGAATATTTTGGTAATAACACTGTGAGATTGTTTTAAATATAACTATATTTCAAAAAGTGAAAAATAGTTTCATATTTTATTAAGGCAACAAGTGGAACATCTGTTTGAAACCACTGTTAAAAAGGCAATATTTTGTGGCATCTGGGTGGCTCAGTCAGCTGAGCATCCGACTTCGGCTCAGGTCATGATCTCGAGGTTTAAGGTTCGAGCCCCATGTCGGGCTCTGTGCTGACAGCCAGCTCAGAGCCTGGAGGCTGCTTCGAATTCTGTATCTCCCTCTCTCTCTGATCCTCCCCTGCTCATGCTGTGTGTCTCTCTCTCTCAGAAATAAATAAAACATTAACATTTTTTTTAAAAAGGCAATATTTTAAGAAATATATACTATGATTAACATGATGTGTTTTATAGAATGGATACATAGCTAAGTGCTGGTCTGAATATGTAAGAAATATTTATGTGTTAAAACTACACTGGAAAACCAAATGCTCTTTTTCATAAAAAATAGCCTGAAATAAAAAGGAACTTGCTAGTAAACCCAGTGAACTTTTACACATGTGACTTTAAAAAATTCCCAGTACCACCCTCCCACTCTTGAGAAAACAGTGGTAGATTTAAATAGAGCCCTTACATGATAGCTCATTTTTGTACAGTGTGGAAGCTGGCTATCTAGTCAATGTGAAATTCTTAAAGTACATCTTCTGAAGACTTGTCTACTAAAATTACCATAGCAAATACCCAGCCATACTAAAGGAAAGGAGATTATACAAAGATTATGGTCACTGGGTGTCATTCTAAGAATTCAGTCCACTACAGATGTCATATGCCCTTTTCTATGCTTATTTTTATTCTATTTAGCAAGCTGGGATTTAGTACTTACTATATACTAGACACCATCCTGATATTTTAGGAGTATACTATTAGTATGCCCATTTTTCAAATGAGGAAAAGAGAGACACACCGAGGTAACACAACCTGACCAAGATCACACAGTTGTAAAATAGGAGAAGTGAGTTTCAAACCCAGTCAGGATGGCTCTGGAGTCTGTGCTCTTAACCTTATACTATGTGCTCTCCATAGCTAGAGTGAAACTTTTATGACAGTGTATCTCTCCTGCCCATCGTATTTCCTAAATATACTTCAATATAGGACCTTTAAGTATGTTATAAATCATATTAAACCTTTTGTAAGTGTTTTTTCAAAATGCTATTCAGCAACCATGGCTTGATTTGTGCCATATTAAACAACTATAGCACCCTATATGCTTCTGACATAGGCCAGGCATGATTCTAGATGTTGGGGAGAGAACACTTAAAATTATACATCAAGATACACAAATAAATACCCACATATAATATGATATGGTGTCATAATAAAATTAAATTTTATCATCAGGTGAATTAAGGGGATATGCGGTGAAAATATGATGTTTTCCTATATTTGAGTTCCACATCTGATCATCTCATATAAAATAGTAATTTGGGAAATGACTCAAGTAAAAGTGAAACCTATGAGCTGAAACATTAACTAATCAAGAAATTAAATTTACAGTTCTCTCAGCATCCTATTCTCTTTGTTACACTTTGAAATTAATCATAATCCCATAGGCAGAAAATCTAATATAGGTAAGATCAGCAACAGGGATTTGCCCCAATTGCTACTGTTTGTGAATATATTACTTTCCCTAGTTGGAATTTGAGTGGAAGTACTTCAAATCACATCAGCACTGAGATTAGTCTTCTTGATTAATGTCATGTTTTATAACAAGCATTTGTAAAGCAGTGAGCCTTTGCCACTGTAAAATGGGGCATCTGTTAATATGTGTTTATATCTGCTCATCGATTAAATGCAATTATGTTTCCCTATGGTTTTCAACCAAAGAAGATTTACATGTAAATGTATGGATTCTTTTGAGATTAGTAAAAATTCTGCATAAAGAGGAAAGAAGGAGGAACCAAATGAAGTTAGCATTTATTAATTATGTGCCATGTAGTTTTGATATATTATCCCATTTAAACCTCACAATATCTGTATGACATTTCTAGTATAATACCTAGTTTACAAATAAAACCCACTGAGGCTTAATGTGGTTAAGATAATTGTTTAAGATCATGCTATTCACATCTAGCTCATTCATGCCTAGCATTAACCACCTGTAGGCATCTAAAAAGAGTATATGTCGGGGCGCCTGGGTGGCTTAGTCGGTTAAGCGTCCGACTTTCGCTTAGGTCATGATCTCGCGGTTCGTGGGTTCGAGTCCCGCGTCGCGCTCTGTGCTGACTGCCAGCTCAGAGCCTGGAGCCTGTTTCAGTCTGTGACTCCCTCTCTCTCTGACCCTCCCCTGCTCACGCTGTCTCTCTCTCTCTCTCTCCTAGGAAAAACAAACAAACAAACAAAAAAAACAAAGAGTATATGTCAACAGATTTTGGAATAAATATTCTCAGCTTGCTATTTCCAGAGGGTGCTTTAATTTTTTTAAATTTCTCATTTTAGCATGACTCTCTGGCTGGTACATCCAGTCCAGACAAGCAAATGTTCCTATAGTTTTCACTCAGACATCAGCGCTGTCTCTACCTTGTTGTCTCTTCTGATGATATCCTGATAACCTCCTGGCTCCACCTTCACAATCCAGTTCCAACTGTCTGATAAAAATGGTAAAAAGGAGCCAATGATTCAGGTGTAAGGGCTTTATTTTCCCTGGAATTCAGCTGAGGGCCAAGCTACATGTCCCACCCCAAAGTATAAGTATATTGAAGCCATGATCCAAATGGTCCAGTAATCACTAAGAAAACAGTTTAACAACCAAAATGCAATTTGAAAGTAAGCAAATGTGTGCCTACTTTTTTTAAAATATGAAAATCATATTTAGATCACAGCCATGCTTAGTAATGGCCCCTTCCCATCCATTCTCTTTAGTAGCATAAGCGTCTGTCTTCAAATTATCTGAAAAATTCCCACTGAAGCCTTAGTACATGTATGCCTTGTTTTTATGGTATTCCTTTTCCCTTTTAAAACTTGCATGAGGAATAAAAGAGGGGGAATTTCTCTCAACCCTCAGAGGAGGAGGAAGGTAAAGAATTGGAAGCAAAGCAAGGATCCATTTACCAGGTGGAGAAGGGAAAGGTTAGAAATAATCTAATATTAATAATTTACAGGATTCATTACTCCATGAGTGTATATTTACCCAGAAATCTGAACAATGAAAACATTCAAACAATGAAAACTCCAGAAAATATTTTAACAGCTTTATTAATATATATAATACATACAGTTCAGCCATTAGGGTGTACTAATTCAATGTTTACTATGTTCACAGATGTTTAACCATTAACACAATCTAATCATTAACATCTTTCTCATCCCAAAAGAGATAGGCAGAGCACAGAGGATTTTTAGGGCAGTGAAACTACTCTATATGATTCTATAATGGTGGGTACATGTCATTACACATTTGTCAAACCCACAGAATATAGAACACTGAGAATGAGCCCTCATGTAAACTATGGACTTTGGGTGATAATGATGTGTCAATATAAGTTCACCAACTGTAACAAATGAACAACTCTGGTGCAGGATGTTGATAATGTGGGAGGCTCTATCCATGGGGAGTGCAAGGAGATGATGGAAAAATCTCTGTACCTTCCACTCAATTTTGCTGTGAAGCAGATACTGCTTTAAAAAATTAAGGCTATTAAAAAAGAAAAGAAACTCTATATCCATCAGCAGTAACTCCCCATCTCTCTACCCCCGTAGCTCTTGGCAACCACAAACCTACTCTCCGTCTTTATAGATTTTACCTTTCCCAGCAATTTCATACATGGTTATCTTACAGAGATAACTATTACACAAATGTAAGTAATAGAAAATTACTTGCTAAATTGGCAGGATGTACTTCTGGGTTGCTCTAGAATAATGCCAGCTTCTTAGATTAAAATCTCTGACTACTTCCTCCAAAAAGCATACTAATCAACAGAGAGGACAGATGAAACCACACCAAACTGCCTTCTTTGACATCACTTGGACACAGAGTGTGTCACCATCCTTCAACTACACAGAAGGCAAGACATTAACACCAAATCTAGCAGACATAACTATGACCTCCCTCCAAAGGTGAGACGGAAATCAGGTGGTACCTGAAGAGATGGGGTATCAAGAGGATCTCAGACAGAATCATGTTCCCAGTGGCAAGGCCTAATTCTGGAACAGGTGTGAGATTTGAGCACTGGCTATAAAAAAGTAATTGAAAAAAAACACAAGGTCTGAGAGGCAAATTGGAAAGATGAACTCTTCTGGAAAAGAATGTGGTGAATAACACAGTAAGACAAGACAGACTTTCCAGATTGAGAAAAAGAAAAATTTTATTTCTTTCTCAGAAATATCTGTGCCTTTTATGTTTCTTCACTGCCCTCCTGCACTGTATCCAGAACATTTTGCTGAATAAAAGTAGCGGGAGCAGAAATCTTGCCTTGTTCCCAATCTCAGTGGGAAAGTACTCAGTGTGATGTTAGCTGTTGGGTTTAGTTGATGTTTTTAATTACTATAAGAAGTCTTTTTTATTCATGGTTATTGAGATTTTATCATAAAGGAGTTTACATATAGTCAAATATACCTTTTTCCCCAGAATCAATTGACATGATCATATTCATACATATTTGTCCTTTATTCTGCTACTATGGTGAATATAATGAGTGACTGACCAAAGGTAAATCAACCTTGCAACACTGGAATAAATGACACTTAGTTATGATAAACTATTTGGTTAACAGGAAATGAATATATATATTAACTAGATCTATACAAAAATAAGATATGTTTAATTTTCTAATATTTCAATAAATATTTTTGTGCCTATGTTTTTAGAGTATGTTTTTTGTTTTATTGCACTTTTCTTATAATGTTGCATCATTTTACTATCAGCATAAGTTGTATTGGTAAACATTCTCCCCTATCCTGCTTTTTCCAAGGATTTTGAGTAGGGTTAGAATTATTGTATTCTCAAATATTTGGTAGAATTTACCAGGAAAGCCATCTGGACCTAGATTATCTCTGTGGAGAACTTTTCAATTAAGAATTTAATATCTTTGAGGTGCCCGGGTGGCTCAGTCAGTTAAGCGTCCAACTTTGGCTCAGGTCATGATCTCACGGTTCGTGGGTTCGAGCCCTGCGTCGGACTCTGTGTTGACAGCTAGCTCAGAGCCTGGAGCCTGTTTCATATTCTGTATCTCCCTCCTTCTCTCTCTGACCCTCCCCTGCTCACACTGTCTGTCTCTCTCTTTCTCTCAGAAATAAATAAAACATTTTTAAAAAAGAATGTCTTTAATAAGTATAGGCCCATTCGGCTTTCTTTTTTAAAATAAATTTTTAATGTCTATTTTTCATAGACAGAGAGAGGTTGAGAGAGAGAGAAAGAGAGGAGAGCGTACAGGAGAACACAGGCCCCATGTTCTGAGCTGTCAGCACAGAACCCGATGTGGGGCTCGAATTCAGGAACCATGAGATCATGACCTGAGCAGAAGTCAGATGCTTAACTGACTGAGCAGCCCAGCTGCCCCCAGATCTCTATTTATCTTCTGCCAAATTTGGTATTTTGTATCTTTAATACCTTTAAACTGTCAAGTTTTTTAGTCAATAGCTCCTGTCTTTGATAACCTATAGCAACACTTCTCTTGCTCACTAGTATAGGAAGGAGGGAAAAGAGAAGGCTAAATCTACTACCTTGGGCCAACAAATGGGTGTAAAAGAGTAGCTGATAAGTGTGTGTGGATGTAGAAAATCTGATTCAAAATATAATTCTGAATTGACAGCCTGCTGCAGTTCTAGTTCCCTAAAAAGCAGATACTGATCTAGAAGTTAGCATGAGGAACAGGGATTGGGCAAAGAATTCAGTTGACCTGTGATTCAGTACCAATCAAATTCTCAGGTGAGGCCCTGGGGAGTTCTGGAACTAAGATGAATGTTAAAAGCTCTCCTAACTTGCAGACTGAGGACTGAGTATTAATAGTGCTCCACTGATCAGCCATTAGAGGTGGGCTGCCTCTGGAAGGAGGTGTGACCTTGGGTGAGGCAATCCTCTTCTTTAAGGGCAGCTAAAGACTCAATTCTCCCATTCTCAGCAGCTATGGGAATTAGTCCTTCAGTCACTGAAGCCAAGTCTAGGCAATGTATCCCAGTGTCCACCCCACAGCTGCCTTCTAAAATTGATATTTTTGACAGTTCAGGTCATCCTAAAAATTTTATCCCGTGATGCTCCCTACCCTTTTTGTATATCTGCTATGAACATGCTCACGTGTGAAAACAATTCATTGACAAACTCAGCTGAAGTTGTAGAGAAAATGCACAGCCAAAAGGTACTAATGTCATGCAAACCAGGCAGTCCATTCCCCAGATAAAAGTATAATTGTAAGGAATTGACCTGCCATTAATTTTTAATATGCTATTTAATTTAGGCAGTATATCAAGAATCCTTGTTGAGTCACACAGTAAACTGAAACTTGTTAGAGGTTGCTAAATATTATACTGTTGAGGCTAATAAAGTGATTTGGTATAAATCCCTGAAGAACAGTTCTAATAAATGATGTATTATTTATTCTATTAGCATTATTTGCTCTCCAACTCCCCAGTGCTAATAATTCCAGCAGGCTTCCTTTTCTTCTACAAACAACAGATCTCAAACAATAAGGAAGAGAGACTCTGTGGCCCAAATCAGAATCAAAAGGCATAGATCCAATAAAGACTCATTCTGATGAATTTCTCATTTTTTTCCACTCTTAAATTGAGAAGGAAGGTTAAAAAAATGGCTTATTCCCAGCTATCACAATAATTACTATGCTCCACCAAGTGTCATCAAAACATTTAAATAAATAATGCCATTTCAGCATAAAGTTCTCCTCATTTGTTTCCATTTTTGAATGTGTTGGGAATGTGTCTCTTCATAGGAAAGGAGAGGGACAATTGATATATACTGCATTATAATTCCATGGCCATGCCTTTCACATACATGACCTCTCATTGACTTTGTTTTCTATTCTAATTCCAGAGGCTGTGGGAAGGGAAAAGTAATAATGTGGCTGGTTCTTGTGGATGACATTAACACCTTCACATTTTGGGACTAAGGTAAAGGTACTTTGTCACAGACCAGTTTAATGTTATCTAATTTCACTGCCACGTTCATGGTCTCAGCTGAATACAAAGACAAGGCATGCTTTGCAAGACTTCTTTAAAGATAACTATGTATATTAGATAATACATCTGAACAGTCGCACAGACTCTTTACCAGTAGGAAAATAGGTGCTCTCTAACAGAAAGACTGGAAGTCACGGGTTTTTGGATCTGTTAAGGGGCAATGGAGAATGGGCGTGGAATTATGCTCTAAGATGATTCCTTCTTTGGGCACAGTGTTCATTAATATTACACTCTCTATTCTATCCTTGCTCCTCTCTGGGGAGGCGGAAAGACATTCACAATTGCTAAATTTGTGAAGAATAAATTGGGCATTTTCAGCTGAGTTCTGCTCTTCCTTCTCTTGGGAGCTGACGGCAAGCTTCCTTGGTCACTCCAGCAGCCTGTGGAAGGAGGCCCACCAGCTCAGTGCTATCTGCAGCCATGTGAATAGCTCTAACTCTGAAACACAGCAGGAGGAAGTTGACCTGCTTGTATATATAAATAATATACTCTGACTTGGCATTTACCAAGAATAAGCTGATATTTTAAAACTCCATCTGTATTCCTTTGTTTTATCTCTGAGTTAGTTCAGAACCTGATTGTGGAAGAGGAGTGTCTTGCTCCATCTCGCACAAACATTCCCAACCTTTCCTGCTTGGGCCAGGAACCCTGAGAAATGAAACAGTAGAGTGAAATGGAAGACCAAACGTACATATGGAAAGGTTTTGGGGAAGGGTCAAGACACGACCTCAGGCCCAGGCTTTACTGTTTAGGTGGGGTGTCTTGAACTTACATTTTTCTCTTCTCTTTTTTGAGATGTACATGAGGTTAGATCCTAATTGCTAGGACATGAGGAAGAGATGTTAAACTATGAGGAACATTGTGCTTTGACTTTAGTGAATGAACATAGGCTAGAGCAGCTTTCTACACAGGCAAACAAATGGTACTTTTAGACACCGAGGGTTAAGTAAAGAGTGCTGGCCTTGGTAGAGATTTGGCTAGTCAAATTCCTGGCCACACTGGTGCCTAACAACAGACACCCACTAGGAGGCCCTCTGAAGGTTGCAAGTGCAAGTAGTTGTGGCTGAGGCAACATTCCATTGCCAAAGATACTGGCACAATGATATTTAATGTTTTACGGTGAACATGAGCAGATTCTTCTAGCATTATAGAGAGCACACATGAGGTTCTGGCTTTAAGTTTTTCATGCCATGCCTGAACAGGCTTCCAAAATTACCCCCTTTTGGGTGTTTTGAATTGTGGAGTTCAGGAAGGGAAACATACTGAATTTGGCCTTGGATTTATGAGGTTTGTCCACAAACTCATTTTGGTTCTAGACTCAGTTAATCATAATATAATATAATTAATCATAATATAATATAATCAAATATAATCATAATATAATTGTCCTAAATGACAAACATTCTCAGGGTAACAATTCTGGGGCCACAAATGTAACTTTTGTTAGGAGGGCATGGCAGCAATAACAGTGCTTCAAGAACTAATCCTGCTGCAGAAGAAAGACGCTGTGGCACTAGATGGAGTCTACACTCAGTACCAAAAGCAGCAGAAATCAAGAGGTTTTGAATACACTACTAAGTGGCTACAAAGGCATCTTAACTAAGTTCTAGTATATGGGATTGTCATTGACGTGAATTTCTCTACATTGTGTACAGACAATAATGACTCTTTTGTCACTCTCTCAGAGAGAAAGCAGTATGCACAGGGGAAGTGCCCTAGCCGGAGATTTGCAAACAGGTAATACTTCATTGCCTTCTTGCTGGAAGATTTATGGAGTTGTTGTTTCTAGGCAGTGGAGTACAGGCAACTGGAGTGGACTGACCAGAGTCTTTCTACCCTAACCTCACAGAGCACTGAATCTCTCCAACGGTCTTTGGTGAACACTGGGTCCTGGAAAAAGATTTTGTGTGGGATGATAACTCTAGGGACTACAGAAGAGTTTGTTTGCTAAATCTGGTGGGTGTGGAGGCAATGGTATAATAATATTGTTTCTTATTAATACTTTGGATTCCTTAAAGTGAGGTACATTAGAGACTTGACATTATAAATACTGAAGCCCTAAATGAAAGAACTATACTGTCCCTATTCCTCTGAGATCTCAGAAGGCAGCAGCTGAAGGAAGACCAACTCTACCAGGCATGCAGAATCTCTCTGCTGAGACTGAGCTGAATAGAAAATTTGGGAGGATAGCTTGGATGTTAATTACAACTTAGAAACTTCAAACTTCAAACACTTAATCCCACAGGGAAAATAATTTCATATCAGACTCTAATTCATTTGGATGTTACTATATTTTGACTTTAACTTGAAAAGAGATTTAATCTTTGGTGGGTTTTTTTTTTTTTTTTTTTTTTGTGTGTGTGTGATTTAATCTTTGAACTTCAGTTTTGCCCTGGGACTTTTATAATAGTGGCGGGTCTTTATATTCAGATTTGGGGTATTTCTATGGTGTTGTCATCTCCCTACTAGAGAAATTTTATACTTTCTATTTTCTTGTTGTCATTAAATCTCATTGAAGAACCTCTGGCATGCTATGGGAAAATGCAACTGGACATCATCTGGAAATGGAAACAGGATAAGGAACGCCACTTCAGCTTTGGATTGAGACTGGCCTTAAAGTTAATTTACTTAATTAAATGTACATATCCATTCCAGGGCATTCTAGAGGTATTTTACAGTTCTCCAGGGGTCCCAGGGGAATCCAAAAGGATAAGCAAAAAGAATATGGAGAACAAAATCATGATGATAAGGGAGAACTGTCTGATAATGGATGCATCCTCTCCTCTGATGGCTAAGCATGACATTACCATTTGAATATAATGGTGTAAAAGAAAAGTAATCTGTGAAATTTGGGGGTAAATGCTTACTTCCCGTTCCTGATGTTTCCTTCCATACAGGTACAGAACTACCCAATAGCCTCTTTGTGAACTTTCACTCACTCCATTCCAAGGAAAACTGAGTAAACGAACTGACTGGCAAATTAGAGAAGACTAAGCTTACGTGTGCTTACCTCCTCTCTGAGATTCTAACTGTGAGAATGAACTACTTTCAGGAAAAGAGCTTTCTCTTTAGTTTCTCTAGACGAGTTAATAGTTGGGCTTTATCCCTGCTGGGGTGGGGAGGAGTGGAAGAAAGGACAAAAAGTAAGGGAAGGCTAAAGAGGTAGGGGTGAAGGATATGCCCCAATCCTTTGTAAGCAAATCTGCCTAATTCTAGGATTTGGCATTGGCAAGCATATGAATTCCAATTTGACACTTAATATAACTATTGTTGATTCTCATCCCCTATCTATCACTTGTTGATCTATTCCCCAAATTTTTCACAACTGGGTTCAGGGAAAGGGATGCAATATACTTTAACCCTCTTGAAGACTCCCAGTAGGATCAGGGCTGACTTCTATATTTGCTAGTCGTGTGATCTTACCATGTCTCTAAAACCTAGTAATGCTTGTAAAACTAAAAATGCATAACCTACTTTACTGCATGGAAAGTGAATATTAGACAAAATTTAGGGGATTACTAAATAGGCATAATTTCAGATTTGTGGACAAATGGGCTTGCTAACACATCACCACAAAAAAAGAAAGATTCATCCAGTCTCCAGCAGAGTTGGTCATTTGCAGGCCCTCTCATAGAGGATGAAATCACCTCAGAATCATCTCTGTGGGCAGGCTAATAGACCAGAGTGAAGATCAAGGGACAAGCCAAGCCTGTTCATTTCCTTCCTGCAAACCCACCAGCCAAGGAAAAGCCTTGTTGCTCTAGGGAAGCATGAGTGAGGATCACATGGAGCATAGGTGGCCAGGAAGGTTATTCTAATGGAAATTCTTTCACATGGAAACAGAAGAGGAGATTAAATATTACCATCAATGATATATAGATACTGAATATGTATATTAAATGAAGGAAAATGCTTTTTTAAGATGATTCAATGCAAATATTTGAAACTTTAGTACTAGAGGATTCAGGCTTATCATCCTGTGAAAATTTCTTGGCTGTGTTACATGAAGAGATTAGAACTTTTCAATCACACTAAATAAAAGGAAATATAATATCAGTGTGAATTTCCTTTGATTCCTGTATTTTTTGGGGATAGGAATAAAAAGACTGATGTATTACTTCGTGTCTAATCTAATTACTAGAGAGGATATTTAAAATTAATGAGTTAATGTTTAACCGAATTGTAGACATAGTAAATGAGTTTTGGGGTTTGTTGCTGTTGTTGTTGTTGTTTTTGATAGAGAATGGCCTCCCCATCCCTGAAAGCAAATGCAATTCTAGGCAAAACAGATTCATCTGTTTACTGCAATTTGTATTTTTAAGTGAATCATTTGTAGAAGAATATAGAGCAGAACAGAACTTAACTAAAGTTGGATTGTTTTAGACTGGATTCCAGGAAGACTGTACCATATGATGGTCCACCTGAATAGATAAGGAAAATGAGGCCACAGGATTATGTAATTTGCCTAAGGTCAGTCCCCTTAGTAGAGGAAGCTTCAGAGAAGGTATCCAGATTCACCAACACAGCAACACACTCTTCCCTCTGTGCAGCCTCTGAGAATTTGCTCTGTTCTGAAGCAATGTTCTCATTTGTTTGTTACTAGTTTTATTTTTATCCATAGACTCTTCACCTTTACTTAGTTCTATGAAATCCCCAATGGAGGATTTCACTCATATATGGAATTTAAGAAACAAAACAAAAAATCAAAGGGGATAAAGAGAGAGACAACTGAAGAAACAGATTCTTAACCATAGAGAACAAACTGATGGTTATCAGAGGGGAGGTGAGTAGGTAGTTGGGTGAAATAGGTGATAGGGATTAAGGAGCACACCTGTCCTGATGAGCACTGGGTTTTGTATGTAAGTTTTTTTAAACAATATTTTAAACATTTTTTTCATTTTTAAGAGACAGAGATAGAACATGAGTGGGGGAGGAGCAGAGAGAGAGGGAGACACAGAAGTTGAAGCAGCTCCAGGCTCTGAGCTGTCAGCACAGAGCCCAATGGAGGCTCAAACCCATGAACTATTAGATCATGACCTGAGCCAAAGTCGGACGCTTAACCGACTGAGCCACACAGGTGCCCCCAAAATCACTAAACTGTACCCCTGACACTGATATTATATTGTATATTAACTGGAATTTAAATAAAAGCTTTAAAAAAAAAAAAAAAAGAAATCCGTTGAAGGAAGGAGAAAGGCCTAACCAGGTTCAGCCACTCTCATTTACTGATAGAAGTCACCTCAGTATGAGAAAAGAAGATATTACTCCAAAGATAGGAGACCCTAAAATTATCATTCAGTAGTTCAAATGCATTTTTTAAAACTTTACATAAAAGTTTAAACATGTCGGATGAATGGATCAAGAAGATGTGGTTTATCTATATACATGGCAATGAGAAAGAATGAAATCTGACCATGTGTAGCAACATGGATGGACCTTGAGGGTGTTATGCTGAGTGAAATAAGTCAGGCAGAGAAAGATAAATATCATATGTGTGCACGTATAGGAGGATTAGGAGGAGCTTAACAGAGGACCAAGGGGGAGAAGAAGGGCAGAAATGGTGGGGGAAAGGGGGAGAGGCAAACCATGAGAGACTCTTGAATGCTGACAAAAACTGAGGACTGGTAGATGTGGGGGGGAGGAGGGATGGGCATGGAGGAGGGCACTTGTGGGGATGAGCACACTGGGTGTTATATGGAAACTAATTTGATAATAAACTATTTAAAAAAAAAATAAATGTAAATATAATTAAAAAAAAGTTTAAACATGTGCCAAAGAAGAATAATATAGAATAATATAAAGAACTCCTGTGTGCCCATCACTCAGTTTCCATCATTACCAACGCATGGCCAATCTTATTTCATCTACGTCCCTTACTGGGGTTACTTTGAAGCAAAGCTTAGCTATAAAAGCATTTTCAGTATGTATCTCTAAAGGATAAGGACTCTTCCCTTTTTTTTTTTTTAACACAATCACAATCACACAATCACACTTAGAATGTTAACAAAAATTGCTTAAAACTATCAAATTACTTGATTGTTTCATACATTACTTTAATTGTTTGTTAAGTTTAATCAAGATCAAAATAAGATCTATCGCAACTAGTCACCTCTCTTCCAAACTACTGAGTTTCCTCCTTCTCTTGAAATACTTTTCTTTAAAAGATTGAGTCATTTGTCCTGAAACATTTCTTATATCCCAGAACTTGCTGATTGCCTCTCACGCTTAATATGTTGCTCTGTCATCTCTATTTTCTGTAACATGGCAGTTAGATTTCCAAGATCAAATTCAGGTCTGAGTTTTGGCAAGAATGCGTCATAGGTCACAGTGTAAAGTTTCATAGAAGGCAGATAAAATTTCACGTCTCATTTAGAGACAGTAGAGTTACTAATGGTCATAGCCTAGATCTATTCTATTCTAATTCTATAATTTTCCTTAATTAATTCAAATACTTAAATACAAAAATTTCTCAAGATTTGCTTACCCTGAGACACAGATTGTACAGGAAAAGCAGAACGACTGTTGGATTCATCCCTGTTATGTTACAGTTATCTGTAGTTGCCTAACAAAAGAGTCCAAACTTAGTGCCTTAAAATAACAGACATACAGATGGCCAACAGACACTGAAAAGATGGTCCTCATCATCAATCATCAGGAAAATGCAAATCAAAACCATAATGAGATATCACCTCATACCAGTCAAACTGGCTAATACCAAAAGACAAGCTATAAGAAGTGTTGAGGATGTGGAGAAAAGGGAACCCTCATGCACTGGTGGTAGGAATGTAAATTGGCACAACTATTGTGGAAAATAGCATGGGGTTTTCTAAAAAAGGAAGAATTGAAGGGGAACCTGGGTGGCTCAGTTGGTTGAGGGATTGACTTCAGCTCAGGTCATGATCTCATGGTTCATGGTTTGAGCCCCATGTCTGGCTTTGTACTGACAGTATAGAATCTGTTTTAGGTTCTCTTTCTCCCTCTCTCTTTGCCACTCCCCAGCTTGTGCTCTCCCTCTCTCAAAAATAAATAAATGTTAAACATTTTTAAAAATTAAAAGAAGTGAAAAATGGAAATAACATACTAGTATAGTAATGCCACTACTGGGTATTTACACAAAGAAAATGAAAACACTAACTTCAAAAGATAGATGCATCGCTATGCCTATTGCAGCATTATTTACAATAGCTAAGATATGGAAGCCACCCAACCAGTCATCAATAGATGAATGGATCAAAAAGATGTGGTGTGTGTACATATATATGTGTATATATAATATATATGTTATATATTATATTATATTAAACATTATATATAATATATATAATGAAATATTAATGACCCAAAAAAGGAATGAGATCTTGCCATTTGTGACAACATGGGTGGATCTAGATGGTATTATGCTAAGCAAAATAAATCAGAGAAAGACAAACACCATAATTTCACTTATAGGTGGAGTTAAAATCAAACAAGCCCAAGGGGTAGATTTGGAAGGATGGGGAAATAGGCAAAAGGGATTAAGAGGTACAAAGTTCCAGTTACAAACTAAATAAGTCGGGGATGAAAAATAGAGCATAAGGAATATAGTCAATAGTACTTTAACAACAGTGTTTGGTGACAGATGGCAACAACACTTATTGTGGTGAGCATTACCTTAAGTACAGAATTATCAAGTCACTGTGTAGTACACCCGAAACTAATATAACATTGTATTCCAACTATATTTCAATAAAAAATAAATAATATTATTATCTGTCACAGTTCTAGGAGTTGGCTATACTCAGCTCATTGAATCACATTTGGAATTTCTCATGTGATTGTAATCACACAGTGATCGGGGCTGTGTGATTCTCACAGCCCATGCATGGTGGCTAATGATGCACTGGGACCTCAGATAGGCCTGCCTGCTGGAAACACCTATGCATGTCCACTTCATTCGGTCTGGGCTTTCTCTAACATGGTGGTTGCTTTCTAATAATAGCTGTATCATTTTTTATGATCTATCCTTAGAAATCACAGACCATAGACACATACCCATCAAATTGGGCAGAGGGAACATGGATCTCACATCTCAACAGAAGGAATGTCTGCCATATAGTAAGAAGATCACAGGAATGATAGCTTTTGTTGACATCCTTTTGGAAAAAATAATTTGCTACACTGTATCAGTTTTAGTGGTAATTAGCTGTTCTAGCGTTCACCAAAGTTGATCAAATCACTTGTTATTATCATTACTAACTTATGGAAGTAAATACATTTGATGCATTCTAATCCATTTCAGTTTTGCTTTTATTTATGTGTATATTCATTGATCTTTGGCAAGTGAGAGCCTCCTTAAATGGACACGTCACTTCTTTCAATACAATAACACTAGCTTTTGAAAATCACTTTGTTTTCAGACATGACGTGACATTTCAAGCTTATCTTGAACGGTTCTTATCCTGGAACAGGAATAAGCTATTTCCCCAAAAATTTCAGTTTTGTTGGTTGGTTGGTTTGATTTTAGGTAGAATACAATTTCCTTCTGGTATCTCAAATTCAAATTGGAAACTACAGTTTTTACTAATCTCATTGATCTTCTATTTCTAGCTCATTTTTCTCATATCAAAAATCCTCATTCCCAAAAATATAAATATAATTACGTATGTTTTATTTTACAAATACACCAATCTCAAAATAAACACCAACAAAATTACTAAAACTCATTTTCATACTCAAATTTCTTTTTCTCAAATTTTTATTTCCTGATTATGTCTCATAAAAGATGTATAATCAACTCCTGTGTTTTTAAGTCACTTAAAATAACTCTTCTTGGTGATTATGTCACCATCTCCATACAGAGTTAGGTTCATACACTTTGTCATTTTAGGAATTGCATTTTTAAAGTTTAATTTAACTAGTGGTGTAAAATATTTACACAGTGCTAAAATCAAATCTGACCAAGAAGTTATACTGAAGGAAGACTAACGTTTATTCCTATCCCTTCTGTTGTCTCCATCTTCCTCCCAATGAGAACTTTTTTTTTTCAGTATTGGGTTTATATTTTTAATATGAGGAGATACAATATGTATTTTTTAATTTCATCCTCTTTTGTAGATAAGTAGATATGCGTAATACATGCCTTCTCCTTTTTTCCTACTAAAGAATAAATTTGGGGGTCACTGCACAGTAACATACAAAAATATTCCTTTTCTTTTACAACTGCATAAACCTTTGTTTGACTGCACCATTGTTTATTCAACTGAAACCCTACTGAGGCCATCTGGGTTGTTTCCAGTCTTTTGTTATTACAAAAAGGTCTGCTGTGAATAGCCTAACAACCATGTGTTGTTTTGCATTTCTGCCAGTGTTTAAGAACAGATCACTAGAAATAGAAGCTTACATTCATATGCAATTTTTTTGGATAGTGCCAAGTTTCCTTTTGTAGGTAATGCAATAGTTAACTTTTCCAGCAGCAATACAGGAGACTGCTTATTTTCCATGGCCTTACCAAAAATATCATGTCAAACTTTTCCTTTTTTTTTTTTTTTTGACAATCTGATAGGCTTTATTTTATTTTACTAAAAAAATTTCTTTAACATTTACTTACTTTTGACAGATAGCATGAGTGGGGAAGGAACAGAGAAAGAGGAAGACACAGAATCCAAATCAGCTTCCAGACTCTGAGCTGTCCACACAGAGCCACACACGCGGGCCTGGAAGCCATGAACCATGAGATCGTGACCCAAGCCGGAGTCAGATGCTTAACCAACTGAGCCACCTACGTGTCCCAGGTTTTTAAAAAAGATTTTAAACTGTCTTGTGTTTCAAAGAGGCACATTTAAATATTGAAGAAGTTCCTGTCTTAACTAAAAGGAATTCAATTTAAAAAAAGACAAATAATTGTCTACTTCGTTCCATGACTATTCAGCAGCAAGCATTGTGTTGTGTTTCGTTGCACACTGTTTAATTAAACACATATCCATGGTCTTCTGCAGTTAACAGAACAGGAAAAGAACCTGTTTCTAGGACACATTTGACTGGAATTTATCCTCCTATATACACCTTGTCAGACAACTCCTAGTTTGAGATATTTCTTAGTAAAACTAGGTTGACCCTGGGCCAGTGGCTAAATCGGCTGATTGTCAACCAGCCTCAGGGGGTGTGACCTCATCCCCGCCTGGTACACCTCTGAATCAGTATGCTGGATCCACACGAAGGGACTTAACAACCTGACCAGCCAGCCCATAGCCTTATCCTGACAAGTTAATTTTCTCCCATTTTACTACTTAACCTTCTTATAACCCCAATCTTTGCTGGGTTTAATGATCAGGAGTTTGGTGACCCCATAGGGATACAGCTTCTCTACCTAGTTTGTCTTCCATTTTTAATGAATGAAGAGAGAGGGAAGAACAAGGAGAAGTAAAAGAAAGCAAATATTTTTATCACATGGATTTTTAGTTATTCAGCCAGTCATGCATGTTTGCACAGTGATAGTAGAGACTCCCAATTTGAATATAGTTTCTATTTATAATTAACCCAGAAGTTGAAAAAGAAAATGTTTTCCCTTCCTATTCTCTACCCTTGCTTTTTGCCTGGTGTTGATTATTCCCCCTTTTCTACTCTTCTGTTCCCAATTAAACTCAGGCAAGGATCTCCTTTTTATTTTGTACTTTATTTTATTTTTTAACTATTGGACGGTATACTAGCTGAAGGAGGACAAGTTGAGTCAGGTCTTTAACTGTTTAAAACAATAGAGGGCAATTTGTTCAGGTATTAGCTATTTCAGGTTACTCTTAAAATAGGGACTTCCTTTAAATAGGCTTTCAGGAGATACGCATGTCCATAATTTAAGAAACTGGAATTGGACGGGGCGCCCGGGTGGCTTAGTCGGTTAAGCATCCGACTTTCGCTTAGGTCATGATCTCGCGGTTCGTGGGTTCGAGCCCCGCATCGGGCTCTGTGCTGACTGCCAGCTCAGAGCCTGGAGCCTGTTTCAGTCTGTGACTCCCTCTCTCTCTGACCCTCCCCTGCTCACGCTGTCTCTCTCTCTCTCTCTCCTAGAAATAAAAAAAAAAATATATATTAAAAAAAAAAAAAAAGAAACTGGAATTGGAGATGGAAAATGCATTAGCAACTTATTCATAATTCTTATTAGATTCTAGGCTTAGAATTTAATGCTATTGTCCTAGGATTACAGTCTCTTTTTATCATATGTCATGTGACTTTTTGCTTGAATTATAGCAGCTATAAATGAATCCAAATAGAAGAATGTCAACTAAAGTATCCCAAACATGTGTATGTGTGTGTGTATACACACACACACACACACACACACACACACCATTTGTTGGTATGGGAAAGAGTTGGCTTATGTCTTACAAACATACCTTGTTCTGAAACCTTAATTAATGATCAAAAAAAAAAAAGAGCAACCACATACTGTATTCTGAAATTCTCAAAATTAATTGAACAAAAATTTAATTTTCCACAGTTTCATTGGCAAATACTGGTCAACTAGTCACTTTCAAGAACTATCATCTACCATGTTATTTTATCAACAGAAAACTGACACATTAATACACATGCCTTTGAGGATGGCATAAAATAGAGAGTTGGATTTTACTGTTAGGTTTTCCAGGATTTGAAAAATGTATGTATAGCCTGACTAAGGAGAAACAGCTTTATTTAGCCAGAAAGAAGTCATGGAGAGCAGTATCAGTCAGGTGTCGGTTATATGCCCTACAGTTTCTTGCTGACTAGAGTCATAAAGAGAATTTTATCTGCTCAAATCTCTCTCCTCACAAGATCAACTGAGAGACACAGTGTCGATTAAGAACTCATTTAGT
This sequence comes from Proteles cristata cristata, assembly GCA_017311185.1. Taxonomy (NCBI): domain Eukaryota; kingdom Metazoa; phylum Chordata; class Mammalia; order Carnivora; family Hyaenidae; genus Proteles; species Proteles cristata. The sequence continues at coordinate 216,204 of JAESUZ010002605.1, forward strand.
TTGTAAATTATTTCCCACATATCTAAAAATGCTTGTGGATTATAACTCACTTCAAAACAAACTACTTCTTTTTTACACCCTTTTACCCTCTCCTCCACCCTGACAAACTTACATATAGACACAAAGTATCACTGAGTCTAGCTAGAAGCAATGCCCTTGAAATAAATTGCAAGCTTTGGGCTTTATGCTGTAAAAGTAAAGGAAACAAAAGGAAAAAAAGTTACTTTGGTCACTGAGGAAATAGACAGTTTTCACAAAGATAAGAAACCATAAAGAATGGGAATACTCAAGCTTTTGAACCAGGGCTATCTCTGCCCATCATATTAAGAATTTGTCTAACACACACTTAAGCAGATGCTAAAGTCTGTCTACCTACTCTAGGTTATGACAAGCTAAGGGACTGGAGCAGCAGCACTTGTGAAATGACCTTCCTAAAATGGTGACAATCTCAACTTAACATTGTCACCATGGGAGTAGCTGAAAACGTGGAAATAATTTCTCTCAGGAAATCTATATCTCAAAATCTTTGCATTTCTCCTGTCTACCTTCTGTACCTTGCAATTAACAGACACTTAGGATGAATTTGGGTACTTGATTTTTTTTATTTTTAAAGGGAAGAGTGAACTCTTGTTATAATAACTCAAGCAGAAATGAAACACTTGTAGACAAAAAGTGTATTTAGATGAAATATATTCAATATTATAATACTGAATCAAGAATAATAATATTCTTCACGTCATTGGATATATAAAATGATACAGAAGATGTATCAAGAAGAGATCAGGTATTTGGAGTGGGGCTTTCATGGAGAGCTCTTGGTTGATGGCATAATAATGAAAGTGATTTACTGAAAGCACTTTAATTCAAATATATACATCCAAATGTACAGATTCCTCTAATAAATATTCAGAAGATTTAATTTAACGTAATTTCAATGCTTTGTAAATGTAGTTAATGAAGTTCCTAACTATGAATCCATTTCATCTATATGTGAATAATAATAACTTATATTTTTGAGGATTCCTATGTTTTCTACAAAGCACTCATTTCTTCACATGCATTATCTCAATTTTATTCACCTGTCTTTTATTCTTTTCCTCTTCTCTTCCTAAAAGCATAATATAGGTTCGCTCTCCAGGAAAAAGATTACTCTCTATACAGGACAGAGCAAATTTGGCAGATTTGTAGCTCATAAAAAGATTAAATCACTTAAATTCAAAGGTTATTTAAAGCCTAGCATGATTCAGGGTATTGCAATAAAAGAAGCTAGCAGATGGATAAAAGAGGTAGTGATGTCTAAGCATAAGGAATAACCCAAAAAGTCATAGTAACTTTTCTATAGTCCAACTAATCTTATTACTTTATATATATGTAAACATATATAAATATATATCCATCCTAAATTTTCTACTTAAAGCATAATCTGTTTTTATACTGTTGATCTTTTGCTTTGTATGAAAGAGTAATATCGTTCTTGCAAATTGTGATAATTTGTTACACTAGGTATCTAAAGATTTTTACATGCAAATTTGTGTTAAATGACATCTATACTTTTGTTCTAGGTAACATTCCATTCAATCCTCTTCAAGTATTACTTTTGCCCAAATGTTTACTTTTCTTTATGACAAATTTCTTCAGTTTATCTACCTATGCTTCCTTCTTTCTTTGAGAGAGAGAGAGAGAGAGAGAGAGAACATACAAGTTGGGTAGAGAAGTAGAGGGAGCTAGAGACAGTCTCAAGCAGGCTCATTGCTCAGCATGAAGCTTGATGCAGGGCATGATCCTAGGACCTTGGGGTTATGATGTGAATGGAAACCAAGAGTTCAACACTCAATCGATTGAGACACTAGGTGTTCCTGTCTACCTATGTTTCCTGATTATCCAGCAGATTCTAACAGGTGGCTCTCACCATAAAGTATAAGTAAATTAGTAATTTATACTAACTGCTTTTTTGTTTAAAAAATACTAATAAAACTGATCCAACATGTTAAAATTGGCTCATTATTATGTTTTGTATACCTATTTGGTTAGAAGTTTTTGTTATGAAAATATCTACCCTTAAAATTGCTTGGATCATCCAGTCTTTACAATCTCATCTTAATATGTGTGAAGGAGAAAACAAGTCTTTTGTCACCTCATAGGCTGTGCCTCTTATAAAACCCTGAGGATAAAATTCAATGGAGCATCTGGTACAGATGAAAGTTTCTGTAAAGTAATGGATGCTTTTGTTCCTCTTTTGTTATAAAAAGGTCATGCTTATTTGCAGAGGGAATTATTTTATATTCATTGTACCATTAAGCATGTTTGAAAGATAAGAGGCTATTAGTGTCCCTAAATGCTTCAAAAATTCAATGGGATAACCATCCTGCTCAGTACCTTTTCCATTAGGCATGATACAAGCAGTTACATACAGTATTTCACCCTAAAATGGGCAGTCTACATCCTGAGAACATTATGTGACAAGACGGGCAAAGCATAATTTATGCTGCTCAAGAACGTTTTTATTTGGTTTGATTAAGTTGGACTCTCATTTGTACAATTTAATCAAATATTTTAAAGAAGGATTCATTTTCTCAAGTCAGCAGTTATGTCACTAAGCTGGCCCCTGAATGCTTGGTTTGTTGACTTTCCAATAATGATCCAGCTAGCCAATCTGGACCCTTCTTTGCCTGTCAATTTAGTGTATCTTTATCTCTTTCAGGGGGAGACTATATGTTAACAGCAAATACTCTTGAACAGCAAATTTTCGCTTTTAATGTATTTGCTAAATAGGCTCTATACTATTTCTTCCAGTCAGAAAGGTTTTTTATTGTAATATATTTTCTTCTGTCTTTTCAGATAAAGATTTAAACAAAAATAAAGAAAACCATTTTAAAATTCCAACAATCCCAAAAAACATTCTTCCTCTAAATATCTTATCTACTCAGGGTATGAGGGGCAAGTTTATCTTGGTCTAACTCCAAATTAAATTCCTAACTTTTTAAAATGTACTCTAACGTAGTGGTGTACTTATCAATCCATCACTTGGTGCATCTGCTTAGATATGGGCAGGTGGCCTCCTCAGAAAGACCATTAGATAATGGTAATGATTGCAATTAGATGCTAATGATTGTGGTCATTTACAACATGCAGAGTCATTCATATAAATGGTTTTTTTATAAGTATGGCATGGGGTTGGTAGGGAATCAAAAGATACTTCTTTCCTAGTTTACTTCTTTTTAGGTTGCAGTTGCTCTAAGTAGTTGAGATGAGTTAGTCCTGGGTTTGGAGAAGTTTCTGGCATCTTCCTATTTAATGAGGCAAATGATGTAATTCTTTTCAGGGTGGCAGGGGACTTGTACCAAATTCACTATATATGTCCACCTCTCATCCAAGGCTGTACCACATGCCTGCTTCCTGGTTGGCTGAGGGGCCCCAGTGACTGCTCAAGCTGTTCTCCTGGTCAGAAAGCCCTGGCAATCACAAACACTTCATCTCTTGGCAACACTACAGCCTCAACCTCTTCAGGGGTGAGGTCTGATCGTCTCTACCACACGGTCTCTGGTTTCTACAACAGCTTCCCTGAGAGTCTATATAAAACAAATTATATGTGCAGACAGGTTAACATCATGTGGGTCAGACTTTGGCCAATCAGAGACAAGAGACAGGAAGGAGGAGGAGCCAGCAAGTAAATTTCACTCTTTTTTCTTGCAAGACTTCACCTGTGACCCAGGAACTAATTGTGTTTTCTTGAAAAGCTGTGGCCAGTCTGGCATTGCCCTACTGTGTCTTTGTGTTCTCTTTCTTTATCATTTCCCTTTTCCCCTCTTTCTGCTTCCCTGCGATGGCATCCTCAATAAAATCTTAGCATAGAATAAACTATTTCTAAGAAACTCAGGTAGGAACAGAACTCTTAAGTAACTGTTCACATGTATTTCCATTTGCTTATCCTAGAAACTGTGACATTTACCTTTTCCTAAAATGACCAACCCCAATCTCTAGCTCTTCTCATCAGAGATAAAACTGACTAACTGGCATTCCAATGATTGGCTATTATCTAGTTGCCACACTTTCAGAATGAACGCCAGGGAAATAGCGCTTAACCAGAGGGTTGTTTTTAATATATCACATATTTATTAATTTATAGCATGGCTAGGTTACCCAGATTATATTTTATTTTGAAAAGTACAATATAAATTTTAAAATGAGCTATAATACTCTCGTGTGAAATCTAAAAGATACAGAGCATTCTGACTCATGAATCGTGAATTCACAGGGCATTTGCCTCATATGAATCAATCCCATAACATGTACTTTAGAAATATGTCAGTGTTTCTTCTTTAAATAAAATATGTGTTTTGCAAAGGATTTTCACTTACAAGATCTACATAATTAACATGAGACATAGATAAGATACATATTAATGTTGTTACTCCTAACAGTTTACTTAAGGTTAAGCTGCAGCTCAGAGTGGTTTATTGAGTTTCCAGAGTTAGCAAGTAGCAAAAATAAGATACAAAATTAGTTTTATTTTGGACCCTTTGCTCTTTATATGCTGTCATGCTGCCTTAACTCACTAAATAGGGAGAAGGAGTATACCATTCTAAAGAGTAATTTGGACATAACAAGATGCCTGAATAGAAATATATTGTATACCTGCAAAAAAATGAGATTTTCTCACGAACGCAACAGATAACATTATTTTAGACTCACACAAGTGTATGCAAATTTAATTTCTGTGTTTTCCCCCTAACATATGAGAGAACATATTTTAAGAAAGTCTGCAGTGAATTCCTGGGTAATGTCTCCTTTGGTGATATCATCTAGCTGACAACACTGTGTAAATGTAAAATGATTTGCTTCAGAGAGAAGTCCTTAAGGGTTCCCTACATTTCAGCTGAATTCAATCCTTGGGCAGATACTGAACCAGTGACTTCTAAGATTATATTTGGGAGAAAATACATATTAAGTAAACATTTGTTTACATTTGAAAAATGACAAGAAATTGGAACAAACAGGCACTTTTCTGAACACAAAAGTTCATGCTGGGAATCCTCAACCAATAAATTTACTTAACTTTTTTATCATCTAAGAAGGAATTACACAGAGAAATTTATGAGTTTTCAGATTCCTATAAAGCCCTTCCAGGTGGTCAAATATGAATCAGTAAGGAAGAGGCAAGAAGCCATGAAAGCATGTGCATGTCAGTTTGGGCAAAATTAAAACACTATGTTCTTGGAAAATTGACCAAAAGGATTAGAAGGATTGATTTTGTACTATCCGTTATGTTTCATACTGAACCTTCATTGTAAACTATTCTCAGAAGATGTAAGACCACTGTGCTGTTGAGGTATAAACAAATAAATACTAGGTTTTATCCAGAAGGAAACAAAGATACAAGAAATCCCAGATCCTTAGAGAAACCCCCCGTCCCCACCGAGACATCTATGTTGACTTCTTCCTGAAATTTTGCTCCCCTTTCCTAGGAAAGTACACAATCTAGTTTATATATTCAGAAAATCACTTTTAGCAGAGGAATAGATTAATTTTCAATACAGAAAATGAAATCGGAGAGATATATTTACCAACTCACAAAGTGTATTACTTTGCAGAAGATAAACTTTTTGACCAAGTCCTAGATCTTAGAAGTTAAAAGCATCCATTAGAAAAACAGTTTTGCTATCAATGTATGGTGATTCTACTTTAAGGGTTATAATCATCAAAACTGGGGTAAATCAAAACTTAAAAAAGGTGCCATCTATAAAAATTATCACCAAGCTCTGGGGATCATCACAATCTTTCCCTCATAACCTCAAGGATCAGCTATTCTTTCTGACAGTAATAAAATCTCAGGCACCAGAAACTATCCTCCAACAAATGAAACATGGCTTTGGATTCTAGAAAAGCAGAGGCATGTAGCTATTATGGGGCTGATTTATTCTTATCCACATTGAGTACTGGTGCCTCAGAGGCTGAGTTATTGTTGAAAATATTCTAATTTCTTAAAATGAGTGGATACATGGTCATAAAAAGATATAAAACATTAAATTTTGTATATTAACTATTCCCAGAAGGAGTAAATAACACATTAGGGAATAAACTTTAGATTTTAAAATATCCAGGGAACCTGGGTGGCTCAGTTAATTTAGCATCTGACTCTTGATTTCTGATCAGGTCATGATCCCAGAATCTTGGGATCGAGTTCCATGTTTGGTATGGAGTCTGCTTAAGATTCTCTCTCTCCTTTTCCTCTGCCCCTCCTCATGTATTCACATGTACATGCTCTGTCTCTTCACCCCCAAAATGAGTTTAAAATATCTCAATAATTCTTCATATGCACATGCATTTTAATAAGCACAAATGTCAATATCTATGTTGCTTCTAAAAGTAGATTGAAAAAATTATCAAACAATGGCATAAGCTAAAAGATAGAGGCTAAAAATTTTGATAGATGCTTATAGAATAAGATACTAAGGTTTTCACTTGAACACTCTTCACAAAGAGCCTTCTGCATGCTGTATATGCTTAAGAAGTGAGTATAAACTTAGCTTACAAAGAGAGTGCTACTTTCTAACTGCCAAGGTAATAGGCTTCCTATACCCTTATGGCATCAGATCACTTCTGAAGAATTGTTTCCTGTCTGGGATGCTATATTTTATGAAGGACATTTCTTTTCTATAATGAATTCCAAGAAATGCAGTTGTGAGAAAACCGTGAGAGTGCGAGGTTATTTTAAAAAGCAATGCACTTGTTTATTAAGTGTTCCTCAACAGTGACAGGCATTGGGCTAGGCCCTGGCTCCACCGCTTATCACTCTGAAAAGCAGAGAAGGGTTAATTATACCCATTTCTTCCACTATAAAATTAGGACATCAATGGTATGTGTTAAATATGAAGGATCATTAGAAGGTTGCATGAAGTAAACCTCCTCTACCATGCAGAACACTGTCTAGCATATATTTAACTCTAAGATTTTCTACAAGGCAACTATACAAGGAAGAGACAACTTGTTAAAGGAAAAAAATGAGACAAAATAGCTATAGACTACTTTTTGTTGGACTGCTATGTAGGACAGCTAGTTAATATTATGAGTGATATAAAGACAGAACAAGGATCACATGATGGCTTTTTGAAACAGGTGTAATACAACATAAAGAAGAATAACATTCTAAAACCTAGGTCTCTCCAGAAATGGGAAGTTAGGACATGCTTATCCAACCAAGGTTGCTACCAGGGCGCATCCAAACATGATTTAGAAGACTGTTGGCCAGAGAGGTTACAGGAGCTACTTCTGCTTAAGAAGTCTGAATTGCCGTATGACTAATGCACATTTGTTTTTCCAAATTCATTACAAATTCTTTTTTTAATGTTTATTTATTTATTTTTGAAAGAGAGAGATAGAGAGAGAAAGCAGGGGAGGGGCAGAGACAGAGAGAGGGAAGCAGAGAATCCCAAGCAGGCTCTGCGCTGTCAGTACAGAACCCAATGTGAAGCCTGAACTCACAAACCATGAGATCATGACCTGAGCTGAAATCAAGAGTGAGACATTTAACACACTGAGCCACCTAGGAGCCTCCAAATTCTTTTGAAAGAAAGAAAAACATCTTATTTTTATATATTCTATATAAAAGTAGTATTTAAGAAAAATAAACACCTGTTAAAGACTCAATTTGAATGATAAGCAGAGATTACAATGGTTACTTTAGTTAATAGAACAACAGTCTGATGAAAGAGGTCATCACTATATTTTATCTATTCCAAATAAACGTATTTTTCATATGTTAACATTTCTGAAATGGAGATGCCTCTCAATGGTATCATAATTTGTGGGCTTTTTCTTTACCTGTGGTACATAAAATAATGGTATATTTTACAATGACAGTTATCTTAGATTTGATGAAATACACTATTTTGTGCATCTATTATGTACCAGGTAGTAAATGCTTTACTTGCATTATCTCACCGAATTATCATAATAACCCTTAGGTGGTTATTGTTATCACTACTCAACAGGTCTGGTTTAGAGAGGTAAGAAAAATGCTATGATCAGTCACAGAGCTAGTAAAAATGGAGACAGACTTCAACCGAGATTTGTGTGATTATAAAGTTCATGCTGTTAGCCAGTTCACTAACATGCTTTTCTAAGAAAGGTTTGGATAAAGATTTTTTTTCAAGGAGAAAAACTGTTAAAGTCTCAAAGATGCTTCTATTCATTTACTAATGCTTCTCACGCTCCTTGTATCTCTCTCTGCTGGGTCAGATCCTGCAGCTTCAGAGCGGATGGCCACTGGGAGCAGCTGGGTCATTTAGTGTTGATTCCCAGAGCTAATCCAACATTAAAACACAATTGAATGTGGAGGCGACTCTAAGAAGCCAGAGCGCTGTTGAAGAAAATTGTCTTCTTTTTTAAAGTGGGATAGGATATTTGTTCAATTCCTTTTGACAATATTTTATTTAGTATAGTCTAAAATTCCTGAAGGTAATCTCTAGGGGAAAAAATACTTCCCAAATGTATATACTTTTATATCTTAAGAAAATAACTTTGTTATAGTCTAAAAATTGCCAAACTGACAACATGATTTTTAAGATAGAATTTTTAAATTAACTAGAAAGGTCTTTCAAAAACTATTTATATTAGCTTGACAATTTTTGATTATGAAATTTCAATATTTCGAGAAATATATTTAAATAACAACAGAGGCAACAGGATTGGTTATGAAGTTCCTCTTTAAATTCCCTTAATATTTGCCACTGTACAGACTAAAATATAATCTTATTTTTATAGCAATTTCAATATCAAACTGAGGCAATAATAAACTAAGTTAGAGTTAGGACCAAAATGAAGAGTTCAGGAAAAAATTTACAGTAAGTGTGGGACTAATAAAAATCTATTTGTGAAGGTACAAAATATCAAATGCTATTTTAACATGCATAATCATTATATTCTGGGTTGCTCCCAAATTACACTTTAAGACATATTAAAGGGCTTTAATAGCAATTCAATATGAAGTGAACAAAAAAATACAACATAGTCAATTTTAGTGGTCTTATCCTCACTTTAGCTACTCAGGATGAGATGTGTGCTATTAAAATGCTAAAAAATCTTGGAAAAAGTACTGAGTATTGAACATGTATTTCTTTACTCCATGATTCCTGCCTAAACTAAGTTTTACTCTTTCAATTTAATTCATGTCAAGTCCTCATTTAGGAGCCTTTTCTTTCATGGATCCTTCCTAATTTCTGGTATCCAGAGTGAAGTCAAGTTTTTTTTTTTTTGGGGGGGGTACCAAATTACTTTATTTGAAGGAATGGTACAAATGAAGTTAAGTAGATGTTTTGGTACAACTTATAGAAAAGGGAAAGGTAACCCCAACATGCATGCACTGCCTCGGTGACCAGAGAAGTCACCCACGGGAGGACAGCCTAAGGCTTAGCTCTCGTTATCACTGTTTCCCAAGGTGTGCTTGTCGAAGAGGTACTCTGCCATGCCAGATTCAGGGGCCCCCATCTTGCGCAGGTTGGTTACGTGGTCACCCAATTCTTTGATGGATTTCACCTGCTCATTCAGGTACTGTGTCTCGATGAAGTCGCACAAATGGGGGTCGTTTTTGTCAGTGGCCAGCTTGTGCAGTTCCAGTAGTGACTGATTCACACTCTTTTCCAAGTGTAACGCACACTCCATTGCGTTCAGCCCGTTCTCCCAATCATCACGGTCTGGTTTCTTGATATCCTGGAGGAAGATCCGGCCACCTCGTTGGTTCTGCAGTTTCATCAGCTTTTCGGCATGTTCCCTCTCCTCATGAGATTGGTGAAGGAAGTATTTGGCAAAGTTCTTCAAAGCCACATCATCACGGTCAAAATAGTAAAAACGGTCATCCATTTTTAATAAATTAAAAGTGATTACTACAAAAAAAAGAATATACACTTCTAAAACGAATTCCCTATCTTATAAAACTGTACAAGTTTTATATAAATATTTAGGTATAATATATAATATGTAAGCATACATTATAAAATATACATATGTTTAATACATAAAATATGTTACAAAAAATGCACACACATACACCTATATACATGCACCTTAAAATATTAAGTGCCATAATTTATAAAATGTATTTAATAGTTTTATTTTGATAGATATTTAAGTTGTTTCCATTTCCTTTTGGTTTTATATTTCAGATAATAGTGGAACACTCTTTTTTTTTTTAATACTGGAATATTCTTGGTCATTCAACCGTGTATATGTGCAGGAATTTCTCCAGAGTAAATATTTAGGAGGGTAATTATTAGAAAGTAAGAGTGTTTAAAATTTTCTCCTAGAAAATATGCAATCGCCCTGCAGAGTTACTATATCTTTATATAATCACAGGCAATATAGGGGGTGCCTATTCCCCAACCGTTGTTAACACATGGTACTTAAATTAAACTTGTTGGTTGCCAGTCTGATGAATAAAAATGGTAGCTCATCCTCTCAGTTGGCATTTCACCAATGGCAAGTACATGGAGTTGATTTTTTCCTGAACCTACTGTTGTCTCCTTCTCATGTGACTTTTGACTGCTTTGATGCTTTTCTTCTTAGATATTTGTTAAAGTCCGTCTACTATATGCTGTAATTTTTTACAAGCGTGTCACTTATTCTCTAACTTTGTAGTGTTTTTGTCTTTGAAATTATTTTGACCAAAACAAAAATTTATCTATTTTTATGCATTTCCTTGTGCTTTTTTTAATTTATTTATTTATTTTTTTTTAAGTAATATTTATTTTTTTTTTAATGTTTTATTTATTTTTAGGAGAGAGAGAGAGAGACAGCGTGAGCAGGGGAGGGTCAGAGAGAGAGGGAGACACAGACTGAAACAGGCTCCAGGCTCTGAGCTGGCAGTCAGCACAGAGCCCGACGCGGGGCTCGAACCACGAACCGCGAGATCATGACCTAAGCGAAAGTCGGACGCTTAACCGACTAAGCCACCCAGGCGCCCCTCTTGTGCTTTTTTTTAAAGGAGATCTTCCCTGCTCTGAGGTCAGAGGCATTTTCCTGTTTTTCTTACAATATATTTATATACTTTTCATTTTTGTTGTTTTTGTTTTTATGCATTGGTCTTTGGTCCACCTGGAACACATTTTTGTGACTCTTCAAAGGTAGAAATCAAAGTGTTATTTTTCCAGATGGATAGAAAATTATCTGAATTCCTTTTTATTAAATAGAGAGTAAGAGAGAAAAACAGAGAGAGAGAATCCAAAGCAGCTTTCATGCTGTCAGCACAGAGCCCAACCCAGGGCTTGATCCCACAAATAGCGAGGTCATGACCTAAGTCAAAATCAAGAGTTGGTCACTTCACCAACTGAGCCACCCAGGTGCCCTTATTTACGTTTTCAATTATGTTTTGATATCTGATAGTACATCTGTTATTCTTTATACCTTTTTAACTATTCTTCTGTATTTTCTTTTCCATATGGATTTTAGGAAAAAATTCCATGAAAAATCCTACCAGAAATTTCATGACTATTCTATTGAGGATTATTTTGAAAACTAAAACTTTAGAATATTGATATCACATCCACAAACACGATAGCTTTATTTATTCAGAACTTTTTTTTAAATTTTTTATTTATTTCTAGGAGAGAGAGAGAGAGACAGCGTGATCAGGGGAGGGTCAGAGAGAGAGGGAAGCACAGACTCTGAAACAGGCTCCAGGCTCCGAGCTGGCAGTCAGCACAGAGCCCCACGCGGGGCTCAAACCCATGAACCGCGAGATCATGACCTAAGTGAAAGTCGGACGCTCAACCGACTAAGCCACCCAGGCGCCCCTATTCAGATCTTTTAGGTCTAATTTTGAAGTTCTGTATTTTCAGCTTGAAGGCTTTGCATATTGTTCTTACAAGGCTTATTCTTATGACTTTTGATTTATATTCTTATTTGAATGGAAATTTTTAAAAATAAATTGCTGCTTATTTGTAAAAAAGTGATTTGTGGGCACCTGTGTGGCTCAGTGGGTTAGGCCTCTAACTTTAGCTAAGCCCTATATCAGGCTCTGTGCTGACAGCTCAGAGCCTAGAGCCTTTTTCAGATTCTGTGTCTCCCCCCCTCTCTCTCTCCCTTCCCTGCTCATACTCTGTCTCTGTATCTCTCTCAAAAATAAATAATAACAAAACTTTAAGTATTTTTTTTACTTTAATTTTATATAAGGTCACTTTACTGATTTTAGTATTTATCACAATTTGTCAGTTTATTATGTTGGATTTTTTAATGTAGAAGACAGTACTGTTCACATAAAAGGAAGCTTTTATATTTTTCTTATCAATATTTTTCATTTTTTGTTGTTTATATTGCAGAGTCTAGGATCTTGAGCGAAGTATAAGATACATTGCTTTTCTTTTTCCTGATTTGATGAAATCTTTCTAATTTTCAGATGTAGGGCGTGAGTGCATTGATGCTATGCCAAATGCTAAGTTCAAATCCGGACCTCAACTAGTTATTGGCTTGGGCCAGTTTTAATTTCCCTATGCCTCAACAAAAATACCTACTGCATAGGACTGCTGTGAGAATTCAGTGTGTGAACATCTGGACGGTGCTTAGAACAGTGCTTGGCACACAGGACGTGTATGTAAATGTTAGCTATTATTATGCCTATCTTGACATTCAATATGATGCTGATAGAAGAGTTGATGCCCTTAGGTCTAGACATAAGTCTCTGGGATTTGAACCATCTATTAGCAAATATTAGCAGAAAGAATTGCATAGCATTGGTATTAGCACTCAAATTGTACCTTGAATAGACTGCACTGAAGCAAATTGGGGTGAAATCTAAAAAAAAAGGAGGTGGGAGAAAGGTACTTATTCTGTTTATTGAATTTCAAGTATGTCCCAGGAACTGCACAAGATCAATGCAATTATTCCCCATCAACATTCTTTTCAGAGTTGCCATCTTATTCTCCAAGTAGAGGTTAGGTAACAAACAAGGTCACCCATGAAATTGAGACAATATTCAAATCCTGGTTGCAGTTCTACAGATTGAGTAACCTCCAGGATTTGCAGGTTCTATTAATCTCATGCATGACACCAAGAGTCTGTGAATCCTTCTTTTCCTTTCCTGTATTTGAGAGCAGATCAACTGCCGAAAAGTCAGAAGTGCACATCCTGCTACAACATAAGCACCCTGTGAGCAGAACCTGAGTCTATCTCAAAATGCAGTGCCCAGAATAGTGCAAGATCTAAAGGCATCAAAATTATTCTGTATATTGTTTGGTAAGGAAACATACATGTTTATGTCACTCAAACTAAAGATTCTCACATACTGCACCAGCAAAATAACCATATAGTTTCCTTTCTGAAAGATTATCTCTGTCATTTTCATGTTGATAACAGTTTTACATTTTTAAATTTTCAGTTCTGTGTTGACAGGAAAGCTGTCAAAAACACAGGCAGCACACAAGGAATTTTTCCACACTTAGAACTTGAGACTTACAGTTATATATAGATCTGCCTTAAATTTTAGGTAGTTCACTTCCACTTTTTTTTTCTTTTGGGCAGAAAAACTGTAGTTGCATTTTTCTGGAAACAAATGATTTTATAAAAGTTGTTTTTGTTAAAAAAAATTAGGTAAATACAAAATATTGGGATGATATTTGGTAAAATTCTGGTGGCGAGATACCATTTAATACATAGAGTTTCAGTAACATTAACTGGGCACAACACTATAGAGATTAGCATCTTTAGTTATTCCAACTTGACATGGGAAGAAATTGAAGCACAGACTTGGTAGATAATTTTCCCAAGGTCACTCAGCAAGTAAATGGCAGATGCAATTCACACCCCCACGCCCTGACTCCAGTATCTATCCTCATTTCCACTGTTTTGTTACCTTACAAGATAGTTAAAATGTTGTAACTTTGTTTCCTTCCTCAATAATTAGAAAAGTGTATCTCAAATCACTACTGGTGAGGCTACATATGCTTCCACAAGGATGGCTAAAAATTCAGAGAGAAATGCTATTCCACACATTTCCTGTACATCCACAGCAGGCATAGAGGGCTTCTGCCTATACTCCAACTCCCACCTCTAATAATGTTTATTTTTTTAATTTTTAAAAATTTTGCTAATGTTTATTTTTGAGAGAGAGAGGGATGGAGAGAGAGAGAAACAGACAGAGTGGGGTGGGGGAGGGACAGAGAGAGAGGGATACACAGTATTCAAAGCAGGCTCCAGGCTCTGAGCTGTCAGCACAGAGCCCAACGTCGGGCTCGAACTCTCGAACTGAGAGATCATGACCTGAGCCAAAGTTGGATGCCCAACCAACTGCGTCACCCAGGCGCCCCTCATTTCTTTTTAAAGATGAAGTTACTTATGCATCTTTAATTTTCATGTTTTCAGTGCATGGTCTAGCTACTGTGTTAGTTTGCCCGGCATCACAAAGTTCCTCCAAAATGTGCTGCTGCTTTATTCTGCGTGGAGGAAATCGAGTTCCCTCTTGGAGTGAACGGTCACTTGGCAGCATAAGTTATTTTAATGGACATCTCTTTACACCGAGACTTTGCCATCTGTTTCACTCTCTAATTACAAATTCAGGAAGAACACAATTCACAATCGTGTCTATAAAGAAAAATACAAGGGACTTAAATGCAGGTTTATATCACTGCATCTGTTCAGTGATTTTAAATTCAGAGGAACAAAAGGGCAGGAAACTTCTTTCTCTTCTCAATCCAATTAGCATCGACAAGAATTTATAGCACAAGGTTACCAAAATTGGTTCATCCAATAAAAATTGGAAAAGTACCATATTAATCCTGATATGTGTTGTACTTTATGTTCCATTTTTTTTCTCTGATTCTAATAATGGTACAGAAATTATCACTTGTTTTTAAAGGATAGGCAGAAAAGTCGTGTGATTTTAGCTAGCAGACCAGCTCAGTGACAGGTGTGACTCAGAAGAAGGACCTCTGTCATTAAGATGTGATTAATTTAGTCAAGAGAAAAGGCAAAATGCTCCCTTCCCTATTCATAATGTTTTGTTTGATAAAACTCACAAACCTGTGAGTGTGTGGGAATCTTAAATCTAGGCCATTTGGCAACTGAGTAATAATGCTTCCTCAACCTGATGCCTAAGGCTAGAGTCACAGTCTAACAAGGAAGTGAGATTAAATAAAACCAGATTGCATATGCATAACTGGGCCACTCACTTCACATTTTATAGGTTCAATTTATTACAACAGTATCTTGTGTCTGTGGTGACTTAAATGTCTTTTCTTCTTAATTGTGACAGCTGCATTCTCTTGATACGTCAGTTAGTCCCCGAAACACAGAATTTGCTCAGACCCCTAACCAGTCCAGCTATTATCAATGTCAGATCAATATCAGTTCAAACTATAGTGGGTTATGTAGGAATAATTTAAATTACCCAACCATGAAGAGACCACTCACCAAGGCACTAGGATATCTTAACTCTTCAGGACTCCTAGAGCAATATCATAGAATACTACAGCTTACTCGGTGGCAATCCCACTCATCAGCTAATAGCTCATACACACACTGGAAGACTCTAAGTAAAAGACAGAGAAGTACGGAGGTGCATGGGTGGCTCAGTCAGTTAAACATCAGACTCTTAATTTCAGCTCAAGTCATGATCTCATAGTTGTGAGGTCAAGCCTCATAGTAGGCTCTTTGCTAAGTATAGAGCCTGCTTGAGATTCTCTTTTATGCTCACTCTCGCTGTCTCTCTCACTCTCTTTCTTTCCTACTTGTGCTCATTCTCTTTCTCTTTCAAAATAACTTTTAAAAAAAAGATTAAGGAGTATAGGAAGTATACCGTTTTTCTCACTATTACATCAAACTAAATCAGAAAAAGTGAAAAATAACTTGTGCCCATAAACCACATTTGCCATCTGATGAATGTTTTGACTAAAACTAAAGAGAAAATATATAACTCAGGGTTTTTTTTCATTTTTCCCCTGTACACATAAATGTTTCTTCCTCCTAAATTTTTTTGATGTTTGTTTTTTAGAGAGAGACAGAGCATGAGCAGAGGAGGGGCAGACAGAGACACACACAGAATTCAAAGAAGGCTCTAGACTCTGAGCTGTCAGCACAAAGCCCCATGTGGGGCTTGAACCCACAAACCATGAGATCACAACCTGAGTCAAAGTCGGACACTTAACTACCTGAGCCACCCAGGCGTCCCAATGCTTCTTCCTTCTAGAGGGTCACTCTACATATGAGCCAATAATGTGGGGAACCCATGTTCCCAGGCTATTATCTGGAGTGCTAATGCTGTGAAATGGAGATGGGGGCAGTACATTCATTCACCTGGTTAAAGTTAATAACCGAATGATTTACAAGACATGACATATCTGAAGTCAACTGAATTCATTGTCTCATTAAACAATGCAGACAAGGTTGAAAATATTATCCCCCAGTGCTTTGCACTTGCATCTGCCCCATTACAGTTTCACTGATGGGCCTCAAAAAAGTCATATGCAGGGAGCTAGTCGATTATCTTAAAAGAAGATATGAACCCTCAGTTTTGATAAGATTAGGGAGATAGGATGAGAAATCAGTAGGGCACATTTCATACACTTGCAGAAAATTTTACATGTGAACATTTTTCTTTTCTTTCCAGCTTTAGCTAAATTAACAGACATGCCTTTGTCCCAAAAAATGCAACCTGCTTATTCATCCTTAATTTACCACCCCAGTCCCCAGGCTCTGCTCTCCATACACCAAGGTCCCTAACGAAAAAGGTCCACAGAGTGGCCTGGAAAAGAGGTCTATTGCTGGAGATGACATCTCAGAGTTTCCTTTCCTCACAGTCCAGAAATGTGCAAAATCATGGGTAATGATGAAGACACACAGTTTTCAAAACTCAGTTGAAGAATTCCTTCTATTGGATTTGTTCTGTTAGCTCTCCTTTTACTATTTTTCTTAAGTATCTATTAGATCATGTTATGATTCTTTTAAAAAGTTTTTTTTTAATGTTTATATTTGAAAGAGAGAGAAAGACAGAGCATTAGTGGAGAGGAGCAGAGAGAAAGGGAGACACAAAATCTAAAGCAGGATCCAGGCTCTGAGCTGACAGCACAGAGCCCAATGCAGGGCTCAAACTCACAAAGTGCGAGACCATGACCTGAGCCGAAGTCAGATGCTTAACCAACTGCACCACCTAGGTGCCCCTCATTTCTCTTTTCTTTTCGATAACTCTGGGCTAGGGGTTTATCAATTTTATTAATTCTTTCGAAGAACCAGCTCTTAGTTTCATTAATGTGTTGCACTGGGGTTTTTTGTTTTTGTTGTTTCTATATCAATTATTCCTGCTCCAATTGTTACGATTTCCCTTCTTCTGTTGGCTTTAGGATTCATTTGCTGTTCCTCTTCTAGCACCTTCAGGTGTAAGATTAGTTTGTATATTTGAGATTTTCCTTGCATCTTGAGGTACTTCCCTGTTATGACCACCTTTGCTGCATCCCAAAGGTTTTGGACTGTTGTGTTTTCATAAAGCACTTCCACGTACTTTATAAAATTTCTTCTGTGATTACCTGGTTAAGCCATTAAGAATGTTAGCCTAATAACTTTCTTTAGTAGGATGTTCTTTAACCTCCATGTATTTGGGATCTTGCCACATTTTTTCTTGTTGTTGACTTTGAGTTTCATAGCATTGTGGTCTGAAAATATGCATAGTATGATCTCAATTTTTTGTACTTGTTGAGGCCTGATTTGTGACGCAGAATGTGATCTATTCTGGAGAATGTTCCATGTGCACTTGAAAAGAATGTGTATTCTGTTACTTTCAGATGAAATGTTCTGAATATATCTGTTAAGTCCATCTGGTCCAGTGGGTCATCCAAAGCCATTGTTTTCCTTGTTGATTTAGCGCTTCGATGATATGTCCATTGCTGTAAGTGGGGTGATAAAGCCCCCTACTATTATTGTATTATGATCAGTGGGTTCCTTTATGTTTATTATTAATTGATTTCTATATTTGGGTTCTTCACGTTGGGGGCATAAATATTTATAATTGTTAGGTCTTGTTGGATAGACTCCTTTCTTATGATATAGTACCTTTCTTCAACTCTTGTTAAAAAGTATTAGGTTTAAAACTTAGTTTGATAGAAGTACGGCTCTGGCCTTCTTTTGACATCCATTAGAATGATAGATGGTTCTCCATCCTCTAACTTTCAATCTGTAGGTGATTTTAGGTCTAAAATGAGTCTCTTGTAGGCATCATGGGGGTATTTTTGTTTATCTATTCTGATACTTTATGTCTTTTGATTGAAACAGTCCATTTATAAAGTGATTATTCATAGATATAAATTTAGTGCTATTGTATTACTTGTAAAGTTGTTGTTTCTGGGGATTTTCTCTGTTCCTTTCTAGACTTTGTTGCTTTTGGTCTTTTTTTTCCACTCAAAGAGTCTCCTTTAATATTTCTTGCAAGGATGGTTTAGTAGTCACAACTCCTTTAGTTTTTGTTTGTCTGGGAAACTATCTCTCCTTCTCTTCTGAATGACAGCCTTGCTGAATAAAGTATTCTTGTCTGCATATTTTTCCCACTCAGCACACTGAATATATCATGCCACTCCTTTCTGTACTGACAGGTTTCTGTGCAGACATCTGCTGCTAACCTGATTTGTCTTCCCTTGTAGTTTAGGGATTTCTTTTCCCTTGATGCTTTCAGGATTCTTTCCTTACCTCTGTCTTTACACATTTTACTATGATAGGTCTTGGTGTTGGCCAGCTTTGGTTGATTTTGATGACAGTTCTCTGTACCTCCTAGCTTTGGATGTCTGTCTTTTTCCCCAGGTTGGGAAGCTTTCAGCTATAATTTGCTTCAGTAAACCTGTCCCTTTCCCCCTCTCTTCTTCTGGGACTCCTAGGATATGAATGTTATTACATTATGGAGTCACTGAGTTCGCTAAGTCTATATTAGTAGTCCAATATTTTTCTTTCTGCCTCCTTTTCGGCTTATTTTCCATGATTTTATCTTCTATATCACTTATTCCTTCCTCTTGTTTCTTCCATCCTTGTGGTCATTACACTAGTCAGTTTTGCATCTTGGTTATAACATTTTTTGTTTTTGTTTGACTAGTTTTTAGTTCTTTTATCTCTGAGGTTAGGGTCTCTCTGGTTTCTTCTATGCTTTTTTTCAAGCCCAGCTAGATCCTTATGATTGCTGTTTTAAATTCCAGTTCAGGCATATTACTTCTATCTATCTGATTACCTCCCGGGCTGTGACTTCCTCTTGATCATTCTTTCGGGATGAATTCCTCCCTTTTGGTATCTAGGTTTATGTCTTTTGTGTGTTAGGAAAGCCTCTACCTGGTCATATTTCCACTATAGCTGAAGCTTTGTAGCACTCTCTGACTAGGGGACCTGGTGTGTGTGAGGGGCTTGTGCTGTGATTCTGGGGGAGTGGCGTGCTGCTGCTCTAGCTCTCAATCACAGGTGCCCTAGCACAAAAGGCACCTGCAGAGCACAGTGGGGCAGAACTTGGTATAAGTGGCTCATGCCTCCACCGTGTGTGCTGTGGTGCTCACTGAAGTCTGTCCATGCTGATGGGAGCAGTGAAAAATAGCCTTGGCCTGCTCTCTTCCCCGGAGAGGGAAGTTCACACCTGCCACTGTTCAGGAAGCTCTCACAGAAGAGAGAAACAATCACCCCTCCTGTGACCCAGGCTTCTGTCAGATCCCTGCCTTTACCCTGTGTCTGAGCCATCTGCCTGCCTGCCTAGCAGTGTAGTGTGCCTGTGCTTATCTCTGGCACATTGCTGGGTTTCAGACTCCAAATTTTAGGGATCTGGTAGGGTGCTGATCCTCTGGGGGGACGGTCTCACCATGTTGTGGTGGTGCACTGGTTTGCCCTAGAAGCACGATGCTCAGGCGCTTGTATTTTATGGTAAAGCATAGCAAAAAGCAGGCATCCAGGTTAACTGCCCTCAGCAGGCATCTCTGCTCATACATTCATGAACAGAGCAGCTCAGTGGCACCTGCTGGTTCTTTTGTCCCCTGAAAGGCAGTGCCCCTGCCTCTCCCAAATGCACTCCAAAAGGGGGAACTCTCTCTCCCAGTGTGGCCCAGGGGATCCTCAGTGCATCCTGTCTGCTCCTGGGCCTCTGCCCTCCTTTACAGGAGCATTTCTGTGCCTGCCAGGCTCTACCTGGAAGTACTGTGGGCTCCTAAAACTTCAGACTTTCAGCTCCAATGCTTGTAAAACCTTGTGATAATCAGCCCTTCTCATTTTCCCAGTCATTGGTTTTGGGGACATTTATTTCTTGTGCAATTCCCCGTATGCTGTTCTCTCTCTTGCTCGTTCTCTCTCTCTCTCTCTCTCTCTCTCTCTCTCCTGTCTCTACTATCAGTGCTCCCTCTCCTCCGCAGCACCTGTGATTTTTTTCTCTCCCAAATAACATTTCTGCACCTCCTTCCTTGCACAATTTGGCCTCTTTTCTCCCTCTAGCTGTTCAATTTGTTCTCTCAGTCCTCAGGTTGATTTCCTGGGTGTGAAGAATGATTTGATAATTATCTAGCTGTGTTCAGGGATGGGGCAAACATAAGGTCAACCTACTACTCTGCCATCTTAACACCCATGATTCTGAAGAAATATCTTTAACAGAGACTTAGAAAGCATATTCCATTGTCAAGGTCCTTAATGTAGAAAGCAGAATCTTCCTGAGCTAAGTTAATGAGAAAGGGAAGTATTTCGGGATAATAATGTAACTTAAAGGATTTCTGCCAGGGCCAGGAAATCAAGCTTGGTTGCTACATAGCCAAGGAAGAGTCACCTATCTTGAAGTAATATACAATATGCCAGTGTCCAATGGGAACCCACTGCAACCAACATCCACTCCACAGTCCCCATGTTGTTACTGGAGATCATGCACTAGAGCTTGCAACATAAGAGCCACAGCTAAGATTTCCCTGAATGTTCCCTCAGATTGCCCACTTTTGCCTTTCTATTTTTATCTTGGTGCTTCTCTAGAACCTAGCTAATGAGGGGAGGCCCAGGACTAAGAATTCTGAAGAATATAGAGTTTAGTTGAATAGACTCCATAGTCCAGAAAAGAAGTCTACAATGAGTTCAGCAGATATTAAATGAACCAACCTGAAAAATATGCCTCTTACATCTGATCTCCCTAAATGTGACCTCCACATCATGTATATATAACATAAGATTATGCAATATGTTGTAATAATATTTGAACATCCTAAAAATTTTCCACTAAACTGTGAATTTCATCAGATCATTCTGTGTGTTAATTCTTGAGTCTTAGGATCTGGCATAAAATATGTACATTTAAAAAGTACATTCTAAATAGTACATTATAAAACTCTGGAACTCAAGAGACTGTAACTCCTTATTTTAACACAATCAGGAAAAACAAAAGGGATGTAGGATAACATAAATATCATGGTAGATGAAGGTACGAATCTGACTTTTAGGGAGAGACTATCATATTTATAAACCTAGAGTTTATATTTTATGACAAACTGGGTATAGATACACAACAGGTGTAAATATTGGAGCATGTGAAAGCAAAGAGACTAATGAGCATTTTTGAAAGATAATATACTATGGAGTAAATAATACAGACTTTAAAAATACAATATAGCAAGTTAGAGAAACACTTAAACCTTGAATGCTGACTTAGGATTGATAAATATCATTGATTATGTTTACACAATGGGAGGTGTTTCCTCCTTCTCACCTTCGACCACCTTTTAATCACTAGAATACACATTATAAGGGTTCTTACTATTTCTATAACCTGAGTTTTCCATATTACAAAGTAGGACAAGACTGTTAAGATCACTAACCTTTTTTACATAGGCAACATAAGAGGATATTTAATTATTCTACATTATTAGGGAAAAGGCAACTGATATTTTTTAAATGTATAAGACATACTTCTGGTTCCCAGTTCTGCATGGAAAGATTCTGTAAGGGGTCACTCTGTCCTAACAAGTAAAAAGCTGAATATCCTGAAAAAAAATCAACAACTCTCCAAGGACCCTTAAGAGAGGTGAGGATACAGGGCAAACTATATTGGAAACATCCACAAGCAAATCCAGAAAATAACAACTTACCAGAGCAGAGATTCATGATTGAAAATCACGTAAAGAACGAGAGATGTACTTCCAGCAGCTCAACCAGGTTCGCACAGTATGCAGGAGAAAAATCCCCTCATGCTTGGGGCAGAAGAAGGGGAAAGGAATCATTTTGAAAGAAGCCAACGTGCTCTCTGTTCTTAAAGAAGCCCTGACCTCAGGGAAAACTAATTAACCGGAGCCAAAGCTACGGAGGTTTTATCAGAGCCTAACTCACTTTGGGGCATAGAAATACCCAACCCCAGCCCACTTTAGTCATCCTCTTCCATGTAAGTAGGGATAATAAAAATTAAAAACACTTATGAAGTTCCCGGTCTAGAGTCATAGGCTCCCTAAAAGACTGAGATCTAATCATAAGACTATGGGACTCTTCCTCTCCCCTCCCCTCAGTTCACAGCCACATTACTAATGGCTTATTTACAGTCATTCCTTTTACCTGGGACACTATGTATGGCAATGAAGAAAGAATTACAAGGTATTACCAAAGGCCAAAAAACACAATCTGAAGAAACAGAGCAAGCACCAAAATCAGATGTGGTAGGGATGTTAGGATTCTAAAACTGTGAGTTTAAAACAATTATGATTAATATGTTAGGGCTCTAATAGGTAAAATAGCATGAAAGAACAAATGGGCAATGTAAGCAGAGATGATGAAAATCTTGAGAAAGAACCAAACTAAAATGCTAGGGATCAAAACACTGTAACAAAAGCGAAAAGTGATCAAAACACTGTAACAAAAATGAAAAGTGCCTTTAATGGGCTTATTAGTAGATTGGACGCAGCTGAGAAAAGAATCTCAACACTTGAGGACATCTCAATAAAAACTGAAAAGCAAAGAGAACAGAGACTGAGAAAATAGGACAAATTAGAAAGGCATAACATACATTTTTTTAATGTTCATTTTTGAGAGAGGCAGAGCATGAGTGGGGAAGGGGCCAAAAGAGAGGGAGACACAGAATCCGAAGCAGACTCCAGGCTCTGAGCTGTCAGCACAGAGCCCGACATGGGGCTTGAACCCACCAACCACAAGATCATGACCTGAGCCTAAGTCAGAGGCTTAACCGACTAAGCCACCCAGGCACCCCAAGCCATAACATATATTTAATGGGAATACCAGAAGGGAAAAGAGAGAGAGAGAGAGAGAATAAATATCTGAAAAAACGACTGGAAATTTCTCCAAATTAATGCCAGACACTAAACAATAGATGCAGGAAGTTCGGAGAACTACAAACAGAATAAATGCCAAAAACAAAACAAAACAAACAAACAAAACCCCCTACAGCTAGGCATATCATTTTCAAATTACAGAAAATCAAAGATTAAAAAAAAATCTTGAAAGAAGCCGGACTGGGTACGGGGACAGGGAACCACCTTACCTATGCAGGAACAAAGATAACAATTGCATCCAAATTCTCTTCAGAAACCATGCAAGAATGAAGGGAAAGGAGTCAACATTTAAAGTGCTGAGAGGAAAGAACCACACACCTAGAATTCTGTAGTCTGCAAAATTATTCTTCAGAAGAGAAGGGGAAAGAAAGACTTTCTCAGACAAACCAAAGATAGAGGAATATGTTGCCAGCAGACCTGCCTTGCAAAAAAAATAAAAATAAAATAAATTAAAAGAAGTTCTTTAAAGAGAAGGAAAACAATATAGGTCAGATACTTGATATACATAAAGAAAGCAGGAGCATCAAAGAAGGATTAAGTCAAGGTAAAACAAAACTTTCATATTTCTTATTCTCAATTGATCTAACATAACGGTGTGTTCAAATAATAATAGCAACCATGGATTTTATATAGCAACACATATATCATGTAAATATATACATATATATGCTTATATGTGCTTATATATAAGTGAAATGAATGAAAGCAATAATATAAGGACCAAGAGGAAATACTTAGAAATATTTTCTTATTATAAAGTACTGGGGTACCTGGGTGGCTCAGTTGGTTAAGTGTTCGACTTCAGCTCTGGTCATGATCTCACAGTTTGTGAGTTCAAGCCACTCATTGGGCTCTGTGCTGACAGCTCGGAGCCTGGAGCCTGCATCAGATTCTGTGTCTCCTTTTCTCTGCCTCGCCCCCACTTGCACCCCCAAGAAGTAAACAAACATTAAAAAGTGTTTCTAATAAAAAAAATTAAAGTTATTCACTCTACCAGTGAAGTGGTATTGTTATTTAAAAGTAGACTTGTATTAGTTATAAATGTATATTGCAAACTAGAGGGTAACCATGAAAAATATTTTTTTTTTAATGAAACGGATTGGGGTGCCTGGCTGGCTCAGTCAGTGGAGCATTCAACTCTTGATTTTGGGGTTGTGAGTTTGAGCCCCACTTTGGGTGTAGAGATTAGTTAAAAATAAAATCTTAAAAATATATAATGGCTATGCTTTAAAAAAGGAGACAAAACAGAATATTTAAAATGCTCACTTTAAACCACAAAAGGTAGAAAAAAAGTAAAGACAAAAATAGAAATAAAGAAGGGGAGGTTTTGCATTTGTAGGGGCTGGTGTATATGGGAAATCTTTGTACATTCCTCATAATTTTGCCATGAACTTAAAACTGCTCTAAAAAGTCAGTTTCTTTAAAAATTAAAGTATAAAACAACAGATAAAAATCTTTATTTCTATATATTTACATGGAAATTCCAAAATAATTTCCACTCAATGTTTATTGATAATAAGAGCATTTAAGCAAATATATGCAATTCTTATTATTATAAAAGTGAGACATTCTTTGGAATTTTTCCTGTACTATTACTTTGAATTGGCTTTTGATCCCAAATTACATTATGTTAATAGGCTCTTCTTATCCCACATCCAGTAGGTGGCACTCTTTCTTTTGCACTAAGAACCAAATAGAATAAAAGTAAGGATGGATAGATAATGAGCAGAGCAAACCTCAGCACTCTAAAATGTACTGTACATTTTTAGCCAAGTAGTTAAATGAGTATCTGAGTCTGTGAACCCAGAAGATATTCCAAACTTAAAGCTGAAACAGCTTGTTGACAATAATATAGGTTACTGGCACACCTGGGAAAATGGAGTGACTGGGTTGTCTGATCTGACAGGAAATGTTTATACAGCTCTGTGATGTTCCAATGTCTCAGGCCATAGAACAAGTTTGCAGTGGATCTAAGAGTAAGTTCAAGAGTCAAAATGACTCCAAAATATAAATTTTTTCACCAAAACTCTGCTGAAGTTGTAAGAAAAAAAAGTAAGTTTTTTATCTGTTTTCATTTTCCATTTTAATGGCATGGAGATTTGATAATAAGCAGAAAAACAATAAAAATATAAATGATGAGATAAAAACAATGAAAAGTAAGTTCCACATACTGCCTCTTGAAGAGTTTAAAGCACATTTATGGATAGCATCTCATACTGAGAGATGATATTTAATTTTTCAAAGCCTTAGAAAGTAGCTTTAATAATATTTGAAATATGCACATTTTGTTCTATTCTTCTGGTATGAAAGGAGTCAACATTCTATTCATCATCTTTTTCTTTCTTAGTATTTTCTTTGTCTAGCCCCTCTTCAAACTTCGTTGGGTTGTAATTTATCCTTTGGAAGGAGAGGTGCATATTTATTTCCACCTTGGTAAGGGTTATTTTTTCTTTTTTCTTAACACCCCAGATTTCATATTTGTTTCATTGTGTCTATCTCATTCCTAAAACATTATTTCTGGAATAAGATAAGGTAAAAATCAATAAATCAACCATTGTGGATAGATGGCCTAGCAGACTTTAATTCCCAACACATTGATCACACAAATCCTTCTCTTTGTGTACTTAGTTTTTTATTATTGTTCACTAGACCATGACTGAGTGCCCCCAGGCAAGAGACATGTTTTACTCATCTTTATTCTACCTGCAAGGCCCAGCACAATACTTACACATGGTAGGTATTCATGCACTATTTATTTAATGATTGAGAAAATTAATGCATTAATTAAATCAAATTTCACCTTCCTTCAGGTTATGCCTCATAGACCTTTCAATATTTATTCCCATAATATATAGAAGTTTATTTCCATACTTTAGTGCCCAACATTCCTAGTATTTCTAGTTTTATTAACTCCAAAGTTGTCCTGATAACAATAATGCCCTATGTCCTTCACTTTTATCATAGTCCATCATTCCAACTATTAAAAAAAGAAATCCAACTGGTAAATGTATGCTTCATGTTAATTTTACCATACCTCATGTTACTCTTTCTTCATATACTGGCTCCAAGTATGGCCACATTCTGGGAGAAGAGAGGAATAAAGAGAGTAAACAAAGATTTATTCTACTCTATATACTAATGGGCATATATTGTGGGGCATGTTGCCTTTTCACAGGGACATTTTATGATTCAGCTTAAGTCCTAAAATTATGCAGTAAGTTATAAGTTGAGATAAAAAGTTGTATAAATACAAAACTAAATTTATTTTTTGCCATTGGCGATAATTTATTGCTTGGCTATATTCCATTTCATTTCATTTCATTATATTCAAGTTAGTTAACATACAGTATAGTCTTGGTTTCAGGAGTAGAGCCCAGTGACCCATCTCTTACATATGACACCCAGTGCTCATCCCAAAAAGTGCCCCCTTTAATGTCTGTCACCCATCCAATCTACCTCCCCCACTCACCACCCCCACTCCAGCAGCCCTGTTTGTTCTCTGTATCTAAGAGTCTCTTACAGTTTGCCTCCCTCTGTTTTTATCTTATTTTTCCTTCCCTCCCCCCAGGTTCATCCATTGAGTTTCTCAAATTCCACATAAGAGTGAAATCATATATCTATCTTCCTATGACTGAGTTGTTTTGCTTAGCCTAATACCCTCCCGTTACATCCACATTGTTGCAGATGTCAAAATTCCATTATTTTTCATTGCTGAGTAGTATTACATAACTAAATTTTTAAGCTGTTTTGTAAATGTTCAAATAAAACTGACTTCATTATTTTTATTTATATTTTTTATTATGAATTCAAGAACCACCGACTCTTCTAATTATGTTATTGCATTTCTCACTGAGTTTTCACCACTAAACAGGATTAATCTGTCTGGTTTAACCTTAAAAATTGCCTTTCTGTAAGTTTAGTATTGAGGATTTTACCATTAGAAGTCTTCCATCTTTGCCATCTGTATTCAATGTTCAAATGAACATGTGTGTAATTCTACACATGATCACAGCCTCTACAGATAAGAAAACTGCAGATAGCACTCTAGTTTCAAGTATATAGGAAGACATCCATCCATATTGAGAGGTTTTCAGTTTTGGTTTTCTTCAATTCATAAAAGAATAATATTATTCAATTTAAATTTCTATTTTTCCTTTTGGGCACTTTGGGTAATTAGTGCCTAATTCTAGTCTTGACTCTTCCATTGGTGGCCTGTGTTAGCTTAAAAAAATAAACTTCCTCAATATTTTTTTATTCATCTTGGTTTCTCTCCAGATTAGTAAACTTTCTACTGTGATTTCACTATCTATAAAGAAACAAATTAAACAATAAAATTCAAAGTGAATATTTTAAGCACATTATGCCACTTACATAGCATATTCAGGAAGTATTAAAGGATTTAGATGCAGCACAATTATTGAGTTTCTACTACTGATGTTATTCAAATCAGTGGCTTGATCACCATTTGTATGAAGATGGTTAGGGCAAATTTCTTTCCCAGTTGCCAGTCTTCCTTTCCCAAAGTTTCTGAGATGGCTATGCACATTAACTGCCACTGTGTTCATCTTTTTTTTCTGGCTTTGAGATATACAGTTTGGGAACAGTCAAGCATTTTTGTTAATGTAGATGTCTTAAACTATGGTGAACTTGTGTACATGACAATAATTTTTCTCCACAATTGTACTTCATATGTGAAGGGAAGAAACTAATATAGTCAAAAGTTAGATATATTTTTAAAATTTCTTTAATGTTTTATTTATTTCTGAGAGGGAGAGAGCGTGAGCAGGGAAGGGTCAGAGAGAGAGGGAGACACAGAGTCTGAAGCAGTTTCCAGGCTCTGAGCTAGCTGTCAGCACAGAGCCCGACATGGGGCTCAAACCCACGAACCATGAGATCATGACCTGGGCCAACGTCAGACGCTCAACCGACTGACCCACCCAGGCACCCCAAAAGTTAGATATATTTTCTGTTACAATATATTAAAAATGTAATGGGTTCATGCCTCTTTATTGGTTTACAACAGGATACACATAATAAAAGTAAAACTGTACTAACTTCAGTGGGTTTCTTGTCAGTGATAAAGCAGATGGCTTAGGAAAAAGCTTAGAAAACTTAACTATCAACAACAAAAAAGAAAATAGGAAAGAGAAAAGAAAACTTAGACCAACATAAGGAAGCCAATAAATGCTGAAGGGGCCTGATTGGTTCTTAGAAGAACAGTTTCCTTAGAAGGCAAATGCAGTTATAATGTACCTTATAAAAAAGTTGAGGATAGGCAGTGTGATATGGTATGTGTGCTACTTGGCTTAGAATGTAACCCAGGTATTAACCAAGAATGCCGAAGACAGGAATGGTCAGCCGAAATACTAATAAGTGTGTATAGTTGAGTAGTGATTAGATAGCATTCTAAGGAAGCCGTACTCTAGAGGTGGCTAAATACTTGTTTCTGTTATCCATATGTCAATTTGCCCATCCAAAGCCTCCTGGTTAATATGCTAAATGCTGGTAAAGTATGTTGACTACTTGGATTAATATAAGACATGAATTCTCCTTAGTGAAATTAAAATTATTCAAGATAGGATTATTGTATAAAAATATTTGAGACTCTCCCCATGCTTGTATAACCCAGGTATAAGAAGGCAGCTAGGTCTATTTCCTTTATTTTGAAGAAGGCTTTGGGCTGAATCCTTAAATAGTCCTATAGCCAACTGTAAACTCTGAAGTGTTTTTGCCAAATTCTAACAATATGACTCACAGAATCCTACCTTGAAATTTCAGTGTTTGCTCAAATCTACTGCTCAAGCAAAGTAGTGACAAAAATATCTAAAGGAAACAAGACCTAGGATTTCCTTGATTTAACAGAAAAAAAATCGTATCAACTTTTTATTCTGTGTCTGTAGGTAGGGCAAAACCTGGTTTGAGAATTACTTTATTTTATTTTATTTTATTTTATTTTATTTTATTTTATTTTATTTTATTTTTTAATGCTTTATTTCTAGGAGAGAGAGAGAGAGACAGCACGAGCAGGGGAGGGTCAGAGAGAGAGGGAGTCACAGACTGAAACAGGCTCCAGGCTCCGAGCTGGCAGTCAGCACAGAGCCCGACGCGGGGCTCGAACCCACGAACCGCGAGATCATGACCCAAGAGAAAGTCGGACGCTTAACCGACTAAGCCACCCAGGCGCCCTGAGAATTACTTTAATAACCTAGTCACAAGGTAGTGGATGGGTTAGTGACTTTGTCACTTATCTCTAAATTTCTTCCATGAGCATCTACTATCTACCAAAAAGAACTTAAGAGTTGAGCATAACGAACTTACATTAGGTCAGTTCACAACAGTAGTTATTAAGGATGAAGACAAAAACAAAAGGAACAGTAGAAATGTGTGGAGGACTAGATAGAGCCCAGATTCCTCCTCCTCTCCTTCACAGCTTAAATAGCTTCCTTTTCTACAATTGCAAAGCACAAAGATTTTCTCTGAGAAACCAAACCAAAGAATCTCATACTTCTGGGACAAGAAGGAAGGCAACTGTAAGACCTGTGTTTAGAAGATGAATAAATAAATGTCTGCATGTTGAATGGAAGGATCCCCTGTACTTTCCTAGGGTTTTACAGTGCTTGGATACCCAGTGCTGGGCCTTAGCATGCTATAATTTGGCTTATCATCCAAAGCTTGAGGTCTTTCATTGACTATGCATTCTGTCCCAAGAGAAAAGAGCTCCATACTTTGACATTTGGGGTCTCATGGTCAGGTTCCTATTCCTGTAATCCTAATGTGAAGTCAGTAGTAGCTTATACGCTAACAAAGCTTACTCTCCATTTCTCCAATTTTTTTTTTTGTGCCTCATTCCTAGAAATTACTCAATGGTCAAGCATCTCCAGATAAAATTAATAAAGTTTCCAACATGAATGAACAGGCCAACACAAACAAATGAAAACAAAACTCAGAAGAAATAGAGAAACTCAGGAAAAGTACACTCAGTAAATAGAAGGCATTTTCAAAAATTATAACTTTGGGGCATTTCATCCATGAAATGTGAATAGGATGCTTTTGTAGAAAGTAATGATCAGAGTGTAAAAAATAACTAAAGTATTAAAATTGTGATACATTTTAGGGGCGCCTGGGTGGCTTAGCTGGTTAAGCATCCGACTTTCACTTAGGTCATGATCTCGCAGTTCGTGGGTTCGAGCCCCGTGTCGGGCTCTGTGCTGACTGCCAGCTCAGAGCCTGGAGCCTGTTTCAGTCTGTGACTCCCTCTCTCTCTGACCCTCCCCTGCTCACGCTGTCTCTCTCTCTCTCCTAGAAATAAATAAAAAATATTTTAAAAAATAAATAAATAAATAAAATTGTGATACATTTTAAACAGCAAAAAATGGGTGAGAAAACCATCTACATAGTACAACAAAGGGCAAAACATATTAAAAGTTATTAAGGACTTGAGATCTAATATCTAACTAATAGAAACTCTTGGAGAAAGAGGACAGGAAGAGATAGAAGGAAGAGAAAGAGAGAGCAAGAGGAAGAGAGAGAAAAGGAGAGAGGAAGAAAGAGGACGTAAGGAAAATATTAAAAAGAAAAAAAATCACAGAACAGAAAGGCAGAGATGAAAAACTGTCCAGAAAAATACATACATACATACATACATACATACATAAAAATAAAAGGTGAAAAAAGGTACTTTTTTCAAGGGACATCACAATGAAATCTTAAAAGTGTATAGGGTAAGAGATCTCAAATACTTCCAGAGAGTTATAAAAAAACAGAGTGTCAAGGGTATAATATATGCAATGTCAAGAATCAGAATGGTATGGGCCATAAACTTTGTAAATTAGAAAACAATGATATAATGACTTCAAAATCCAAAGGAGAATTATTTCTAACTTCAGGGTGTTACACCCTGACACAATTCAATCACAAATGATTAAAAAATCAATAAAACATTTCAAACACGCAAGGGCTCAAAAATACATTTTTCAAAACCTGATTCTCAGGAAGCTAAGAGAAAATGAACTGCAACAAAATATGGGATTAACCCAGGAGAGAAGAAAGTATGGGATTCAAAAAAAAAGGAGCACTCCACACAAGAGAAATACCAGGGCAATGATACTAAAAGCAGAGGGTATGATACTGGAGGCGAGTGTTAAGGTGACAGTAGTATAGCAAAACTATGAAGCCATTAGGTAAGACTGGCCTAAGAAGAAATTAACATGACATCATGCACAGCACATGATGATGGTATGGCTAGCCAGCTAGGTGGAGGATGACCAATCAGGGCCACCATGAAGGCCCAACCCCATGATGCAGACAGCTCACACGGGCTCAAAATGGATCCTCACACAGGCATCATAGTAGTCTCTCTGAAGCACTAGGCATAATGTTCTCAGTCATATATGCTTGCAGTTGGCATATATTTTAAGGCATTGAATATCAAGTTATGCCATTTATTTTACAAATCTTGTGGCTAGATAAAGGTACAGAAATAGAAAAAAAATGGGCTTACCATTACTATATTCTGGAAATATTAATCCAAATCAAGTTGGTTCCAGTACATTCCAGGTACATAATTGCCTTTTTTGTTGAATTTTGGCTTTAAAAAATCCATAAACCATGTACAAGACCTATTGAATCTTAGGTAAAAAACATGAATGATAATAACTTCTTTTCAATTTCTAACACACTAAAGGTTCATTATCATATTTAAAATACAATAAAGAATAATAGGAACACCTGGGTGGCTCAGTTAGTTAAGCTATTGACTCTCAGTTTCTGCTTAGGTCATGATCTCATGGTTTGTGAGTTTAAGCCCTGCATTGGGCTCTGCGCTGACAGTGTGGAGCCTACCTGGGATTCTCTCTCCCTCTCTCTCTGACCCTCCCACTCTCTCTCTTTCTCTCTCAAAAATAAATAAACTTAAAAATAAATTAAATTTAAAAAGAATAAAATAAAGAATGATATTCTTCTGTATATATGTTAGAAAGTTAAACATCTCATATATTATGTCATTGATTCCATTATCTGGGGTTTTATATGTGAAAAAAAATGTGTAGTAAAATACAATATTTTTTAAAAGGCATTATAATTAAAATAACTGAATAAAAATGATGATATCTTTCAGGAAATTATTCATTGTCAGTTTATCTAAACTTGGGTCTTCCTGCTCTTTCTCCCTTTTTAAATACTTTCTACTTGTAACTATTTCAAACTAGAGTATTATGAAAGAGATCTATTTTATACAACTTGATTTAATTTTTAATTTTAACTTATTTTTCTACTTCAATTACATGTTAAATAATTCACTGTTAGCAGTTAATGGGAAAATATCAGGTATGAGAGATTCATAGAAGCTAGTGGTCAAAATGAAGCCTTTGGATTATCCTTGAATCCAGCAATCTTTTATTATTTTTTAATGTTTATTTTTTTTGTGAGAGAAAGAGAGCACAAGTGACAGAGGGTGAGATAGAGAGATTGGGAGACACAGAATCTGAAACAGGCTCCAGGCTCTGAGCTGTCGGCACAGAGCCTGATGCGGGGCTCAAACCCACAAACTATGAGTTCATAACCTGAGCCGAAGTTAGATTCTTAAGCAACAGAGCCACCCAAGTGTCCTCCAGCATTTCTTTCTCTCCTTGTATTCTTTTCCTTTTTTTTCCTCCCTGAATCACTCCTCAAATTGGGACTTTACTATGGTAGACACTGATGTTTATACAGCATCTTCCATTATTATAAGTGGATGAGGATATACGTTCTCCTTACAGTGATGGATTGAGTTCATCTTTTTGAATTATGAAGCAAAGCCTATTTCAAAACCATAGGATTTTTGCAGACTTCTTACAATAATCCTTATCATCAATGAAATTGCAAGCCTCAAAAAACAGGAGAACTCACATTGACCCTGTTATTACCTCTAGATAGAAATGGTTGTCTTTTGCAATGAGGTATCCTTACCCCCCACCAAAAAAGAAGGCATCATAAAACAAACACATATACCATAGTTTGCCTAATAGAGTAGTAAAAAATAAAATTGAGTTTAAAGACCTTATTTAGCCTGAGTGTACAAAATGGGGGAAGAATCAAATACACTGTGGTTAGGAGTATTAATTGATCTCAAGGGAATTTTGGCAATGGTACAATGCACAATATATATGCATAAGGTTTATATAATACTATTATTTATAGAAACAAAAATGGGAACATAATGTCTATTCAGACACTTTAAGTAAACTGTAATATATTCAAACAATGAAGTACTATGTTGTATTTTAAAATAAAAAAGCAGGTCTATATTCACTCCTATAAAAGGGCATTCATAATCCATCAATACATAAAAAAGGTCAAAGAATATTTTTTTTTCTGAAAGTATACACACCAAACTCTTAACATTGATGCACTGGGTAGTGATATTTCATGCAGTTTTATTTTCATCTAATTTTCTAATTTATGTGTACAATGATCATTTATTATTTAAATAATTTAACAAACAAAAATTATATGGTATAAAGCTGAAGAAACTTGAAATTTCTCATGAAGTCCTGGTAATTGTGAACTTTTCATGAAGCCATGATAATTTTATACAAAATAATATGCTTCCTAAAATTGCTCAAGATTTTACAATAGTTTTTTACAAATAGTGCTGATGTATTTGTCAGTGAAGCAAAAATCCCACTGATTTGATCCCATTCTTTGTTACTGAAAAGCTTACAAGTGTGGTGATTAAACACAAGAGCATAAAAAGAATTCCCTGTATTATTTGTTCATCCCTCTTCTTCAGAAAGACCATAAACCTCCAGTTCCCATCATGTAGAGTATTTTTATAGCTTTGTTTTCTTTATTGACCCTTTTTAATTTATGGTATGGACATGAACAGATTTTTGATATTTTAGATTGAGCTCTCTAAAATCTAAATCCTATTTAAATAGCCACAGTATAATGCTATTCAATGACTTTGGAGCTTTCATTGCATGACTTTGGAGCTTTCATTGCATAGACATAGAAAATAAAAAACGATTATAGTTATTGGATATTTGGGGACCTGCCAAAATTTAAAGGATGCCAGCTCTCTCTGTAGTGTTTTGAGACCAGTGACTTTCCCCCTTTTGTTTGTTTGTCAATTAAGTTGAGAGTATAATGAAACCTATGGACCCTCTTCCTAGAAAAATCTTCTTATGCACATATAAAAATTATTTTTATATATTTTCAAATGCTCATAGAGTCCTCTGAAGCACAAGTTCTTAATGGATAAGTTAGAACTGGTGGGTGAAGCTAAGAGAGAAGCTGACTTATTTCTACATTAGAAGGAGTTTCTAACAAAGCACAATTTTCCAGCGATGTGTGTTGCTCCATTAAGTACTCAGTGAGGATCATTAAGTATATTTTGGAAGTAGATTGAGTGAAATGGTATAGAAGGAATTTCAACCTCCAATCTGAAGTTTTGCAAGATGACCTCAGAGAGTACTTTAATGATAATATTTCATTATTGGATTTAAATAAAAATAGTGTATTAAATTCAATAGGTAGGATTCAAGAACACGAAGGGAATCAAAGTATGTATGACTCTCTCTATTTTCCCATCAAAAAGACAATACAAGTGTTTGGTGTTCTCTTGGTCCTTCTTGGGACTTCTGTTTCAAAATGGTGGCCTGGATAGAGGGGGCAAGATGGCGGAGAAGTAAGGAGCTCCGTACTTGCACTCGCGCCCATACATCACACAGAAAAGATCTGAAGCCACTGGAAACCTTACAAAACCTGAGAGATTGGGAGAAAAAGGATGCAGAATCCACTGAGAGAGGCTTCTAACGTGAGTGCGAACCAGGGAAGATAAAATCGGGCCGGGATCGGAGACTCCAGGGTGGGAGACGATCCCCCTCTACCCTCTACGGGGAGTGAGAGGGGGAAAAGGAGAGAGTCCGAAACAGAAAAACCTCCACTTGGAGGGGGGAAAACCTCCGCTCGGTGCATAGAAAGACCGTACTTGCCAATACTTGCACATCAGGTCCCCTCGCGTCAACTGGTCCTGGGGAGGGTTGAGCACACAAACTGCTTCTTTGTGCTGGTTCCTGGAGGTAGGACTTCAGAGCGGTGGCGCGCCTGCCGCCATTGTACCTCCTGGGCGGCTGGGGACCCTGAAAGAGCCACGCGGACACCGGGCGTCCGTGCTCCTGGCTGGCTGGGACTCTAGAGGGAAGGCAGAGAACTAAAAACTGGGATATTAGCCTGTGAGTTCGTGTTTTAGGTGATGAGCCATAGAGGGACTCGGTTTTCCTCACTCCAGCGGGCTGGGGCTCATGGCACCCGGCAGGCAAGCCCCCGCCCATGCGCGCCAGCCGGACCCAGAGTAGGAAGCAGCGATTCTGACTCCGCCCCCAGAGCTCGGCAGGGGGCCTGGAATTGCCTGAGGGGGTTGCCTGGGAAGCTGTGTCTAAGGCAACTTCAGCGGGGTGCTCGGACTGGGATTTGGAGATTAGAACTGCCCTGGGTTGAAGAGTGCAACCAACTTCAGCTGCGCCCCCGGTACGGGGAGGTTACACCCCCAAAAGAGCGAGATGCAGCTCTTGGTTCAAGAAGGGACTGGAGCACCGTCACTCTCCTCCCCACAACCGCCAAAGCAGAGCTCCCGCCTGAGGCATTGGATCACGCCAGGCCCATCCCTGCCTGAGAGGTGCCCTCCTCCCTTTTTTTTTTCTTTTTCTTTTTCTTTTTCCTTTTTTTCTCTTTTTGGTTTTTTCTTTTTTTTTTCCTTTTTCTTTCTTTTTTTTCCCTTTTTTTCTCTTTCTTTTTTTCTTCTTCTTTCTCTTTTCTCTCTTTTTTCCCCAGAACATTGACCTGACTAACTCTGGTCGCCAGCTTGCTTAAACAATCACAACGAGTCCATTCTGTAAATGTAAATTCTACACCTACCGACATTTTCAGCTCTTTCTCTCAGGAGTAATTAGACTATATAGTTTCGCTGGATAATTCCAGCATCCTTCTCTCACCTATCCAACCATATTCTACCCTTTATCTCTTTGAAAAAAGCTTCTTATCCCTTCTGCCTGTTCATTCTATTTCCAATTCTATCTCATCCCGCCCTGCCTTCTCTCTCTTTCTCTATGCTCTTCAACCAGCACTGCATATACATAGCTATTTAACTGTAGCTGGGAAAACCAGGTATATGATTTAAACCGTTCTTTGTCCATCGGTTATCTTCTTTTTTTTTCCTTTTCTTTTCCCCTTTTTTGACCTATTTATGTACTTTATACTCCATATTATTCGCCCTCCCTGCTCCATCTTTTCTCTTAACTTTTTCGTTTTCCCTCTCGCTTTGCATGTTAGTTGAATTAGCCTGTGCGTTTGTGTGCTCCTGCTCCCTGTGTGTTTGTCTGTCTGTTTTCTTTTCCAGGGCTACCTCAAGAAACAAGCTAGAGTACACAAGGTGGAGAGTCCCAAATATCACTACGAATAGGAAAATAAAATAACCAAGGTCCCAACAAGAGAGACCAAGGGATACCATTCAAAAAACACTCTCTGAAAGGATAGGCCCTGGAATGTCAAAGAGTCTTCTTGGATGTAGCAGCGCTCATAGAAACAGAGAGCATAACAGGTCTTTAAAACCAACAAGAGCCGGAAAGCTAACTAAAATGATGAAACGAAAGACCTCTCCTCCAAAGAAACTCCAAGAAGAAATGATAGCTAATGAACTGCTCAAAACAGATATCAGCAGCATAACTGAACAAGATTTTAGAATAATAATGGTAAAATTAATAGCTGGGCTTGAAAAAAACATAGGGGACATCAAAGAAACTATGGCTACAGACAGAATGGAAAATAAAAATAGGCATGAAGAATTAAAAAATGCGATAAATGAGATCCATAATAAATTAGAGGCCTCCAATGCACGGCTTGAAGAGGCAGAAAGGAGAATAAGTGATTTAGAAGACACCATTCTAGAAAAACAAGAAGCTGACCAAAAAAAAGAGACAAACTGATCCAGGAACAGGAAAGAAGAATTCAAGAGCTCAGCGATACGGTCAAACACAACAATATCCATATCATAGGAATCCCAGAAGACAAAGAGAGAGGGAAAGGTGCTGAAGGAGTCCTGGAACAAATTATAGCAGAGAACTTCACCAACCTGGGGAAGGAAGTAAATGTGGAAATACAAGAGGCTCAGAGGACTCCCCTCAGATGTAACTTGAATCGATCTTCTGCACGACATATCATAGTCAAAATGGCAAAATACAAGGACAAAGAGAGAATTTTGAAAGCAGCTAGGGAGAAAAGGGCCCTCACATACAAAGGGAAACCTATCAGAGTGGTGACAGACCTATCTACTGAAACGTGGCAGGCCAGAAAGGAATGGCAAGAGATCTTCAATGTGATGAACAGTAAAAATATGCAGCCAAGAATCCTCTATCCAGCAAGCCTGTCATTCAAAATAGAAGGAGAGATAAAAACCTTTCCAAATAAACAGAAATTGAAAGAATTTGTCACCACGGAGCCAGCCCTACAAGAAATCCTGAGGGAGATGCTCTGAAGGAAAGGTTGCAAGGAACAAAGATACCAGAGACACCACCACAAACATGAAACCTACAAAAGATACAAAGACTCTAAACAAAATGGTGGCCTGACAACAAGCTATTTCTCTTTCCATTCCTACAACCTCTTAAAATTGATAGTAAAGAAAATAAAGAGGTATAAATTCCATAGTAATGAAAAAAATGGTGAAAATGCAATCAATGAGCAAGAAACTCATACATTTTTGGAAGACAGAAGGAAAAAGGATAAACCATAAATGACACTAGACACTGGAGTAAACAAGGAAAGATACTGCAGGAGACAGTATTAAGGAGAGATTTAACCTGCTCAAAAAACCTCTAGAGTGACTCTGACTCCCAGACCATGAGTGAGCAGAGAGTAGAAGTCCCCTACTAACATATGCAGGACTAGTCACTTAGCTATGCATGAAATCACAGAATTCTTCTCGAAGAAGAATTCTTCTCTAAAGAAGCTGCATCATATATCTCTGCATTTTTTAAAAGAAAGAACATAAATACATACATGGTAACCTCCTTTATTAGGCTCAAAATGTATTGTAAACACTGTGCAAAATGATGGCTAGTTTTCCTTTTGCACTTGAAAATTTCAAGGCCTTATGATTATTTATACAACACTTATTTGGTATATTAAGACAGAAGATATTTTTCTGCCCTGATGCTAAAAAGAACAAGAACAACAACAATAGAAATTGCATCATCTAAAAAAACTGAACTAAAAACAAATCAATTTTGAAACAAAGTTTCTAAGAGCTTCACGGATATTAGGTATTTTTTCACTTTTCCTCAGAACTTTGATTTTTTTAACTGAATATTTGTCATTACTACTTTTGACATTATGTGGCTGCATAATATGTACATAATCATGTTGACTTTATTATTATGTTGTTATTTTTATGTCTTGAATTTTCAATAGCTAATTGCTACAGGAATGACTTTAGCATATATGCTCTATCCTTTTTTTCCCCTGTATCTCCTTTTATTTTTATTTATTTTTTTTACAAATAGTTTATTGTCAAATTAGTTTCCACATAACACTCAGTGCTCATCCCCACAAGTGTCCACCTCCATTCCCATCCCTCCTCCCCCCCCCCATCCATCAGTCCCCAGTTTTTGTCAGCATTCAAGAGTCTCTCCTGGTTTGCCTCTCTCCCTTTCCCCCACCATATTCGCCCTTATTCTTCCCCTTGTTCCTCTGTCAAGTTCCTCCTAATCCTCCTATACGTGCAAACATATGATATTTGTCCTTCTCTGTCTGACTTATTTCACTCAGCATAATACCCTCAAGGTCCATCCATGTTGCTACACATGGCCAGATTTCATTGTTTCTCATTGCCATGTACTATTCCATGGCATAGATAAACCACATCTTCTTGATCCATTCATCTGTTGATGGACACTTAGGCTCTTTCCAGGTTTTAGCTATTGTGGAGAGTGCTGCTATGAACATTGGGGTACATGTGCCCCTAGGCATCACCATACCTATATCCTTGGGTAAATTCCTAGCAGTGCTATTGCTGGGTCCTAGGGGAGTTCCATTGTTAGTTGCCTGAGGAACCTCCACACTGTTTTCCAGAGGGGCTGTACCAGTTTACATCCCCACCAACAGTGTAGGAGGGTGCCCGTTTCTCTACATCCTCGCCAGCATCTCGAGTTCTCTGATTTGCTCATTTTAGCCACTCTGACTGGCAGGAGGTGATATCTCAGTGTGGTTTTGATTTGTATTTCCCTGATGAGGAGGGAGGCTGAGCATCGTTTCATGTGTCTGTTGGCCATCTGGATGTCCTCTTTGGAGAAGTGTCTGTTCATATCTTCAGCCCATTTCTTCACAGGGTTGTTTGTTTTTCAGGCGTGTAGTTTGGAGAGTTCCCTATAGATTTTGGATATTAACCCTTTGTCCGATATGTCATTTGCAACTATCTTTTCCCATTCCGTTGGTTGCCTATTAATTTTCTGGGTTGTTTCCTTGGCTG
The DNA here is from genome assembly GCA_017311185.1 of Proteles cristata cristata. NCBI lineage: Eukaryota > Metazoa > Chordata > Mammalia > Carnivora > Hyaenidae > Proteles > Proteles cristata. Next base: position 255,942 of record JAESUZ010002605.1, read on the forward strand.
TGCAGAAGCTTTTAATCTTGATGAGGTCCCAACAGTTTATTTTTGCTCTTGATTCCCTTGCTTTTGGGGATGTGTCAAGTAAGAAGTTGCTGTGGTAGAGGTTAAGGAGGTTGTTTCCTGCTTTCTCCTCTAGGCTATTGATAGTTTCCTGTCTTACGTTCAGGACCTTTATCCATTTTAAGTTTATTTTTGTGCATGGTGTGAGAAAATGATCTAGTTTCATTCTCTGCATGTTGTTGTCCAATTCTCCCAACACGATCTGTTAAAAAGGCTATCTTTTTTCCATTGGATATTCTTTCCTGCTTTGTCAAAGATCAGTTGGCTGTATACCTTTGGGTCCAGCTCTGAGTTCTCAATTCTATTCCATTGGTCTATGTGTCTGTTTTTGTGCCAATACCATACTGGCTTGATGACAGCTTTGTAGTAGAGGCTAAAGTCTGGGATGGTGATACTTCCCGTTTTGGTTTTATTTTTCAGGATTACTGTGGCTATTCGGGGTCTTTTGTGGTTCCATACAAATATTGGGATAGTTTGTTCTAGTTTTGAGAAGTATGCTGGTGCAATTTTGATTGGAATTGCATTGAATGTGTAGAGTGCTTTAGGTAATAATGACATCTTAACTATATGTATTCTTCCTATCCATGAACATGGAATGTTTTTCCATTTCTTTGTGTCTTCTTCCATTTCCTTCATATGTTTTCTATAGTTTTCATCATACAGATCTCTTGTATCCTTGGTTAGGTTTATTCCGAGGTATTTTATGGTTTTTTGTGCAATTGTGAATGGCATCAGTTTCTTGATTTCTCTTTCTGTTGCTTCATTGTTGGTGTATAAAAATGCAACCCATTTCTGTACGTTGATTTTATACCCTGCAACTTGGCTGAATTCTTGGATCAGTCTAGTAGGCTTCTGGTGGAGTCTGTCGGGTTTTCGATGTAGAGTATCATGTCATCTGCGAGGAGTGAAAGTTTAACTTCCTCTGCCAATTCTGATGCCTTTGATTTCCTTTTGTTGTCTGATGGCTGATGCTAGGAATTCCAGCACTATGTTAAACAACAGTGGTGAGAGTGGACATTCCTGTCGTGTTCCTGATCTCAGGGGGAAAGCTCTCAGTTTTTCCCCATTGAGGATGATATTAGCTGAAGGCTTCTCATAGATGGCTTTGATGATGTTTAAGTAGGTTCCTTCTATCCCAACTTTCTCGAGAGTCTTTATTAAGAAGGGATGCTGTGTTTTGTCAAATGCTTTTTCTGCATCTATTGACAGGATCATATGGTTTTTATCTTTTCTTTTATTGATATGATGTATCACATTAATTGATTGGCGAATGTTGAACCAGCCCTGTAACCCAGGAATGAATCCCACTTGATCTTGGTGGATGATTCTTTTTATGTGCTATTGGATTCGATTTGCAAGGATCTTGTTAAGGATTTTTGCATCCGTATTCATCAAGGATATTGGCCTGTAGTTCTCTTTTTTTGCTGGATCTCTGTCTGGCTTGGGAATCAGAGTGATGCTGGCTTCATAAAATGAGTCCGGGAGTTTTCCTTCGCTTTCTATTTTTTGGAATAGCTTGAGAAGAATTGGGATTAATTCTGTTTTAAATGTCTGGTAGAATTCCTCAGGGAAGCCATAAGGTCCAGGGCTCTTATTTGTTGGGAGATTTTAGATAACTGATTCAATTTCTTCACTCGTTATGGGTCTGTTCAGGTTTTCTATTTCTTCCCGTGTGAATTTTGGTAGTGAGTGTGTGTTTAGGAATTTCTCAATTTCTTCTAAGTTGTCCAATTTGTTGGCATATACTATTTCATAGTATTCCCTGATAATTACTTGTATTTCTGAAGGGAGGGTTGTAATAAGTTCATTTTCATTCATAATTTTGTCTATTTGGGTGCTCTCTCTTTTCTTTTTGAGAAGCCTGACTAGAGGTTTGTCAATTTTGTTTACTTTTTCAAAAAACCAACACTTGGTTTCATTGATCTGTTCAATTGTTTCTTTGGTCTCTATGTTGTTTATTTCTGCTCTAAGTTTTACTATTTCTCTTCTTCTACTGGGTTTAGGGCATTCTCATTGCTCTGCCTCTAGTTCTTTTAGGTGAGCTGTTAGATTTTGGACCTGCACTTTTTCTAATCTCTTGAAATAGGCCTGGAGAGCAATGTACTTTCCTCTTAGGACTGCCTTTGCCGCATCCCATAGATTTTGAATTGTTGTGTTTTCATTTTCATTTGTTTCCATATATTTTTTAATTTCCTCTCTAATTGCCTGATTGGCCCATTCATTCTTTAGAAGGGTGTTCTTTAACCTCCATGTTTTTGGAGGTTTTCCAGACTTCTTCCTGTAATTGATTTCAAGTTTCAAAGCATTATGAGCTGACAGTTTGCATGGTATGATCTCAATTATTTTATATTTATTGAGGGCTGCTTTATGTCCCAGTATGTGATCTATCTTGGAGAATGTGCCATGCGCACTTGAGAAGAAAGTAAATTCCCTGGCCTCAGGACGTAAAGTTCTAAATATATCCGTCAGGTCCATCTGGTCCAATGTGTCTTTCCATTCCATTATTTCTTTAGTGATTTTCTGTCTGGTTGACCTATCCATTGCTGTAAACGGAGTATTAAGGTCCCCTGCTATTAGCACATTCTTATCTATAAGCTTGTTTCTGTTTGTGATTGTTTTAGATATTTAGGTGCTCCCACATTCGGTGTGTAGACATTTATGTTTGTTAGTTCTTCCTGATGGATGGACCCTGTAATTATTATGTAGTGCCCTTCTTCATCTCTTGCTATTGTCTTTAATTTAAAGTCCAGTTTGTCTGGGGCACCTGGGTGGCTTTGTCGGTTAAGCGTCCGACTTTCGCTCAGGTCATGATCTTGCGGTTCGTGGGATCGAGTCCCCCGTCGGGCTCTGTGCTGACTGCCAGCTCGGAGCCTGGAGCCTGTTTCAGTCTGTGACTCCCTCTCTCTCTGACCCTCCCCTGCTCGCGCTGTCTCTCTCTCTCTCCTAGAAATAAATAAAATAAAAAAATAAATAAATAAAGTCCAGTTTGTCTGATATAAGTATCGCTACTCCAGCTTTCTTTTTACTTCCTGTAGCATGATATATATTTCTCCATCCCCTTACTTTTAATCTGAAGGTATCTTCCAGTTAAAATGCGTTTCTTGTAGACAGCATATGGATGGATTTTGTTTTTTTATCCATTCTGCAACCCTATGTCTTTTGATTGGAGCATTCAGCCCATTTACATTCAGTGTTATTATTGAAATAAGTGGGTTTAGAGTCTTTGTATCTTTTGTAGGGTTCATGTTTGTGGTGGTGTCTCTGGTATCTTTGTTCCTTGCAACCTTTCCTTCAGAGCATCTCCCTCAGGATTTCTTGTAGGGCTGGCTCCGTGGTGACAAATTCTTTCAATTTCTGTTTATTTGGAAAGGTTTTTATCTCTCCTTCTATTTTGAATGACAGGCTTGCTGGATAGAGGATTCTTGGCTGCATATTTTTACTGTTCATCATATTGAAGATTTCCTGCCATTCCTTTCTGGCCTGCCAGGTTTCAGTAGATAGGTCTGTCACCACTCTGATAGGTTTTCCTTTGTATGTGAGGGCCCTTTTCTCCCTAGCTGCTTTCAAAATTCTCTCTTTGTCCTTGTATTTTGCCATTTTGACTATGATATGTCGTGCAGAAGATCGATTCAAGTTACATCTGAGGGGAGTCCTCTGAGCCTCTTGTATTTCCACATTTACTTCCTTCCCCAGGTTGGTGAAGTTCTCTGCTATAATTTGTTCCAGGACTCCTTCAGCACCTTTCCCTCTCTCTTTGTCTTCTGGGATTCCTATAATATGGATACTGTTGCGTGCATATATGCTCTATCTAACTCCAGGGAAAGTCAAAGAATTTCTCTCATATGAATTACAATGTCATCAGCACAACTGAAATTCTACTTTAGGATAAGGCAGGAGAAACCAGATTGAACCTAATAGCAATATCTGAAGAAAGAGAAATTGATTCTGGAAATGATTGGTAAATTACTTTCTTTGTAAAGCTTATCTTTTTACAATCTCACTCCAAATAGGATTCACAAGTTTAACTTTACCTTAGATACAACAAAGAAAACTTTCTTGTAGGTTACCTGAACTGCCTAATCACCTCTAGTGACAGAAGATGTAGCATAACTTCACTTTTGGTGAATATAATATTTTTTGACATAAAACTTGATCACAAGGGCATGTCACTATTTGTTTTATGTTAGTGCTCTTGGAAGCAGTATAGATTGATGTGGATTTTAACATAGTAATTGACATAGGAGATGAGATGCTTCATTACAAATGAATGACTAATAACCTTGGAATACTGAACGACAATCAGTGCAATGGTATTCTTTGTGAATCTCCTGCTTTGGTCACTACATATTTTGTCATCAGATTCTACATAATTTTCCCTCAAGAAGATATGAAAATTTATGATTTTTAGTGATTTCGTGTGCCATAGCACTTCCTGTTCCTATAGAAGAACTAAGTAATTCAGAAATCACATGCTATATAAATGTTTTCCCTTTGCTTATCACATTTCTCCAATTGTCATTCTCTATCCGTTTCCCCTTATAGTCTCTTTCTCTGATGTTGTTAAAAAAGTGCTCTATATTTATTGGACTAACACTTAAAATACACATTTCTGAGGGAGGGGGCAAGATGGCAGAGAAGTAGGGAGCTTTGTGCAGTGCACTTGCCCCCATATCTCACACGGAAAAGATCTGAAGCCATAGGAAACCTTACAGAACCCAAGAGATTGGGCGAAAAAGGATGCAGAATCCATTTCTAACTTGAGTGTGAACTGGGGAAGATAAAATCGGGCTTGGATCTGAGACTCACAGGGACGGGGGCAATCCCCATGGCGGGGAGTGAGAGGGGAAAGAGAAAGTCTGAAACTACTCAAGACATGGTCCATGTCGCTGGGGAACAGAAAAACCTCTGCTCGGGGCACAGAAGGACCGTGTGCGCCAAATCCCTGCGTGCCAGGTCCCCGCGCGCCAACTCGTCCCAGAGGGGCTGCGCGCTGACCGCTCCTTTGAACTCCTGGCTGGCTGGACCCCTAGAGAGGCCACACACAGAACGCGCCATTGTGCTCCTGGCTGGCTGGGCCACAGGAGGAGCTGTGCACATACCAGGCATCGCACTCCTGGCCTGGCTGGACCCTAGAGGGAAGGCAAAGGGTTTAAATCTGGGAGATTTGACTGTGAGTTCGTGTTTCGGGTGATGAGACACAGAGGGACCTGGTTTCCCGCTCTCCAGCGCGCCCCCCAGGCAAACCCCCATCCTTGCCTGCCAACCCAACCTGGAGGAGAAGGGAGCAGCGATTCTGGCACCATCCCCAGGACTAGGCAAGAGGTTTGGAATTGCCTTGAGGGGATCGCCTGCAAGGTTGTGTCTACGGCAATTTCAGTGGGGCGCGTGGACTGGGACTTGGAGACTCGACCTGGCCTGGGTTAAAGAGCATGACTCACTTTGGCTGTGCCCCTGGCACAGGGAGTTTACACACCCAAAAAAGCGAAGTGCAGCACTTGGTTCAAGAAGGGACTGGAGAGCCGCCACTCTCCTCCCCACAACCCCCAAAGCAGAAGTCGCGCCTGACTCATTGGATCACACCACACCCATCCCTGCTAGAGAGGTGACCTTTTTTTTGTTTGTTTGTTTTGTTTTGTTTTTTCTTTTTTCCCAGAACACTGATCTGATTAACTTTGGTCACTGGCTTGCTTCAACAGTCACATTTAGTCCATTCTGTAGATGTAAATTCTACACCTACCTACCTTTTCATCTCTTTCTCTCAGGAGTAATTAGACTATATAGTTTCTCTGGATAACACCAGCGTCCTTTTCTCACCTATCCAACCACATTCCACCCTTTAGTTCTTTGAAAAAAGCTTCTTATCCCATCTGCCTGTTCATTCTATTTCCAATTTTGCCTCATCCCCACCCTGTCTTCTCTCTTTCTCTATGCTCTTCAACCAGCACTGCATACACCAGGCTATTTAATTGTAGCTGGGAAATCTGGTTACATGCTTTAAACGGTTCTTTGTCCATTGGTTTTCTTCTTTTTTCCTTCTCTTCTTTTTGACCTTTTTACGTATTTTTTATTTTCTATTATTTGCCTTTCCTCCTCCGTCTTTTCTCTTAACTTTCATTTTCCCTCTCGGTTTGCATGTTTGTTGGGATTGTCTGTGCGTTTGTGTGCCTCTGCTCCCTGTGTGCGTGTCTGTCTGTTTTCTTCTCCAGAGCTACCTCAAGAAACAAGCCAAAGTACACGTGGTGGAGAGTCCCAAATATCACTATGAGTAGGAAAATAAAATAACCAAGGTCTCAACAAGAGAGACCAAGAGATACCATTCAAAAAACACTCTCTGAAAGGATACCCCCTGAACAGTCAAAGAGTCTTCTTGGGCACAGCAGTGCTCAAAGGTGTAGAGAGCATAACAAGTTTTTAAAACTAACAAGAGACAGAAAGCCAACTAAAATGACGAAACAAAAGACCTCTTCTCCAAAGAAATTCCAAGAAGAATTGACAGCTAATGAACTGCTCAAAACAGATATAAACAGCATAACTGAACATGATTTTAGAAAAATAATCATAAAATTAAAAGCTGGGCTCAAAAAAAGCATAGGGGACATCAAAGAAACTATGGCTACGAACAACATGGAGAATAAAAATAGGCATGATGAATTAAAAAATGCGATAAATGAGATACATAATAAATTGGAGGCGTCCAATGCATGGATTGAAGAGGCAGAAAGTAGAATAAAGTGGTTTAGAAGACACCAGAAAAAATATGCAGCCTAGAATCCTCTAACCAGCAAACCTGTCATTCAAAATAGAAGAAGTGTTAAAAATCTTTCCAAATAAACATAAATTGAAAGAACTTATCACCACTAAGCGAGCCCTACAAGAAATCCTGAGGGGGGTGCTCTGAAGGGAAGGTTGCAAGGAACAAAGATACCAGAGACACCACCACAAACATGAACCCTACAAAAGATACAAAGACTCTAAACCCACTTATTTCAATAATAACACTGAATGTAAATGGGCTGAATGCTCCAATCAAAAGACACAGGGTAGCAGAATGGATAAAAAAACAAAATCCATCCATATGCTGTCTACAAGAAATGCATTTTAACTGGAAGATACCTTCAGATTAAAAGTAAGGGGATGGAGAAATATCTATCATGCGATGGGAAGTAAAAAAAAAAAAAAAGCTGGAGTAGCGATACTTATATCAGACAAACTGGACTTTTAATTAAAGACAATAGCAAGAGATGAAGAAGGGCATTACATAATAATTACAGGGTCTATCTATCCGGAAGAATTAACAATCATAAATGTCTATGCACCGAATATGGAAGCACCTAAATATTTAAAATAATTAATCACAAACAGAAACAATGTTATAGATATGAATGTGCTAATAGCAGGGGACTTTAATACTCCGTTTACAGCAATGGATAGGTCAACCAGACAGAAAATCACTAAAGAAATAATGGAATGGAAAGACACATTGGACCAGATGGACCTGACGGATATATTTAGAACTTTACATCCTGAGGCCAGGGAATTTACTTTCTTCTCAAGTGCGCATGGCACATTTTCCAAGATAGATCACATACTGGAACATAAAGCAGCCCTCAATAAATATAAAATAATTGAGATCATACCATGCACACTGATAGATCACAATGCTTTGAAACTTGAAATCAATTACAGGAAGAAGTCTGGAAAACCTCCAAAAACATGGAGGTTAAAGAACACCCTTTTAAAGAATGAATGGGCCAATCAGGCAATTAGAGATGAAATTAAAAAATATATGGAAACAAATGAAAATGAAAACACAACAATTCAAAATCTATGGGATGCGGCAAAGGCAGTCCTAAGAGGAAAGTACATTGCTCTCCAGGCCTATTTCAAGAGATTAGAAAAAGCGCAAGTCCAAAATCTAACAGCTCACCTAAAGGAACTAGAGGCAGAGCAACAAGAATGCCCTAAACCCAGTAGAAGAAGAGAAATAGTAAAAATTAGAGCAGAAATAAACAACATCGAGACCAAAGAAACAATTGAACAGATCAATGAAACCAAGAGTTGGTTTTTTGAAAAAATAAGCAAAATTGACAAACTTCTAGCCAGGCTTCTCAAAAAGAAAAGAGAGAGCACCCAAATAGACAAAATCATGAATGAAAATGGACTTATTACAACAACTCCTCAGAAATACAAGTAATTATCAGGGAATAGTATGAAAAATTATATGCCAACAAACTGGACAACTTAGAGGAAATGGACAAATTCTTAAGCATACAACACTACCAAAATTCACACGGGATGAGATAGTAAATCTGAACAGACCCATAAAGAGTGAAGAAATCGAATCAGTTATCGAAAATCTCCCAAAACAAATAAGAGCCCTGGACCTGATGGCTTCCCGGGGAAATTCTACCCGACGTTTAAAACAGAATTAATCCCAATTCTTCTCAAGCTATTCCAAAAAATAGAAAGCAAAGGAAAACTCCCGGACTCATTTTATGAAGCCAGCATCACTCTGATTCCCAAGCCAGACAGAGATCCAGCAAAAAAAGAGAACTACAGCCCAATATCCTTGATGAATACGGATGCAAAAATCCTCAACAAGATCCTTGCGAATCGAATCCAATAGCACATAAAAAGAATCATCCACCAAGATCAAGTGAGATTCATTCCTGGGTTACAGGGCTGGATCAACATTCGCAAATCAATCAATGTGATACATCACATCAACAAAAGAAAAGATAAAAACCATATGATCCTGTCAATAGATGCAGAAAAAGCATTTGACAAAACACAGCATCCCTCCTTAATAAAGACTACAGAGAAAGTTGAGGTAGAAGGAAACTACTTAAACATCATAAAAGTCACCTATGAGAAGCTTTCAGCTAACATCATCCTCAACGAAGAAAAACTGAGAGCTTTCCCCCTGAGATCAGGAACACGACAGGTATGTCCACTCTCACCACTGTTGTTTAACATAGTGTTGGAAGTCCTAGCATCGGCCATCAGACAACAAAAGGAAATCAAAGGCATTAGAATTGGCAAAGAAGAAGTCAAACTTTCCACTTTTCGCAGATGACATGATACTCTACATAGAAAATCCGACAGACTCCACCAGAAGCCTACTAGAAGTGATCCAAGAATTCAGCAAAGTTCTAGCATACAAAATCAACATGCAGAAATCGGTTGCATTTTTATACACCAATAATGAAGCGATAGAAAGAGAAATCGGGGCGCCTGGGAGGCTTAGTTGGTTAAGCATCCGACTTTCGCTTAGGTCATGATCTCACGGTTCGTGGGTTCGAGCCCCGCGTCGGGCTCTGGCTGACTTCCAGCTCAGAGCCTGGAGCCAATTTCAGAGTCTGTATCTCCCTCTCACTCTGACCCTCCCCTGCTCACGCTGTCTCTCTCTCTCCTGGAAAAAAAAATATAAAAAAAAAAGAGAAATCAAGAAACTGATCCCATTCACAATTACACAAAAAAACATAAAATACCTCGGAATAAACCTAACCAAGGATACAAGAGATCTGTATGATGAAAACTATAGAAAACATATGAAGGAAATTGAAGAAGACACAAAGAAATGGAAAAACATTCCATGCTCATGGATAGGAAGAATAAATATAGTTAAGATGTCATTACTACCTAAGGCACTCTACACATTCAATGCAATTCCAATCAAAATTGCACCAGCATACTTCTCAAAACTAGAACAAACTATCCCAAAATTTGTATGGAACCACAAAAGACCCCGAATAGCCAAAGTAATCCTGAAAAATAAAACCAAAACGGGAGGGATCACCATCCCAGACTTTAGCCTCTACTATAAAGCTGTCATCATCAAGACAGTATGGTAGCACAAAAACAGACACATAGACCAATGGAATAGAATTGAGAACTCAGAGCTGGACCCAAAGGTATACAGCCAACTAATCTTTGACAAAGCAGGAAAGAATATCCAATGGAAAAAAGACAGCCTCTTTAACAGATGGTGTTGGGAGAACTGGACAACAACATGCAGAAGAATGAAACTAGATCATTTTCTCACACCATGCACAAAAATAAACTCAAAATGGATAAAGGACCTGAACGTGAGACAGGAAACCGTCAAAACCCTAGAGGAGAAAGCAGGAAACAACCTCCTTGACCTCCACTGCAGCAACCTCCTACCTGACACATCCCCAAAAGCAAGGGAATCAAGAGCAAAAATAAACTGTTGGGACCTCATCAAGATTAAAAGCTTCTGCACGGCAAAGGAAACAACCCACAAAACTAATAGGCAACCAACGGAATGGGGAAAGATAGTTGCAAATGACATATCAGACAAAGGGTTAATATCCACAATCTATAAGGAACTCACCAAACTCCATACCTGAAAAACAAACAACCCAGTAAAGAAATGGGCAGAAGATATGAACAGACACTACTCCAAAGAGGATATCCAGATGCCCACCAGACACATGAAATGATGATCAGCATCCCTTCTCATCAGGGAAATACAAATCAAAACCACACTGAGATACCAACTCATGCCAGTCAGAGTGGCTAAAATGAGCAAGTCAGAGAACTCTAGATGTTGGCGAGGATGTGGAGAAACGGGCACCCTCCTACACTGTTGGTGGGAATGTAAACTGGTACAGCCACTCTGGAAAACAGTGTGTAGGTTCCTCAAAAAATTAACAATGGAACTTCCCTATGACCCACCAGTAGCACTGCTAGGAATTTACCCAAGGGATATAGGTATGGTGATGCATAGGAGCACATGTACCCCAATGTTCATAGCAGCTCTCTCCACAATACCCAAAACATGGAAAGAGCCTAAATGTCCATCAACAGTAGAGTGGATCAAGAAGATGTCGTTTATCTACATGGTGGAATATTACATGGCAATGAGAAACAATGAAATCTGGCCATGTGTAGCAACATGGATGAACCTTGAGGGTGTTATGCTGAGTGAAATAAGTCAGGCAGAGAAGGACAAATATCATATGTTTGCACATCTAGGAGGATTAGGAGGAACTTAACGGAGGACCATGGGGGAGAAGAAGGGGGAAATGGTAGGGGAGAGGGAGAAAGGCAAACCATGAGAGACTCTTGAATGATGAGAACAAACTGAGGACTGATGGGTGCGGAGGGGGAAGGGGGAGATGGGCATGGAGGAGGGCACTTGTGGGGATGAGCACTGGATGTATATGGAAACCAACTTGACAATAAACTTTTGTAAAAAAAAATTAAAGAAAAAAAATGTTGGATTACAAAAAAAGTACACAACACATTTTTCATAAAAATAAAAATAAACCAAAATACACATTTCTGTTTCCAGATAATGCTTTAAAAATTATTCTCATATAATGGCAGCCAAAACATAGTTCTGCAATTCCAAAAGAGCTAAACCAAATATCAATAGTAATTCAGTTATTCTCATGTCCCATTTTAAGATGATTATTTAAAAATATTAATTATTAAAAATGAAAACAACTTCTAAGCAGCTCTTTTGCCAACTGTTGAAGTTGATTATATATAAATGTTTTGGGGGAGAAAGCTACAGTGTTATATTCCATGCACTTTTTTGAAAGCATGACGTACTCAACCATTTCAGAAGATGAGCAGAAAAACGTTTAACTATTGAAATAAATAGCATTCCCATGTTACCTCTGATTTATGGCAAATCCTGAAGCAACCGAAAGTATAACTGAAAATCTTAGAACTGATCTCATAATAAGAGATTAAAAATGTGGACATTTTATGCTATCAGGTAAAATTGTGAGGCATGCCCATTTTGTGCTAACTCGACTCCCCTGACTTACCTAGTTAGTATACTAGTCACTATTAATTTGGCCATTAGGAATATCAAACGAACTTTAGTATTCAGATTAGGTCATTGTCTGAACCCTGTACTGCATATTGAAACTACTCAAATAATTTACTTTCAACATAAATATATACCCTCAGTACAAGGTGTCTAATTAAATCCTGAGCCAATGATGGTATTTATTTTTAGGTTTAAGGTTTGATCTTTGATCCTGATTCATAGAAGAGCTTGCACACTCTTACCCTGCCATACTCATCTAGAAGAGGTGTATACAGCTTGGTATTTTCTCTGCTCGTCTATTTCTGTTTAATCCATGTACTATTATACTGCAAGTGGTATAAAAGCCAGATTTTGGCTTTCCATTTGGGACAAATGGTGACTCTTTAGTTTTTCCAATATAGTGAGATGCCTGACCTTCATCACATGAATAAAGAGAAACAACCTACTAACTGGTTGAAGAATGTCTACAAAATTCTAGATTCCTCATCCTCCTACCAAGTTCTCTAATTGCCCTTGGCTATTTCATATCAGTACAATTTAGGAAAAGGCAACATACCAAAAATGAAAATTTTAGACTATATATATTCTAAAAATAATCTTAAAACAGATATTCTGGAAATTCATTCTAAGTGTCATAATGGGTGTTTATATTTCAGTTTTTGTTTTAGTGCACAAGAATTGGAGTATTTGCTGCACTAACTGACTGACTTCTCCACAGAAATCATTTTCATCCCTAATTTTGAAGATCGTGTGATATACCACACCAACCAAAATGTTCCTCTGAGGATTCAGTCATCCGTGACTCTACCAGATGACTGCAGTCTAATTTAGCACCCTATGGAACCCAGTTCTGAGTCACGAATCAAAAAAAGGCATGTTAATTCTCAGGCTTCTGAAATTTGTATTCTCTGTTTTCTTCTTTCTCCTATTTTTTCTCTTCTTTTTCCTCAATGTTTTGGAGAGAAAAATCCAGAAGCTCTTGTAGTATAGAGAAATACAAACAAATTTGAATCTGCTGAGGAGATAGGTTTCTTGGCCAAATCCAGAAGGTGAACCAAAGAGTTAGGACAACACATTACTATATCTCTATGAAAGCACTTTTCTGATGGTGTGGGCAGAAGAGATGTGAGAGCATCCAACATAGCCTGTATATACTTGCTTCCCTGTCTAGAAAGTCATTATTAATATGTAAATTTTTAGGTATAGACATGAGGTTGTTACATCATTTTATGTTTTAAAAGGAAGTAGATACAAAGTGGTGAGTTTTCAATAAGCACAGTGTAGGTGTCCCAATACCACTTCTATTCTACTTTCCCTTCAGGTTTATACAGCAGAATAATCTTGTATTCTTAAAGTCTGGAAAGGGTCTCCAGACAGTTTGCATCTTCTATCTCATTAATTCTTGAACTATCAAAGGGTGGACTAAACCTATTTCTTATCAGATATTAGAACATGGTGGTGAAGTTCCTGAGCCCTGGAATCAGATTGTCATGACTAAATTCATGCTCTTCTATGTGCTAACTGTGCAACTTTGAGCAAGTTACTTCATTACTCCAAGATTCAGTTTGCTTACCTGTAAAATGGAAACAAAGTAGCTTCCTCATAAGATTATTGTGAGCTAAACCCTTCAAGTATGTATGCTATGCCTGGCATTTAATAATTACTTATTACTATATAATTTTTTTCTTTATACAAATACTCTAATGCTTACCATCAAAAGCAGGAGAAAATTCCTTAGCAACTGGGACAATCAAAATCAAACTGGATAATCAGTTTTGTTCTAACTTTAAGTCATAAAATACCATGGCTATGGAGCCAAAATACTGTCAAATAAAGTGTGTTAGTGGGGGGAAAACAGCAACAACAACAACACGGGAGAATTGGTGCCAAGTGAGTATTTTTAGCTCCAGTTTTTCCAATTACCAGCTCTGTGACCTTGAGTAAGTCACTTAATCTCTGAGGCTCAACTTTCTCATATGTAAAAAGGATCAACACATATATCAGACATTTGTCATGGGAATTAAAAGAGATCATTTATGTGAAATGAAAAATGTGTGTTAGATTAAGATTAATTTCTTTCATTTTAGGAGAAAATAAAAAACACATACAAATAAATTTAACACAAATGCCATGCTTAGCCCAAAATTTCCCTCTTCTGTGGCTCCTTCTCTTTGCTTCTACAGTTTCCTCTTCCCCAGGCCAGTGTTGTTTACTCTTGCCTCTTTCGTTATACTCAGACATATCTTCCTCATCAATCTCATAATTAATTTTTTATGAGTCTATGGCTTATAGAAATAAAACATGCCTTCAATATACCCACTCCCCAGCACAGAGACAAACAGTGAATGGTGCTCAGAAAATTATCTTTTTAATATCTGATTGAACATGTAAATGAAAAAATGCTTTCTTTTGACATTAAAGATAGGGATATTTCATTCCTTCCAACGTGTGGCCAAGAAAAAAAGTCCATACCACTGTATAGCTGATAATGTTCCTTCTACATATGTCTCCAGTTGCATGATTCTTGGTATGACCATAGTTAGAAATTGACATCCTAACATTCCAGACTCACGTAGACATCTCTTTTGTTGGGTAAATAATGACTCTAGCCTGTTGGGGGAGCTGAAGCTGCACAGCTATCTGGAAAGAAAACTTGGAATCCTTTATTTAGTAGGGCCAGAAAAGGGGCATGAGCTTCATGAATATGGCACTCATACAGCTGTGTTAGAACAAAGCTGGCTGCAAATCAAACCCTGTGCTTGTCTGCCTGTTCTTCTGGAAGAGTTTATTTTTACATTGGCTAGAGGAGACAGGCAAAGGTTTTAAAAGACAAGCAGAAGAGAAGACAGAATGTCATTTAAAACACATTTCCAGACTCCTTCTCAAGTGAAAGCCCAGTAACTTTGAGTGGACCCATGCCAACAATGTGTAAGCATTTCTATACATGACCAGATCATTCTCAGCTCGTCTTGGTTTCAGTCACACATGAACCATAAGGCCTGCACTGTCTAGGATACTGTAAGCAGAGAATCAGCCCTTACACTCAAGTGGAACAGATTTGGGTTGACAGTCCTGGTTAACTCATAAACAATTTATGAACTAAAGCATTTAGCAATTCTTGATTAAAGATTCAAATCCTTATAGCTCTTCGCCATTGAAATGTAGTTTCACTGTTTTCAATAACCACACTTTGGAAATCTTGGAAAAAGTCCTACTTCACAGCTAGATAAGATTTTACTATTTAATCAGCTAACCTAAAAAACTGCTTATGAAGAAAACTTTAGTATTCATAAGTATATGAAATGCTTTATATAAATCTCTTCAATATATTTTTTTATTTATTTCTAGGAGAGTGAGAGAGAGAGAGAGAGAGCATGAGCAGGGGAGGGTCAGAGAGAGAGAGGGAAATGCAGACTCTGAAACAGGCTCCAGGCTCTGAGCTGGCAGTCAGCACAGAGCCTGACGTGGGGCTCGAACCCACGAACCGCGAGATCATGACCTAAGTGAAAGTCGGACGCTTAACCGACTAAGCCACCCAGGCTCCCCTAAATCTCTTCAAAATGTCCCTCCAAACTAAGAAGAAACAGGTTTTATAGTGATACTGGCTAGGAAATTCAAACCAATTTTGAAAAAAGAATAAAAAAGAGAAGCCTACCAGACTGAATGTCAGAAAATTAATTATAATTTTTCCTTAATATATAGCTAATTAGGTTCTTCAAATTCTAAGTGGTTCATATTTGACAATGCTGAATTAGTGTAAACAATCAATTCTTCTTTAAAGTTGCTTTTATTATTCCTGCAGTCTTCGCAATCTATCTGACTCATCCCTCCCCTTCCAATTTAATATAACTGGTGAAATCCCATTGTATGGAGTGTCAGAGTTGCAGAGTGATGACTAAATCAAACCCTCCTGAAAAAAATCTATTAAAAATTTGGAAAGAGAAACTAAACAAACAAGCCAATATACTCAACTGTAAGATTTTACTCAACTCAAGACTTTTCACAAACAAGGGTTTGGTCTCAATAATCTTTTAATTCTTAGGACTCAGGACAGTCCTCTACACTGAGTAAAATCTCAAAAGGTTTTGCGTAAGAGCATGAAGGAACTGATTAAAAATTTCACTAAAATACATGTTCTCAGCTCAATATATGCTTATAAAGTCAGTATCAATACTGAAGAATGTTAAATACATTATTCTTTTTGAACATTTATTTATTTTTGAGAAAGAGAGTAAGACAGAGTGCAAGCGGAGGAGGGGCAGAGAGAGAAGGAGACCCAGAATCGGAAGCAGGCTCCAGGCTCTGACCTGTCAGCACAGAGCCTGATGTGGGCCTCAAACTCACAAGCCATGAGATCATGACCTGAGCTGAAGTGTGATGCTCAACCGAATGAGCCACCCAGGCACTCCCTCCTTTTAATTTTGCATCACATTATTCTTTCTTTCTTTCTTTCTTTCTTTCTTTCTTTCTTTCTTTCTTTCTTTCTTTCTTTCTTTCTTTCTTTCTTTTTATTACTCTATTCTTTAAACCTTGACTTTAAATACCCCACACAAGGTTGAAATGTGTCTTTGCAGTAAGTCTACCTTAAGTGAGCAGAACAGAGATTAAGGATGGAAAGAATGAGAACAGCCACTTGGGGTAGCGGTGTGTAAATGAAGTGAAAGTAGACATAAAGAAGGAGTTCCAAGCACTCCAAAGGAGGAAAAAAGTAAGTAGCAGAACTTAGTTTTATCATAAAATCAACCTTATTCATTTATGAAGAATTTCCTAAGGGATTTTTTTTTTTTCAAATAACAATCAATGAAAAGATCTTTAAAGAAGAAAAAAGAAATGAATCACTTTAATTCAATCCAATAAAAGCTTTTCTTTATTACCTGAGTAATAGATTCCCTTTTCAGACCCTCCAAGGCCAAGTCTCTGTAGTCAGCATAAAATGAAGTTGAGCAATTATTTGTTGAATTTTAATTTAAGCAGTTGTAGATCAGAATAATTTAGGTCAATTATGATCAAGGATTCATGTCAGTGGGATAGCCTCCAGTATCTGAGTTAATGATCCCCTCCCTCAGTGTGGCAGTGGAAAGAACATTCGATAAGAGGTCAGGAGAACTGAATGCTTTTTTCAAATTCACCCATTAACTCTCAACTGTTAATCTATCTGGGCAATCATGTTATCATCTGATCACTCACTGTAGATAACACTTGCACAATCAAATAATTTTGATAAACAATGAAACATTATATGTAAATAACTATACACATAAAGTGCTAAAAAGTAAATGTAAATAAAATGAATTCACTATGGACTCCCTCCCCATGGCATCCCATTATACTCTGCATAGGTTGCATGAACTTTTCTTCAGGAAGACATTATTAGAGCTAAGCCTGAAAAGCAAATGTTGGATATTAAAATATAAAAGCAAACGTATTAAAAAAAACATGCTCTGGTGCACATGCATTAATATAAAACAAAGAGTTTTTTGGAAAAATTATTTCTTGAATAGTGTTCAGATTCTTTTAGGGCATAAATACATGTATGGCTTAACATTTTATGATAATAATGTATAATTTTTCATTTATTCATAATAAGTGGCTTTGTTTTGTTCAGTGGAACTGAACTCTGTTTCCATTTTACTGATGCTAAAATTTTATACAACTAACCTTTTAGCTCAGTATGTTCAAGTTCATATACCATAAAAGCAGTTCTTCTAAAAGTTGAAAATGTCATTATACATTAAGTGTTCAATGAGTAGTTAGAAATAGGAAATGCTTGCTTTTGTTGTCATTAGGAATAAAAATAGTTAACAGTCTAAGCCATGCAAATATTAGAACTAATATAAGGCCTTAGAAATCGTTGGGGCGCCTGGGTGGCTTAGTCGGTTAGGCATCCGACTTTCGCTTGGGTCATGATCTCGCGGTTCGTGGGTTCGAGTCCCGCATCCGGCTCTGTGCTGACTGCCAGCTCAGAGCCTGGAGCCTGTTTCAGTCTGTGACTCCCTCTCTCTCTGACCCTCCCCTACTCATGCTGTCTTCCTCTCTCTCCTAGAAATAAATAAAAAACATTAAAAAAAAAAAAAGAAATCATGAATGCTGGGGAGCTTGGTGGCTCAGTTGGTTAAGCATTTTACTCTTGATTTCAGCTCAGGTACTGAGATTGAGCCCTGTGTCTGGCTCTGTGCTGAGAGCATGGAACCTGCTTTGGATTCTCTCCCCTCCCTCCACTTTCTCAAACTAAATAAATAAACATTTAAAAAAAGAAGTTTTGGATGCATTTGAAACCTAACCTAAATAAAACTGGAGTGGGTGAATCCACATGAACCAATCCTGTGAATTTTCTCTCCAAACTTATATCATTTTAAATCCTCCCCACATGCCTATGACTTAAACAACAACAAAAACATTATCACAGATACCAAGAAAATAAAACAGAATTTTTCTGCTAGTTCCTTTAGTGAAAGACAGGTATTTTACTGTGTTGTGGCTGCTGCTTTTTGTGTTTGCTTTTAGTGAGGTGTCTATTTCGTTTTTCTAGAATTAGTTATTCAACATAGAAACAAAATGGGAGTACGTGAAAAACCTGACATTGTCCAGAGATGAGGAAGTTCTCTTTTCATAACTGAGGTAGAGGAGTATTGGCAATAAAAGCATTTCTTAATTAAGACAAAAAATGAAAATGAAAATGGAAAGTTATGATTAAGATAAAAAATCATTTTCTTCTTGGCTTTTAAATGTTATCTCTTCTGTTTTTTTCTCCTCCTGTATGGCATAGCCAAGAAAAAAATGATGGCTTCTATGAATGCATTAATAATATCTGTCTTCGGAGCTGAGCTTGGTTTAAAAAATACATTCTAATATTAAAGATTGATAACGTTTTTTATTAGCAATACAATATAGACCCTTTGCTTATTAGAAAAACAAAAACATATATTTTACAAACACATATTAGGGGTACCTGTGTGGCTCAGTCGGTTAAGTGTCAGACTTCAGCTCAGGTCACGATCTCAGAGTTTGTGGGTTCGAGCCTCAGGTTGGGCTCTGTGTTGACAGCTCAGAGCTGGGATCCCCCTTCAGATTCTGTGTCTCCCTCCCGCCCCCACCCCTCTCTCTGCCTCTTACTCCCTTGTGTTCTCCCTTTCTCTTAAAAAAATAAATATTTTTTAAAAATTAAAAAAACACATTTTATTTCGATTAACCTATATCACAAAATTCTACCTTAAAGAGAAAGAAAGGTAATCCTTTGGGCAGAACTGGCATTTCTCTTTTACAATGAAACTGGAGAAAGACTCCAGGATCCTGTAAATCAGTGATTTAATTTCACTCATGAGGAATTTTTCTAGGTATTAACCCCAAGAGCCCCTGTCTGCTAGATCACAAGTTGAGTGCTCTTGAGATTGTATTATGGTTGCTCTTAGGTGAACAGAAACTCAACTGAATATAAAGAAAAACTATTCAAAAAATGCTTTAAGTGTGTTTAGGAAATGTATTTTAAAATAATTGTCAATAGTTTCATAAGAAAAAATTAAAAAGAGAATTTATATTTACATTCTTAAAAGAAAGACATACAACTATTAAATTTTTACTTCTTTCTATTTTCTGAATGGAAAATGATGGTGTCTCTGAACCTCTAGCATACCCATACTTATTTGTATGCCTTTTACTAATTTAAAATAATTGGTTAAATCTATCCTTTCTTGATTTAATGTTTTCTGAAATACTATTTCTGAGTTTCAGAAATAAAATATGGTAAGAAAAGTTTAGAAATGTGAACCTGTAATTCTAAGTAACAGCTAGAATCATGGACCACTAACAACCAGGGTGGAGGCAACCGAGACAAAGAACAGTGGAGGTCAAAGTAGCAGCAAGGAAGGGAAAAGAAGAAGTCCTTATGACCCCTGTTTCTCAACTTCCTGTTCCTTCCTTCCCTAAATCACAGCTGCATGCAACTACAGCTATTCAAACACACAAAAATCTAAGAGTGATTCACAGAATCCTCTACATGGTAGTCTACCAAATGGATGCACCATAAGACATGCAAATTATTTTCTATTGTTGGGCATTTATGTTTTATGTAAGTCTTTAAGGATAACTCTGAGTATTTCTATAGGATTTAATAATAGAGGCCAACTGCCTAAGTTAGCAAGTGTATAATGTTTAAGAGTTTGAAGCCAAATTGCTTGTCAGGAAGATTGTACTCATACTTCTACTTGTAGCTCATAAGCTTGTCTTATGTTACTTGTTTTATGCAAGTAAGTCTTGCAAACACTGAATGTCAAAGTAAAATACATGCACATTTTCTAATTTTAGAAACAAAACTTTCCTTTTCCCAAAAGAAAATAGCCTTATTCTTTTCTCTGATTATAAAATTTTATACATGCTTCTATTAACAAAAATTAAACTATCAAAATATTACAAAAGTCAAACAAACAAACACCAAATCTCTCTACCCAGAGATATTTATGATTAACATTTTGGAAAATACCCTTCGAGACTTTATCTACCTATCTATCTATTATGCCAACATATACACAAAAATTCTGTAAATGTGACCATGCCATCGTGCTGTTTTATAACAAAATGTTTAACTCCACAATAGACCTGTATATCTTTTCATGCCATTAAATATATATAATTACAGAGTATTTTAATGTCTATAAAATAATCTCTCTTCTTTTGTATTCCCATACTTTGCTTAAGAAGTTCTCTATTAAGGAAAATCTAAGTTTGGTTATTTCCCGTCTTTCTCTATTACAAACAATGCTGTGCTGAATACCTTTGTGCTTGAACTTTTACATACATTTTTATACATTTGTGTCATGATCCCTTTAAGAAAATATGTTTTAGTGAGCTCCCTGCGTCTCATAGCATGTACATTTTAAAGTTATTCTCTGAACCACAATTAATGTGCATTTCCCTGATACCATCTGGTTTGCAAAAGTATCTGATAAGATTGGTAGTGATATCAACAAATTTCATTTTTTTAATGTTGGATATCAAATGTGTCAACATTTTAAAAATCTGCATATATTCACAAAACCAATATTTTTCAAATGGCCAAGGCATGATGTTATAGAATCAAACATCAAAAATTTTTCATTTAGGGGTGCCTGGTGGCTCAGTCAGTTGATCACCCAACTTGGGCTCAGGTCATGATCTCTCGGTTTGTGGATTCAAGCCCCATGTCGGGCTCTGTGTGGGCACCTCAGAGCCTAAAGCCTGCTTCAAATTCTGCGTCTTCCTCTCTCTCTACCCCTCCCTCACTCATGCTCTGTCTCTCTCTCTCAAAAATAAACATTAAAAAATAATTTAAAATAATTTTCCATTTAAAGTGCAAGCTACGACAATGAAATTAAAAGGAACAGTTTGAAAAGCTCATTGGTACAATTTCAGATGTCACACTGCAACTAACCTTTAAGAAAATACCACTTGTCCACTGTTGGCATAATATCAAAGAAAACATCCACAATGACATGAATTAGCTTTTAAAATACTCTTCCTTTATCTCACTGCATATCTATGTGGGGCTAGATTCTTTTTACATTTTTTTATATATCAAAACAACAGATTGCAACCTACTGAAAGTAGAAGCAAACCTGAGAATCCAGTTGTCTTTGATCAAGCCAGAGAGTAAAGAAATTTGCAAAATTGTAAAACAATATTACTCTTCCCCAAACCATTTTATTTTAGAAAAGCTGTTTTTCATAAAACCAGGAAAGAGTCTATTATTAACAGGCAATGGATTTATTATTGTTATTTAAAATAAATTAATGAATATATGCTTATATTCTTAGTTTTAATTTATAATATGGTACATATCAGAGGTGCCTGGGTGGCTCAGTTGAGCGTCCAACTCTTGATTTTGGCTCAGGTTGTCATCTCATAGTTCGTGAGTTCAATCTCCACATCAGGCTCTGCACTGACAGTGTGAAGTCTGCTTGGGATTCTTTCTTTCCCCCTCACTCTCTGCTCCTCCCCCACTCGTGCTATTTCTCTCTTTCTCAAAATAAACTTAAAAAATACATGGTACATATAAAATATACAATGTATATTTATCAATATTGATAAAATCCATATAAACACAAGTTATGGGAATGTAATGGGACTCAGAGACTACAATGTTTGCCAGCACCTTATGTAATCAATAGAAAGTTACTCAAAGATGCATACTCCTTCAGAATCTGCTAGTCTTTGAAGAGTCTGACAGACAACACCCAGTATTCCATTCTTTGGATGTCCAGTCATCTCTTTTTTCCATTTCTAAATCTTGGATAATTTTTCCTGACATTATCTACTGTGAAAGACATCACATTTTTATTACTGAAATTCTGTATTTTAGAGATTTAAAATGTGTGTTGGTGCTCAGCCTTTAAAAAAACAGGGTTTAGACTATGACTACATAGGTAGGGTGAGAATTCTGTGCACACGACCAGGAAGGGGCGGAGACAGAGATGGAGAGAGAGAATCCCAAGCTCTTATGTCATTGCAGGGCCCAATGTGGGCCTTGATATTAAGAAAAGTGAGATCATGACCTGAGCTGAAATCAAGAGTTGGACGCTTAATCAACTGAGCCACCAGGTGCCTCACTGCTATAAATTTTTTATACAATAAACTATAGAACCACACAAAAAAAAATTAAAATAAAACTCAGCAGACTTCTTTTTTCCCCCTAGACATTTCAAAGTACAAAAGCAGTAGGTTATCAATTATGATGTTCTCAGAAAAAGACATGAAGAAGAATTGCCAGGAGGGTCAATGAAGGCAGAAAATGTATCATGATAGACTTTTTGATGGAAATAATCAGGAGAGAGAAAAAAACACAATTCTCCATTCCCCTTGACAAATGCAGGACATCTGGTCACTTTAAGGAAGCATATGGATACTAAACATTAGCTGAGAGTTCCTTCTGTTGTTCTTATAGAAATTCTAGAACTCAGGAGACTACCATTTCTTATTTTAAAACAAACAGGGAAAAAAATGAATATATTTGTACTATAAGTTCCATGGTAGACATAAAGTACAAATCTGACTTTTAGGGCAAATCTACCATATTTATCTTCCTAAAGTTAGGAGAGTACAACAGACTTGTACCCCAGGTTCTTAGGATATGGATTCCCATAGGCATATATATTAGGGCATCTGAAAACAAAGTGGACTAGTACCTATTCTTTAAGGATAGCCAGTACTGTATTCTATGCTCCATAAGAGGCAATGTAACAGAGCAAGTTAAGAGCCAGCCATTTAATTAAAATTAAACCTGAAGTTGAACAATCGGTTGAATTCATAGTCAAATAAAGGCTACGTGCAATTACAAGAAGGGAAACATTATTTATTTGACACATAGTTTGGGTAAACCTTCAGGAGTTATTGAATAATTAAGGTATGTTCACCCGAGTACAAGTAATAAACCTCTTGAAAAGACACATCTGGAGAATCAATTGAGACCCCTGGGGATGTTTAGGATTCTTTTAGTTCTCTCTTCACTGATTGAGCCAAAAGGTGCCTTCGGGGGAAATAGTTCAAGACTGAAAAATAACTAAAAATGTTACTTTATCCAAGAAAGCCATCTCTGTCTTGTCTTCTTTACCAAATGTTTGTACATTTAGAACAATCTTCTCCATTTGTTTTTTATACATATCTTGAATTATAAATAGTGGCCTAATTTTAATTTGTCGCAGCTGAAGTGGCCAGCACAGATAAAGCCTGCCCGAAGATAACCAAAACAAAAACCAAAGGCAGGTTTGCCAGAGGGATGAAAAAGATTTCAGTTTGGTGGGTGTTTTCTTGGGTGCTGTTAAATGGAAGGCTCTCTCCCTCTTCCCCTGCCCTCCTCCTTCCTGTCTCCCCCAACCTCCTCCTCTCCCTGCTTATGGGTCCCCTCCTTCCTTTCTCTTCCCTCTCTCTCCTCCCTCATTCTCCCTCTCCTTCCTTTTCTGTCTCCTCTTCCTCCCTCTCTTCTTTCTCTTTCTTCTGGTTTATGCAGAATGATAAAGAAGATGAGAGAGGGCCTGCAATGTCCCATAGCGAGTTCTCTCTTGCCCCCTCTGACAGCACCTGCACAAAGAGAATTCTTTGGCAATCCCTGCCTCACTCATGTGAGCTGTTTCAAAATGTGAAAGAAATGAGAAAAAGCCCATCTCTACAAAGCAGTCCATCCTTAGTTTGACACTGAGGGACACACACACACACACACACACACACACACACTTTTGGGGATAAAATTTTATCAACTTAAATGCTAAGTTTGGAAATTTATCCTATAAGTGAAAATTAAAGTTCCAGGGACAGGTATATATAGGTGTCTCTGGGGTGGACCAGAGAGAAGGAGACAAAGAATCCCAAGTAGGCTCCACATTGTCAGTGCAGAGCCCGATGGGGACTTAAACTTGTGAATCAGGAGATCATGACCTGAGGGAAAACTAAAAGTCGGAAGCTCAACCAACTGAGCCACCCAAACACATGTGTTATTTTGAGGCAACTTCAATGGACAGATATTCCTCTGATAATTCACAATGGCTCTGTGTGAAATATCAACTCTTTTTTCTTTCCCCAATTCCTTCCTTAAGAAACAATTTAAATTTTCTAATTTGTCTAATAACAAATTGATCTTTAAAACATGGAAATAGCAGGATTTTCTCCAAAATTAACCTAAAATACTATTTTAGCTCACATGAAAATCTAATTGTTTATGGTAAACAATAAAAAGTACAGTGTTTTATCTGTACCTGTTCTTCCTTTTTAAATTAAAAAAAAATTTACTAAATTTAAAATCACAAGGTTGTATCTGCAATATCAAATTAGCTAAACAAATCCAGCTACCCTCTGAAACTACCTACCCATTTCCCCACTAGACACAAGACAGCAAGACATAGAAATTTAGTGATACAGTTAAAAAAAGAAAAAGAAAAATTGCATACGTAACTTTCTTCTCCATACTGTTTAAATCCTAAGAATGAATCAAATATACTCCAATGGAAAAAAATCAAATAAAATATTTTGAAATAATGGCATATTAACTTCTTTTTCTTTTCTTTTTTCTTTTCTTTTCTCCCTTCCCTTCCCTTCCCTTCTTCCCTTCCCTTTCCTTCTTCCCTTCCCTTCCCTTCCCTTCCCTTCCCTTCTTCCCTTCCCTTCCCTTCTTCCCTTCCCTTTCCTTTCCTTTCCTTTTCAAGTAGTCTTCATATCCAGCGTGGAGCCCAATGCAGGGCTTGAACTCACAACTCTGAGATAAAGACCTGAGATCAAGACCTGAGCTGAGATCAAGAGTTGGATGCTTAATGGACTGAGTCACCCAGGCTCCCCCTAACTTCTTTTACTATGTACAAATCTGTTTAATGTGTTCATCACCTCATATTATTATCATACCCTGTTCATTTCTATATAATTTATTTTTTGTCAGGTGTCTTTTTTTTTAAAGTCTACATAGATTTTTTTTCTCTAGATGTTACTAAAAGCTATACCTAGTTTTTCCAAGGCAAAAGCACTCTTAAGCTAGTTTCTCTATCTCTGGATTCCAGCTAAAAGAGTAAGTGCTAATTTAAAAAATAGATATAGCGCATTTAAAAAATGTGCCTGATTGGCTCAGTCAGTTAAGTGTCCGACTGGCTCAGGTTATGATCTCAAGGTTCATGGGTTTGAGCCCCGCCAGCTCAGAGCCTGGAGCCTGCTCTGAATTCTGTGTCTCTCTCTACTCCTCCCCCACTCATGCTGTCTTTCTCTCTCTTTCAAAAATACAATTTTCAAAATTAAAAAAAGTTAAAATAGACATAAAAAGACCTGTTTGGATTTCACTAAATTAGGCATCAGAGTTAAACTGATTCCTTTTTTTTTTTTTGGTTTTGCTTGCCTGCATTTTTATTTTTTTAATGTTTGTTTATTTATTTATTTAGTTAGTTTTTACAAATAGTTTATTGTCAAGTTGGTTTCCATATAACACCCGGTGCTCATCCCCACACTGCCCTCCTCCATGCCGATCTCCCCACTCCCCCCCATACCCATGAGTCCTCAGTTTGTTCTAAACTGATTCTTAAAGGGATTGTATGGACCATCTTGTGTTGTTAGTCAAGTGCTCTTCTCAGCAGTTTACTATCTAATGACCCCACCTCTAAGGGTTCCAGCTCTGGGAGCACAGTTCCAAGATCTTTACAGGTAATGCTATAGACACTACTACAAATCCTGGGACCCTCGGGGGCTATTCCCAGGTCAGGTCTCAGATTGGAACAAAGTCCCAGGTCACCTCCTTAAATGTCCACACAGTTTAAAATGAGGCTTGTCACTTCTGTTAACCTACTTTGCAAAGAGACTGTGAGAAAAAAGGAATTACTTTTGCCAATGGTTCCAAGATCTTCGGAGATAAGCCAGATACAGGTAGAGGTTACAATAACCACTGCTTCCAAGCACTTGTTCCTCACATATGAACAACATATGTCAACGTTTTCAGTCAAAGTAAAATAAATGCTTGGAAAACTGAACTCTGGTAATTTGGAAGTTAGTAGACCCGAACTTTGCTACTAAATAAATATGTCATTGGCATCACCAGGCATTTCTAAGCTTTGTTTTTCTGACTCTAAAAATTTAATCATAATATTTCTAATGCTATCTTTTATGGAGGATTTTGTTAAATATGTAAATTATATGAAAACACTTTAAGTAAACTATGCAAGTGCCATCGTATAAAACATAGCAGCTATCTGAACTGACCATGCAAACCAACTTTTATGCATAATTTTCACACAGTTAGTGGACTTTTTATACCATTGAATTCATGCACTAGTCCCTGGTTCCATCTATGAAACTATTTTTCTTTTATCAAAACAGACCATTATTAATGACATGATCACTTAAGGATTCTTGAATTTTAAGATGGACCCTAATATTGACTCTTTAAGAAAAACATGTATTTTTTCTTTACAATTTTTCAATTTGGAAAATAAGGACTGCGATGTATACCTCTCTCATAACTGTGTGAAAATTACTATTTCAAAGCTAGGTAATACTGAAATACAATATTTACTAGATCCCAGTGAAGGTTGGCTTATTTTAGGCAAAAATCATATTGTTTACAAAACAAATGCATTACCAATATCCTTACTGTTGACAAAAAGTAAATAGATGGGAAAGGAGTCATTGTCAAAGATCTTTAAAAAATCTATGGTTCGAAAAGCATCCTTTTAGTGCTTGAGGTAGTTGGAACTCTTTATTCAGCTGTACATGACAGAGTTTCATAAGGACCTACATTATTGTGGGATTTGTCATGTGCAGGTTAAGCAGCCAGGGCTTTTTAAATTATTTTATATTTTATTTTATTTTACATTTATTAATTTTTGAGAGACAGAGAGAGATAGAGCTGAAGTGAGGGAGGGGCAGAGGGAAGGAGACACAGAATCTGAAGCAGGCTCCAGGCTCTGAGCTATCAGCACAGAGCCTGTTACAGGGCTTGAACTCATAGTGAGATCATGACCTGAGCTGAAATCAGATGCTTAACTGACTAAGCCACCCAGGCACCCTCGGTAGCCTGGACTTTATCTTAAGGCTGTAGCAAAAATGCCTTTTGGGGAGTTTATGAAAACTCTTCTGGCCAAATAATTCTTTGGGGAACTATGTCCTAGTCCTAGAGTCTGTTCTCTTTGAGAACTGACATTCAAAATCAAGGCTACTCATATGGAGTTAATATCTCTCATTGTTGAGAAAATAAGATTTCATTTTAAAAGATTTACATTTGGGAAAGGTCTAGGTATCATTTTCTGATTTTCACTCCCCACTTCTTTTCAATAATTTGTCAGTGTTCCTCAATCTGTTTTGTTGCTTTATATTTTGTATTGGATAGTCCTCATCAATCTTCACACTTGGAGAGTCAACATACTTTAAGATACAATAAGCTTCAAGATACAAATGTGGCTAGAATTTAAGTTTTCAATAATTCCTTGATTGAAAATGAAAGGCATAAAAATCTCCCTCAAAGTAACCAAGGCAAAGTATTTACTGAAGGAGACTGGAGAAGAACAAGCCACCAACAGTGTTGGAAGCCTCCTATTGAACTTTGAATTCTCTCAAGCACCTAGATTTTCCAGTCCCTCTCTGTCCATACCTAGGCTCCAGGGTTAATAACCTGGGAGGTAGGGTTAGCCTGGATTGATTGCTCGACACTGAATATACATCTTAATGTTGGTAGTGAATATATGGAGGCCGACAGTTAAATAATAAAGGCAATTATGCTACTTCTTAGATTCTCTCCTAAAATGGTGTGCTATGACTTCACACTTTCAGCTTCTGGGTAATAATACTCTGAGTGAGAAAACTTTCACATAGACTCATGTTTTCATATGGATTAGTATATTAGAATTATAGAAATAGAGAAACAACCTCCCCATGCCTCTATAGTTCAAAGTAGTATCTTATGTGGTCTAATCACCAATACTGACTTTTGAGTCTCCAGGGATAATTAAATTTGGGTTTGAGAAAAGACTAAAGTAGGTAAGTAGTTAGTGTTTTAGCAGAGAATATAAAAATATTGAAACAAAAGATTGTTGAGGTATAATTGAGAAACAATTGACTCCACATAATTACAGTATAATATGCTAAGTTTTGGCATATGGATTCACCCATGAAACTACTGCTGCCACATCAAGATAACACAAATTTCTTTCACCTGCAAGTTTTCTCTTGCCCTTTATAACTCCTCCCTCTTGGGCCCTCCCAGATGTCCCTCACTTGGCAACTGCTGATTTACTTTCTATTACCATAGATTAATTTTTAATTTATAGAATGTTATATAAATACAATATAGTATCACTGGTTCCCTCCATCTTTCACTCAGAATAATTATCTTGAGATGCACCCATGTTATTACATATATTAATAATTTGTTCATTTTTATGGCTGCATAGTGTTCCATTGTATGGATACTCTGCAATTGGTTGATTCATTCCCAAATTAGACATCTGGTTATATCCAGTTTGTGGCCATTTCAAATAAAGCTGCCATGTACATTCATGTGCGAGTCTTCATGTGAACGTATGTTTAATTTTGTTTTGACAAATACCTAAGGGCAAAATGGCTGACTCATATGACAGATGGATGATTAACATGATTTAAAAAACTGTCAATTTTTTCCAAAGTGACTTATCATTCTGCATTTTCACCTGAAGTATATAAAAGTTGCAATTCCTCCAACACACTTGGTTATGGTCAACTATCTTTACTTTTAACCAATCCAAGTTAGCAGCAGCCAAGATCTCTGTTCAATGTTTCAGTCATGTGTTACTTGCTTTCCATGATCTCCTTGGAGTCACTTCAGTGCCATGGCAATCCAGCAGCAGGTTATATGAAGATCTGGGAGCTCCCCACCTGTGTTTTCCTCCTTTTCAGAATCTATTCCTCAATCCCCACTCTGGAAGTCTCAAATTCTTTCCTCTGATACTACAAGCTAATAAGACTGTGTTGTTCTGCTTGACTTCTACCAACCCCACATCATAGACTGATTCCTAAGTAAGTATGAATATAAATCTCACCCATATTTCAAGGGTTTGAATTCTCACTAGATTCTGCCTGCTTTCAGTTGCTCTTTAGTACTCCTTATTAGGAGTATTAGTACTCCTAATAAGTAAATAATTATGAAGAAAAATCATTGTATTGGAAAATGATGCCCCCCCCACCTCTTTGATTAGCATTTTTCTTTTCCCTTACAGGTTTGTTCAAGTAAGTTTTAACTACAGTGTACTCATTTCTGTTGCCATTTATTCCTACTTAATCTCTACTCTAGAATGGCTTAAATTTTTACCACTCTATTAAAACATGCATGTAAAAGTCATTAAAAGTAATTCCTCACCAGGCTGAAAGGCTTGTTCACTTTAACTTCACATGAAATTGTTGACCTTGTTTGTTTTTCACTAACTGTGTTAACTCCAAATTTCTAATTAAAACCTTCACCTTTAAAATTTTTAGGCTTTTGTACTAATAAAGTTAAATGTTTATTATGTTATTTTTTTTTCCTAAAACATGGTTCTTTTAAGAACTATACAAGATTTAAGGTTTTACAGTGAGATATGTAAACTCAAAACTATGTCAAGTAAGCAATAGGCATTAGTCTACACTTAAAAAGTAGAATTTGGGGGGATGCCTGGGTGGTTCAGTTGATTGAGAATATGACTCTTAATTTTGGCTCAGGTCATGATCTTAGGGTCATGGGACTGAGCCTTGCATTGAGATCCATGCTGGATGTGGAGCTTGCTTAAGATTTTCTCTCTATGTTTCTCCCTCCTCTCAAAAATAAATTAAAAAAAAACAACCCTTGAGGGAGGGAGGCAAGATGGCGGAGAAGTAAGGAGCTCCGTACTTGCACTCGCGCCCATACATCACACAGAAAAGATCTGAAGCCATTGGAAACCATACAAAACCTGAGAGACTGGGAGAAAAAAGGACGCAGAATCCACTGAGAAAGCCTTCTAACGTGAGTGCGAACTGGGGAAGGTAAAATCAGCCCGGGATCGGAGCCTCCAGGGTGGGAGGCGATCCCCCTCTACCCTCTACGGGGAGTGAGAGGGGAAAAGGAGAGAGTCCGAGACAGAAAAATCTCCGCTCGGTGCATAGAAAGACCGTACTTGCCAAATATCTGCACACCAGGTCCCCTCGCGACAACTGGTCCTGGGGGAGGCTGAGCACACAAACTGCTTCTTTGTGCCGCTCCTGGAGGTGGGGTTTTAAAGCGGAGCGGGTGCGCCTGCTGCCATTGTAGCTCCAGGGCGGCTGGGATCCCTGAAAGAGACGCGCAGACACCGGGCATCCGCGCTCCTGGCTGGCTGGAACTCGAGAGGGAAGGCAAAAAGCTAAAAACTGGAAATTTGCCTGTGAGTTCGTGTTTCGGGTGACGAGCCATAGAGAGACCCGGTTTTCCTCACTCCAGCGGCGGCGCGCCTACCGCCATTGTAGCTCCAGGGCGGCTGGGACCCCTGAAGGAGACGCGCAGACACCAGGCGTCCGCGCTCCTGGCTGGCTGGAACTCGACAGGGAGGGCAAAGAGCTAAAAACTGGGAAATTTGCCTGTGAGTTCGTGTTTCGGGTGACGAGCCATAGAGAGACCCGGTTTTCCTCACTCCAGCGGGCTCAGGCTACGCGGACGCTGCAGGCAAGCCCCCGCGCATGCGCACCAGAGCCGACCAGAGAAGAAAGCAGCGATCCTGACTCCGCCCCCAGAGCTCAGCAGGGAGCCTGGAATAGCCCGAGGGGGTTGTCTGGGAAGCTGTGACTAAGGCAACTTCAGCGGGGCGCGGACTGGGATTTGGAGATTGGAACTGGCCTGGGTTGAAGAGTGCAACCAACTTCGGCTGCGTCCCCGGAACGGGGAGTTGACACGCCAAAAAAAAAAAGCGAGCTGCAGCGCGGGGTTCAAGAAGGGACTGGAGCACAGTCACTCTCCTCCCCACAATCGCCAAGGCAGAACCCCCGCCTGAGGCATCGGATCACGCCACGCCCATCCCTGCCTGAGAGGTGCCCTCCTCCCTTTTTTTTTTTTTTTTTGTTTTTTTTTCCTTTTTTTCTTCTTTCTTTTTTTTTCCCTTTCTTTTCTCTTTTTTTCTTCTTCTTTCTCTTTTCTCGCTTTTTTCCCCAAAACACTGACCTGATTAACTCTGGTCGCCAGCTTGCTTAAACAATCACAAGTCCATTCTGTAAATGTAAATTCTACACCTACCGACTTTTTCAGCTATTTCTCTCAGGAGTAATTAGACTATATAGTTTCTCTGGATAATTCCAGCATCCTTCTCTCACCTATCCAACCACATTCTACCCTTTACCTCTTTGAAAAAAGTTTCTTATCCCTTCTGCCTGTTCATTCTATTTCCAAATCTGCCTTGTCTCACCCTGCCTTCTCTCTTTTTCTCTATGCTCTTCAACCAGCACTGCATACACACGGCTATTTAACTGTAGCTGGGAAATCCAGGTATATGCTTTAAACCGTTCTTTGTCCATCGGTTTTCTTCTTTTTTCCTTTTCTTTTCCCCTTTTTGACCCTTTTATGTATTTTATGCTCCCTATTCGCCCTCCCTCCTCCGTCTTTTCTATTAACTTTTTCGTTTTCCCTCTCACTTTGCATGTTAGTTGAATCAGCCTGTGCGTTTGTGTGCTCCTGCTCCCTGTGTGTCTGTCTGCCTGTTTTCTTTTCCAGGGCTACCTCAAGAAACAAGCTAGAGTACACAAGGTGAAGAGTCCCAAATATCACTACGAATAGGAAAATAAAATAACTAAGGTCCCAACAAGAGTGACCGAGGGATACCATTCAAAAAACAATCTCTGAAAGGATAGGCCCTGGAAAGTCAAAGAGTCTTCTTGGATATAGCAGCGCTCATAGAAACAGAGAGCATAACAGGTCTTTAAAACCAACAAGAGCCGGAAAGCTAACTAAAATGACGAAACGAAAGAGCTCTCCTCCAAAGAAACTCCAAGAAGAAATGACAGCTAATGAACTGCTCAAAACAGATATCAGCAGCATAAGTGAACAAGATTTTAGAATAATAATGGTGAAATTAATAGCAGGGCTTGAAAAAAACATAGGCGACATCAAGGAAACTATGGCTACAGACAGAATGGAAAATAAAAATAGGCATGAAGAATTAAAAATGCGATAAATGAGATACATAATAAATTAGAGGCCTCCAATGCACGGCTTGAAGAGGCAGAAAGGAGAATAAGTGATTTAGAAGACACCATTCTAGAAAAACAAGAAGCTGACAAAAAAAGAGACAAACTGATCCAGGAACAGGAAAGAAGAATTCGAGAGCTCAGCGACACAGTCAAACGCAACAATATCCGTATCATAGGAATCCCAGAAGAGGAAGAGAGAGGGAAAGGTGCTGAAGGAGTCCTGGAACAAATTATAGCAGAGAACTTCCCCGACCTGGGGAAGGAAGTCAATGTGGAAATACAAGAGGCTCAGAGGACTCCTCTCAGACGTAACTTGAATCGATCTTCTGCACGACATATCATCGTAAAAATGGCAAAATACAAGGACAAAGAGAGAATTTTGAAAGCAGCTAGGGAGAAAAGGGCCCTCACATACAAAGGGAAACCCATCAGAGTGGTGACAGACCTATCTACTGAAACGTGGCAGGCCAGAAAGGAATGGCAGGAGATCTTCAATGGGATAAACAGTAAAAATATGCAGCCAAGAATCCTCTATCCAGCAAGCCTGTCATTCAAAATAGAAGGAGAGATAAAAACCTTTCCAAACAAACAGAAATTGAAAGAATTTGTCACCACGAAGCCAGCCCTACAAGAAATCCTGAGGGGGATGCTCTGAAGGAAAGGTTGCAAGGAACAAAGATTCCAGAGACACCACCACAAACATGAACCCTACAAAAGATACAAAGACTCTAAACCCACATATTTCAATAATAACACTGAATGTAAATGGGCTGAATGCTCCAATCAAAAGATATAGGGTAGCAGAATGGATTAAAAAACAAAATCCATCTATATGCTGTCTACAAGAAACTCATTTTAGACGGGAAGATACCTTCAGATTAAAAGTAAGGGGATGGAGAAATATATATCATGCTATAGGAAATCAAAAGAAAGCCGGAGTAGCGATACTTATATCAGACAAACTGGACTTTAAATTAAAGACAATCACAAGAGATGAAGAAGGGCACTACATAATAATTACAGGGTCCATCCATCAGGAAGAACTAACAATCATAAATGTCTACGCACCGAATATGGGAGCACCTAAATATATAAAACAATTAATCACAAACAGAAACAAGCTTATAGATAAGAATGTGCTAATAGCAGGGGACTTTAATACTCCGCTTACAGCAATGGATAGGTCAACCAGAGAGAAAATCACTAAAGAAATAATGGACTTGAAAGATACATTGGACCAGATGGACCTGACGGATATATTTAGAACTTTACATCCTGAGGCCAGGGAATTTACTTTCTTCTCAAGTGCGCATGGCACATTCTCCAAGATAGATCACATACTGGGACATAAAGCAGCCCTCAAGAAATATAAAAGAATAGAGATCATACCATGCACACAGTCAGATCACAATGCTTTGAAACTTGAAATCAATTACAGGAAGAAGTCTGGAAAACTTCCAAAAACATGGAGGTTAAAGAACAACCTTCTAAAGAATGAATGGGCCAATCAGACAATTAGAGATGAAATTAAAAAATATATGGAAACAAATGAAAATGAAAACACAACAATTCAAAAATCTATGGGATGCGGCAAAGGCAGTCCTAAGAGGAAAGTACATTGCTCTCCAGGCCTATTTCAAGAGATTAGAAAAAGCGCAAGTCAAAATCTAACAGCTCACCTAAAGGAACTAGAGGCAGAGCAACAAGAACCCCTAAACCCAGTAGAAGAAGAGAAATAGTAAAAAGTAGAGCAGAAATAAACAACATAGAGACCAAAGAAACAATTGAACAGATCAATGAAACCAAGAGTTGGTTTTTTGAAAAAGTAAACAAAATTGACAAACCTCTAGTCAGGCTTATCCAAAAGAAAAGAGAGAGCACCCAAATAGACAAAATTATGAATGAAAATGGACTTATTACAACCAACCCCTCAGAAATACAAGCAATTATCAGGGAATACTATGAAAAATTATATGCCAATAAATTGGACAACTTAGAAGAAATGGACAAATTCCTAAACACACTCACTACCAAAATTCACACGGGAAGAAATAGAAAACCTGAACAGACCCATAACAAGTGAAGAAATTGAATCAGTTATCTAAAATCTCCCAACAAATAAGAGCCCTGGACCTGATGGCTTCCCTGGGGAATTCTACCAGACATTTAAAACAGAATTAATCCCAATTCTTCTCAAGTTATTCCAAAAAATAGAAAGCGAAGGAAAACTCCCGGACTCATTTTATGAAGCCAGCATCACACTGATTCCCAAGCCAGACAGAGATCCAGCAAAAAAAGAGAACTACAGGCCAATATCCTTGATGAATACGGATGCAAAAATTCTCAACAAGATCCTTACAAATCGAATCCAGCAGCATATAAAAAGAATCATCCACCATGATCAGGTGGGATTCATTCCTGGGTTACAGGGATGGTTCAACATTCGCAAATCAATTGCTGTGATCCATCATATCAATAAAAGAAAGATAAAAACCATGTGATGCTGTCAATATGCAGAAAAAGCATTTGACAAAATACAGCATTCCTTCTTAATAAACACTCTCGAGAAAGTTGGGATAGAAGGAACCTACTTAAACATCATCAAAGCCATCTATGAGAAGCCTTCAGCTAACATCATCCTCAACGGGGAAAACTCAGAGCTTTCCCCCTGAGATCAGGAACACGACAGGGATGCCCACTCTCACCACTGCTGTTTAACATAGTGCTGGAAGTCCCAGCATCAGCCATCAGACACCAAAAGGAAATCAAAGGCATCAGAATTGGCAAAGAGGAAGTCAAACTTTCACTCTTCGCAGATGACATGATATTCTACATCGAAAACCCGACAGACTCCATCAGAAGCCTACTAGAACTGATCCAAGAATTCAGCCAAGTTGCAGGGTACAAAATCAACGTACAGAAATCGTTGCATTTTTATACACCAACAATGAAGCAACAGAAAGAGAAATCAAGAAACTGATCCCATTCACAATTGCACAAAAACCATAAAATACCTCGTAATAAACCTAACCAAGGATACAAGAAATCTGTATGATGAAAACTATAGAAAACTTATGAAGGAAATTGAAGAAGACACAAAGAAGTGGAAAAACATTCCATGCTCATGGATAGGAAGAATAAATATAGTTAAGATGTCATTGCTACCTAAGGCACTCTACACATTCAATGCAATTCCAATCAAAATTTCACCAGCATACTTCTCAAAACTAGAACAAACTATCCAAAAATTTGTATGGAACCACAAAAGACCCCGAATAGCCAAAGTAATCCTGAAAATAAAACCAAAACGGGAGGTATCACTATCCCAGACTTTAGCCTCTACTACAAAGCTGTCATCATCAAGACAGTATGGTATTGGCACAAAAACAGACACGTAGACCAATGGAACAGAATTGAGAACTCAGAAGTGGACCCAAAAGTATACAGCCAACTCATCTTTGACAAAGCAGGAAAGAATATCCGATGGAAAAAAGAGAGCCTTTTTAACAGATGATGTTGGGAGAACTGGACAGCAAC
Source organism: Proteles cristata cristata (assembly GCA_017311185.1). Lineage (NCBI taxonomy): Eukaryota > Metazoa > Chordata > Mammalia > Carnivora > Hyaenidae > Proteles > Proteles cristata. Next base: position 291,973 of record JAESUZ010002605.1, read on the forward strand.
ATGCAGAAGGATGAAACTAGATCATTTTCTCACACCATGCACAAAAATAAACTCAAAATGGATAAAGGACCTGAACGTGAGACAGGAAACCATCAAAACCCTAGAAGAGAAAGCAGGAAACAACCTCCTTGACCTCCACCGCAACAACTTCTTACTTGACACATCCCCAAAAGCAAGGGAATCAAGAGCAAAAATAAACTGTTGGGACCTCATCAAGATTAAAAGCTTCTGTACAGCAAAGGAAACAACCCAGAAAATTAATAGGCAACCAACGGAATGGGAAAGATAGTTGCAAATGACATATCAGATAAAGGGTTGATATCCAGAATCTACAAGGAACTCACCAAACTACACGCCCGAAAAACAAACAACCCAGTGAAGAAATGGGCAGAAGATATGAACAGACACTTCTCCAAAGAGGACATCCAGATGGCCAACAGACACATGAAACGATGCTCAGCATTGCTCCTCATCAGGGAAATACAAATCAAAACCACACTGAGATACCACCTCACGCCAGTCAGAGTGGCTAAAATGAGTAAATCAGAGAACTCTAGATGCTGGCGAGGATGTGGAGAAACGGGCACCCTCCTACACTGTTGGTGGGAGTGTAAACTGGTACAGCCCCTCTGGAAAACAGTGTGGAGGTTCCTCAGGAAACTAACAATAGAACTCCCTATGACCCAGCAATAGCACTGCTAGGAATTTACCCAAGGGATAGAGAAATGCTGAGGCATAGGAGCACATGTACCCCAATGTTCATAGCAGCACTCTCCACAATAGCTAAACCATGGAAAGAGCCTAAGTGTCCATCAACAGATGAATGGATCAAGAAGCTGTGGTTTATCTATACCATGGAATACTACATGGCAATGAGAAACAATGAAATCTGGCCATGTGTAGCAACATGGATGGACCTTGAGGGTGTTATGCTGAGCGAAATAAGTCAGGCAGAGAAGGACAAATATCATATGTTTGCACGTATAGGAGGATTAGGAGGAGCTTAACAGAGGACCAAGGGGGGAGAAGAAGGGCAGAAATGGTGGGGGAAAGGGGGAGAGGCAAACCATGAGAGACTCTTGAATGCTGACAAAAACTGAGGACTGATGGATGTGGGGGGAGGAGGGGTGGGCATGGAGGAGGGCACTTGTGGGGATGAGCACTGGGTGTTATGTGGAAACTAATTTGACAATAAACTATTTGTAAAAAATAAAAAAATAAAAAATAAAAAAAAATAAAACACACACACACACACACACACACAAAAAAAAACAACCCTTAAAAGTAGAATCTTTGTAAAGCTTTCATCAGTGCTGAAAAAACTCAGAGTTGATAAAGGAGTAAAGATAACATTTTCTATGTATTTCTTCACATTACAGCTCATTTACCCCTCAGAAAATATTTTTCTGCTCAATTTCCTGATAGTGTTTAAAGAGATACTGTTTGGAAAAAAAGCAAGCAAAGTTCTAGCTAAGAGAACATAACTGGGGAGTTGTTCTGCATCTGGCTTCATTTTTGGAAAAGTAATCCTTATGCCAATTAGATCTTGGAATTTACAAGTGTTTTTATAAGGCAAAGTGGTCAAGTTGGCTCAAATGAAAACTGTAGCCAAATATATAGGAAAATGTGTCACACAGGCTTTCTAAAAACGTTTCAGAAGACATAACATGAAATCAAGTTACAGGTGAGCAAAGAATTTTCTCTAGGCCTCAGAAGACAGATGTGTTGCTTTGGGGGGCAATTGGTGAAGAAATAGCTCAGGAATCCATAATATGGACAATCACCCAATGCCTTCTTAACACCTAGAAGAAGCCCAGACATGTCTCTATAACTTACAGTGATTACAAATTTTACTGCTTTATTTAGTTATCGATACCCTGAAATTGATACAAAATCATATCTCCAATATAATGTTTAGATTAAGAAATACTAAAATCACATTTCCCTGCTCCTGTTTTCAGTGATTCCTAGACTTATCAAAAATAAGTTGAAAACTGAGAACACTTACATAATTCAAGTCCAAATAAAATCACTCAAATGTTCACAACTCAACACATCTTTATTGAACACCCATTAAGTGCAAAGCACTATGCCCAGGGCTGAAGAGACAGACATAGTAAAAAGTTAAGTCTATTACAATGGAATTAAGTGCTACAATAGAGGCAAATACCAAGTACATGACTAAAAGGAAAGAAAGAATTAACTCTTTCTGAAGGTATTGCAGAGGCCAGCTCATTTGATAAGAATGTGCAGAGTGAGTGGATTTGTTCTTGCACAAAGTTGGAGAGTGCTCTCCCTCACATTCAGAGAATGCTCCAGTACCCAGGGGATGAGATTATGGGGGGAAGCAGCCTGAGAAGAAGCCATGAAAAGGTCGATGGGAGCTACTTCAGGTAGAATTATCTATACCAGACTAAGAAAGCTAGAAAGACTTGTTAGGGATTTTAGTATTCTGGGTAAAATGTGTGAGTCCAAACTATGACACAAAGGAGGTCCTTAATACAAGTTCATGGAAGAAAAGAAGGAAAGAGAAAAAAAACAGTTGGAAGAAGGGAGGGAGAGAGAAAGTTCAGTCTTACCCTTTCATTCTTCAGATGAGGAAACTGAGGTTCTGAGAAGTAAAAGCACCTTATCCAGTCTACAGAAATAGTGTGTTAGAACTTCCAGGCCAGAGCACCTTGTATGGGGGTGGGGAGTTTGACTTAGAGCATTAATAAGAAACTAAAAAATAATAGCATCTGCAGGAATTTTACCATCTTTGCTGACTTATTTAAAATAGCAATTTTAACTTCAAGAAAAGCATGTGTTACTGATTGGGATGTAATGTTACTGGCAATGTCTTTGTACATATTTTCCAAGACTTCATGGAGTTGGCTTAGATTTTTCTTTCCTTAAAGCAAAGCTCATGTTAGCTGAAATTCTGTTGCAGTACAATGAGATTCCTCTTTTCATATGTCTACAGTTCTATGCATGTCTTGATTATTACAAACTTTTCAGGGTTATATTTAAATTTGTTATCTTTACAGAACCTCCATAACTTAAAGATACTGCAAATGACCTGTAAGATAACATATTTTTTAGCAAAGCTATGTGTTGAGAACATACCATTTATGTCCAAGAAGAACCAAATTGGGATACATTTCCCCATTCTTTACTCATTTAAATACCAATCCTATTCGAGTTAGACATCATGAGTTCAATAAGGTCAGCTCTTAAAACAGACATAAGGTTTTATAACCATGCCACAGAAAGAATTTAGAACTGAATTTTAAAAGTTTAGTTGACTCATTCCAACCCATATCAATTATGAAATTGATGCAAAGTTAATATTATCATAATTTCCAGGTTTCTATTTCTGTTAGTACCAATACCATAATTACAGTCTCCTGGACTAAAAGCTTTGACATCGTGTTTGATTTTGTCCTTTTTTTTTCCATTATGAGCAATTTACTAGCAAGTCCATTTGCAGCCTCTAATATAACTGCCTTATTCTCCTAATAATAATTAATCTTTCCCTTATCTGTATTTGCTTAATTTTTACTTTTATTATAGCACTTATTAAAGTATAACTTGTATTATAGCTGTGAAAACATCTGTCTACTCTAGTGAAAGAAGGGACAATATCTTACTCAATTTTCTAATCTCTCCAATGCCTAATTCTCCACTTCTGTGAATATAACTACTAAACACAGTGCTGGCATATAATAGGCATACAGTAGTCCATTAAAACATGTCTCTTATCTCTAAATATTTTAACTATCATCATAAGACAGATCATCACCAATCATTAGTTTCAACTGTGTTTTTGTACAAGCTTTCCACTGTCCTAGAAGGTGTAAACTCCTCTTTCATTGTTTAATACCTGACAATATTTCTCCACTGAATATTTCTAACATATTATTACTAATTCTTAAACAAATTCTCTGTTCTAGTTGGAATCTCAACTGACTCCTATCCCCACCTTCCATAATCCTCATTCTTGTAGTTTTTGCCCAAATTAGAGTACTGCCTTCTGCTCCTCTCCAAATCCTATTCACTATTCTAGATTCAGCTTTGGCACACCTGGTCTAGGACATCTTAAGAGATCACTTTGACCTCCAGTGAATACCCCCTTTTCTAGACTTAATTCCTTTTTTAAAAAAATTTCAAACGTTTATTTATTATTGAGAAGCAGAGAGAGACAGAGCATGAGCATGGGAAAGGCAGAGAGAAGGGGAGACTCAGAATCAAACCAGGCTCCAGGCTCTGAGCTGTCAGCACCAAGCCCAATGTGGGGCTCAAACTCACAATTTGGGAGATCATTACCTGAGCTGAAGTCAGATGCTTAACCAACTGAGCTACCCAGATGCCCCTCCTTTTTTTTTTAAATGAAGTGTAGCATTGTTAGATTTACCTGGAAAAACAGGAGACAATTAATGAGATGTATGAAAATACAAGAATTGCTACCTTAAAGAAATATAATTATAATAAACAGCACTAGTGACTATGAATTTAAGTCCTTTATGAGACAGAATTGCTGAAAAGACTGTGTTATCAACAAATTACTCTCTAATAATGATGATCTTCTGCTTTGCAGTTTCCTACAACAATGACAAACTTATTACTGCTCATTAATAAGAAAAGGATACATTTCCGGAGATACCCCAATGCTAACTGTCTTTCAGGGAACTTCCACACATTCTTTATCCTGTAATACCTTGCTATTTATCAGACAGTTCTAGTTTGTTAGTCTTTAATCCAACTAAGGAGTCAAATGTATGAGCTGCATAACAAACCACTTCTAAACCTAGTGACTTACAACAGAGATTCATTCTCATAAGTCTGCAGAACAATTATGGTTCTTCCAATCTAGGATGGACTCAGTGGACTGCTGTGCTCCAGATTATAGATAGATTCCATGCATCTTATTCTAGGACCTAAGTTAAAATGGTGTGTTTTTCCCATGGTTCAACTCCATAGCACTAGAGACCAGCCAGATCTGGCAAGCACAGTTCAAGTGTCTGTTTGTGTCCATTAACCTTCTATCAGCCAAAGCATGTCAGACAGCCAAACCCAACAGCAATGCAAAGTAGATACATGCTGAAAAATAAATAAAACTATTACAAAAAAGTAGAACATCAGTGGATTCCTAGACACTGGGGTGGATAGGTAGAATAATGTTCCATTAAAAACAGAAATACAAGGAAACAGAGAGTGATGGAAGATAATTTCCAAGAGAATATTGGAGATAAAAAACAGAAGAAACAAATCTGACTCCAAGGACAGGTGGCAATTTAGTCAGTGTGGTTATGAAACAGAGCCTTATTTTTGAAATTGGAGCAGCTTGAATTAGGACTCTGCCACATACCCTACCACATACTACCACATACCTGGACATGCAAATTAGCTCTTATACTTCAGTTTCCTTATATGTTAAGCAGAAATTAGTAATGTCTATTTTATTAGATCATTGTAATATGGAATGGTATCTTGTGTATATAGATTACTAAACACAGTTTCTAATATATAACCGATACATGCAGATATTTTAATTTTTTGGGGAAATATTTTCTTAGTGTTTTTGCAACACTCCCGTCTTCTGGAAACAGCACCATTCTACAGCTGTTTCAAACAGAAGAGCTCGTAATTGTAATACCCAGATCTCTAGCCATATTAATTGCTCCAAAGGACACTTGACCTAGATAGAGCCAGCTGTAGCAATAGGGATTCTGGTTTATTTCACTACTAAGCTTCTTAAGTTTCCTGGGAGGTTATGACTAGCCCCATCTTGAAATGAGGAAGGAGTGAGGACATCTGGCTAGGAGAAAAGTATGGGCCAATCACTGGAGAATTGTTACCAGATATAAAAGAGGGGTAGGCATGGATCTGAATGCTTTGTAGTATGGATTGCACTGAAAATATCTTACATCACATCTTCCCTCATCCTTACCTGCTTCTGGGACCTTCAACCACCATGTTCTGCCTCAGCTCTGCTATGGTGGAACAATTCCTCCACAAAGAATTGAAAAGCGCTTGCGTGTTTGGGCTTCCTCTCTTCCACCCCTTCCGTCACACCCTCAGACATGAATCAGCCAAGCTGCTCAGTTTAGCATGGCCTAGATCAGCAATTGACCAACACAGGTCTGTAAGAAAAAGTGACTTTTGCTGTAAAACTCTGAGTTTTGAGCCCTTTGCTTTGTAACTTTTTTTTCTTTCTTTTTCTTTTGGCAGTAACAGACACATTGACATCAATTGCTGTCTCTCCTGATGGCTATATAGACCCACAGAAAGTATGGAGAACAGAGAATCTAGTTAGCTCTCCCAGTATTTATCACATAGACGCTCTACCTATTCACCATATACATGGTTTAGAATAGCGATCAACAGGGACGCCTGGGTGGCTCAGTCGGTTAAGCATTTGACTTCAGCTACATTCAAGGTGTGGGTTTGAGCCCCACACTGGGCTCTGTGTTGACAGCCAGCTCAGAGCCTGGAGCCTGCTTCAGATCCTGTATCTCCCCCTCTCTCTGACCCTCCCCTGCTCACTTTATCTGTCAGTCTCTCTCTCAGAAATAAATAAAACGTTAAAAAAAATTTAGGATAGAGATCAACAAAGTATAGCCCTCAAGCCAAACTAGCTTGTGACCTATTTTTGTATGGTACACGTGCTAAGAATGGTTTTTCTATTTTCCATTAAAAACAAATACAGACAAATATGTGACAGAATTCTGTAAATTCTAAAATATTTACTATCCAGCTCTTTCCAGAAAAAGTTTGCGGGTCTAGATCACAAATTTCTGCAAGAATAGACTATACCACGTCTAATAGTATGGTATAGATCTTCGGTCTTTTCAGGCTATATTGTCAAAATTCAAAGAGGGCTTCCTAACTCAAGGCCCTACAAAAACAAGAGTGTCTCACTTCACTAGTGGAGAATTTAGGGATGGGCTAGGTCAAAATTCCTTAATCAGGACAAATTTTATTCTTCTTATTAAATTTTGATATTTAAATTTTGGTAATGCATATTTTTGAAATTATGAGAAAATATGTTTCTTTTAGAATTTTTTGGAAACTGAGAGAGGTGTAAATAAATAAAAGATCATGTTTAATGCTAGTAAGTAAAAACAACCACATTTAACTCCTTAGTATTCTTTCCAAGTTTGTTGTGTGCAGAAGATTGCCTAGCTGAGATAACACCAAATGTTAAATTATTTAATATGTATATCACACTTAATATTAAAACTTAAACATTTGTCAATTCTTTTTAAAAACCTTTATAAATATACTTTTAGTGGAGTCCTTAAATTTCATTCTTTGTAACATTAGGGCTATTAAAATATTCTTACATGTTTAAAATATTGCATTGTTGGGACACCTGGGTGGCTCAGTCAGTTAAGCGTTGGACTTCGGCTCAGGTCATGATCTCATGATTCCAGCCTTGCGTCTGGCTCTGTCCTGACGGAGTCTGCTTCGCATTCTGTGTCTTCCTCTCTCTCTGGCCCTCCCCCACCAGCAATCTATCTCTCTCTTAAAAATGAATAAATGTTAAATAAGTAAATAATAAAATACTGCATTGTTTCCAGTGTTTTTTCTTTTAATTTTTCATAAAAAAATTATAAATACTTTTGGAAAGAAAGTCTTTCCTGTCATTTCAAATTATAATCCTAGGATAGAATCTAAGAATTGTTTTTGTAAGATTAAAGGATATGTGTATTTTAACTACTAATAAATAGTTCAGTTTTTTGCCAAAATGGTTCAATGACTTCACACTACACCCAGCAATACTGTGCCTATCAAGTTGTGTGATCTTTGCTAGTTTGATAATTAACATTTCCCATCGAATTCATTAATCACATGTATTTTTCCTTTTATTTATTTTTTATTTTTTTAAGCATTTATTCATTTTTGAGAGTGAAACAGAGTGGAGTGGGGGAGGGACAGAGAAAGAGGGAGACAGATTTTGAAGCAGGCTCCAGACTTTGAGCTGTCAGCACAGAGCCCAACACAGGGCTCAAACCCAGAGACCACGAAATCATGACCTGACCGGAAGTCGAACGCTGAACCAACTGAGCTACCCAGGTGCATCTGTATTTTTCCTTTTAGTAAATAATTTTGACCCTTCACTCATTTGTCTTTTAGCACTTTTGATTATTTTATGAATCTATATGAATTTATTATATATTAAAACAAAACATTTTTATAGTACCTGCAGGCTTTTCTCCAGTGTATTATTTTTGTTTACATATTTTACGTACATTTGTATTTTAATTCTATTAAAATAATGGATTTGGGGGAGCATGGGTGGCTCAGTTGGTTGGGCATCCGACTTTGGCTAGGGTCATGATCTCACAGTTCATGGGTTCGAGCTCCGCATAAGGCTCTGTGCTGACAGCTCAGAGCCTGGAGCCTGTTTCGGATTCTGTGTCTCCCTCTCTCTCTGACCCTCCCCTGCTCATGCCGTCTCTCTCTCTCTCTCTCAGAAATAAATAAAACATTAAAAAAAAAGTAATGGGTTTGTCCCTTTATTATTTATTAAATTGTTTTATTATCAATATAATATAGGCATATTGTAGGAAACAAAATATAGCAATACAAGGAAAATTAATAAATCAGCAATGCTTGCGGTAAAGTATTAAATGAAAAGACAGCAACTCAACCATTAAACCATAATTTTGTTCATAAATTGCATTGTAAATCCAGTTTTAATTGTTTCATAAAATTAAATAATATCTGTTCTCCTTAATGTGCTTACCCATTTCCTATTGGGGTCATTAGGATTATATTATAGCAAACAATGTATCAGTAAATATTTTGTACATAAGTCCTAGATCCAAGTTTTCATTGTCTTCAGGATAAATTTCTGAAAGCCAAACTATTGGGTCAAGGGTTACAAACACTTCAGGACTAGTGACTTGCTTTCTAGGATGTTATTTTACACATCCACCAGTAGTGCATTAGAGTGCAGGCTCGCAGTGCTCACAAGGCCTGTAGTAATGCTGTTTTGAAAAATCTATGTTAATTGATAAGTAAAGATGTTCATTTTATATAAATATGCATTTCTCTGTTTACAATTATGTTGGGCATTAAATGTTGGCTTTCAGCTCCACCCCCACCTTTCTATATCTGGCTTGGAGGTACTTAACCTGGGCTGGGACTCTGCAAATTACCTCCCTTTGGTCAGCTCTTCTCCTATTGGGCCCTGTGGGGTGGGGGTGGGGGGTCACTGGGGAGACTGTAAGGCTGGAGGAGGAGGATAAAGACACTCTTTGTTTCTTCTTGTTAGTCTTCCAGCACTGGCTCTTCTCCTGACAGCAGCAATCCAATCCCGTTTTCTTCCCACACTTACAGAATGACGCATTTGGCTCAGTGGCACCAGCACCAGCCAGTCCACACCCTCTTCTCTGAGGTCTGGATCTCAGATCTGTAGGGTCCTCTTATAAGCTTCCTAGTTGTGAAAACATCAACGTCTTCCTTTTACTCCTCCTTCTCTCTCTGTAGTAGCACTCTCCATCACCTCAGAAAGTTCTTTTGCATAGCACTACACTAGTCTCTGAGTTCAAGGTCAGCCTAGGGCAAAGGTTCCCAAGCCCCTCTGTACACTACAGTCACCTGAGGAGCTCTGCAAGCTTCCAAAGACCAGGCTACAGCCCAGACCAATTAAATCACAATCTCTGGGGGTGGATACAGGTATCCTTACTACTTACTGGTACTACTGCTATTACTACCACCACCACCACCACCACCACCACCACTACTACTACTACTACTTTGGAGCTCCATAGGTGATTACAATGTGCAAACAAGTTTGAGAACCACTAACATAGGACTTTGGTTTAAACAAAATGACAGGATAATTGATATATATTTTTCTAGAAGATCGTCATTGGAGAGTAATCACCACTCTCCCTCTCTCTCATAACAAGACATATGCTGATAACAAGAGAAACTACTTCTATCTTTTTAATGTTGGGCTAACCGCAAATTTATCTTTGTGCCAGGCCTAGAAAGAAAATGCATTCCTTGGATTCATCTGGCGCATTAAAGAAAACCCTTCATCCTTGGTGGAAAAACAAAAGTGCTAACAGGTATTTTGGTTTCCTGGTAGGCAGATCGGTTTGTTTAGAATGGCTTATAAGTGGCATTTAAAGGCGCTGAAACAGCCGAAGTGCTCAAAAACGTGTGAAATTCTTTTCCGCTTTTGTAAACAGTAGAGAAAATATCACTGGCATCTGAAACTTTCCACTCAATGCCCCGCAATCAGCCAAAGGGAAGGCAGAGCTAACCATGCAAAGTGGTCTGTGAGCAGACAGGAAGAGGTGGTATACACGCCAAGGCGCTCAACTTGCAGAGAGTGAAATAAAATGTAAATTTGTGTTGGAATTACCTGGCAGAGGCTAATTTCTGTCCAGGAGAATGTTTGAATGTTTGGGAAACAAGAAGTCAGAATTCAAAGTGGCTTGATTTGATGTATGTGAGTGTGTGTGTGTGTGTGTGTGTGCCCGCGTGTGTGCGTGCTTCACATTACTCCAAATTAAAGAAGAATGCAGGCAAAGGGAAGGAAGGAAGATAGAGCAGAAGGGCACACTGTAGCCTTCTTCCATGTAAATGAGTTATTCTTCTTAATGAGCACTGTTCTTGCAAGTAATTAGCTGAATATGGAATCCGAATGAATGAATAATGCTAAATAAAATAAGATTTGACCCCTGTCCACAGCTGTTTATTGAAATGAACCCAGAATGAACCTCTCTGTGGCTGTGGCCTCACATGCAAAGTCAAATGAGTAACTGGTTCAGCTGAGCTAATTCAAACCAAAAATGCAATGCTTGTCTCAATTATCAGAATGTTTCAGGAGAAAATTATTTTTCTTGTGTTTTCCACTTCATTTGCATGTATAGCTTAAGATAATATATTCACAGGCACATCTCTTTTTTTATATATAGATTTCCCATAATTTTCACATTGAGTAAATATTTGAGGAAAAAAATGACCCATAGCTTATCTACATTTTATTATTTGCCATTTCTTTGCATTAAAAAGAAAATGCTGCCTAGAGTGTCTTTTCAATTTTTTAAATATTATTCGTACACTTGATTCATTCATTCAAAATCATTTACCAAATTCTTACTATGTGCTAGGCATCTGGATTGCTTTCAAGTGTAACAAATGAATAAGGTATGGATGTGGTGAGGTAATTTATCGATATAATTAACTTATGATTGTTCTCCCTATTTTTTTCCCCTCTCCTACTTTGTAGGGAGTAGCCAGATCCATAATATTTCCTTGCCTTGGGGATTTTGTTGGTCTCGGGTAAAATAGTAGCTGCTTCTTTCCCAAATGGAAACAGTACCAATTCTATGGGTTGTAATCCCTAGAGGGGGTACATGTATACAGTGCACAAAACAGCAAGGTCCAATTAGGAGAAGGAAACCACACAGAAATTTGAACAAGGGCATTTTAACATAAAGAAGTATTAACTGTAACAATGGAGTAAACGATAAAAGACAGAGAACTCTAAGGCAGGACTCAGCAAAGTTTTTCTTTAAAAGGGCCAGACTAAATATTTTAGGTTTGTGAACCATCAGGTCTCCGTTGGAACTGTTCAATTCTGCCATTGCAGCATCAAAGCAACAAGAGACAAAATACAAATGAATGAGTGTTTGTGTGTTCTGATAAATCTTTATTTACAAAAACCAACAGGAGGTTGAAGTTTCTTACCCCTGTTCTAAAGAATACCCTAGGGCTGAGGGAGAGAATCGAAGGAAGGTGCAACAAGGAAGGAAAGGGGGCTGGCTTCCTAAGGCTGGGATACAGATCTCCTGCAGAGGTGTATTTGGACCCACTGGATGGTGGAGTTCTTTCATTCCGTTGCCCCCCAGAATGAGTTCAAGGTCATCGGGCAAGCAGAAGCATCCTCCCAAGCAGGCACTGGGAGCCTGCTTATTGGCAGGGTGGTGGGCACCCTGGGGCACATAGGGTCCACATCAACAGGGTCACAGTGTGTGAGGTGATCACCAGGTTGAGACTGAAGCTATGAGTTTGCGGGGCGACTGTGAGTGTTGGGTGCAATGATGGGACACAGTGCCTGTGGAAGCAATGCAGAAGGAGCAGGAGGAAAAAAATGACAACACAAAGGAACCAGAAAAACAACTGCTGTCCTCCTGTAATGTCCCTCCAGCGCCCTCTACTGACGAGTTCAGCATCGCGCTGGCTGCAAAGCCTGTGATGAATGCTTAGAATGGGAGCTGAGAGGGGATAAACTGATCATCGTCCCAGTACATAAGAATTCTTAATACCAGACAAATCCTACTACGGAACAGGTATGCAGGCCATAATTTCAGGCGGACTTTCTACGATTGTACAGATTTTGTTCTTTCTGCCAAATATTTCTTGCCAAACTTTCTCAACTGTGTCCAGGATTGCTTCCACATTTTCTTATCATATTTTGAAATCTGGGATCTATGGTTCAAATAAGTTGAAACAACCCTTGGAGAATGGGATTCTGTTACATAAACATATTGAGTTTCTTTTTTATTTAAAAAAATTTTTATGTTTTTTATTTACTTTTGAGAATCAGAGAGAAACAGCATGAGCAGGGGAGGGTCAGAGAGAGGGGGAGATACAGAATCCGAAGACAAGCTCCAAGCTCTGAGCTAGTGGTCAGCACAGAGCCCCACGCAAGGCTCAAACCTACAAACCATGGGATCATGACCTGAGCCGAAGTCGGACACTTAACCAACTGAGCCACCCAGGTGCCCCTCTAGTTTCTTTTTAAAAATAAATACGTTTCAATAGACTGTGGAAGACTTTGGGAAAACAGGAAAGCAAAATCTCATTTTGGAATCATGAGGGTACAGGAATATGGGCTTCCATTTCCAAAATATGGCCTTTGCATGCCTTCCCTTTCTCCCTCTTTCAAGACTACCCCCACACGTATGACTAACACATGCAATATGTACACCTTCTTCTCTCCACTTAGCCCCATGTTCACAATACAAGACCAGGTAAATTGAGATGCCTCTATGAATAAACCCAGACCAGACCAGAACCTCTAGAAGCAAAGATCCAGGTTACCCACACATACAGTAACAGTAGCAAATGCTATTTGAGAGCAGGTGTTCTATGTGCCAGGCAGTGTCCTAAGGGCTTTACATATGCTAACTCATTTCATCCTCAGAGCATTCCTATGAAGAAGAGTTATTATCCCCATTAACAGAGGCAGTAACTGAGGCACAGAGAGGTTTGGTGACTTGCCCAAAGTAAGTGGAAGAGGTGAATGAAACTGAAGCAGCTAAGGTTTAACAATCTTCATAGATGACTCATATTTTTTCAGCTTTAATTGATAAAAGCATAATTGAAAACACTGTTTAAAGTGTATTAAACTTCACAGGTGACTCTGATATGCACATAGGATAAAAAGCCAGTTATAAAGAAATATGTCTATTGGTGCCATACATTTAATTTTATTACATGACCCTATATTCAGTTCTACCAATATTGTAGGGCTGATTGATTTTTTTTTTAGTTCTGCAAAATCATGTAGGTGAAAAAAAATGACCGTTTGAGATTTCCCAAAAAACTTAACCTTTGGTCACCACTTTGTTTCTACGTTAAAAATAAAAATGTCTGTGATGATTTTCTTCTTATGTTTGGTATCCCCATAGGTCCCCGAGCTCTCTAGCTGGGTGTTGCTATTCCATGAGTTGCCTGAAGCAGAATATCTAGGGAGGAGTTAGGACTGAAGTTGCTGGGGGCATTCTCACAGCCAATGTCAGTCAAGACCAGCATTCCAAGAGCCACGATAGGTGATGCCCTAGGATACTGCATCAAGCATATATGTTTAGTATTATGTATATAAAAATAAATATTTCAGATCATTACGATTTATCCCCCAAGAGCAAAATTCCTGCAATACCCCGCCATCCAAGTTCAACAATGAATAATAGCTGTTCCATTGTTAATCAGTGGTTGATCTCTTAGACCAGTAACTCAATACCATATTGCCTCAGAAGCTATTCAATAATGATAGCTGTTTTCGACTTCTCAACCAAATCATAAGAAAAATATAACTAGCAGAAACTTTGGATACTTTATAATGCCTAGTTAAAGGTGTTAGAAGTTTAAGAAAGACTATAGATACTTCAGAAGGAAATTTGGAATGGTTTTACTTTTCCAATATGTATTTTTCTCCAAACTTGTAAACATAGAGAACAGACGGGTGGTTGCCAGAGGGGAGGTGGGTGGGGGAATGGGCAAAATAGGTGAAGGAGGTCAAGAGGTACAAACTTGTAGTGAAAGAATAAATAAGCCACAGGGACAAAAAATACAGCATAGGGAATATAGTCAGTTATACTGTAATAACTGAGTGGACACACAGTAACTACGTTTCTCGTGGTAAACATTTTGTATGTATATAATCATCAAATTGATATGTTGTACACCTGAAACTAATATCATATGTCAACTCTATTTCAATTAAAAATAAACAAATAAATGGGGGGAAAGTGGATTTTCCTCTAACAGAGCTATTCAGGGCAAAATAATCACAAACCGATTTTTTAAAATTTGTTTTTGAGAAAGAGAGACAGAGAACGAGCAGGGGAGGGGCAGGAAGAGAGGGAGACACAGAATCCAAAGCAGGCTCCAGGCTCTAAGCTGTCAGCCCCAGAGCCCAACGCGGGCTCAAGCCTATGAATGGTAAGATCATAACCTGAGCCAAAGTCATAACCTGAGCAGAAGTCAGACACTTAACCAACTGAGCTATGCAGGCACCCTGATAGACCGATTTTTAAATATGCACATTTTATCCTCAATTATTTATCAAATGGCATTAATACACAACCTCAGATCAAGCCACAAGAAAGGAAGCCCAATATGGTCACCATCATGTTTGTATCTACAGCTTTAGATTCCCAGCCCAGAAGGGGACAAATAGAGAATTGTGCACAATAGAAACTGTGCTCAATCTGCAAAATTAACAAAAGTCAATGTGATCATACCAGTAAACCATCTATAAATTATTGAGTGCTCAAAAAAATATCCTGTTTTTACGGAATCTGTGATAAATGAAATAAATAATCTTGAAGCACTAACCAAAGAGAGGTGTGAAGGAGAGTGATATCAGTCACATGGTCCTCTGCTTCATCCTTAGTGAGCAACAATAATTTGGCAGCCAGCCACAGATGAAAGTTCCCTTGTGGCAGTTAGAGAATCCAGGTAGGAGACTATGAAACCCTGGTGAAGCCCAAGACCAAGGAAAGGCACTTTGAGAAGGAAGGCCTGTGCCCAGGTAGTAGGAAGGATCACCAACTGTGATCCTGGCTATAGACCCAGGGACAGCCGTGTCCTCCTCTGGACTCTGTACACCCCTGTTTCACCTAAGTCCTGCTTCCAGCACCATCCACCTGCGCCCATGGACCTCAGTTCCTGTAGCAGCTTGTGACCCAATTCCAGCCTTTCTTAGCTGCTAGTCCTCCCTGCTATGTGCTCCAAGGGAGGCAGGCCCATTTGTGCCACTGAGACAAGTTCACTGACATTGATCCTGTGCCTGGCCATGTCACTTTTCTTTTTCTCACCATCTTTATCCTGACAGCAGCCAAGTCCCAGAAGCATCATCAAATCCAGCCAGACTCCCCTCCCCTCTCCTCCTCTGCTATAATGGCAACTCCTTTAGTCACCTCTGAAGTCCTGTACAAAAACGTGTAGAGTTATGACAGTGGTCCTCACATATGACAGGTTGTCAGATAAAAAAGGGGCTGGGCTTGTTCTGTGGGGTCCCAGAGGTCAGAACTATGACTGATCTTTGGAAAGTGTGGGGAACAAATTCCCTAACAAGACAGCTAACAGACAATGGAAGAAGGGTTTTTGTGAAGAGGCAAATTGCCTTTACAGAAAAAAATTGAAATAGAAACAAACGTTTGCCACAAAATTTGTCAAGGAGATTCAGGATGACAGGGTTTCTGAGGTAACTTCCAACAAGAGAATCTATGAACTCTACATAATATAAAAACTCTTCTTTCTTTCTTTCTTTTTTTTGTTACTTTTTACCAGAATTTCAATAAATTCAGCTAAAATTATGAGGGCCACTGAAACAGATAGCTGTTAGCTCCTCTCTGTGTCCTTGGATCTACTTTGTTGCAATCAAAATGCTCACTTTATTAGGAATGACTAGAAAAGTAAAAGTTGGCTGCACCATGTGACTTAGAGTATGAATCCACTAGTAAACTTAAAGGGTTAATATATGTTTTCCTAAAGGACTTAATTTACTAACAAGAGTGGATCTGTGAAGAAAAGTCTAAGATGCTTATTTTGAACATTAACTTGGAATTTTTGGAATAAATAACTTGTTCCGTCTAATGCCTTTCTTGGGCATGGTATTTTCTTCCTAAGTATTAAGGCACAGGAGTGAAGTCCCATGAAATCATTTCTGGAGTGATTTACAAAGTGAGAATTGTCATAACTTAGTGGGGGAAATTAGTTTTTAAATAGATTTGGCTTTTACGTAATGTGTGAATTATTTAATTGTCAAGTTATTTTGAGTTTATTTCTCATTAGTGCTAACTAGTATGGCTTTGATTTTCCCCAAAAGAAAAATGCTTGTTAATTTGCAATGTCTGTAACAATAATGAAATATTTCAGAAATTAGATCTGCAACCCAGATTTATGTGTGAATCCTCAAATGGTCCAACCTGGGACTTTTCCTTTGTTTATGAAACACTTGCAATATTGCAATGTTATATTACCATGAAAATAGTTCAAGTTGTATTTTTGAAATGGTATCACATATGTGAGAAATTGGACACCAGGAGGGTTGTACCCATGGATAAACGGCTTATTGTGCATGACTTCAAATGGTGGATTCAAATAATGCGTAGAAGAAGCACTCATGGTTTACCTCCTTTGTACAGTGGGAACTACTATTGAATCCTTGTTTGGAAAAGTGAGAGCAGGTTAAATCTTACACTTGGAAATTCATTGTTAAATCTCCAGATTGCAGTCATCATAAACCAAGAAATTTTAAATCTGGATGATTGTGACAATGTGAGATAGGATGAATTAAGGGAAAATCACTGGGATAAAGCTTTTGATCTGGACCTAGTTTCACTATTATTTACCTGTGTAAAACCTTCTAGCTTGATCTTTAAAATCTGGGAGAAAAAGAAATTGGATCACTTGGTTCTAAGATCTCTTTATAAGTTTTATGACTAAGAAGGTGTCTATATTGCTTATGTGCAATTGCCCCTTGGGCTTTTATTTATTTTTTAAAGTTTATTTATTTATTTTGAGAGAGAGAGAAAGAGATAATGCACATGTGAGTGGGAGAGGGGCAGAGAGGAGAGAAAGGAGAGAGAGAGAATCCCAATCAGGCAGCACAGAACATGATGTGGGTCTCAGTCCTACAAACCCTGGGATCATAACCTAAGCTGAAATCAAGAGTTGGATGCTTAACTGACTGAGCCACCCAGGTGCCCCAACCCCTTGGGCTTTTATATTCATGTTCTTCCTTCTTAATTAATATTTACTCTAAGATTAATTTACACTGCAACTGTAAAAATAAAATGTAAAATAGTTGCACAAAGGTAATAATTCATAATCATTCAACTAAAAATGGACAACTGCAGGCACACCATGTTTGTATAATATAATCACATTTCCCACTTTGTGAAAACGGTACTAATGTTCTCTAAGTCACAAAGGAAATTGCCATATGCTTTATCTTTCGTTCCTTCACTCATTTATTCATATATGCATACAGTAAATAATTGATTATCACATTGCAGGAACTATTATAAGCTATGTACATATATATATGGTGATAAAATAGACATAGTTCCTGCCATTGTACAGTTTATAATCTGATTGTGGTGACAATTATTGGAAACTATTTAAATATTGAAGTACATAGTGTGATGAAGGCTATAAAGAATCAAAGAGAGCTCTGAGAGACATTTACAGGGTAAGGCTTGGGTGTTACTTTAGATTGGTTGTAATTCAGACATAAAAAAAAAAAAAAAAATGACCAGGTGGAATTCCCTTGCAGTTGAGACCACTTTGTAAGAGATAATTTTCTGCTGGCAATGTCCTTATCAGGAATGACTGACTCCTGGGCCGTGATTTTAGGCAGTTTACAAAATGCAAAGGAGAAAGATATGGCTGACCCCTGCCCTGCTGACATCCCCATCCTATCCTCCTCCACATCCCCCTACTGTCTCCCTTCTGTGTAGACCCCCTCCACCACCCGCTTCCACATCCTCAGTCTCTGTCTTTCTGAGGCTTCAATTGCTCAACCTCTTTGCTTCTCTAGGAAAAAAACCCTGCAGAGCCCTGATCTAGAGTATTGTATTCCAGGCAAGGGCCACTTAGCTCTTTTATTTGGGTTCCTTGTCCTATCAAAAAACAGCTATTCTTGACTTTTTGTCCTGAGAAAGTCTCTGCCATCCTCTCTTTCATCTTCATTCCTTCCCTTCTTCTCTTCTTTCTTCCCTCCCCTTCGTCTCCCTCTCTCCCTTTCTTCCCTCTTTCATTCCTTCCGCTTTCAGGACTTTTTTGAGTTTCTCCCATGTATCAGGAACTTTGCTAGTTACTGCTTGTACAAAGATAAATAAAAACCATGAAAAGCATGGACCCTAGAATCCAAATGAGTCCAAGCACATTGTTAGTGCTCAAAAACATTCAGAATTTACTGCAGTGGGATAAAGGCAGAACTAATAATAATATTTGAGAATATTATGGAAGTTTTCACAGAAAAGAGACCCTTGGGAGGGTTTTGAGAGATAGAAGAGCAGCAATAACATGAAAGTTGTGACATTTTGTTCTTGAACTAAGAAACTGAATAAATGGAATGAAGCCATCACTCATTCATTCCTACAGACATTTACTGAGTACTACTATGTGGGGGCCAGCCTGGACTTTAAAGGTATAAATGTGAATACAGTGTTATTAAGGAAGGAACTGATAATATTTTAGGGATGGTAATGACACACTTGTAATACTATTAGGTGTATATGTGTAATATATAAAGTATTTTACAGATATCTGTATCTATATCTATAGATAGATGATAGATGATAATAGATGATAGATAGATAGATAGATAGATAGATAGATAGATAGATAGATAGAGGTACATACCTATCTTTTAGAGCTACATACTATCTAGATGACTGATGAGTTGTGCTTAAACCTAACCCAGAGTGTGAGGTGAGTGAAGGAGCATGAGTGTGAATAGAAGAAACAAGATTGGACATGAGTTGATAAGCTTGATAATAGGTACATGGAGTCCTCCAAACTAATTTTCCATATTATATGTGTGTGTGTGTGTGTGTGTGTGTGTGTGTGTGTGTGTGTGTTAAATTACCTTCAATAATAAGGTTTACAAATGAATATGGGACAGTCAGTCCTTCCTTTAGAGTCAAGCCTGGGACACGGACACTGGATACCATATTACATTGCCTTGTAATGTGATGTCTGCACAGGCCAGTTTTAAATAAATAGGGGATAAGAGCTCCAAAGTTAATGAAGGGTGTTGAGGCTCTGGCTGATTCTATATATGAATGCTTTTCGTATTCATCACATTAGTGGCTCCCTTGACAGAGACCTTAGTATGCTTCCTTTTTTAGTGTGAAATAAATGGGGGAAGCAGGTGGAGATCTTGTACTATACGAGGCAGTTTACTCATTCTGGTAATTATATGGCACTTCCATTGAAGCTTCTGGAATTCTAAAGTTCTTTCAAGGGATACATAATCTATCACTTTTCTGTAGAGGGATTCAAAATTGGAGACACAAAAGTGAATTAGTCATTATGTTGCCACTATATAATGGAATCGCTGATGTGCTATTACCTCAGCATTGCTCTCTTGCAGTCTTTATGATTTTACCTGCCTCCTGAATGTCTACATTTAATACCTCTCTCCAGATGTCTTAATCTGCATTTAATTCCTGCTTGAATCTAGTTTTCTTTTTTACTCAGATTCCTAAATTCTTTGGGCTTGTTCATGTACTTTCTCTATCCATGTAGTTGCTTGCCAAGCCACCACATTTAATATCATTAAAAATTTCATCCCTGTGTTACTATCTTTCTTTTCTAGATCACTACATAGAGGCAAATGTGTGGGAGGGAACTACAAATAGTGTTCCATTAATTAATCAACAAAAGATAAGCTTTTTTATGTTAAAAGGCATAAATAGCTCTCTAGCTGATGACATACACATTCATCTGAGTTTATCCATGTATTTATTTTGTGTATCCCACTTCTTCCCAAAAGAGATATGAGTTAGGGTATACTTGCCACATGGCTCATTAAAATAAATAGGAAAGTAGAATTAAGGTCATTAAGAGAAGAAGATGCAAATATTAATTGAGGCTAATTCAATTAATATGAGGATTCAGCATAAACTTTGACTACCACAGAGTTGCACAGTAATGTTTGACAATCTTCTTTTCTTATTGCTAGTTAACAAAAGAACATTAATTTTTACATGGGAAAAGATTGGGACACTTACCTCTGTGGTTTCCTTGATGGTATCCTAATTGAAATTAAATGCTGATGTCTATGTAATTGTTAGATGCTGAAATATTTACTATATCTCATTATTTTGTAATTATTAAATTCAACTGAAGTAAAATATGTATTCAATAGCTTTTATATTAAATAGGTTCTAGATTGAAAGTGATAAAAAGGGAAATTCATGGTAATATTTGTTGATACAGATCATTCTACAGAGAAAATACAATCAATATGATGAGTTTATGATAAAAGAATGTATAAAGTATTTATGGGGAGACAGATTCAAGGATATATTCATTCTCCCTTGTGAATGTAAGTGTGAGCAAGGCAAGCAAGGAGTCTTTTGGGGACACTACCACCTGATTAGAAAAAGCAAGGTCCCAGACAGAGGGCCCAGTGGAACCATGCAACCAACCATCTCTCACCATCAAATCCCATAATCATACATCAGAGCCAATCTATGCACCCACGTCCTGTGCAAAATCCTTACTCCCCAAAACCAGAATAGAATGGTTGCTATTTTATTCGCTAAATTATTTCATTTTATTGGCTGGGAGAGGAACTCTTATGCAACAACAGATAATCAAGACACTGATCAAGTTCAGCTCACCACTCTTTTTGCTGGGATTTCTCTAAGATCTTTTTAACCACCTACCTGCCCTTTGTCTTTGTCAGTTTCTACTCTACTCTCTACCTGACACAGGAATCTTTCCAAACATCCCTCTGATTACATAACTTCTTTGCTTAACAGTCTTCAGGGGGCTCCCCACTGCTTTCAAAACAAACTTGGAATCTCTTCATGTTACTCTGAGTCTTTTCACAGGTTATTCACAATATCATTTTGCTTATGTATCTATCCTCATCTCTGTATCCTCCCTCCATTGTGAACCATAGCCCAGCTATGCTGATGACTTACAGCTCTGCCAGACATGCCACAGACCTCTCAACCTGTGAACACATTCTTGACTCTGCCTGGAATGTTTAGCTCCACTCACTTCAGATTTCCCACCTTCCGTTTAATCTGGTTAACTCCTATTTATTCTTCAGATTTCTGTTCAAATATCCTTTCCTCCAGATAATGCTTCCTCAGGAGCAATACCTGTAATACCTATGTTGTGAGCATCCCCAAAACTCTCTTGCATCTTGAATGTTCCTGAAATACCATCACCATTAATTTAAGCTTCAATGTGTCCCCATGCTATGAGCAAGACTAAATTTTGCTAGTGGTTAACAGTCATTAAAGCTAGAACGCTCCAACCATTATGTCAGCTGCTACCATACTCTTGATAAAATATCTCCACAGAAGTCTAAAGCAACCTGATTTCCAATCATGATGGACAGTTTACCTCTTACTTTTAGAGACTATTATTCAAATATATTCAAGTTTGTGTGGCAATCTTATATGATGCATTATATATATATATGTATATATATGAATATCATATCATATCATATATGTATATATATATATATATATGAAACGAGGAATGGGGTGCCTGGGTGGCTCAGTCAGTTAAGTATCCAACTTCAGCTCAGGTCATGATCTTAACAGTTCATGGGTTCATGCCCCACATCGGGCTCTGTGATGACAGCTCAGAGCCTGGAGCCTGCTTCAGATTCTGTGTCTCCCTCTCTCTCTGCACCTCCCCCACTTGTGCTCTGTCTCTCTCTCTCTCTCTCTCTCTCTCAAAAATAAATAAATTTAAAAAAAGAATCTAGGAATAAGGTAGCTGATTCTTTCTGAAGCACCATGGAGAAAAGATATCCCAAATCTATGCTGCATAAAAAGTTCTGGATCCTTGAGATAGCCTTCACCTTCAAAGCTATCACTGTTGCCTCTTTATGTGAAATGATAGCCCATCCCTTTCCTCAAGCCTACAGCTGCACATCAATGAGGAAGAAGAACCCAACTGCACACCAATGAGGAAGAAATTGGAAAGGGCAAAGCTTGAAGGTAGGTCATATGTCTTTTAGCAGTTTCATGGGACCTGGAGAGAGGTACTGTGTCCAGTCTGGCTAGTGTCTGGCACTGGACAGAATCAGGGAGAGTCTCTGAGGGATAGCATCAGGTCGTGACTTATTTAACCTGGATTTGTTTCCTATGGGGCTCCTATCAACAGGATCTCAATGTGCGGTCCTTCCCACTAAAATGCCTAACTGCTTTGATCTTGAGAGATTAATTCTGTATTTTTGTGATTTTTATATTGAACACAATGAATACAGCTACACAGTTGTCATGGTTAGTCTTGTTCTCCTCTCCCCACCACTCACATTCCCTCCTGGACTATCTCCCAGGTCCCTCTTTAACCTTTCCCCCCAGATAACTTTTCCAGCTTTGACTACTTCACATGGAGCCTAGGGCCTCTCAGGATTCCTAGACCCCATTCTGGAAAAGACTGCTTTAGGGATCTGATCTCAGTCTCCTTGTCATATTGTATTTCAAAACAAGATTACTCGCTGTGACACAGCATGAAGCAAAAGCAGAAAATACATCATAAATAAAGAATAAAACTACTGGGAAACTGGCCATGCCAGTATAAATGAGAAGTAACCAATGAGAATAAATTTCTACAGATTGCATTCAATTGTTTCAGAATTTCTAAGAAATGAATTTATTTTTCTTATTACTATATTTCTTTGCAGTTGATGGGTCCTCAGCAGGCGGAGGACCTGTATACATAAACATTTTTCTTCAATCATGTAGAAATCTGAATCATAAAATATGTCATGCATTCTATTCTACTGTGTCACAGCAATCAACAACAGTTAAATTTGGTTTGAACTTCCCAAAACATCAACTGATCTAATGATAAGTAAGACCAGAAAGGCTTTAAATAACAGTAGAAATGAACTTTTTGAGTCCCTTCACAATAGAAATGGCTGCATTTAACATATTTTCATAAACCCCTAGCTTCATATCACATGCACATTCAATCACGTTACAGTGTTCATCTACTGGAAGTAAATATTCTATTAAGTACTTTGAAGAATCCAGAGCCATAGTAGACATGACCCCCTACTTGAGTGTCCTTGGTTCTTGCTAAATCAAACTGTAAAAGAAATTCTCTTTTACAGAGAATTTCTGTAAAAAATTCTGTTTTCTGGGGTACCTGGGTGGTTCAGTCGGTTAAGCCTCCGACTTCGGCTCAGGTCATGATCACATGGTTTGTGGATTCGAGCCCTGCATCGGGCTCTGTGCTGACAGCTAGCTCAGAGCCTGGAGCCTGCTTCCGATTCTGTGTCTCCCTCTCTCTCTGACCCTCCCCTGTTCACGCTGTTTATCTCTCTCTCTCAGAAATAAATAAAAAATATTTTTAAAAAAATTCTCAGAAAAAAATGTATAAGATTGATGCTAAGATATAATCAAAGATTAAAAATCTAATTGGGCCATTTGCAATTCTTTTTTTCTGCCATTCTACAAATATGTGTTTATTCATTACCATATACTTGGTACAGAGTAATTATTAAGAAAAAGATAACCAACAGCTAAATTAGAGATCAACAGGCAAGGCAGAATGGAGGGCCTCTAGGTGGGGTGGTGGGTAAGTTTCTCTGAGAAGGTATTCACACTGAGGCCTAACAGATGAGGAACTATGAGGGAGGTGGGAAAGAGGAAAAGAAAGACTTGTGTCCTTTGAAGATGTACCTCAGGGAGACTAAATCAGACTGCTTTTTGTCCCTACTACACACCATGTGTTTTCACCTCAGCGCATGAAATAGATGTTCCCTTCATTTAGCATTCCTTTTCTTCATCCTTTTACTCTGTGCTCAGATGCCCCTTCTTCCAGGTAGACCTCTCCATTTCTCTCAGGCTGAGTTTCAGTGCCATTCCTCTCTTCCTGTGACTATCTCTGTAATTCCACATAGCCTATAAGATTGCGTTGTTAGGTAACTATGAGTGATTTAAAAGCAGGAACTTTGCTTCCGGTGGATCTGTACCCCCGTAGTCTAACAGAGCTCAATGACATTCCAGTTGCCATCTAATATCTATTCTTTAAGTAATTCACCAACTATATGCCAGATATTTCCCCCTTTTTCCCCTACAGATTGAATTCTGCTTTGTTCTGAATGGCAATTACAATCTTAACATTTTTATTTTAAATTAAAGAAGATACCGAAATAAATCTCCCAGTCCCTTTTGCACTGAATGACAGCATTCTGACAATAACATATTAACACAAGACTGCTGGGAATTCGGGGGAAGTTTTGCTTTCCTGATATTTGTGACACACTTTCTTCTTTATGGCTTTCTTCTCTTATCCTAGAATACAAACACGAGCCTGGACTGTAAGAAAGCCATCTACTGAAGATGAGGAAGGAGAAATCAAGGAGTCTGAGTCCTTGATTATTTCCTGCATCAGCCGCACAAGACCAAGTCTTTTTTCACATGAGAAAAAAAAACCCGCAACAATCATAGACAGATTTCTATTATATGCAGCCTAATACAAGCCTACCTGATAAAATATCTGAAAGCATGAAGACCATGGACAGGTGGCTTTTAGTTACACTCTGGTTCTAAGATTTAGCCAAATCACCCTCAACAAGCTATTAGCTCCTCTAACCTTCAGTTTTTTCATCTATAAATAAGGACAACATTAACAGCTGATTTAAAATGCTGGTGTAAGAACTGAACGAGATGATATAAGCTACATTTTAAGCATATGGTCTGGCAAAAATAAATACTTTATGAAGATTAGCTATTATTGTTATATTAATAAATACTTATCAAAAGAGTAAATGAAGAAGCAAATTCTTGCCTTTGGATTGTCTAATGAAGTTATCAAATTTGGGAAAGAAATGAAAGAAATAGATCATAGGAACCCCAAAATCAACAGATGTTTAAGTGAGTGCTACTGATTTTTCTCAATGCTTTTTTGTTTTAATAAACTTGTTTTTAGAGTAGTTTGGGATTTTTTCATAAAAAAAAAAAATCAAGATAGTAGAAAGAGTTCCCATACACACCCTACACCCTGTTTCTTCTGTCATTAACATCTAACATGAATGTGGTACGTTATCACAACTAACAAACCAGTATTGATACTGTATTAACTAAAGTCAATACTTCATTCAGAATTTCTTTGTTTTTACCTAATGTCCTGGTTTTTTTTACCAACCAGGATAACACATACATTTAGTCATTATGTCTCCTTAAGTTTCCTCTTGGCAGTGACAGTTCTCCAGACTTGTCCTTCCTGTTGATGACCTGGACAGTTTTGAGGAGTATTAGTCAGGTATTTTGTAAAATGTTTCTCAACTGGGATGCTTCTGATGTTTTCTTGTGATTAGACTGAGGTAATGTGTTTTTCACAAGAAAACCTCAGAGGTAGTGTCATTTCTATCACATCATATCAAGGCCACATCCTATCAACATGACTTATTACTGTTGATGTTGACCTTCATCATCTGGATGAGGTGGTGTCTGTCAGATCTGTCCACTGCAAAGTTACTTCCCCCCCCCGCCCCTTCCCACACTGTGCGCTTTGGAAGGAATTCGATATGCACAGCCAGACTTAAGGAGTATGTTTCACCTCTGTGAATTGTCTAAAGTCATGGGTAACTTGAGTGTATTATGTTTACGATGATTTTTTATGATTATGATAGTCACTGAAGTTCCAGATTCCCTTCATTAAAACTATGGGAGAGAAGTAAAGAACCAAGAAAGGAGAAAGTAGATAGTCGTTAAGTGTTGTTCACTGACTGAGTCAACATCATTCAGTAACTGGAACTAACTGGTTGGTTCACCAAAGAGTTTCAGAACAAATAACAATTGAGACTTTTTGTTGAACTATTCCCAAAGATGACTGCATAAGAGTTAGAAATGGTCACTGTCTTTGAATCAGAAGCATCATATCACCCAATGATTTCTAATGCAGCAAAGATAGGACTTTGGTCTTTGCCATTAAACACATATATTCAGATCCAAAGCCCTCCTCTTTGCAGCTCAATGTCTCTCTCTAGTAAACAGCCACACCTACCCTGGGGAGCTGTGAGGACTGAATATGCAAACACTTGGAAAGCACTCAACATACTTCCCAGTGCCCAGTAATTGCTGTAAAACATTCAGTTTTCACCACTTTTGCACATGTTACAACATTTTTGGACTCTTTATTCCAAAAATTAAAATTCTAAATGTTCAAGAGGAGGGGATAATATCCTGAACATATGCAATTTTTGCAAAGCAGTTAATTAGCAGGGAAAATACATTTTAAAGAATGACAAATATCTTAAAAGCAAGTATTCTATTTTTTCCCCTATAGGAACAGCTTATTTTGACTCTGAGTATAGCTGGCATAACTTATACTTCAACTCTTCCATTCCTAATTAGTTTTTCTCACTAGCTATTTTATCCCTTCCCTTGTGCAGAACTTTCCTAATGGATTGCTGGTGATTAAGACCTTTACATATGACAGAGCCAGTATATTCACTGGTATTTTCACTGCTACTGCTCTCTATTCATTCAAAGTGCCACTTTTTCTACTTGACTCTTTTGTGCCTAAAGTATTCTAAATTTAATTTCCCAGGAGCTACCCCCAAATAGTAGATATGTTATGGGAGACTGTACTTGTCTAACTTTTGCCATTAGGAACACTATAAAAATAGAGCAAGCGAAAGATTTCTTTCTTTTAAAAACAACATTCTCACATCATCAGATAGGTGTTTAAATATTTATCAAATCATCCCACTTAAAATTTTAACTTCGGGTTCAGCCACACCGTGACTCATGAAAAGTTGTAACTTTCTGGGCTAAGGTTCAGTGACTAGGCATCTTATTTATTTTTTATTTTTTTTAACATTTATTTATTTATGAGATAGAGAGAGACAGCACGAGCTGGAGAGGGGCAGAGAGAGAGGGAGACACAGAATATGAAACAGGCTCCAGGCTCTGAGCTGTCAGCAGAGAGCCGATGTGGGGCGCGAACCCATGGACCATGAGATCATGACCTGAGCCGAAGTCGGACGGTTAACCAACTGAGCCATGACTAGGCATCTTAAAGACTTCTACCACCAGATGGCAAATAAAAATAGGTCATTTTTTTCTGATTGAGTACTAGTTGGAAGGCCCTGAGGGAAAATTTAACGGGAATTAATGTCTTTTCCAAGGATCCTGTAACCAGCTGGAGATACAGCGTAGTCATCAGTGGCATCAGGACACAGGCATCTAAACCTTAAAGGCCTCCTCCTGAGGCCCTACTCAACAAAACCTTTTATAGATATACAGTGAGCCAAAGGAGAATATTTATTGCTTCGTGTCTACATTATAATTCTTTCAGTGATTATCAAATAAAGGGAAGTGCTAAAAAAAATAGGTATCAATAGGTCATCTGTTTCTATTTCCAATCTTTTCATGCTGGCTCTCTGTTACCAGCCTAGTGACACTAAGATACACTAAATATATTATGGTGGCCCCAAAATATATGATAAGGAAAGAAACTATGAAGCAGGCCTGATCTCTGCTTTGACTTCCACCCACATTTTTCTGTACCCAGAGGTGTACCCCAGTCCCCAAAAGAAGTTATGATGTAAGAGTTAGCTCTAAGCCTAACTTCATTTGAAAACAAAACAAACAAGAATTGACTAGCTCATTTTGTCGATTAAAGCTGATTCAACCTTATAATTATTGTCACCAATGCAATTAAAAGTGTATGAAAATCTAAAATGTGCAGAGTATATTGGTCTGCAGGAAATTTCAGTGTTTGTTATTTTTGTATGGGGGAAGAGCTTTTCTTTCAGATTATAGCTCACAGAAAAACTTCTCTCTTCCCAACACAAAACCTGCACTTGTAAACTCTCTCTGTCACTGAAACACAGTTCACATTCATAGACACACCATAACCATACACATACCCATGCCCTCTCCTACACACACATCTGTAGTTCTTAAGAGAAGACACACATCTGTAGTTCTTAAGATGTATATTCCATCTGTGCAATAAGAACTTGAGCTAGTTTTCAGAATATATGAGGAACATGCAAACCTACTTTAAAAATATGATTGATGAAGACCCTATGGAAAATCTGAACTTTGAACAAATGCAGTGAGACGTCCTGAGAATCTTTTGCCATATTCACTAAAAGCCTTGCCCAGGGAAACAACCACTGCATGCAGGCCTTGTGAAGGCATGAATGATAGGGGGTGTAGAAAAGTGGAGTAAGCAATGCCAAACTTAGGGTGGAAAAGGAGAATACAGGCCAAATCAGGGATATTTTTTCTTTTGATTAGTCCTGGCTAAGGGTTTCACCAATTCCTTTTTATGAAGTTATTAGGAGTTAAGACACAATCTATATTGAATATTTTTAGAAATTATTGCAGGAGTTTTATAAGATAAATATATGAAGTCCTACTTAAGATAGAGACTGAAGTCAGGTAATGCCAATTGATCATTTTCACCAAGATTTTAGTGTTCAGAAAAGATTTGTTGCTGTTTATCTATACCATAGATTAAGATTACTACACATCAGAATGAACAAGATATTACCAAACCACCTTTCTAGCTACAGAGATAACTGGGCTTAACTGGGCAATTTAATAGAAATGGCAGTGACTATAAGTCTTAATGTTTTATTTCTTATAGATGATAGTAGGCCAAATGAGGAAATGGAATAGAATTTGCATGATCAGTGTCACTACTGACATACATGACTTTAAGTGTCTTTTACGTGTGTGGGAGAATGGTGACAGAATATAGACACAGTTTTCATTTGCTGTAGTCGACTCCCATAAACCCAAGTGAGTTTCTCCGCCAGAGGCAGTGCAAACAGGAGGGGGCATCGCAGCCCTGTAGAATACACTGTGGACTGGGTTTTTTTTTTTTGCTTTTGTTTTTGTTTTTAATTTAGAGGTATTGAACTATCACCAACTGCAAATTTGAGAAGGTCTGTGGTTTAACCCCAGCCATAACAAAAATATGAAACTCTATATGCTATAGAATAAAATTAGGGAAAGCAGAAGTGAGTCAAGAGCTATAGTTAAGAAACCTTTCCTTAAAGGATTTAAGATCACAGCCAACAGATCTTTGGTGACTTAAATTTGATTTGGAAGTATACAAACTCCATCCTTTCTATGTGCTTGCTACCTATGTTAACTCCTCCTCTGAAAAGTAAAGGCAAAGTTCCTGCCCCGGACAATTTGAAACCATAATGATTTCATTTTATTCTTTTTGGATATTATTTGTTGGGATGAGAGTCACAGGCAAGGAGAACAAGAGTAAAATATCCCGAGACAGGCAGTTTCAGTGATGTGGTTCCAACGATGAACATTCCAGAGATCTCATGGCAAGTCCTATTACTGTGATACTTCCTGCCCAATAAGAGGTTTGGAAAGTCAATATATGTACCCAGACTATTGGCTGTGAAAGTCAACGAAGGTACCTCAATCTTTTTCCAACCCTCAGCTGAGCAGTTTAATCAAATGTATCAGAACAGACAGCTGTGGTTCCCTTTTCAATCTGAAAATAATGAGCCCAAGGGTCTGTGAGCTTCTGCAACAGACGAGACACCTCCTTCATTGACGGGCATCTCCTTCCAGCGGCTTTTAACAATTTGAAATTGATTGGACCTGCAGCCTTTGAAGGATAATAGCCCCTCGTAACATTTTGAGAGGTGCACAACTTGAAATGGCTCATGGTATTTCATTTCAGTGTTTCACACTGCTCTTCATTTAACCATCCAGGAAACGTAAACAGGACACTGCTTCACACTCCCGAGAGCTTGTAATGTTCACTTGTTTGCATGACACTCGCTGAGTAGCCTAATTATCTTCGGGTGGCAGATTACATGCGGTCACGTTAACCGGTGAAGCGTGCATTGTCTGTATCAACAGATACACGTGAATTTTTGGAGGTGGTGGCTCAGGTTGTTGTCGTGCTCTTTAATGTTTGAATATGTACTATTTATGTTTTATTTGACTGCTAAAATTTCAAAATTTGAATAAGCAAAAGTAAACATAAAATGTGATACCTGAAGAACAATTTAAATCAAATCATGCCCTGATTATAACAAATTTCTGAAAGGCAAGTAGTATTTAGCTCTGAATTTTTCAAAGGCAATATCAGGATCCATGCTCATCATTCAGACTTCTGAAATCATTAGAGGTTCTTACATGGCTACCTGCCAAGGAATATTCTTTGTTCGTTATCAATTCTTTAGACGAGATTTCCTAAGGGCCGCCTCTGATCTGAGAGCATTTAATACGGGGTTTCAGTTCATGAAGTGTCACTATAGTGTCCAGTGTGTGCTGTCTCTCTTACTACCTTGTATTTATTTCTGATCACACCTCAAAGCGTAACTGGTTAAATGTTTTTAAAGTCACTCCAAATAGATTTTCTAGTATTACATTCCACACAAAAGGAACCTATTAAATCTTTTGGGTGCAGATGCACAAAGAAACAAGCAAAAACCATCAACTCTCCTCCCACCCGCAGATCTCTGCTAATAATTTTATAATATGGGCATATGTGCTTCATACAACAGGGGCCTTGAGGAAGAAAAGGCTTTGTAGAATGCACCCTTAGTCTGACAATTAGACAAAAGAAAGAGACCACAACAACGCTAGCATACACAACTCTGGCGAGAATTATGAAAAGGCTTTTTTTTTTTTTTTAAATCTTCTTCCAATTGCAAATGCATTTCTGACTTTTTAGAAAGGTTAGAGCTATACGAGATCTGGAATCAAAACCTGATGTGACCTACATAAAAGAAACGCTGATTCCCTAATTAAACCAAGCTGTGGCTGCAGGCTCTGTAAAGAGCTGCCAAAAAATCATCCAATCAATCTTTCGACTATCCTCCAGGAATGTGGCAAGGAGGGTGGAGAGGCAAAAGATGGCTGTGAGGATGCGGAGGCCGAGGAATGTTCTTCCTATACTCACTCCATACTGAGGGTCCTGCATTTCCAGCACGTCAGGAGGATGGAAAAGACCATGTGGAGGTGGGGGCTGGGAAGCAAGGGGACCAGCAGGGGTTGAGGAGAAAAACAGACTAAATGTTTTAACAGCTGCCCTTTTTTTTCTTCACCTATTTTGCCCAAGGATCTGATTTCCTTCTGAAGGGGTGGGCTTTCTATGGGCCAAGGGCTCAGCAGGGCCTGTTTACTCTGAGAAGCAGAATCTTGCTTTTGAGGAGAAGAAACGGGTGGTGAGAAGAAAATGGAATATTTTACAGAGTTCATATTAAAGCAAAACCAGTCAGAGAAAAGGCAGTTCATCTGAATTTTAAGTAGAGACTGGCAACAAATGAAGAAGAAAAAAACCACCTCACATTCTTCGTCTCAAATTTTTGACAGGAAAATTGTTCTTCAGGAAAGATGGAATGTCATTCCCATGTAACTTCCTCTTTCACTGCAGTTCCTTGATGATGCAGAAGGCATGTTAATTGAGAAGGATTAGAAAAATAATTCAGCTGCTAAAATTGGAGACAAATAACTTGCAGAGAAGCAATAAAACAAATGGCAAGGGTGCTCCTGTGAGCCAAACGTTTGGGGCTGCCAATATCAGAGAAAGGGCAATTCTCTGTGAAAAGAGCAGTTATTTATTTTCTTTACTGAAACTTCTGTATTCCAGGGTTTTGGTTTTGCTACAGAGTACCTCACCACACAAACACAGGAGACGCTGGCGCTCTCTGACTCACTGCGCAAGGACCATACCACGGTAAGCAGCTAGGAGCATTAGCAACACATCTGTTAGTTTATTCCATGAGACACATAAATTCTCCTTTTCAGGAATTTGAGCAACCAAATGTAAATTGTAATTGCAGTCAGTTGTCAATTTCAAGCAAGTTCTGGAAGGCCAGAAAAAAGTCACCCCAAACTGCAGATACCTCTCTGATTTTATTTCAATTTGTTTTACCAACATGCCTTTCTGGACCACCCCCACTCAGCCCCACTGAACCCGGGTCAGGCTGCTGCATTTCTTACTGCTTCACAGTCGTACCTCCTCTCTTCTCCACTTACCCTCACCCCTCTCCTCTTGAGTTTCTAAGCTCCTAGCCCATCTAGCATTTCCACTCTCAACTCACCTTTGCAAAGAAAGTTTCCCTTCATCATCACCTTCCCACTACTGTTCTAAAACACTGTATCCATTATATTCTGCACCACATACTTTCAGGCTTGATTTCTTTCTCTCTTGAATTGTCTATACTTGATTTCCATGCATCTGATTTACTCAACTATGTCGTAAATGCCTCGTGGAAAAGAATAATGCCTTATACGTATCTCTGAAAAGTTGAAAAGTTCTTTAGTGTGGTGCTAAATTTCCAATTTTCTTGGAGACTGTCCTGATTTTAATCCTGAAATTCCATGTCCCAGGAAACATTTCAGTCCCTGGCAAACCAGACTGGCTGATCACCTTACCCAATAAGTGTAAATTAAAACTATAGAAAAAAAATTGTGATTGACTGTGGAAGCATTGAAAAAAATATAATGTTTTCATTAAGTGGAGAAGCCAAAAGTGATCATCAAGTGAATTAAAATTTGGCAGAGAAATACACTAAATAGACTGTATACACTATTTGCATAGGTCTATTACACATGAAACATATAAACAAGAGGAAGAAAAAGTAATGATTAATATAAGCTTCATATGCAGATGGAGTATTGGTTTCTGTTAAACTCAGTATTCAGTCCTCTCCTCTATTTATTCTATTTCTTTACTGGCCAATAGGGTAAGTGAAAAAGAAGAGAATATTGTTCTAAAGACTTCCATAGGTCACAAGAAACATGACTGGAGTTTCTCCAATCAGCCTAAGATTAGCAATCCTCTTGAGTCATGGGTGTTTTAGCCCACATCTCAATGCTTTGCCTTTTTTCTTTTGCTGCTTAATTATAGTATTTTTGAGAGTTGTGTTGCTGTGAGCTTACTGGCCATACTTTAGTCCCCAGGGCCTACTAAGGGTTTTTGTAACAGCCTCCAAGATATGAGAAATTTTATTCATCGTATTACTCCAGGAAGTTACTTAAGCTTGGCAGTCTTGATGAATATTTCTAGTTATATATAATCAATAAGAATAGTATCACCATCTTAAATATGCCAATGTTTCATAGTTTTAGGAATACAATGAAATTATTCAATAATTAATACATCTGTTAAACTTTTTGAGTGTTTATTTTTCAAGAAATCCTGCTAGGCCTTCAGGGAACTTGTGGTGGAGATGGGCAGGTGCAGAACAGGATGAGAAAGGCCCTGCCCCTGCTCAAGGGGCTCATGATGAGGCAGAGGAAGTTGATGCCAACATCGACACGGAACAGAACCCATAGCAGAATGGAAAGTTCATTGCAAAGCTATGATAAGGGTTAAGAGTAGGAGATTGAAGATTAATTTTGACTAGCAGTCTTGGGGGAAAGTAGGAGAAGAGTTGGTTAGACACTAAGGAAACGGCATTGATATAGCAAAGGGAATCACATGAACATACAGATGAATAAAGCCATAGGAGCAAGGGAAAAGAAGACATATGCATACAGTGATAGTAGACAAGGAAGGTAGATGAGGATATGCAAAAGACTGAGAGTGCTCTGAGAGATGAAATTGGAAAGGTAAGTCAGAAAGGTCTGGAATCAGGGTGTCCGACGAGGTGACGAATGTTAATTGAGCTTCCCCTGGGAACTGGACACCGTACTAGGAAATGTGCGGAAGTTATTTCATTTAATGCTTATTAAACCCTAAGGTAGTTATTTTTATCCTTATTTAATAGATGATGAAACAGGCTTAGAGTAGAAAAGTCATATACCCACATTCATACAACTAAAAGCCAAAACACCACAAAGCCAGTACCCAAAACCAGAGCTGTGTGCTTCTAAATTCAAGTAAACTGAACTCTCTCTACTTGCCCCACATGATGTAGACTTTACTGGAAATACAAGGAGTTTTTAAAGGTTTGTAAATAGTGGCATGAAAGAACCAAGAGAGTTCTTTGGATTCATTGCACGGGAAGCATTGGCAGGTACAGAGTCTAAAGATAAAGAAGCAGAGGGTAATGAAGATTAGAAGTAAGCTAGTAACTGAAAAAAGCAAAACACCAGAGAGATAGTTACATAGCTAAGCTATTGGGCACATTTACTGGGCACAAGTCATAAGGGATTCCTAAAACAGAGCCTGTAAGAATATTGATGCCATCTGTTACAGTCAGTGTATCCGCCTTAGCAGGATATGAAAAAATGGGGGTTACCCTTTGTCCTTGACACATTTGAAGATGTTTTAAGTACACAAATCATTGTTAGGAAAATCATTATATTTCTGTTAAAACAAAGAGCATTGCCTTTCGATTTAATACTCATATAAGCCTTTAATTCATGCAAGACTGTTCATAATCCAAGCAAGTCTCATCCACACTGACCAGTACTTTGTGTACTTTGTGTTTTTACCAGTTTTAATGATGGATGTCATCGAGTCTGCAATGCTGTAGCTAATGAAATGTCCGGTTTACAGAAACGAGGGTGGAATCCGCAGCAATGAATTCAAGGGCCAGTTGTTACTCAAAAAGCAAAAACATAGTATGGTTTCTTACCGACTTTGAAGGGAAAATTGAGAAAAAAATGGTGCCTGATCTTGCCTAAGGGAGATGAAGAACAATCCACATGAAAATAATCTAAATGCTTTAACATTTCCAGCATATCAGAAGGATGCAACTAAAAGAACAGAACCAAAATGAAAATGAAAAAACTGAACATAACCATTGGAAAAATATCTTCACTTCGAGGACTCTTTATCCTTTTAGTAGAAATCTGTCAGGATCGTTTCAGCCATTGCTACACTGGGGTTCAAAATAGATTTGGATAAAGCAGTAGAAATAACCATCGTAAAAAATTCCATCTGACAAAGGACAGATGGCTAGAGTGGTCTCTAGTGGTGCCTGCTCTTCTTGATTACCATGCAGTGTTTACATATAGAAATAATGGTCTTCTCCAAGCCTAATCATGATGATGATCATGATAATAACCCTAATTTCTTAAACATTAATTATATGCTGGGCACTGTACTAGCTAGATTACATACATTTTTTTTCATTTTATCTTTAAAAAACTTTTTTAGTGTCTAGTTATTTATCTTGAGAGAGAGAGAGAGATAGAGTGTGAGCAGGGGGGTAGAGAGAGAGAGAGAGAGAGAGGGAGACACAGAATCGGAAGCAGGCTCCAGGCTCCAAGCTGTCAGCACAGAGCCTGACGTGGGACTCAAACCCACAAGTTGTGAGATCATGACTTGAGCCGAAGTCTACCGCTTAACCGACTGAGCCACCCAGGCACTCCTCATTTTATCATTAAAATGATCCTCTGATGAAGGCACACCATCTCCACTTTACAAGGTAAGAACATAAGTGTAGGAAGCTTCAAAAACTCTCCCAGAGTTACAGGCACAAAAAGTGGCATATTAGCATATCTGCAATTCAAACACAAGCCTATCAGACTCTAAAACCTGGAATCGTCACTCCTCTCCAGTGGCTCTCAGTCCTAGCTGCACATTGGAATCACTGGGGGACCTTTTACAACCGTTTCAATGCCCACACCTTACTCCTAGGGATTCTGATTTAATTAGTTTGGGGTGGACCCAAAGTTCGGACTTTTTAAAAGTTCCCCAGGGAATTATAATGGCCTGCAAGTGCTGACCGTCACAGTACCATACCAAATACTACCATCAAAAGTAATATGAATCTCTGGGAGTATAAGTTGAAGGGGAAAGAAAATAAACTTCATCCATTTATTTCATCTTCCACAATGGCCCACCACATACTTCATTTTCAGAATACCGCTCTTAACAAAAAATTTTTAACTATTCAGTTTATATCGAATAGATGAACTAAAAGATCACAGATAATACTCTATATAAATGTTGGTCTCCAAAATGAGAATCAGGGTACAAAGCACCAGTTCTTTACTGATAAAACTTCTTTGATCTTTTTTGACAGAGAATCCTAGGAAAAATTTCTTCTGAATAGGAAAAGCATGGCAGTTAGTGGCTACGTATCATTTTTTTTAACTTGACCCCCAAAGTATGTTTTATATATGTCTCAATAGCCTCTTGGACTTATATGCAAAACAATGAACAAAGGATGGATATGACAGATAAAAATGACCAAGAGGTGGGTCAGAAGGACAGTAACAAGTGGCTGGGGACAGGCCAGGACCCCAGGGATCTAGGAAGATTTGTCTCTGTATCTTCTGTCACCAGTGTTGTGGTGGACTTTACTCCTGTCCTAGACAGAGAATAACTTATATGGATATGTCAGTTTCAGTGTTGGTGTTTATAACTTTATTCTTCCCGAGTGTTGGAGTCTTTATCTACCTTGTTTTTTTGCTTCAGTCATCTTCTCCTCTCTTGCTCTCCATTCAACCCAAACCACAAACACACCCTGTACAAACATGTACCTTTTCTAGAATACAAGACACACCATGGCAGGTGGAGAAATGGAGAGACAAAGCTATGAATGATTTCTCAATGCTTCATAATGGCTTTGGTTCACATGGATGGTTCACTGTCAGGTATGTGAGAGAGAAACGCCCAGACAGTGACCTCTCCCACAGACTTCTGACGGTCAGATAGGCGGCAAACAAGTGATGCATCCCAGAAATGCCTGAAAGTATGACTTTGCCTAATGACAGACACAGCTGGGATTTCAGAGACTCTGTCAACCTTCCTTACCCTCCACCCGCCTGTGGGCACTTTATCCAGAAGAAGGCCAGATCTTTTAGTCATGTGGGCTCGGCCTTTATGTAGAATTGTTCAGGAGAAAAAGCATGAGCCAGAGATCAAGAATACAATGTTTGGAGAGAGTCCTATAACTGAATCTGGGTTTTGTAAGTTATCTGCTATATAGCCCTGAGAAATTTAAATTCTCAAAGCCTCATTTTCCTCATCAGTAAATAGAAATGGAAACATAACATGTTTAATGGTTTAATGGGTTAATAGGAAGATTCAAGAAACTATGCTTATAAAACCTTTAGCACAGTCCCTATTCATTTGTGTGAAACACATTTATTGAAAACCTAATGGAACCAGGCTTGATTATAGGTGCTTAGGATCTAGCAGTGGATAAAACAGACAAAAAAATCCCTTCCTTTGTGGTGCTTACACTCTAGTGAAAGGAGACAGCAATAAACAAAGCAAAGAGATAAGATGTATAGAATGTTAGAGTAAAATATATCCTATGTCTAATACATAGGAAGTCTTTCTGTAAATATCATTGATAAAAAATAGTATCTCAATATGCCAACATACTTGTGAAGTAAAAACGTGAAGTAAAAACGTGAATTATAACTTCACTCATTATAGAAGTAATAAATACATTAGGTATAAAGGAGTATTGTATCTCCTGAACTTTTAAACAAATGATTGAGCCGAAACTCCAAGGTTCAGTAATGTTGAATCAGCAATTCAACTGACATAAAAAGGCACCACATGTGCAATCACACTAAAGCTGTTGCTCAAAGCTTATGTAACTCTTTGGAGCAAGGCCATGGGGAACCAATCCCTAGCTCTAAGAGACTCCACCGCTATTTCTACTTGAGCTACAGACAGATGTGAACAGCTAGTACTGTGTGTGTTGGGTTAAATGGTGTTTCCTGCCTCCTCTTATAAAGACCTCCCACATTTCCAAGATTTTGAAAGCTTCATCTCATTAGTGAGCGTTACCTTGTCTCCATCACCTCAGTAAATGGATGGATACTGCACCAAACACTGCCCTAATCGTTTTCATGACTCTGAAAATTCTTTTTTTTTTTGGCAAGTTAAAAATAAACAATACATTTTCCACTTAAAAATCAAATGTCATCGTTTCCATAAGCACAACTGTGTGAATGCAGCCGATTCCCTATAGAGTCAGAACAATGTTTATGAAAAGAAATGACCCCTAAAAAGCCATGGTTCAAGGCATCATGGAAACACAAGCTGGTCCTATACGAGCAAGCTGGGAACTTTCCTTCTCAGAAAGCCTCTACAGGAAACACGAAATCTGCTGCTAAATTTCGGCAGCTACATCTGGCAGGCTGCAGCATGCACTGCCGTGCTGTGGCTGGCAGCATTGCTCACTCTCTGCCTGGCAGAGCCCTGCCGAGGATGCTAGCAGCCAAGCAGCTCTGAGTATGAAACTATGAGTTTGTGTTGAACATACAATTGACATGAAATGAACCAGGTCACAGTAAATGGGAAGGATTTACCACTCGGGAAGGGACTGTCTTAGTCTTATTTCTGTCCAATATTAGCTCGCGAAATGTTTATAACTTGCTTCTTATACCTCCTCCCTCTCTCTCATTCCCACAGTAGTACACTATTTCAGCTCAACTATTTATTCCCTCTTTTGTTGGGCTGGCCATATCTCTGTATTCTTATCATTAAAACTAATTAAATCTGGGAGAGGTAGCATAAGCATGATGATTAAAAGTGAGTATTTAAAGCCAGAAAGACTTGCACTACTACTAGTAGTAGGTGTGAGACTTGGGGAAATTATTTAAACTCTACAAATCTCAATAGCCTCATCTATAAAATGAAAGTGATGATATTATTTGTCTCATATCTCTGTTGAGAGGAATATGAGATAATGCCAAACATTAACATACTTCCTGGCACATGGGATGGATTTAAGAGAGTCTGCTCTGTTTCTGAAGGATTTAATTGTGGACAATTGTAGAGAGATCTCTCTATGTAGTTCTAAGTATATGAACACATTTGGACATTAGAAGCAGTATATATGTATGTAAGTGTATATATGTATATACATATATATATATACACACACACACACACACATCTCAAGCTGAAATAACATATATATATCAAAGTGATATATATATATATATATATATATATCAAACTGAAAGCAGTTTTTAATACCTTTACATGTTGCTCACACATTGCATCTGAATATCTCTTCATCTCTGTGAATATGAAATTATGTTGTGTGTGTAGGTGTGTATATGAGAAAGTATAAGTGGATCTAACATAGAATGGATATAATCACTAATGAGAGAGACATTTCATTCTTCCAAGAACCTCTTTGAATTTTTAACCCTACGTTATTACATAGAGATGATACTTGAAAATTCTCTTTACATCCTACTTATCCCTCAACAAGTCTGTCTTTTGTTTTGCTTGTTAATTTCAGGAACAGATTCATCTCTGTGCCCAGCAAACCATTCTTTTATTTCAATCTGTTCACTAGTTATAGCCAGCTTTCTATACAAGGTCCAAGAGAGTCAGCTGGTTCAGGAACAATCTCTAAGTCAATGGAAGACTGGCCTTAATTATTGGAGATCATTATCAAAGAAGTCAATTGCCAGAAACCTCTGAAAGTCATTTGAAAAATATGTTCCTGGTCACAGGTAAACCCATTTTTTTCTTGGATTGTTGGCTGAACAGTTTATTTAAAAAATATTTATTCCTTTGTACAAAAAATATATTCCTTTAATACTGCAAGTGTATAATAAAATTTATGGTTCCGGAATGTTATGGTTAGTAGAAAGATCATCCTTTTAAATCTGTGCAAACACAAACTATTCCTCTAGTAAGTGGCAGCCAACTCAAACTAGTATTAGGGGGAAAAAGTATTTTATTGAGTAACAAAACTGAAAAGTATGGAGGTAAATTGACCAGATATAGCTGAATTCAGGTACCAAAATAATTATGCCCATTCTTGTCATTTTTTTTCTCTCTCATTCTCTCTCCAAACCCCAACTTCTCAGCTCTTCTTTCTTTGGGTTGGGTTTAGTCTTAAGCAGATACTCTCTACTTGGTGGGAGAAATGGTCCCTGGCAGCTTTATGCCTTCATGATCATTTCGGCTTTTATATTTTGAAAATTTAAAAATGTTTGCTTTCCCCTGGTTTCTTTACACACACACAGTGTTCTAACCTTGTTTAGTTTACATGTTAAATCATGGACCAGTCACCTTGCATGGGGATATGGAGAACTCTGGAGGCCCTGCAGTAGAGAAGCTGGTGGCCATGTGACTGGGGGAGGGGTAATTCCCTAATGAAAAGGGTCCTGGGAAGACTAAAAGAGGTTGTTTCTTTCACAATTCTTTGGTTTTATGGATAAGAATTAAAGCCTGAATTACAGCCTACAGAGCAGAAGTGACTTGCCCAAAAGTAAAGAGCTGCTGATAATCTACAAGTAAAATTCAGGTTTTATGACTCTTCCCATTACACTCTGCTCTTCCCAACAATAAGGAGAGAACAATACACAGATACTGAGAAGGTGCACAGCAAAGTGGTTAATGCAGAAGCCAGACACCCTGGTGTCATCCTGACTCTTACATCTTGCCAGCTCTGTGTCCTTGAAAGATAATGAACCCTTCTGTGCCTTAGTTTCCCCATCTGCAAAGTGGGGGAGAATAGTGCCTATTTCATCGTATTGTTGTGAGGAACAAATGCATTAATAAATGTAAAACATTTAAAACAATGCTTGTAACAGAAGCATTATACAAGCCTTAGTTCTTTTTATTATTAAATACTTACCCAAAGCAAAATACTTTGCATACTATTTAAGACATGTGATCTTCACAAAAACTTAATATGGCAGACATGATCATCCTCACTTGGTAGAAAAGAGTGGGTTCCTGAGAGATTAAGCAACTTGCTCAAGATTATATAGTTAGGTAAGAGGCAGCGTTTGAACTTCCATCTGTCTGAAAACAAAGCCTATGTTTTTATATATTAAGTGATGTACAAAACAGGTTCAAAGAAAGTGCTAGGAGTCTAAGGGAGATGGCCCAGCTCCTGACAGACTGCATTTCAATAATGCACGTTAGCAAATATTTGAGCACCTACCATACCCAAATACAGCAGTAAACATAATTGATAGCAGCTTGTTAACTTCAAATGTGAAAACGAGTAATTGACCAATTTAGACAAGAGGCTCTAGATGGAGAGATAAAAGCAAAGAAAAGGGATATGGCATAAGAGGAGTGGTCTGGGATAGTGGTCTACTTTGAGTTATAGGATGCTGTATGTAGAGCACTAGGGTGAAAAAGAGTTGAGAAATAACTAGAGGTGCTAAAGAGAGACTCCAGTGCAATAAACTCAGAGGATGATGACTGAGAAATAAGGAAGAAGGAACACAATAATGGCAAAACACACATATGTATGCACATGCATACACACACACACACACAAACACACACACACACGAAAAATCTCCGTCTACTGTAAATTGCAATGATGTGAGATGACCAGCTTATTGAATGATAAGCCTGTTTAATAAGAAGAAGAAAATTAACATGTATTATTTTTTGCTAATATCACAAGCTTTTCCCAAATCAATTTACTTTTGCTGCCATTTTCATTTCTAGAAGTATACCTTTCTTTAATTTTTTCATACATTCTATTTAGTTTTGCTTTTCTCATGGACAAGAGTTTGGACTATCCCTAAAGTATTTGCAATACCGATTTATAATGTTTTAGTCATGAATAAGAATGAGTAAGGTTTTGCCATATGTAAAAGTGCAGGTGGGGCACCAAAGTGGCTCAGTCAGTTAAGTGTCCAACTCTTGATTTCACCTCAGGTCATGATCTGATGATTTGTTGGATCAAGCCGCCCATCAGGCTCTGTGCTAACAGTGTGGAACCTACTTGGGAGTGTCTCTCTACCTCTAAATAAATAAATAAATCATACATACATACATAAATTTTTAAGTGCAGTAAATAGTTGACAACTTTGAGTCTATTCTATTCATTAAAGGTTGCTAGGTCTTGTGACTGTACAAAAGAGAAAATGGATGTTGCTAACATGTTGAGCACTTGTACTCATTTAACCAACAGTCAGTTTTCATATGCTAACAACATAGGTCTAGATATGAGAATATGATGCATCAGTGCATCTAATTATTTTATATTTGTGACATTTCATTAAAATATTTATCCAGAACAATTCCAGGTCACTTTGCAAATGAGAAAACTGAAACTTACAGAGATTAAATGACTCACTTCAGGTCATATAACTGGTAAATGGCAGAGTCTAAACCAAGATCCAGTTTCTCTGACACCCTGCCCCCAGCATGCTGCTATCCAATTTTATCAGCAAACACTCATTTTTCACATCAAGTAGTACAATGTTTTTACATATTTAACATTAACACAAAGGCTGACAGAAAGATCTACATAACTGCTACTCAGAGTAGTCTGTCTTTGAACTGTTTATTACCAGTGCTCCAGGAATAATCAAGAAAGCCTTGCTACATAAAAAGCATCAGGTGAACTAAACAGTGTACCTAGCAACTTGGTTCACTGACATTCTGGCTCCAACTCCTTATCTCATCCTGAATTACCAACAAAGAGTTGTAGGACCCATAGA
Organism: Proteles cristata cristata; assembly: GCA_017311185.1. Classification (NCBI taxonomy): domain Eukaryota; kingdom Metazoa; phylum Chordata; class Mammalia; order Carnivora; family Hyaenidae; genus Proteles; species Proteles cristata. The sequence continues at coordinate 334,725 of JAESUZ010002605.1, forward strand.
GGTCCTTAAACCCCAGGTTGAGTGACATTGATGTAGTAAATTCTCATGGAGTTAACCCAGAAATCTGGGCATACCAAAGCTTTTGCAATACTCAGACAAGGAGAAAAAGATCCAAATAACTAGTATAAATTCTGACGTCCAAAGGTTCAGTTGCAGGGATTGACACTCACCTAAATGAAGTGATTTTTCTCTTTGTGTTGAAGAAGCACACATATTCTAGGAATGAGGTTAATCTTGTTTCTCATCTTCACCCATAAAACCTCATTCCCTACCAGCTTTCTCTTCCTTCCTGCCACTTTCATACACCTTTCATACATGTGCACCAACAGCCAAGGAACCAAGGGAAAAAGAAAGCAATTTTGCCTCAGCAAGGTGTCACCTAGAATTTTGAGGTTAGTTTCCCAAAGGATGTAGGAGGTTTCACGCTAAATAAAAAAATTCTGCTTGAGGATTTTATTCTCCTTTGTCTTGAGAAAGTTCCTACATAATAAACAGAGAAAGTACCAAGTTCACCCAGCTCTAATTACCATTGAGCGAAGTAGGTAAAGCACACGAAGCAAAGGTATATAAGGTAAGAAATAGAGCTGATTACAAGCAGAATTTATCCTTTGTCTACCTAAAGTCAGGACATTGTATCAATTCATTTCAAAAACAAAAACAAATACAAATACAATTTAAACACCTAGTTGAATTCTTCTTTGGAGGGGTCAAAGAAAGAATTTCAGGTGACAAAGAAACCCCAAATATATTCTTTTTTTTTTTTTTTAATATTTTTATTTATTTCTAGGAGAGAGAGAGGGAGACAGCGTGAGCAGGGGAGGGTCAGAGAGAGAGGGAGACACAGACTCTGAAATAGGCTCCAGGCTCTGAGCTGGCAGTCAGCACAGAGCCTGACGCGGGGCTCGAACCCACGAGCCGTGAGATCATGACCCAAGCGAAAGTCGGACGCTTAACCGACTAAGCCACCCAGGCGCCCCCCAAATATATTCTTAAATTATATGTGCTCATGCTAAAAAACCTTTGAGGATTCTACAAGAACTTTCTTTTCATCCATTTAAAACATGTCATCTCTCCTTAGGGAATGTTTTAGGAATTCCTAAAAAGTGCACTTTGATACAATATGTTTTCCCCTAAATGACACAGAAAGTTTTATTGAAGTACTACTCAGTTGTCATTTTATACATTGCTAAGACAAATTCTCAAGGTGAAATTTTACCTCATTTGGAACATGTACTTTTACAAGATAATAAAAACAGCCACAAAATTTGGGGGGCCCATCACAGAAGAAACAAGAGCTACACTTAATAAGGAAAGTAGGGTGGTTAAGGCCTCCTCTGTTTGTGATAAATCAAAATAGATGGCTGAATTTGAATTACTATCAAATTGCCAATATATCACTCACCAAACATTACTTCTAAGGGATGACCTCATTATTTAATATTTGCTTTATATATCAATTTATTTAGAACTATTTGCTATTAGATTGAAAATGAGTGAGACCTGTACAAAATCTTATCTTTGTTCTGATATTAAGATTAATTTCTAACAGGTCTATTTAAAACTTTTTAATCAAGAATGAAGATTTAGTGGGGTGCTTGGGTGGCTTAGTCAGTTACATGTCTGACTTCGGCTCAGGTCATGATCTTGTAGCTTGTGAGTTCAAACCCCACGTCAGGCTCTGAGCCATCAGCACAGAGCCTAGAGCCTGCTTCGGATTCTGTGACTCCTTCTCTCTCTGCCCATCCCCAGTTTCTGCTCGCTCGCTCTCGCTCTCTCTCTCTCTCTCTCCCCCCCTCCCTCTCTCTCTCTCTTTCAACAATAAACATTAAAAAGTTTTTAAAAAAGAATGAAGATTTAGTAATAAAATGACATTATTTCTTTTGCCAACACTTTAAAGTTCGATACATATAAGTTCTGGTATTTTTCATAATAGAAAAAGAAAAGTGGAGTGTAGTTGAGTGAATTATGGTAATAGACACGATCGTATGTTATAGAGGTTTAAGATTATACTTATGCTTAATAAGGAAGAATGTGAAAAAATCATAAATAATGTTAATTTAAAAAGATACTAGTATATCTACTACATAAAAGCATCATGAATACTAAATATTTATGTAAGGTTAATGAGATTTGATTATTTTTTATTTTCCTTCTTGACATGTGCTTTGTAAATTATAATGGGTAATATAAATTGAAAGATAATATATATTATCTTGGGGCACTTGGGTGGCTCAGTTGATTTCTGCTGTGACTGACTCTTGATTTCTTCTGGAGTCGTGTATGACAACACAGATTCTGCTTGAGATTCTCTTTCCTTCTCTCTTTTTCTCAAAATAAATAAACTTAAAAAAGAGAAAAATAATATATATTATCTTAACAAATGGATTAACTAACAAAAGTGACTTAAATATATTTCAGCCTAACATTTTCTCAATAAAATGGAATAGCAATTTGAAAATAAATGTGTTGGGCTTAAGCACATTTTCTAATGAAGCTGTGATATATTTAAATTTAGTGGCCATGCTATGGCCAACACCAGCATACAAAGTTTCTGTGAATAAAAGAAAATGAGGACTTTTTAATAAGAGTGGTTCCAGTTCTAGAATAATGTTTGAATTATTCCACCGAAAGTGGCATATTCTCTATTCAGCCTCCACTCTACCAAAATAAACAGACTGGATAATAAAATCCCTACCCAAACTGCCCCATAATTAATAGATATATTTTAAATTTATATATTGAGGACTACAAAAATCATCAATTTTTACACCTTTCCTTGTAAGCCTAAATCTATTTTCCTAATAAGCATGCTCATAAAAGAGCAAGCAGAGCTACCAATATTCATTCCAGAAAACAAAGCCCATGAAGAGTGTAATTATTTTGTTCTTTCTTTAAATCTCCTTGCCAAGAATCCAAACTGGATTAAGTATTCAACACCAAGAGATTAAAGATGTATATCCCTGTAGCTACCACTGCACACATCTCCACATAATCACTAGGATTAACTTTCCAAGGAAGTAGATCAAAGCTTTATTTCCTTGTGGGTATCTGATAATAAAAGCCAAAGCTAAATCAAACTCTCATCACTTTTGCATCTATCCTTAAGCTACTGGTTCAAGAGTAATCAGAATATGTAAAAGATAAGGTCTGTGAGAAGAAAAAAAGAAACTGTATTTCACATTTAACATGATGGTAACACTAGACAGACAAGAAAAAATAAACAGAAAATCATGTGTATGTTTTTGGAGCATAATAATAACAAAAACAATAAGTCATAAATGATGAGTCTTTGATGTAAGATAAAAGAGAATGAAATGATATCATCATATATATCAATATAAACTACAAAAAAATCAGCCCAGCTATTCTATATCAATTATCGGCAATAAATTATGATGAATCTTTGCAATTGGTATCTAACTTTGCAGAAACTTTGCTGTAAACTAGATGATATAGTGTTTATAGTTCTAGTCCAAGTTAAGAAAATTGGCTGGTAAATTAAATAACTTGGATATTATGCAAGTACAAATCAATTGACTTATTGTACTTATTAGTAAACATCTGGAATATTTTAAAATATATTTTTAGTTTATACATTTTATTTATCTCAAGATATTTTATATATTTTATGTATAAATATATACATTAGATAACCAAGCTCTGGAGTAGAGGTTTACTTTGACTAAGTCCGTATTTGTACTCCTGGATTCTACTTCTGCCCTGGTGCTTGAAGGAGGTCCACAGAGAATTCAAAGGGGAAGAATCTGGCTTTTTGTCATTAATATTCCTGTATGTCCACCAGAAAACCTGAGCTTTCTGCTGTTAAGCACATCATAAACATTAATCCACATTTGATGAATCAGCCTTCTGTTACATATTAAGGAATAGATTTATTTTTCCATTGTTTCAATTCCTTACTCAAAATGCTTTTATCAGCAACATTTGTGAGCAATAACAAAAATATACCAATATTGAACAGACAGAAATATTCCAGGAAGAAACTCCTAAGCAGACAATTATTTCCTCTGGGTATATTTAGAGACTCTGACTCTTCAAAAGATTTATCTTTTGCATAGACTAAACATTCTAACTTTGTAAAAAAATGACTTTTGCTTTCCAAAATCCCCTTTAAAGCTTGGAAACATTAGGACCAATATTTATGAAATCATGAGGTCTTATGAAACAACAGGAAAAATTTTCAAACTTTGGCTACATTTTTAGCTGAATCTAATTAAAATATAGTGGAAAACTATCAACACAAACCTATTTTGGATGAAAAATGTTGCTTTTATAGTAATGTTATTGTAATGGTCCTTTATAAGCTTGTAATGATAATTTTCACTAATGTTTGTGATATCCAGAATAGTTATTCAATCACTTCTTTAGTGCAATGCAATAATTATATCACATATATTTAGTTAAACTTCCAACTGTCTTATTTGCTAACGTTTAAATTTCTCTCATATTAATCACCCTATTATGTTTATCAATTTAAAATGCATAAAAATTAACACTACTAGAGCAAAGTAATACATTTCTCTTTTTCTGGAGGTACTAACTTTTTCATGCCAATGAGGAGCATACAAAAATGTATTTCTCTCATAAACTTTGTAAGATAAAATGTGATCTAACTGTGCATCTTAGAAAACAGGTTTACATTGCTGTAAACTGTAACTGCCAGTCTGGAGACAATGCAAAGAGAAATTTGATTATTTGCAACATTACTAAACTCCTATAAGAAAAAAATACATAATCAGGAGCGCCTGGGTGGCTCAGTCAGTTAAGCGTCCAACTTTGGCTCATGTCATGATCTCACGGTTAGTGGGTTCGAGTCCCGTGTCGGGCTCTGTGCTGTCAGCTAGCTCAGAGCCTGGAGAGCCGGTTTCAGATTCTGTGTCTCCCTCTCTCTCTGACCCTTCCCTGCTCATGCTGTCTCTCTCTCTCTCTGAAACAAATAAAAAATATTTAACAAAATTTTTTTAATAAAGAAAAAAATACATAGTTTGTGGTTCATGGTTTCTCAAATTATAACCTAATAAATGAATACACTTTCTCCAGTTTCTACATGGTGATCCACACTCTGCAACATCATGGAGAATAACACAGTCTCTGGCAGCATCTCATTTACTAGGAAGTTTAACCACATGATCATGAAATCATAAGGTTGATCTCTGAGGAAAGCAAATCGTTCAATTTCTCAGTACATAGAAAAGAAGGGAGGTATTTGACTTCTCTCTAGGATTTGATCTATTTCGTATTTCTCTGCCTATTGGCTTCAGGTGGCAACTTGCTGGAAAATAGAAGCTTAAAAAAAAGGTAATCATACAGAACTAGGTCAATATACTAAAGGAATAAGAAACAAAATGATGTTACAATTTCTCACTTCCTATGGGGGCTTGAGAGAGGAAAGTACAGTAAAAAGGCACAAAAGTATCCCGACATATCTTTTACATTAGCAATTCACACCCTGCACTTCCGGCCTTCTCCAGCCAATAATTCTCTCTACCCTCTTTAAATTCTAGATTATATGGAGAAAATAGCAAAGCCAGAAAACATCTCTCCAGAAAAAAATAGTCTTCCAATCTCTGTGATCTTTACTCTGTAACAATGAACAGTTCAATCATTTTAATTTCATGAGAAACAGATTTCCATTGCTGGACAAACCAACAACACCGGCAGCATCAATAGTGGCAGCTACCATCACTGAGAGCTTACTCTGTCCTAGGCACTGGCATCCACTTCTCTCCATTATTTCACTTCATCTCCAACAACCCAACACTGCAAATCGTGTAACTTCTCTTTACAGTTGAATAGCCAGAGACTCGGTAGAGTTAGACAACTTTCCAATATTGCAGCTGATATTTCGGGGAGGCCACTGAACCCAGTCATGTCACACTACTGTCACTCAACTATGCTGTCTCTTAAAATAGTCACTCTTATATCCATTGAACATATGGGACAAAAATGATCACCTATAGATTTTGTCATAACCATCTATCATTTATTCAGATTTTAAAAACACGTGCAAACACACACACACACAGCTCACACATATACTCAATTTTGTGTACTAACTTTGCTTGATTGCTCCTCACTGTGCCTTTTGGATAGGTGCTCTCAGAATCATAGCACAATTCCTCAGTGCATTTAAAAGAACATTTTATTTGTGATAGATATTTTTATGTTATTCAAAGAAATGCTTCCAAGTCACTGTTTTCACATTGCCTTTTCCCATTTTCCAAATCAGCTCACCTTTGTGTATGCACTTATAACCGTGTCATTAGCTATAATAATGATTGATCTATCCTCCCTCCAGCCTTTAGCCATCTGTGCAAGCAAAACTTTCAACCCAGACATTTTAAGCATTAAACATATACTGGAGCTTTGTTCAATGGATCTTTCATAAATCCCCAACCCCCAGCCCCAGAGAGTAAGAAAAGTCAGGTCATGAGCAGGAAGTAATGGAGACAAGGCAGCTTCTGAGCTGAAGCTCAGACTCAAGGCTGGTTTATTGTTGTCATGACTACGAGTCCCGCATGCCTACAGTCACTGGTTTCTGAAAAGAATGATGCAGTGTCTAGCCTTCCAGCTGGACACATAAACCAAATTAGTCCGCCATGCCGCTACCTGCTTTGTGGTTATTAGTGAAAAGAGCAATATATCACACAATCAGTCATGCAGCAGTTAAGGTCTGCACACACTGCTTTCTCAGATCTGTAACTCTTTTTTTTTTTTTTTTTTGGTTCTCCAGAATAATAGCGTGAAACCTGGGAGGTGGAGCAGGGGAGATTCAAAGTAATTTTTATAGATATTTTAAATTCTTGAATGAAATATAAACCAGAAAGCAAGGTAGAGCGTTCTTGCATACTAACACTACCCTACTTTTAAATCACACAAATAGTTAAAGGGTTTGCAAATTCTTTGTAAAAGAGCGCAAAACTTTATTGATTTGCAGAAGATTTTGTTTTTAAATGAAGAGGTGTTTCAGGAAGGAGAAGCCTGGCTTGCCTGCCCCAGATGTGAAACGAGAGCCTTGAATGCTGAATTCTATTCCTTGCTCTCCAAGTGATTAACTGGATGACCTAGAGGAAGTAATTTAACCCAGCCGTGTAAAAAGAAAATATGCACTTACCCACTAGGACAGAGTGTTAAGTTGGATGCTCACCTGTGCCACTGACATCACTGCTTCCTCAAAAAAAGCTATTAATACTCTTTGGCTCATACCCTTCCCCTCAGTCTCTCCTCACTTGTCTCCACCGCCTGCTTTAAACTCTTCAAGTCTTATCACTTCCATAAATAATTTAGATGCCCTGCCTTCTTCCTCCACCTGGCTGTGGTATACTCTGTCTGAAAGAAAGATCAAAACCATGAAGTAGGGCCACTCTACATTGGCACCTCATTCTCCCTAACCCAGTCCAATCCTAAAGGGCTACTTTTCCAGGCACTTGGTATTTTTATGCTGACACATAGCTGTTTGGGGTTTCACTCTCTAATATCCAACTTGTCCTCTCTAAGTAGGTATCCGTGCTCTAAAACTTCCCTGCATACTCTCTCCTTCCTTCTGTCAACAGTCAGTTTTTATCATTTCTTCCTACTTAATATGCTTTCTGAGGCCCATTCTCCCTGAGAGGAAATGGGTAAGAGTGCTGCTTTCCCCATTATTTATACATCTCCTGTATCCTGGATAGAAAGTATTATTGCAATTAGCAAGGGCAGCAAGACCAGAAGCAGAGTTGTCTTCTGCAGTGGGACTGGGAGCTGCCTGTACCACAGTATAATCCCTATTGGTAATGAATTTAATACGTTAATTTGTTACTCTTCCAGATAACATTCCCCATTTTAAAGGGACAATGCAGCTTATCCTAAAGGAATGAGTTTCATGATAGAGATTTCAGGTACTGTGCCAGCCAGTGAGAGAGACAGTGGTGAGCCTGGGGGAGCGGGGCTGGAGGGGGATCACTTAAGAAGTCAAATTATGTCAGGTCTGGAAGTACTGGAACCCAGGTATGGCAGAACTCTTTGCAACCAAGAAGCATGCAGATAAAATACCATTACAAGCACTGTGCAATGGCATGGATGCAGCTAAAATAGGAGCCAGAGCATATCTCATGGTATAATCCATAAAGCGCCTAATGTGTTAGTTACCTGTTCTTTGGTTGGTGGTCACAGCACAAAACACTAAATCCTTTGAGAATCCCTGGATACTGTTAATCATATTAGTATTCAGGATATATTACTAGATTGTTTTCATATTAAAAAAAAGCTTTTCATTAAAATGCACAAAGACCCATCTGATTTAGATTTGTGTTATTTTCTTTTTCCCAAGTACTGAGAAACAACATTAAATTAACCAATCATAGGATGCCTCCAGGCAACTACAGCACACATTAGGTTTCTGATGGCTCTACAGGACTTAAATGGGTTCTAGAACCCTTGAGAATATATTTGTTTAAGCAGCATGACTTCTACACACAAAGACAGATTTTGAAAAGTGTGCACAAAGTTATTGATATACAGAGTTGAGTACTCACTGTATGGCTCTATACGTTAAAGTGAACGTACATATGCAAAAATATATTTACATGACATAAACCTATAATTACATTTTATTTTAAAGTAATTGATCACTATTTGATAGTTAATTTCTAAATAAGGTCACTTAATAATAAAGATGATGGTATAGAGAGAGTGCAGTGGTACATAAAGAAAAAAGTTGTAATAAATATGTTTCTTAATAGAATAATATTTATTCTTAACATTAATTACCTTAATTATGGCCTTAACATATTTTTAGAAGACAAATGGGTCAAAGAGGTGGCTAGAAGTGGGGAGCAAATAGTAAGAAGCATACCTGTAACCTTACAAGGAGGAGTATTTTTGTTCTTGACTTTTATTTACAGAATTCAATAAAAAAAACTCAATAGTTTCAAAATGTTCTGAACAAATAAAATTACTGAGCCTATACCATCTACTTCCTTCAGGACTGGACCACTGCACTATATCACTAAACAGTTCATTCCTTACCCTGGTCTTCTACCTGCAAGTATAGATCATCCATCTCAAGGGTCCCTATGTGTGAGGCTTTGGAGAGCTTGAGAACACTGGAAAGGTCAGCCAGGAGTAAGACTGTCTGCAAATGGGAAGGTTGATACAGACTGCCCAGGGAATTAAACCACCACATTTCCCCAGGGATCATCTTCAGTCAGTCTCACAATATGCTAAGAAAGATATGACAGTAGTTTTAATTTTTTATTTTTTAAAATAAAATGATTTTGGTCAAATTAAATTTCTGCTGATAAATGAGAATAAAAATCAGAGAATAAAAATGTTTTTATTTTTGAGAGAGAGAGAGAGATAGAGTGTGAGTGGATGAGGGGCAGAGAGAGAGAGAGAGAGAGAGAGAGAGAAACAGAATCTGAAGCAGGCTCCAGGCTCTGAGCTGTCAATGCAGAGCCCAATGCAGGGCTCAAACCCATGAATCATGAGATCATGACCTGAGCTGAAGTCAGACACTCAACTGATTGAGCCACCCAGGTGCCCCTGACAGTCCATTCTTGATGCCCAGTACCATGTGGAATATAGGTAAGCCACTACCAATATCTGAGTAATCCACATATCTCAGCAAAATGCTTTTCTCTTTTCCACTCTGGCCAATCAACTTTCCAACACTCTATGCATCTAAGAGGGCAGAAACAAAGACACTTTACACACCGGAGTTAGCCTCTATGCAATGGTCCTCTTGTCTTCACAGAGAAATTGTTACCTCATTATTATTGTGGCTGCAGTGGTTGGTTTCTCTTGGCTCCCTTTCCCGTAGGTCTCACACACAGAAAAAGAGGCCAGAAACTAAGTATTTCCTCAGGGCATCTGATTGTCCTTCATCTCCATCTCCATAGTCTTCAAATAAAGCTACAGCATTCCATCTCTTCTTCTCTCTCTCTTTCTCTGGTTAAAAACTGAGTCATTTCCCAACAGCTCTGGGATCTTACTCTCATAGTGCCAAGCCAGACAAAGCCAGTCATTTGTTTTTCCTGTCAAACTGTACCAACTCCAAAATATGTGATATAAACCTAAACTGCAGGGTACACAGTTCAGACCTTTATTTGGGGACCTAATGTGACAGGAAGGATTAATTGTAGCTAGGTGGAGTGGAAAGAACACCAGAAGAGTCAGAAAACCTGGGTTTTCCTGCCAATTCTGTTCATAACCCTACATTCAAGCCAACTCATTTCACTGTTGCTGTTTCTTAATCCTAAATTGAGACTTTTCTCTAAAACCTCCAAAATACTTTGAATCAGAAAAAAATATTTACAAAATGAAGATAAATATACTCTCCTATTTACCTCAAAAGACATATAGGATGATCAGATTAATTATCTGTGAGACAACTAATGAAAGTTATTGAGCCTCTAATGATCTCAGATCACAAATTTGGGGGGAAAAAGGAGAATGGAAATACACTGTGTTGGCCAACATTTCTTCCTAACCTACAATTCTGTGATTCAATTAAAGTAATAAATATGGAAGCATTTTGAAATTTATACCAGCATTACAAATATGCATAGCATGTTTTTATTTTGAATTGACTAAATGTCTCAGAAATCATCAAACCAAATTTTCAACTTTTAAAGGTACATTTTTAAAAAATATTCTGTGGTTCCCTATTTGGATTATGGTTATTCCCATTTTGGGGAACTGAAGATCTACATTTTTCAAATTTTAACAAAGCCTATAATTTTCAGAAAGAAGATGTACCTCTAACACCATTTAATATTTCTGGATCATTTTGTATTTTCAAGACTCTTACAGGAATGAATTAGATATTCCTCACAAAAACTTCATATAGTTACTCTTGTTGTGTGATGAGGGAACCAGAATATAGAAAGTTAAGTGAATTGACCAATATCACAAGGCAAAACAGTGAAGACAAGATCATGAGAGTGTCAGATTCTCAGTGCTGCGCTAAAAACTGGGTCAAGTCGTGGGGCGCTGGGGTGGCTCATTCGGTGAACGTCTGACTTTAGCTCAGGTCATGATCTCACAGTTCGTGAGTTTGATCCCTGCATAAGGCTCTGCGCAGACAGTTCAGAGTGTGGAGCTTTCTTCAGATTCTGTGTCTCCCTCTCTCTCTGCCCCTCCCTCACTTTCACTCTCTCACTCTCTCTCTGTTTCTCTCTCTCTCAAAAATAATAAACACTAAGAAAACATTTTAAAAACTGGGTAAAGTCTTCCCACTATGAATTTATTTGTTTCAGTTTCTACCATATGACATACTCATCACCAAAAACAAACCACCACATTACTGCTTAAGTTTTCATATCTAATGTTGTTCTTACTTATAAATGTAAGATGTAAGTGCTATCCTTTCATTTGCATTTAAAAATACACTTTAGTTCTGAAGTCAATTTAAAACTTTACTTTAGAATCAACTCCTTTTTTTTCAGAAGCACCTACATGGTTTAGTCTGTTAAGCATACAACTCTTGATCTCAGCTCAGGTGTTGATCTCAGGGTGATGAGTTCAAGCCCCACATTGGGCTCCATGCTCAATGTGAAGTCTACTTAAAAAAAAAAAAAACAGCTTTTTTTTCAGTTTTTATTTTAATTCCAGTGAGTTAACACACGATGTTATAGTAGTTACAGGTGCACAACATACTGACTCAACACTTCCATACATCACCCGTGCTCATCACAAGTACACTCCTTAATCCTCATCACCTATCTGATCCATCCCCCTACCCACCTCCCCTCCAGTAACCATCAGTTTGTTCCCTATAGTTAAGAGTCTGTTTCTTGGTTTGCCTCTAGCTCTCTTTTTCCTTTTGCTCATTTGCTTATCAACTGTTGAATTATTTATGTAGCTCGTACGTTAAACCACAATGCATAGATGTATTTATAATTCTCATTTTTTTAGAGTTCCCCACTCTCCTATACTTCTGTTCTATGGAGGAAAGTTTTAGGTTGTTTTATTTTGTTTTGATTTGCTTAGTTTAGTTCATGTTTTTAATTGGTGGCAGTGGGGTGGGTAGGGAAATGTTTTGTCTCACCATTGGATAAACAGCCTGCAGTGTCTCATTTCTGGTCACATGCAGGCAATAAATAGCCCTACGATCACATTAAGTTGCCAACAAGATCTCAATTTAGTCATTATATGATCTAGTCTCAGATGATAATTGAAAATATTAACATCATTAGATGCCCATCACTTCCCTCTTGCCAGTCAAGATTTTCCAGGATGAGGGCAGAGGTGAAGCAAAGAAGGAATAGGAGAAAAGAATTCTTACTTGGTTGGTACTTGGCCTCACTCTCTGGGATTGGCAAGTATTTAAAGCTGAGGCTCCAGAGTCATTCTCAGAGCTCTTTGGAAGCTCTCACATTAGGTCCCTTGCTTTAGTTAGGATAGAATTGTTTATGCGATGCTAACAAATAATCACACCCCCAAATCATTGACTCGAGACAACAAAATTTATTTTCTGCTCACTCACCATGTACCTCATGAGTGGGTAGGTAAATAGGCTCTGTTTACTGTAGTCATTCAGAGTTAGGTTAATGAAGGCTCCACATCACAATACATTCCTCTAATATCAAGGCAGCAGAGAAGAGAGCACAAGAGCAAGCACTGGCTCTTACAACGTCTGCCTAAAAGAGACACGCAACACTCTATTCACCTTCTATTGGCCACACTGAGTTCAACAGGGCAGGAATTTATAATCCTCCTGCAAGGAGAGGCACTGCATATGGGTAAACAGGACTGCAGATGACCACCCAGTCTGGCTTCAACTCCTATGATATGGGAGTAAGTCTTCAGCCAGACATCACTAATCCTCCCTAAACTTCTGGCTTTCCAATGCTCAACTTACACAAACTCACTTTTGTGGCCTTTCACCCTGTGGCAGAAACAACTTCAGGCCAAAATTTCCATCAGTGACTCTTACCTGTTCCCTGGATTTCATGTACCTTTGACCAGCCATTTTAGAGGACCACCATTAATACCCCAAATAGCAACAACTTTCTCTCTCAACCTGTCCTTACACAAACAGAGCTCACCAGGAAACCGGCAGCACAAACATCCCCACAATTTCAGGGGTCACACACTATGTGGTGAAAGATGTAGATTTACAACAAGGTAACAGCTCTCCCCAAAGAAATCTTGAGAATCATCCTCTCTTTTCTACTTTCTCTAGACTTTTATATTCATAAGGCATCTAAGAGGATTAAAAGTTGTGAAACCAGTTCTTAATAATTTTCTTTTTCTTTAAGGTTTATTTATTTTTGAGAAAGAGAGAGAGAGAGAGAGAGAGAGAGAGACAGAGCGTGAGCAGGGGAGGGACAGAGAGAAAGAGTCACAGAATCTGAAACAGGCTCCAGGCTCCCAGCTGTCAGCACAGAGCCCGATGTGGGGTTCAAGCTCATGAACAGTGAGATCATGACCTGAGCTGAAGTCAGAGGCTTAACAAATTGATCCACCCAGGTGCCCCTCTTAATATTTTTTATTGACAATATTGTGTATGGTCTGTCTCTCACTCACTTTGGTACCTGATATCTTGACTCCTCTATGAAAATTTCCATATTAACACTCCACCCTACCCTTTATCCTTACTTTGGGATTATATGACTCAAAATGATTATTGGTGGTCAGATTTGAATTATAAAACCCACACCCATTCTTTCTGTGATAAAATTCCTAGGGGACCCATTCAGCCACTAGTATAGATATGTGTCCTAGATTGCATACTGGTCTCAATGAATGGTTGAGGGATGTTTATGTGACCTCATCTGCAGCAACCAGAGTTTTTCTTTTTTTTTTTAATTGTTAATGTTTATTTTATTTTTGAGACAGAGAGAGACAGAGCTTGAGTGGGGGAGGGGCAGAGAGAGGGAATCACAGAATGCGAAGCAGGCTCCAGGCTATGAGCCGTCAGCACAGAGCCTGACTTCGGGGTCAAACTCATGGACCGTGAGATCATGACCTGAGCCTAAGTCAGCCACCCAACCGAATGAACCACCCAGGCGCCCTGAGAATTCTTCTTTATAGAAGGAAAAGAGAAATATTTATAACTCTAACCCTAATCCTAACCCTCCTCAGATTTCTAAAGGATAAAGAATATCTATTCCTCATGAGAAGTTGGAGGGAGCACTGTCACCATGCTTCCAAACCACAGGAGGTGTGGCTAATTTAATTTGTCAGAACTTGACATTCATTGGCCATATGGAGGGACGACTGCTTTTCAGAGTAAGAAATAAATTCTTTTACCTCATTATGTTGCCTGTTTCATCAGATCTCTAAAAAACAGAATGGCCTTTTTTTCTTCTCCTTTCTGCCATACAAAGTTAGGGCCCATAAGATATACTTTCTACAGATAAGCCTACCCAAAATATGTCCCCCTTTCTCTCATTTCTGTCAGCCAAGGAATGTCTTAGGTGGGCCTCCAATGTTCCACGAAGTTGGGTAGATGTGTGGACTATAGAAGCATTCTGAAGAAGCATAGGTGGTTATAAGACAAAGTTGAGGCAGGTGTAAGCGTATTCTATAATTAATCCAATGTTTTGGGTGGTTGACTTTATTCACTGATCCCAGTTGTCCTAACCATCATTGCTGTTTACATTTTTTCAGTTAGAACCCAGGAAAATAGGAGGTATGAGTAACTGGCTTAAGAAACATTTAGTGCTAGAGAACTTACTAACTAGAACTGGGAGGGAAAGAACTATTTTCTTCTCAGATTATGGAGCTGGAGGAATGTAAATTTGAAGATCCTATCACACATGGAGAAAATTTGTCTGCATTAGTGAAAAAAAATAAATCCAAACCCACACAGAGGAAGAGTCTCAAAGATGATAATCTCCATGGTCTCCATCAACCTCAAGGCCAGTTCCATGAAAATGCTAACTACATTTGGGTTATAATAACCAATAAACTATCCTAACTTGGTCATGCTAATTTGAGTTAGGCATTTTGACACTAACAATTGAAAAAAAAATTGATTGATACAATTGTTGACTATTTCTTTTCTTTTTAATCATTGACTATTTCTTACGACTATCAATCACTTCTCTTTCAGCAGCCTACTCTATCACCCAGTGTACAAGAGATCTAATGAGATATCTTTTAGAGCTGAACTTACTGGGA
Organism: Proteles cristata cristata; assembly: GCA_017311185.1. Classification (NCBI taxonomy): domain Eukaryota; kingdom Metazoa; phylum Chordata; class Mammalia; order Carnivora; family Hyaenidae; genus Proteles; species Proteles cristata. Next base: position 349,851 of record JAESUZ010002605.1, read on the forward strand.
AGTACATGAACTCACTGTTACCAAATACTTGTTAATTGATACTTTCGAACTGGTGATAAAATAGAATAAGTAAATATACAAACTTTGAAAAAGAAATAAAAACACATAGGAGGAAGACTCCACCAAAAAAACTATTCGAACTGATAAATGAATTCAGTAAAGTCACAATATACAAATCAATATGCAGTTATCTGTTGCATTTTTATACACTAACAATGAAGCAACAGAAAGAGAAATTAAGAAAACAATCCCATTTATAATTGCATCAAAAATAATAAGATACCCAGGAATAAACCTGGGGTTTATTTCACCTAAGAGGTGAAAGATCTGTTCTCTGAAAACTATGAAACATTGATGAAGGAAATTGAAAAAGACACGAAGAAATGGAAAGACATTCCATACTCATGGATTGAAAGAACAAGTATTATTAAAATGCCCATACTGTCTACGGCCATACCACCCTGAATGCACCTGATCTCGTCTAAAATACCCATACTATCCAAAGCAATCTACAGATTTAATGCAATCCTTATCAAAATGTCAACAGCATTTTTCACAAAACTAGAACAAACAATCCTAAAATTTGTATGGAACTATACAAGGTCCTGAATAGCCAAAACAATCTTGAAAAAGCAAAGCAAAGCTGGAGGTATCACGATTCCAGACTTCAGGCTATATTACAGAGCTATAGTAATCAAAACAGTATATTGTAGTGATACAAGAATAAAAACAAGTCAATGGAACAGAATAAAAAATCCAGAAATAAACTCACACTTGTGTGATCAATTAATCTTTGATTAAGCAGGAAAGAATATCCAATGAGAAAAAGACAATCTCTTCAACAAATGGTGTTGGGAAAACTGGTCAGCTACATGCAAAAGAATGAAATTGGACCACAGTTTCTTACATCATACGCAAAAATAAAATGGATTAAAGACTCCAACGTGAGACCTTAAACCATAAAAGTCCTAGAACAGAGCACACAGAGTAATGTCTCAGTCATCAGCTATAGCAACACTTTTCTAGATATGTCTCCTTAGACAAAGGAAATTAAAGCAAAAATAACTATTGGGACTAAATCAAAATAAAAAGCTTCTGCACAGTGAAGGCAACAATCAACAAAACTAAAAGGCAGCCTATGGAATGGGAGCAGAAATTTGTGAATGACATATCTGATAAAGGGTTAGTATCTAAAATATATAAAGAATTTATACAATTCAACACCCCAAAGTCAAATAATCCAATTAAAAATTGGGCAGAAATCATGAATAGATATCTCTCCAAAGAAGCCATCCAGTTGACCAATAGACACATAAAAAGATGCTGAACATCACTCATCATCAGGGTTATTCAAATCAAAACTACAATGAGATATCACCTCACACATGTCAGAATGACTAAAATCAACAACACAAGCAACAACAAGTGTTGGTGAGGGTGTGAAAAGAAAGGACCCTCACGCACTGTTGGTGGGAATACAAACTAATGCAGCCACTGTGGAAAACAGTATGGAGGTCCCTCAAAAAGTTAAAAATAGAACTATGCTATGATCCAGTCATCTCACTACTGGATTTTTACCCCCAAAATACAAAAACGTTAATTCAAAGGGATACATTCACCCTCATGTTTATTGCAGCATTATTTACAATAACCAAATTAAGGAAGTATATACACATATATATGTACGTGTATGTACACAAACATTTTATATATATATATTTTATATATATATATTTTATATATATAATGGATTATCATTCAGCCATAAAAAAGAATGAAATCTTGTCATCTGCAACAACATGGATGGAGCTAGAAAGTATAATGTTAAGCAACAAATACCATATGACTTCACTCATATGTGAATTTAAGAAGCAAAACAAATGAGCAAAAAAAAAAAAGGGAGATACAAACCAATAAATAGACTCTTAACTGTAGAGAACAAATTGATGGTTACTGGAGGGGAGGTGGGCAGGAAGATGGGTTAAAAGGTCTTGGGGAGTGGAGGGCAAGATGGCAGAGAAGTCAGGAGCTCCGTACTTGCACTCGTGCCCATATATCACACAGAAAAGATCTGAAGCCATTGGAAACCTTACAAAACCTGAGAGATTGGGAGAAAAAGGATGCAGAATCCACTGAGAGAGCCTTCTAACATGAGTGCGAACCGGGGAAGATAAAATCGGGCCGGGATCGGAGACTCCAGGGTGGGAGACGATCCCCCTCTACCCTCTACAGGGAGTGAGAGGGGAAAAGGAGAGAGTCCGAAGCAGAAAACCTCTGCTCGGGGGGAAAAACCTCCACTCGGTGCATAGAAAGACCGTACTTGCCAAATGCCTGCACACCAGGTCCCCTTGTGCCAACTGGTCCTGGGGGGGCTGAGCAAACAAACTGCTTCTTTGTGCTGGCTCCTGGAGGCTGGACTTCAGAGTGGTGGCGCGCCTGCCACCATTGTAGCTCCCAGGTGGCTGGGGCCCCTGAAAGAGCCGCGCGGACACTGGCTGGAACTCGAGAGGGAAGGCAAAGAGCATACATTATAAAATATACATATGTTTAATACATAAAATATGTTACAAAAAATGCACACACATACACCTATATACATGCACCTTAAAATATTAACATATTACAAGAAACTTTAAAGCCACCTTTTACAAACCACAGCTAATCTGAGAACACTCTCCTGATCCCACTAACTAATATTCACATGCACTGATCGAGGACTTTTTTCCCTTTCTGCATTAGACATACAGTATTTTCTCCCCTATGACCCAGCAATAGCACTGCTAGGAATCTACCCAAGGGATACAGGAGTGCTGATGCCTAGGGGCACATGTACCCCAATGTTCATAGCAGCACTCTCAACAATAGCTGAAACATGGAAAGAGCCTAAGTGTCTATCAAAAGATGAATGGATCAAGAAGATGTGGTTTATCTATACCATGGAATACTACATGGCAATGAGAATCAATGAAATCAGGCCATGTGTAGCAACATGGATGGACCTTGAGGGTGTTATGCTGAGCGAAATAAGTCAGGCAGAGAAGGACAAATATCGTATGTTTGCACGTATAGGAGGATTAGGAGGAACTTGACGGAGGAGCAAGGGGGAGAAGAGCGGAAATGGTGGGGGAAAGGGAGAGAGGCAAACCATGAGAGACTCTTGAATGCTGACAAAAACTGAGGACTGATGGATGTGGGGGGGGAGGGGGATGGGCATGGAGGAGGACACTTGTGGGGATGAGCACTGGGTGTTATGTGGAAACTAATTTGACAATAAACTATTTGTAAAAAAAAAAAAGGTCTTGGGGATCAAGGTATGCACTTCTCATGATGAGCACTGGGTGATGTATGCAATTACTGAATCACGATCATGATACTGTACACCTGAAACTAATATAACACTGTATGTCAACTATACTGGAATTAGAATTTAAAAAAATAAGAAAACACACACAGTAAGATCTATCATTGAGTGCACTGGTGTGCTTCATATAATCAGCACTCAACAATTTTTGACTTCATTATTCCCTTTACCACATTTACTTTTTGGGAAAGGAAAAACTTTGTAGTTTATGTAAGCTGTTAAACTAAAGCCAAAGACCATATTCATACTAAATCATCTTTTTTTCTAAGTGTTCACCAACAAGAAAAGAAACCTTACTATGAGGAAGGATAGAATCACATGGACCTTTAGTCACCATAGAGAATTATTTTATAATCCATTCTGAATGATTTTACTTCCTTTATGGTGCAGCCCCCTGTGTAAATCATAAAACCATTGTATTTGGTGAAGAAAATAAGAAATTTTTAGGGTTATTAGAACACTGAATTATTATCACAATGAAAATCTGTATAAAGTTATATAGCTTAGATCTTTCTATTATTATGACGCACTGAGAAAATATGTAATATGTGGTACTCCAACCTGATACTAGGGAGGCACAAAATTGTAAGTGCAGGGAATAGGGGCAGGGTATACCCCAGGGTATATAGATATTATTGTAAAGTAGATGTTTAGATGTGGGAGCGGTACTGAAGAAAATGAGTTTCTGTAGCTCTTTTTTTTTTTTTTCATACTAGCTGAAAACTGTGCTATATAGAAAATATATAAAGGAGGTTACATGGGACGACTGGGTGGCTTAGTCGGTTAAGCGTCCGACTTTCGCTTAGGTCATGATCTCGCGGTTCGTGGGTTCGAGCCCCACGTCGGGGTCTGTGCTGACTGCCAGCTCGGAGCCTGGAGCCTGTTTCAGTCTGTGACTCCCTCTCTCTCTCTGACCCTCCCCTGCTCACACTGTCTCTCTCTCTCTCTCTCCTAGAAATAAATAAAACATTTTTTAAAAAAATAAATAAATAAAGGAGGTCACAGCCACAAACCTTCAATGCTTTGATAAAACTGCCTAAAAATTGGAAGCATTCTGTAAAAAACATTACTGTGGGTTGTAGGTGCTAACTTCATCTAAGTACCAAGATTGAAAAATAATTTTAAAAAATAACATGTATTCAATATACCAATGACATTCTAATGGCTGTATTTCCCTAAAGGTTCTTTTAAGCACCTGTTGCCCTGCAGTGTATTTTGTTGTGTTGTTTTTGTTGTTCTGAGTGCATTAAATGAGTAAATCATTTAAGAGAAATAAGCTAGAAATTTACTATATTTATTATATAGCCTATGTTATATAAATGCTAAGTCATATTATTTTAAAAACGAGAAGAAAGCACTAGGCTGTTGGAGACAGCATTTACCTGATAAGTAACAAGGCTCTCTTCTTAATCTTACTCTCTGCTCTCTGCTTTGCTTCTGTGACATACTTGAATGTATGTTTTCGGAGGCCACAAAATGCAAGAATGAATGCTAGAATTTTAGGTCCACCATGTGCGTAACGGGTCTGAGCCACAGCCCTCAAATTTTGTCATGGAAAAGTATGTCTGTTTTTCAGTCACTTGATTTTAAAACCAATAAAGATAAAATGATCTGGCTTTTACTTTCCATATTCTTACTAATTCCTACTTTTTGTGAAATATAATCTTAGTCATATAAAGGATATTGAATTTAGGAGTCACTTAAAGTCCTTTAAATGATGTAGTTCTTAGAAAAATCCCAAGACCAATAAGGCTTACTTAAGTAAAAAGAGAAAACAAAACGAAACACTAAAAATATTAACAGATCCTAATTTAAGTTCTGAATAAAAACAACAGTATATTAAACATCTCATATATTCACCAGATCCTTATTAGAATTAAGACCTCAGAACAACAGAAAATGTATAGAAATATGTGGGTAGATTGGAGCACGTCAATGGCCAGTTTAAGTCTTTTCTTCCTTTTCTATTATTTATTTTATCTTCTGTACCAGTAGAGAAGACAAAATTGCACTGAATTTGTACCTTAATCCAACCTAATTCCCTTTCTTTACCAGTAAACTGTATTAATTGGTTTTCTGAACCCTAAATATTAGGACTACTAAGTGGAAAATAATTTGCTCTAAGCCTTCTAAATACTGTGGTTGTCTCCAGTGCACCAAGAGACTGTCTGTACTCTGAACTCAGCCTCTAAAATTCATCCTGTCCTGCCCAAGAAGGGAGGGATGATTAGCAAGTGGCGGTGACTTTTAATGAAAAATAAAAACCGAATACACTAGGCTCTACAATATTAATTGGTCTTAGTGCAAATATACTCTACTTTGACACTCTGAGATAGCACATAATTAAGCTCTCTGCTGTGGATGAACGATGAATTCATATCTACTGATTTAAAGAGAAAAAGTGTGGTGTATCATAGTCAGCAATGGTACCCATGGCTGCCTCAAGCCTTTGGTTATGTTTTCCATAGACTTATAACAGTTTGAAATAGTCTCATGGATTATACCTGAAGGAGATTCATTAACTAATATTAAAGCACTTACTGGAGACACAGGGGTCTGTTGGGCCTTTCTCCAGGGACAAAGGTACTAACAGGTGTCATTTTTATACTCTCACTCCACCTTGCTACTGCTAAGCTCTCCCGTAGCCCCACCACAAACAGAAAAACTGCCCTGGCCCCAGGCTCCCCCACAACCCTGTCAAGACCTGTCAAACTGGTGCATACAGTCCACACAGGGTATGTCCTTTAAGCATTTGATTTTAATGGCCAGGGGAACCTGTATTTCTAGGTCCCATGGGACTGAAATGGGCATGGCACAGAGCAGACTGAATCACAACTCCAGACTTCCTGTGAGAAAGACCTATTTACTGGTTTTGGAGCTTCAGCCTGAGGGGCAGGCTTCATGTTTACCACACATTTAGAGACTATGGAGGGGCTCTCAGGGAATGTAGGCTGGGGCACGTTATTTTTGCACTCTCTCTTGGCCTTGTTACAGCTCTCTAGTACCTTCCAGAAAGTACTCTATATATCTGTCTAGAGCGCTGAGTTTTGCAAATGTCACCTCTAAACTGCCTCATCTGGAGGCCAGCAGGAGTTACAACTGTGGTCCCACAGGACTGTATATATTTGCATACTTTAAAGGATGCTGCCTGAGGGTCTCACTTCCAAGAAGCCTGCATCTAGGTGCTGATTGATATCCCTCTCTTTGGAATACTCACAGGGCTTGGCACAACCACAACTAGGACCTATCGAAAACAAATCAGATTGCTTAGACAATCACAAAAGTTTAAGAGACAACCAAGAGCTGGGGCAAGGTTGTACAATAAGATTCATCACTAACACAAGGCCATTTCTACAACACAGGGATAGGTAGCTATTTTACCTACATAGAAAGAAACACAGACAAGGAAAATGAGGAAACAGAGATATCTGTTCCAAATAGAAAACAACATAAAACTCCAGAAAAGCATTTTAATCAAGCAAAGATAAGTAATTTACCTAATAAAAAGTTCAAAGTAACTGTCACAAAGATGCTCACTAAGCTTGGGAGAAGAAGGGATGAATACAATGAAAACTTTAATAAGGAGATAAAAAATGAGAAAATATCCAAACAGAAGTAACAAAGCTGAAGAATACAATAACTGAACTAAAAAATACATTAGAGCAGTTCCACAGCAGACTAGATGAAGCAGAAGAACAAATCAGCAACTAGGAAGAAAAGGCAGTGTAACTCACATAAAGAGAATCAAAAAGACCAAAAAAAAAAAATTTATAAAATTAAGATAGCTTAAGGGACTTATGAAACAACATCAAAGAGAATAACATTTGCATTATAGGGATCCCCAAAGGAGGAGAGAGAAAAGGGCAGAAAACTTATTTGAAGAAATACTGTCTAACAACTTCCCCAACTTGGGGAAAGAAACATCCAGGTCCAGGAAGTAAAGAGAGTTCCAAATAAGATGAAATCAAAAGGTCCACACAAGACACATTATAAGTAAAATGTCAAAAGTTAAAGATAAAAAGAGAATCTTAAAAGCGGCATGAGAAAAACAACCTGTTACATATAAGGAAACTCTTGTAAGACTATCAGATGATTTTTCAGCAAAAACTTTTCAGGCTAGAAAGGAATAGCATGCTATATTCAAAGTGCCAAAAGGAAAAAGAAAAAAAAAAAACCCCATGCAATCAAGGACACACTAACCACCAACAAGGTTATCATTCAGAACTGAAGGAGAAATAAAGAATTTCCCAGACAAGCAAAAGCTAGAGGAGTTCAACATCACTAACCCAGCCTTAAAAGAAATGTTAAAGGGACATCTTTAAGCTGAAAAGAAAAGCTACTAATTATTGAAAAGAAAATACATGAAAGTAAAAATCTCACTGCTAAAGGCAAATATATAGTAAAGATAATGAATTAACTATTTATAAAGCTAGGACAAAGGTTAAAAGACAAAAGTAGTAAAATTAATTATGACTACAATGATTAGTCAAAAGATTTATTCACAAAATAAAAATGTGAAGTATGACATTAAAACATTAAGCACTGTGTGGAAGAGGAAAGTACAAATCTAGAGTTTTTAGACTGCATTAAAACTTAAGTTGCAATCAACTTAAAATAGACTGCTATCTACATAGGCAGTTATATGTAAACCTCATTGTAACCAAAGAGCAAAAACCTACAGTATATACACTAAAGGTAATGAGAAAAACATCTATATAAAAAAGTAAAGAAAGTCATCAAGTCACAAGGGAAGAGAGCAAGAAGAGAAGAAAGAAACAGAGAGGAACTATTAAAAAGAGCCAGAAAACAATTAATAAAATGGCAGTAAGCACAAACCTATAAATAATTATTTTAATGTAATGGACTAAATTCTCTAAACAAAAGACAAAAAGTGGCTGACTAGATAAAAAAAAAAAAACAAGATTTATCTATATTTTGCTTAGAAGAGACTTGCTTCAGATCTAAGGACACACAGAGACTGAAAGTGAAGGGATGGAAAAAGATATTCCAAGAAAATGGAAACAAAAAGAAAACTGGTGAAGCTATATTTATAACATACAAAATGGATTGTAAAATAAAGACTGTAATAAAAGATGAAAGGGGCAGTATACAAAGATAAAGTGATTAATCCATCAAGAAAATAGAACATTTGTAAATATTTATGAACTCAACATAAAGCACCTAAATATATACAGCAAATATTAACAGGCCTAAAGGGAGAGAAATACAGCAATGTAATAAAAGTAGGGGACACAGGGGGCTTTAATACCCCTCTTACATCAATGAATAGATTATGCAGACAGAAAATCAATAAGGAAACATTGACCTTAAATGACACATTAGAGACGATGTACTTTATGGATATATATAGAACATTGCATCCAAAAACAACACAATACACATTCCTTTCAAGTGTACGTGGAACATTCTCCAGGATAGATCACATATTAGGCTATAAAATAAGCCTCAATAAATTTAAGATTGAAATCATATCAAGATCACATGATCATATCTAATCACATTGATATGAAACTAGAAATCAAGTACAAGAAGAAAGCTGTCAAAATCACAAATGTATGGTGATTCAACAACATGCTGTTAAACAACAAATGGGCCAATGAAGAAATCATGGGGAAAATAAAATCTCTTGAGATGAATGAAAATGTAAATACAATATTCCAAAATCAATGGAATGCAGCAAAAGTAGTTGTAAGAGGGAAGTTCGTACTGATACAAGACTACCTCAAGACATAGGAAAATCTCAAAGAAATAATCTAACTCTACACCTAAAGGCACTAGAAAAACAAGAACAAACACAGCCCAATGTTAGTAGAAGGAAGGAAATAATAATGATCAGAGCAGAAATAAATGAAATAGAGACTTTAAAAAATAGAAAATATCAATAAAACCAAGAGCTGGTTCTTTTAAAAGATAAACAAAATGGACAAAGCTATAGTTAGACTTGTCAAAGAGTGAGAGAGAGAGAGAACTCAAACAAAATCAGAGATAAACAAGAAAAAATTACAACTGATGCCACAGAAATACGAAGGATCATAAGGCTTCTTGACTAATTTTACATCAAAAAACTGGACAACCTAGAAGGAATGAATAAATTCCTAGAAGGAAATCCTTTTCTAAGACTGAATCAGGAAGAAATAGAAAATATAAATAGACCAATCACTAGCAAGGATATTGAACAAGTAATCAAAAAACTAGTAAGAAACAAAAGTCTAGGACCAGACGGCTTCACTGGTGAATTCTATCAAACATTCAAATATTTCCTATCTTTCCTTCTCAAACTCTCCCAAAAGGTTGAAAAGGAAATGAGGCTAACATTTCCCTGACACTAAAACAAGACAGGCACACCACAAAGAAAGGAAAATTACAAGCCAATATCCTGATGAACACAGATGCAGAAATTCTCAACAAAATATTAGCAAATCAAATTTAACAATGTATTAAAAGGATCATAAACACTGATCAAGTGGGATTTATTCCAGAAATGCAAGAATGATTCTACATCTGCAAATCAATCAAATGATATATCACATTAACAAAATGAGGGATAAAATTCATCTCAGCAGATCATCTTAATAGATGCAAAAAAAGCATTTGACAAAAGTCAGCATCCCTGTATGATAAAAAAAAAAAAAAACTCTAGAGAAAATGGGGATAGAGGGAATGTACTTCAATATAATAAAGGTCGTATATGACAAACTCACAAGTAACATCATACCTAATGCTGAAAAATGGAAAGTTTTTCCTTAAAAAATCAGGAATATGACAAGGATGCCCACTCTTACCACTTTTATTCAACATAGGATTGGACATCCTAGCCATGGCAATTAGGCAAGAATAATAATAAAAGGCATCGAAATAGGAAAGTAGTAAAACTTTCAGTATTTGCAGATGACACAATATTATATACTTAAAAAATACCTAAAGATGCCACAAAAAATGTTAGAATTAATAACAGTATAGTGGCAGAATATGAAGTCAATATACAAAAATCTGTTGCATTTCTATACACTAACAACAAACTGTCAGAAAGAGAAATTAAGAAAGTAATCTGATTTATAATTGCTTCAAAAAGAATAAAATACCTAGGAATAAATTTAACCAAGGAGGAGAAAGACCTGCACACTGAAAACTCTAAGACATTGATGAAAAAAACTGAAGAAGGCACAAAGAAATGGAAAGATATTCCATGCTCATGGATTGGATGAATTAATATTGTTAAGATGTCCATACTACTCAAAGCAATTGAGATTCAATGCAGTCTCTATCAAAATTTCAATGGCATTTTCCACAGAACTAGAACAAATAATTCTAAAATTTGTATGGAGTAATAACAAACACACAAACAAAAAACCAACCAACCAAACACACAAACAAAAACCCTGAATAAAGCCAAAGCAAACTTGAGAAAGAAGAACAAATCTGCAAGTATCACATATGTTGATTTTGAACTATATCACAAAGATTTGGGGGTTAAGGGCAGTAGAGGGACCCTACACTTTCCTCATCCCTTGAACATAGCTAGATAAATATCAAATCATTCTGAAGACCCAAGAAATCGACCTGAGGACTGAGAGAACAAACTGCACAACTAGAGGGACAAAGAGGCCAAATCATGGAAGGTGGGAAGTGCAGAGAGGTGAACTGGGGGAGAAAAGAATCACAGGTGCCATGGAGGGAAAGGGAGTCCTGATCATGGAGACAGGAGAGAGAGACAGAGACAGAGACAGAGAAACAGAGAGCAATGCACAGAGGATTACTCAAGAAAAACACTTCCCCTAAAATCATTGACTGGGAAAATGAGAAGGGCTGATTATCACAAGGTTTTATAAGCAGTGAAGCTGAAAGTCTGAAGTTTTAGAAATCCACACCATTGCAGATGTGGGTGTAGTGGTGCCCCTGCGGAGAAGAGGGCAGAGACCCAGGAATGGAAAGCATGGTCTGAAGATCCCTGGGTCACACTGGGAAAGACAGCTTCCCTTCTTGGACTGAATTTGGGAGAGGTGGCACTACCTCAGGAGACAAAAGACCTGGAAGGTACCATTATGTAACCTCGTTCATCAGCATAGCAGCAGAGGCACCTGCAGAGGGCAGCTAGCGGGGAAGCTGACTTTTGCTACACTTTACCGTAAACTCTAAGCTCCTATGTGGTTATGCAACTGCTTTCCTTGGACAAACTGGCACCAGCCACAGTGCAATGAGACCCTTCTCCAGAGGATCAATGTGGGTCCATGACCTACCAGGTCCCTGAAACTCATAGTTTTGAAACCTAGCCACATGCCTGAGATAAAACACAGGAGTACTGCCCCACCGGGTAGGCAGGTGACTCAGACACAGACAGGGTGAAGGCAGGGATCTGCTAGAAGCCTGGGACACAAGAGTGGAGACTGTTTGCTCTTCTCTGAGCACTTGGTGAACAGCTGTGAGCATGAATTCCCCTCTCCAGGGAAGAGTTGGCCGATGCCATTTTTTCATACCTCACATCAGCACAAATGGACTTTAGCAAGCAGCACAGCACACACAGTGGAGGCTTGAGCAGCTTACACCAAGCCCCACTCTCTGCACTCTCTGTAGTTTTTTTTTTTTTTTTTTTTTTTTGTCCTAGAGCTACTGTGATTGAGAGCCAGAGCTGCAGTGGACCCCTCCCATAGAAGACAAGCACAAACAGCTCACACACTGCAGTTCTACTAGTCATACACAGAGTGCTGCAAAGATTCCGCTCTACTGGAAATAGGACAAGGCATAGACTTCCTAACACACAAAAGACAGGCACAAAGAAAAAATGCCAAGAAGGAGGAATTCATCTCAAAAGAAAGAACAAGAAGAGGTCACAGCCAGGGAGCTAATCAAAACAGATATAAGTAATATTCCTGAAACAGAATTTAAAATGACAATCAATAAGGATACTAACTGGGCTGGAGAAAAGCATAGCATAAACCAGAGAGATCCTTACCTCAGAGATAAAAGACCTGAAAACTAGTCCATGTTATCGCAAATGGCAAGCTTTTCTTCTTTTAAATTGCTGAGTAGTATTTCATTTGTGTGTGTGTGTGTGTGTGTGTGTGTGTGCACGCGCATAGACCACATCATTATCCATTAATCGACTGATGGGCACTTAAGTTGTTTCCATATCTTGGCTATTGTAAATAATGTTCTAGTGAATACAGAGGTGAATATAATATTTTAAATTAGTGTCTTCATTTTCTTCAGAAAAATATCCAGAAGTGGAATAGTTTTATCATATGGTAATTAAGTTTGGGGGGAACCTCCATGCCATTTCCTGTAGTGGCTGCATCAGTTTGCATTCCCACCAACAGTGCATGAGGGTTCCCCTTTCTCCACACCCTCTCCAACATTATTATCTCTTATCTTTTTGATAAGAGTCTTTCTAACTAGCCAGTGTAGGGTGATATCTCATTGTGGTTTTGATTTGTATTTCTAGTAATTAATGATATTGAACATCTTTTCTTGTGCCTGTTGGCCATCTGTGTGTCTTCTTTGGAAATTTATCTATTTAGATCCTCTGTCCATTTATTAATTGGATTGTTTGGCATTTTGGCTATTGAGTTGAGTCCTTTATTTTGGATATTAACTACTTATTGAATAAATGATTTGCCAATACTTTCTCCCACTCAGTAGCTTGCCCTTTCATCCTGTTGGTGATTCTCTTTGCTGTGCAGAGAGCAAAATAAGTCAGTCAGAGAAGATAGATACCATATGATTTCACTTACATGTAGAATCTAAAAAAAAAAACAAAGAAAAGAAATATAAAGGAAAATTCACAGATGGAACAGATTTGTGATTATCAAAGGTTAGAGATGGATGAAATGGGAGGTAAAGGGGGCCAATTGTATGATGATCAGTAACTACACTTCTTGAGGTGATCACTTTGTAGTGTATACAAAGGTCTAAGTATTATGCTGTATTCCTGAAACTAATATAACATTATAAACCAAAAGAAATTCACATGATTTTTCATTTTTTAAATTATGAATTAGAATCGACTTTATGTACTAAACAGTTCTGAATAAAATATAATTTGTAAATAATGAAAAAATAAAAATAAAAAAAAAATAGCAGGTTCCCTTTGATCAGGGCCTATTATACATTAGGCACCTTACTAGTCACTTGATAGAAGCTATCTTATTGATGCTTATGAGATTCCATGAGCAACTGTTATTTTGCCCATTTTCATTATGAAACTGAAACCCCAATACCTTAAATAGATTTCCCAGCATTGTGTGTCCAGTAAGCTTTGGAACATATTCAAGCTTAGGTTTCTTGGATTTCAAATGCTGTGATCTTCAATTCTAAAAATATTTATACCTCAAAGATTAAGAAAACATACTATTTGAATATCAAATAATTTTTTAAGGACCTACTGAAGATACTGATGATTCTTTCTGCAAACATGAGGAAGGGTTCCTTTCTCCTCCATCTTGTGGTTCCCATGTCTATACATATATATACCACATCTTTATTCTATTAATCCTCAAAGTGTATTTATCACCCTGAAGGTGCCAAGGACATGCTGCAGAACTATAATTCATGTCAGTTATCTCCACCAGTCCACCATACAGATTTTTTCAAGGAGCATTCTCTTTCCCACATGAAAGAAAAGAAAGAAAGAGAGAAAGAAAAGAAAGAGAAAGGAAGGAAGGAAGGAAGGAAGGAAGGAAGGAAGGAAGGAAGGAAGGAGAGAGAGAAAGAGAGAGAGAAAGAAAGAGAAAGAAAGAAAGAAAGAAAGAAAGAAAGAAAGAAAGAAAGAAAGAAAGAAAGACAAAGAAAGACAAAGAAAGGAAAAGGCAGATAGCAGATACTGTGAGAAGCACAGACAGTAGACTAAGAGAGTGCCACAGATTCATACTTCAAACCTGAAGTTCACTCTGAATGGGATACATGCTTAGTGAATGGTGAACATATCTCTTGCCCACAATGTTCAAATTATTTTCCTCTTCTTTTTTGAAAAATTGAATTTAATTAAGTCTAGGAGATCTCTAATGGGATTCCATTATGCTTATATAATAATTACTAGAGTACATGAAGAGAAAATATTTCTTGGGTTATTCCGACTGCTTATAAAAGACAGGTGTCAATTTCTAGAGGAAAGTCATTGTAACCAGTACTTTCCTGTATTAGTTTCCTAGGACTAGAGTAGCAGAGTACCACAACTAGGTAGCTGAAAACAACAGTAATTTATTCCCTCACAATTCTGGATGCTGTAAATCCAAAATCAAGGTGTCAGCAGGGCCATGCTCCTTTGATGGCTCTAGAAAAGAATCCTTACTATGATATTCCTTGGCTTTTGGAAACATAACTCCAAACTCTTTCTCTGTTTTCACACAGGCTTCTTCCCGGACTATGTGTGTCTACATCCTCTCCCTTCTTACAAAGTAGATTTAGGGCCTATCCTAAATTCAGAATGATTTCCTGAACTAATTACATTTGCAAATACCCTACTTCCAAATGGTGTCACATGATGACATTCTGGGTAGACATGAATTTGGGGGGGGTGGCGCTACCTTGGTCCCCACTCTCCAGAGAGCTTCACCTATAACAAACAAAAATATGGCCACATGTACCACAGACAGACATGCAAAAATATGTTTATTCCAGGATACATGAGCACCTCTGTACCTTGAGGTCTGGCAGTTAGCACTATCACAGCCTAGCCCAGAAGCCTAACCACCTACTCTGTGACTAACACAAATCAGGCCCCCAGGAAACACTTATGTACTGTTGTATGGCCTTAGGAAGGGCATCTATAAAGGAATGCGATGAGCACGTGGGTTGACAGCAGTGGTTCTGAGTCCAGGCAGAGTACAAGTGGTGCACATACTTAAGGAAGAAAGAGACTGGCTCATTTGCTAAATATTGCCTCACAAATAGCATGAATGAAATAGACTGTTGCATAAGTACTGACTCCTAATAGTGCTGAGTGCCCATTTAATTCTTCCTTTTCATGCTCTAATTTGTGGATCCAATTTGTGATCCAACATGTGTGTGAACTAGTACAGTATTCACCAAAGGTTCACTTGGCACCTGCGGAACATTGTGCAATATTAAGCTATTGCTATTACTCAAACTTGTATACATATTTACACCTATTACCTGTCTATAGATGTCAAAATCTGACCTGCATTAAGTACGATACTCTTGGTTCACTATGTGAACACTGAACATGAGAACTGTGAACAGTTTCATTTTTCAAATATTTAATTAAATATTTAAAATGATTGCTTTTTATGAATAATTTAGATCTAGGCTTTAGTATTTACTGGAAGCCTACATTTTAATTTTGTTAGACAATTTTCATAAGTTAGAAAAAACTATGATAACTAATTTTAATTTTTTGCATTCCATTTAATTCATATTTCTGATGATAATGCATTCAAATTGTATGCACTTTAGAAACAATTACACTTTATGCAGTTTCTATTGAGATGAAGATATATTCAAACTATGTGCAATTTAAAATTGATTATAATAGAACATAAGTCACAAAAAACCTGGATCACAGTTAATTAGTGGTTTAGCTGAAATGAAGACAAAAATAAATTCGATACAATAAATATATCTTCCAAATTTTGTATGTCTTTATTTTATTACCCCAAACTGCCAGCAAATCAACAGAACATCTATATCTGCACAATAATAAGTAAATTCATTTGTCTGACATTTTGGTTACTTTCAATTGTATTAAAATCACAGCTGAAACATATTTTTAAATTATTATCATTATAAAGCTATGTCAATGAAAAAGGATAAAACATTTGTATTTGACCATTTGCTTGCTTCCTTTATGGCTGGTACCTATTTAAATTCAACAGTCTGTTTCATTCATGGTAGATGAGGGGATGATTTGATCAATTAGTGTTTTATCTTTCTTAAGTGATATGTGGGCCTGCATTTGTTCTCTTTCCTCTGGCCCTAAAAAGTTAACAGTGGGCACAGCCTGCACACACTTTCAAAAGCCAGGGAGCACAGGATTTTGGTAAATGAGCAGCTAATTTTCAGGTGTTCCTATTGTATCCATTTACTAGGTCTGCTGTAACAAAGTAGCACAAACTGGGTGGCTTAAACAATAGAACTCTATACTGTCATAGTTCTGGAGGCTGTGAGTCAGGTCAAGATGTCAGCCATCTACTAACTACTGAGACCTTCGGTGGAAAAAAGTATTCCAGGTCTCTCTCCTTGGTTTGCGGATGGCCATCTTTTCCCTGTGTCCTCTTTTAGTCTCCCTTGGTATGTATCTGTGTTCAAATTCTCACTTCTTACTTTATTAGGGCCAGTTAAGTTCCTTAGGGCCTACACTAGGGGCTTCATTTTAACTTAATTATCTCTATAAAGACTCTATCTCTAAATAGTTATATTCTGAGGTACTGGGGTTAAGACTTCAACATATGAATTTGGGGAGAGAACATAATTCTGCACATAATATCAACACACAGACATAAAGATGTTTGCCCTTTGTTTTCTTTACTTGCTGTGTTTTTTTTTCCCTATGTCATTGAACTATGTTGTTCTGCAAGACAATTAATGCACATCAAGTGGTTTTAGCCACAAAGGACAAAAAGTTATGTAACATGATTTTTCTGGATTCATTTTGGCTCTCATTTCCTTAAAATCATCAACAAAATTTTATATGAGAATAGCTCTGCTAATAGATATAATGTGGCATTTCTCCCCCCAAATCTATTTTTGTTGTGCTTGACTTAGGAAGTAGTTCTCTTCAACTTCATCAAGTTTTAGCAATGTTTCACTTTTTTGAGTCTTATGCAATTACTCTTCAAGGTAATAAACATGGGTCATTCTTTTATGATTGCTAATCTATTTTTATGTATCTACAAAATATATAGTTGATGAACTTTAATAAAATCTGAAGTTAGGTCCCTTGGGGCCATTTTGAGACTGATTTTGCTGCAAACTTCAGTGAGTAGCAATTCAGTTAGCTCAGCATACAGTGTGTTTCCCTTTAAAATAGATGGGCTAATGAGAAGCATGTCTGTGCTAGCCTGGTATAATGGTCTGGACTCAAAAACTGGTTGTTAAAACAAACTACGCAGCATCCAAGGCCTAACTGCCAATGATTCAATGGTGTAACATAGCTTAATTGAATATACTTTCAGCTTGGAAAAAGTAAATAGGAAACAAGGCAACAAGAATAAGCATGTCTGCAAATATGCCATCTAATTCTGTTTTTGGAAGAAATCCAGGAGATTACAGGATTAAGCGAAATCAGATAATTCAGCCATTTTTCTCTTCTGAAGAAATGTTCTATCCCACGTAATCAGTAAAGGACTGAACTACTCACTCACATGTTCTACCTAGGAACTAAAAATGAGGCTGACAGTCCTGGCAGCAACAGAAATTTGGTCTCCAGAAAGCAATCCCAATTTCTTCTTTTTGGAAGAGCATCCACTAGTGTTTTTCTCTTTTACATTTCTACCAAGTGGTATGTATAATTGCTCTTCAAATCATACTTTTTTTCTAAATGATATTGTATTTTATTATATACAAATTTACTCCCATCTTTATTGTAAATCATCTTTATTGTAAATCACTAACAAAAGTCCATTTCTACTAAACTTTTACATTAAATTCCCAATCATAATGTGTTACACAATTAAAAAAATGGGATAGGAATGGAATGAAAATGAATTTTAATTTCTAAAATCAAAGAATGAAAAAAGTCTTCAAGAAGCCGCCTTACTGAACTCCCCATGTTCAGTAACTAGGCATCTATACTAGTGACAAGAATCCCACACAAACCCAGAAACATACAAAGGACCATGAACCTTTGAAAAAAACGCTTTTTTAAAAATGTATAAGCCTTTTGCTAATGGCACACTTTCTCTCAATAGTGACATTCACTGTGGCCACAGTACATATTTCTCTTACTGATAGAAAATAGAGAGTTGGTATCTGGGTATCAGTTCTCTGTCACTTGGTCTCCACACCACACAGAAACCCAACACCTGCTCAGTCCCAGTCCTCTGAATCAGTAGCCAGTTTTCAGAAATGTTATGTCAATAGGCACTTGAATAACCAGAGTGCTTTGAAATTAAGATAGTAGAAGTGTTCCTTTTTTTTAAAATTTAATTTTTTTAATAGTTTATTGTCAAGTTGGTTTACATATAACACCCAGTACTCATCCCAACAAGTGCCCTTCCCCACGCCCATCACCCTCCTTCCCCTCTCCCACCTCCCCTCAGCCTTCAGTTTGTTCTCAGCATTCAAGAGTCTCTCATGGTTTGCCTCCCTCCCTCTCCCCAACTATTTTTCCCCTTCTTCTCCCACATGGTCCTCCATTAGCTTCCTCCTAATCCACCTATATGTGCAAACATATGGTATCTGTCCTGCTCTGCCTGACTTATTTTGCTCAGCATAACACCCTCTAGTTCCATCCATGTTGCTACACATGGCCAGATTTTATTCTTTCTCATTGCCGTGTAGTATTCCATTGTATAAATATACCATATCTTTTTCTTAATAAACAGTTTATTGTCAAGTTGGTTTCCATATACATCCAGTGCTCATCCCCACAAGTGCCCTCCTCCATGTCCATCACCCTCCCTCCCCACCACACCCATCAGTACTCAGTTTGTTCTCAGTATTCAAGAGTCTCTCATAAATACACCACATCTTTTTGATCCATTCTTCAGCTGATGGACACTTAGGTTCTTTCCATGTTTTGACTATTGTTGAGAGTGCTGCTATGAACATTGGGGTCCATGTGCCCCTATGCATCAGCACTCCAGTATTCCTTGGGTAAATTCCTAGCAGTGCTATTGCTGGGTCATAGGGGAGTTCCATTGTTAATTTTTTGAGGAACCTTCATCCTGTTTTCCAGAGGGGTTACACCAGCTTACATTCCCACCACAGTGTAGGAGGGTGTCCATTTCTCCACATCCTTGACAGCATCTAGAGTCTCCTGGTTTGTTCACTTTAGGCACTCTGACCGGCATGAGGTGGTATCTCAGTGTTGTTTTGATTTGTATTTCCCTGATGATGAGGGATGCTGAGCATCATTTCATTGTCTGTTTGCCATCTGGATGTCCTCTTTGGAGAAGTGTTTGTTCATGTCTTCTGCCCATTTCTTCACTGGATTATTTGTTTTTCAGGTGTGGAGTTTGATGAATTCCTTATAGATCTTGGATACTAGCCCTTTATCCGATATTTCATTTGCAACTATCTTTTCCCATTCCGTCAGTTGCCTATTAGTTTTATTGATTGTTTCCATTGCCGTGCAGAAGCTTTTTATCTTGATGAGGTCCCAGTAGTTCATTTTTGCTCTTGATTCCCTTGCCTTTGGGGATGTGTCAAGTAGGAAATTGCTGCAGTGGAGGTCAAGGAGGTTGTTTCCTGCTTTCTCTTCTAGCATTTTGATGATTTCCTGCCTCACATTCAGGTCCTTTATCCATTTTGAGTTTATTTTGGTGTGTGGTGTGAGAAAATGATCTAGTTTCATTCTTCTGCATGTTGTTGTCCAGTTCTCCCAGCACCATCTGTTAAGGAGGCTGTCTTTTTTCCATTGGATATTCTTTCCTGCTTTGTCAAAGATTAGTTGGCCATATATTTGTGGGTCCAATTCTGAGCTCTCTATTCTATTCCATTGGTCTATGTGTCTGTTTTTCTGTGAATACCATACTACCTTGATGATTACAGCTTTGTAGTAGAGGCTAAAGTCTGGCATGATACTCTACGTAGAAAACCTGACGGACTCCACCAGAAGCCTGCTAGAACTGATCCATGAATTCAGTAAAGTTTCAGAGTACAAAATCAACGTACAGAAATCAGTTGCATTTCAATATACCAACAGTGAAGCAACAAAAAGAGAAATCAAGAAACTGATACCATTCACAATTGTACAAAAAACCATAAAGTACCTAGGAATAAACCTAATCAAAGATATAGGAGATCTGTATGATGAAAACTATAGAAAACTTATGAAGGAAATTGAGGAAGACACAAAGCAATGGAAAAACATTCAATGCTCATGGGTCAGAAGAATAAATATTGTTAATATGTTATTACTACCCAAAGCAATCTACACATTGAATGCAATCCCAATCAAAATTGCACCAGCATTCTTCTCAAAACTAGAACAAACTACCCTAAAATTTGTATGGAACCACAAAAGACTCTGAATGGCCACAGTAATATTGAAGAATAAAACCAAAACGGGAGACATCACCATCCTAGAAGTGTTCTTCTTACATTAGTTACTTTATGATTACTAAATTGATCACTTCTTAAGATTACTCATGTGAGATAGACATATATTTATATATTCAGAATCACGTTAAAATTTTGTACTGTACATATCAATATTCTATAAGTTTTCTATATTCTGTCCCCCTAACAATTTTCATATCTCCTTATAAGCAAAGTCTATTTTTCATCTTATTTCCAAAATTCCCAGAAAGGGTCTGATACATTAATAGGCAGTCATATGTATCCACTTGAGTTTGGCAATACTTAAAAAGTGATGTTCTTGCTGACATCTCATGAAGGCTAGTTTAGTTTTTACTATGAGGGCTTTACATTCCAGTTTCCCTGTTTTGTAAGAGACTTGTGTTTATTTATAGCCAACTGAAATGCCTCTTGCTTTAATGTAAACCCATTTTCTCATTTACATATTCCTAGACAAAGGAAATATTAATGTAGCATCCCTCATTTGTGCACAAAACATTTTGGCCATCAATTCCTATTTCTAGAGTTTGACCTTCCCTCCATAACTCTGCCATCTGTTATTATCAGAAAGTGGCTTCAATTACAATTATGTGGGGAGTAGGGTGGGGGGTTAGGGATCGGCGTGTTAACAGACAGGGCAAATTGAATATTATCTAATTCCACTCGAGAAACCCATGAGTTATGCATCAGTGTGCTGTACCTAGCATGGGCACAGGCCATTCTTAGAAACAGAAATGGTGATGCTGACAAATCACCATACCCTCTAATATATTGCTTTTGAAAACTAGCTGCTAAAACATTAAAAAAATAGGAACACCAATCAAAACTAGGGTCAAAAGACAAAAATCCCTAGTAAACTTTACCAGAAATTTACTAAACTATAAGCCAAACAGATATGTATAGTCTATTTTTTGTGACTGATGTAACTGGATGCTGTAAAGTATACCAAAAATCATCTGTGTGTATGTTTGTGTGTACATGTGTATGTGTGTTGGTAGGAAGGCAGATTGGAAATTCTTGGCAACTGAAAAGATCTAGATTTTTTTGATGCCAAGATATGCTTTCCCACTATATTTGCTGGTATATCACATCCTTAAATCTTCAGAAAAATACTGCCTCCCATTAGCCACACTAGTTATCATCTGCAAAGGATATAACACTTCTGCAATTCTTTGCTACTTATTAATTTGAGATACCTAGGTTAAATTTTCTAAACTTCAGCTATTTCATCCCTTAAAGGAGAGTAACAATACCTCCTACGACTACTTTAGAGATTAAATGGATAATGTCTATAAGCACCTTGCAAAATGGGTTAATATTTTCTTGGCATAGTACCTTTGGCACGGTAAAAATCTCAAAAATATTGGTGCAATATATATGGCTGTATAATAACATACTGAAGAATATGCTTTTTTAAAGAATCATGTAACAACAAGCCTTTATATAGGAGCCAATCTGAAAGAGCTACCGATAGTCAAATATACAACAATTTGGGCAATAAAATGATGTGATATTGGACTATGACCCAAAGTATAAAATAAATATAAATGAGTCTATACTGATATAAGTAACGATAGACTAAATAAATAAAAGGAGAAGAGACAGACCTTCCTCAATGAAAGAATTCCAAGTAACATATATAGATATTCTCCCTCCATTATTTAATCTCCCTCCCATTTGCATGACTCTCTTACAAAGAATATAGTAAGGAAAGGAGGAAAACAATAAGTTTACCGTAGGGAAACCCAGGAAACACTATATTGACCAAGTGATCAAGTTTAAGCTCCCCAGTGATAAGTCACATTGATATCATATGTTCCCTGACATAATAAGATAATGTGATAAGAAGGACACTTTATACCTGTGATGCTTGTCACAAAAATTCACAAAACCCAAACCTGACTGTGAGAAAAATGCAAGGGACACTTTTCAAAATACCTGACTAGTGCTCTTCAAAACTGGCAAGGTCATGAACACAGGTAAAGTCTGAAAGACTGTCACAGGTCAGAGGAGATTAAGACATGACAAGTAAATGCGCTGTGGTATCTTGGATTAGGTCCTATGACACAAAAAGGGCATTAATGGAAAAGATGGTAAAGTCCAAAAAAGTCTATCAGTTAGTTAATTGTACCAATGTAAATTACTTAGTTTTGACAAGTGTGCCACAGTTCGGTAAGAAGTTAACATCAGGAGAAACTGAGTAGAGGATATAGAAATTTGGTACCATGTTTGCAACTTTTCTGTAAATCAAAAGTTATTCCAAAATGAAAAGTTTATTTAAAAATGAAACCTTTATATGTGGCATCACTCTTTCTTTACTAACTAATTTTAAACACAAAGAAAGTCCACACAGTAAACTGAAATTGTGCCCCTTCCCCTGGTTCATTTGTAATATTGCACTACAGTGTTTAGTGAAGTCGTGAGGCTTAATCAACTCAAAAGGCAACATTATAAAGCTCTTTGAAATCCCAAGATGAAAGAAAATTATATAAGTATGTAAATAAAGTCTTAGCTTGGCCATTCAAAAATGTTCCTGGGTACATGAGGCCTAAATAAGAGATGAATCTTTGTAAGCTGTTTTCTCTAATCAAATCCATTCTGCCTAGAACTGAGTGCACAACGCCAAAATAACTGACTGCAAATTGAAAAATCCAATCAATTTGATTATCTAACATCAAGTATCATGCAGTCCCAGACAAAAAAATGTGGTTTTTCTTGCTGATTCCATCTGTGTTTTTGCTTTTTGCTTTGAAACTACCGAAATTTAGTCTGCATGCAGAAACAGAAAGATATTTTGCTGTCCATGTGAAAACGGACAGGCAGCACTTTGAATATATCATGAGCTGAGAGCCATTGTATGCTTGCTAGTCTGTCAGACATTCTGCCCCTCTGCAGAAATGACGCAATTCAGCAGGAGTCGCTGAATTGCCTACATGAGAGTTCTCTGTTTTTTGACAAATTGTCCATCCCCTAATACTCGACGTCATCACTGGGTAATATTTAACAGGGGCAATGCTCCACTCTCTGCGGATTCCAGAGATTCCTGTGACACTTGTTCACCAGACGTGGCCCGAGCTTTCAACCTTCCACATCATCAAGTTTGAAGTTTTGGTTTTAATTGATGAGTAAACTTACAGCAGATTGACATATCTGGTTAAACACAGCCTGCAGCTATGTCTATGCCAAATTTATACTTGATTTTTTTCAGTGCAAGATGATGGTCAATCTGATAAACAAAAGTTTCAGTTCAATTATTGACCAATCTGTCCAGCTTTTATTGTTGGCTTCATCAGAAGGTTGATTCCGCAAATACAAAGTAGAACTTAATTGGGAAGTATTCTTTCGTTGGTCTCAAAATATTTAGTTTTAAGTCAGTTCATATAATAAGGAAAGCATGGGCTTCAGAGTTATACAGATCTTCCCAATAATTTTATGAACTAGCTATATGACCTTGGCAAGTCACTTAACCTCTCTGATCCTTAATCCCTTTTTCTATAAAATAATAATTGAAAGTATCAACCCTATATAACTAATGTGAGGATGGAATATATTTAAATATATAAAAGTACTTACCATGATGCCTGATTCAATAAGCTCCCTTTTGACACAAAAATGATGTTAGAGACAGTGATTACATTCCAAGTAGCTCAGACACATACACACACACACACACACACACACACACACACACAATACCAGGTAGCCATACTATGTGACTGAAATATGCCTGTCTCAATGAAAAAAATAAATTAGATGAAAATATATTGTTGCCACATTCCTAATTAATGTAACACAGGAAATTTTCAAAATGAGGAACAAAATTTGTGTTCCTACATGAAATCTAAATATCTTGATTGTTGGTACTTGAAAAGAAAGTATGTTTAGTAATGAAAATTGAAAGTACATGGAGTTGTTCTCATGATTTTTGTTTGTTTATCTAACAAATGTCTTTTTCCAGGCATTATGCTGGGCACTGGAAGTAGGAAAAACAAAACAAAGCAAAACAAACCAATGAGCCAGTGAGTATGGGGAAAGTGTCCTCTTGTTGACAGCCTAGTGGGGGAGATAGGTAAGAACAAATTTATAATCTGAGGGTGAGATAATGCCCCTGAGCTGCATGCGTGAGAGTGACAGGGACAAGGATTTCCCTAAATGATGGACACAGTGAGGCAGGTTAGGGTAGGGAATCAGGAAATGTGCTCATATGTGAGAATGATCTATGGGATGAAATATGAACTGAATTGTGATTGGTGAAAACAGGAGGGAGAGGATTTGTTGGTGCTTCCCATGAGGGACTGAGCCAAGAGGGGAAAGAGAATGAAATGGTGAGGAAGAGATACTGTTACCTTCATGATGGGTAAACATGGGAGGAGACTGAGTGTCACCAGCTGTTGGCATGGAGAGACCTATTTGTGAGACTGGCATTTGCCACTAAGAAATGAATACAAAGGTGGTCGATCCCAGAGCAGTATTCAGGTGATCCGTTTTGAAAAACATGAAAGTAAATGCAGCTTGCCTGGCCCCCAAGAATGTTAGCAATAGGGCTACACCAAAAACCAAGAGCTTTAAGAAGAACAGTTTAAAGACAACCCCTGAGAAAGGATTTTTCTTGACCCGACAAACATTTCAAACCTGTGTGAGTAGTCCTGGAATTTTCAATAAGTCCTATTGATATAAGGAATGAGTCACTCTTGCCTAATAAGTGAAAAGAATGAAGTTTTAGAAACGCAATCACCCTTCCCCAGCTTGAATGGTTTATTTCACAATTTAAAGTTTAACATTAAACAAATACAACTCAAGTCACAATGTAACGATGATTGATGTTTTTCATCAACATCCAATTATCATTCCATCAGGCACTGTTGTCTGGGCCAACGAAAACAGAGAGGACGCACCTAGAGAGGTTATTCCTCCACCATTCCAAAACAACATGCAGGATGTAACGACACTCACTGCACCTCTGACTTGTTAGATCATGCCACGGGGAAACTCTACGCTGAATTTGGGTGTTGTGTTATCACCTGTGCTTTCCAACGAATATTAATTGCTTTTGCTATTTGAAGTGGAAAAGAAAACACCTTCATTCCTTTAACTTATCCCATTGCAACAGTCTGTATCTGTGTGCTCTTTGTCTTTTGTTGGCTGTGAAGGCAGCCACTTAGGTATTGAGCGTGATGTCAGGCTGCGGTGTGAGGTCTTGCAGGAGGTGGCTGCGAAGTGCAGGGATTTTAGAAAAACAAAAACAAAATAAAAACATCCCTTTTGACAGGGCTTCAAAGGGAGCCATCACATTCAGGAACAGCTCTTCAAGAAAACACAATCACTTCCCATTTTGTTCTGGGCTGAACCAGTGGTTCAAAAGCCGAGTGATGGATGGCTCAAAGGCCACTGTAGTAAAAACTGCCTCGCGTTCACAGGGATGCCTTTTGTCCCAGATCACTTTGCAAGCAGCTCCCTCAAAGAGGCAGGAAGTGTTCTCACCACTTCGGAAACTCTTCTCCTCTGGGGAGGCAGCAACAGCTGCTAGGCCGTCAGTGGTTACTGGCTGTGGAAGACAAAGAAGGCACCTTTCTTCTGAAACCGCAGGGAGGGCTGAGCATTGAAATGTAATTAATTGCTCAGATTGGAATTTCGCCAGAACCCCAAGGCTAACAACGTGCACTTACAGGGGAGAAAAGAAAAGCTTTAATGAACTTAGAAAGAAGAGACCTAAAAATTATATCAAAACAGACAGCACAACATATCCCGCCGTGGCTTATTTCAGCAGGGAATGACTTGATGGGAGGAGGAAGGGAAAGTGGCTGGGTCTCTTGGAATTCTGGCTATCCACAGTGTGAATGAAATCACTAGGATGACTTTGCCTCATTTCTAAAAACTTGCCTCCACCTAGAATGATAATTAAGAAACAGATCTGGCTTGGATTTATTACTGATTTCATCTTAACTTCAGTAAAAATGGACAACTTTCTATTATGAACATGAGTTTCTATTTAAGTGACCTACTCCAAAGCTCATGAAGAGTCTGGAAGAATGTCAGAGCAGCACTCAGAGGCTTGAACCTTAGCCCTCCTTAGGTTAATCTCCCCTATCATTGAGGCCCATTGTGCACAGTAAATGAGAACACAGGGAAATGGGCATTTAGCCATGGAAATTCAAACTGAATTCAATTCAGCCAACATTTGTGGGCCAAGTGGGTGCTGAGAGCTGCAGAGGATCATAAAGTATATCACAGACTGAAAAAAAAAATGTTAATGGGCAACTCAGGGCTTTGGAGGAAAGTAGAGGAAAAAGAGACAGCCAGTCTTCGGCTTGAAACCCACAGTATTAGAGGGAAGCCAATATTGAGAGCAAGGACTACTCTAAAGAAATGGCTTTAGATACAGCACACAATGTTCAGAAATGTTTTTGCATGGGCAGGACATAATAGCTGCCGAGTGGGATAGTGACTTCCCAGTGGGTGGGCATGGCCTATGACAGAAGATCTGGAGCAGGAGATAGTTAGCAGACAAGAACCTTGGAGATCATCATTCAGTCTTTCAACAAACACAGATTGTGTGTCTACTATGTTACGGACATCATGCTTGATGTTAAGGCTTAATGATCAACATGATGGACACTGCCGTCTGGGAATTTAGTTCACAGGCAACAGTAAGCCAGCAAGGGATCTGTATTCATGGGCCAGGCTCTAGTTCTCCTAGGCAAGAAAATCAGAGGCTAACATTCAGATCAGACTTCCACACTCAAGACAGTGACAGAATACAAATAAGTAACTAGGAAACATGAAAGTCAGAGTCTACTAAACAAGTATCTTTCAAAGTAAGTTTCATAAAACCATTAAATACGCTTGCATTGGCAAAGAGCAGAGAGGAGAAGGAGGTCTTCATTCTGACCAATATATCTACATGTTTTCACCAGGCCTTCTTGTAAACAAACCTATTTTTTTCTGGTTGAAGAGTAAATTGTCTCATGTAGGGACTAAACTATAAAAGTAAAATCATGCTCTAATTCATAAATGCTTTGTTCATTCTATAAGCATTTATTAAGCATCTACTTATGAGTAGGCACTGTGCCAGGTCTTTCATATGCCAAGATGAATGTAATACAAGTCCTACCCTCAATGAACTTGTAGTCAGTTGGAAAAGACAAACAAGTGAACTACCTGTCATGAAACAATATAAGAAATGCCTTAACCATCATTTCTCCCTCCACTTTCATCTTCCTGAGATCCTGGTTCAGTGGACCCAAGATAGAATTTTGGTTCTAGAGGCCAGAAAATCATCACGGAGTTGAGCTGCGGCAGAAATATCCACTTCAGAGTAAAACTGAGCCAAAATGCTTCAAGAAATCCAAAGGCTAAGTGGGATTCTAAGATGAGGTGACAAATCCAAATGGATGGATCTAGAATGAAGAGAAGTGGGGACTGGAGGAGAGCTTTTTCTGTAACAATGACAAAGGGAAGGAAGCCACTCAAAAAATGAAAATATAGCTTATTGATCTCTGGCTTTATAGGTAGAGGGAGTCCAGCCAAGTTTCAAAAAGTAAGTACTAGAAAGAATAAAGGCAAATGCATCAAGCTCTGAGAAAAGAAGGGGTAGGGGTAGGGCTTCAGTTATGCTGCAGCAGGAGATGCAGGGGAGAGTGGTTTTGCAGACGTATTAACAGAAAGAGTGTCTGATCCTCTAAGAATGAGCAGGAGTTAATCAGATGGGGGTAGGGAAGAACGTTCCAGAGAGAAGCAATCTTCCCCACCAAGCCTCCAACAAAGACATGGTAGCTTCTGAGACCCTGTCACAGTTGGCTTGATGGCTGGCTTTCGTTGGAGCAGCTGCAGGAGATGAGTTTAAACTGAAAAGCAGGAGTCAGATTAATGTTATTTTCATCCTAACTCTTTAATGGAGGAGATACGCAGGAAGAAAATGTACCTGTTTACATTCTTTGGATAGATGATCTGTAAATCATAAATGCATAGATTCAGGGATTTTGTAGAAAACTACCCCCAAAAATTATTTTTATTGACAGCCTCAAAAACTAGTTTCTATTAGGCCACCATAAATCAACTAGAATTATTTGTGTCTTGCTAATAGTTCAATTTCTTCTTCCTTTCTTAGGAAAGCACTAAATCTGCTTTGTTCAGTTAAAAATGAACACTTGGCCATTTTCATGCCTCCTGATGAAATTACAGCCTCTTATATGATCCTGGTACTTAATCACTGTTAAATATAAATTTAACTGCTGAGGGCTTAAGTTGCCTGGCTTTTATTTTCAGGTCTTCAACCTCTCATATATTTATTTTCTCAGATTTCCTGACTTAGAAATTACATGGGATAGATCCAGTCATTAGCCACAAATTAAAGATTTGCCACAAGATACTTCAGTCCTTTGTAGGATAACATTCTGCTGCTGGCTATTTGTGGGATTAATCTTTAAACTCAATAATCCAACATCAGGTGGCACTTGGTTGCTGTCCCATTATTTAAACAATTATTTGCATGCCTTTTGTGGCGATGTGAAAAATACATCGTTCTTAATTACAAAGATCTCATCTCTGGATCAATCTGTCCCCAGATAACATTAATTTCATCTTTATGAATGTTCATTTAAACATCACCAAATGTGTGACCACATAAAATTACTGATTAAACTTTTGGAACAAGCAGCTGAGATCATTTGGTGCTAATAGTAGCAGAGATTTGTGTTATACAGAGCAGGAAACTACGAGCACTTTCCTTGGGGCTCTTTATTGTTCAGATTAGTTTATAATCTTTATTCTGGGTGAATTAATAATAATCCTTTAGAATCACAGAGCACCTTTCTTATGAGAATACAAAGCATTCTCTCATACCTTCTCTAATTCATATTGCAACATCTCTGTAAAGCAGGAAGGGTCAGGTATTCAGACAGGAAACCAAAGCAGACGCTGAATGACTTTCCCCGGGACATATGGTTAGCCACAGACAGAGCTGTAACAAGAATGTGAGTCTCTTGACATCAAGGTCAGTGTGGTTGCCATCAGAGTAGTGGTTCTCAAAGGATGATCTGTGAAGGCTCTCAGCTTATCCACAGGCTGGGGGCTATGAAGTTGAAGTCAGCTGCCATGCCTAAAACATTTCCACTCACAGTTACTGTTAATTCTATACAATGAATGTCTATACTGTTAATTCTATGACAATAGCTATAATGTTGCTGGTGTAAGGGCTTCCGTCTTGCAAAAACAAATGAAAACAGTCCTTTCCCTGAACTTTTCTTCTTGGCCTACTATTTAACTATTCCAGTTCATTCCTTTTCCTCTTTCTTTTCTTTCCTTCCTTTCTTTCACCCATCAAGAACAGGACTGAGACATGCAGGCTACAAGGCTGGCACATTCAGACTAGTCATCTAAATATTCAACACTAATTTAGTGTGGAATGGGAGATACTTATTTTCTATTAGTAATAATATTCTAGAAAGGCAGATACACTTAATGATACACCTCATCTGACTTGGGTTTAGTTCTTATTCCCCAGAGTGTTTTTTTTTTTAAGTTTATTTATTTTGAGAGAGAGGGAGAACACAAGTGTGGGAGGAACAGAGAGAGAGAAAGTCCCAAGCAGGCTCTGCACTGACAGATGTGGGTCTTGAACTCACAAACTGTGAAATCATGACCTGATTTGAAATTGAGTCAGCAGTTTAACTGACCGAGCCACCCAGGCACCCAATCTTATTCCCCAATTTTATTTTTTCAATAACTGTCCAAATCAGATGACTTAGGGAATGTTTTAAAGGCTTTAAAATTTAGGCAATGAAATAAATTACTGTTCCCAGTAAATAACACCACACCCATGTTTTATTCAGTTTCAGAATTTAGCTAGCTATAACTGTAACTGCTCAATGAAAAAAAAACAGTAAACTTGAATATATGTGCTACAAAAGTACTAAAACTAAACAGTACAAAACACAAAGGTTAGTCACAATATAGGAGGGACAAGTTCTAATTTTTCACTGGGGGACACAATCTGCTTTGGTAAAAAGGACATGGGACCAGTTTTCATTTTGCTGGTTATGGGAAGGGCCCCGTGTAGAACCCTGAAATCGCTGGCACCATATTTCTGATTTTTTCCAGAGAGCTGTACATCTGCAGTCCTAAACTTTTTCAGAGCTCCAGGCTCACTTTCTAATTGGCTGACTGAGAACTCCTTGTGGAGGCCATTTCTCTACATCAAACTCTGCAGGTGCAAATCGACTCAACATCTCTCCTCCAAAGCCTGACTACTGCTTTATGACATGGGAATCTCAAAAATGTTTCTTTCCCTGAAATCTTCTTCTGTATGTCTATGATCACGAACCTTCATTTGTTTACTCATTCATTGAAGAGTCCATTCAAGAGTCCATGAGCATTTAGTTGCTAGGAAACCAGAGGAGCTCAGGAAATTCCCTAAGAGCAATGATAGTTAATAGTCCAAAAGTTATAATTAGTACAGTGCTATACCTTAGCTCTGCTACTACTTCTCTGACTAACTGCGATAATTTTTTGTAGGTTCCTTTTCTCCTACCTTTTCTGTCTATTCTGTTCCTCCCCTTAATTGATCCTATTCATCTCAATAGACAGATTACTTTTCCTAAATTCTCTTCTCAAAAATGGTCTGTGAATTTCCACAGCTGATGAAGTAGCCCATATTCTGGTCTTCTGCAGTTCTGACAGTGTGTGGAGAGACCAGAGCCCTCATTTGCACCTGGGGGCGGGGGTTAGGACTGAGCCCCACCACTGGTGTGAGAGGGACAACATCATTAACTACTCTGTGCTTGCATGGCCTCTCTTGTAAAATGAGACCAGATTAAAAATATATACATTTCTAATGTCCTTTCCCATTCTGAACTTTATGCTTCAGTCAGTGTAGATATGCTCCTGCTATAGACAACTTGCTTTTCCCAAGCAAGCCCTATTCCTCTGGCACAGTGTCCTGACTCTAAAATGTCCTCTTTCCTCTTTTCTGTTCCACTAAAAACCATACATCTCCCTCATGGTTTCACTCCAATGTTACCTCTTATTCCTCTGACCATAAGGGAGATCCTCCTTTGAACTCTCCTATGCTTTTGTACATACCACTTTCTTAAACCAAATATCCTATATTTAAAGTGACTTTACAGTCCATACACTTTCTAGTGTATGTATGTAAAGAAATGTAATTTAATCACAAGTCTTTATTTCTCTGAATAGCATTGGTAGGTAACATAGTTGATTTTTGTTTAAAGCTTAGTTTCTTGCAAGTTACTAGGTCTATTTTGAGGTACATGCTTTCCCAGTTATCCCATTTCCCCTGTGTCTTCTCCTTTCTCCCCAGGTAGCTTCTAAGCAACAGGAGATTCCTAGAAAACATTGTGGCGGCAGGGGTGAGAGGCCCTGCAACATGTTCAGTCCTCTACTCCTTGCTGGTCCCATGGTGTTCAAATCGTGATTTATTCTTCTCTTTATCCTACGTGACAATCTAGCATTAGAAATCTGTAAATCTTCTGCTGTATTTTTATATCAATTTATTAGATGTTGATGTCTGTCTCTTTTTTTATGTATGAGAGATAGGGAAAGCAAGTATACAGAACAGGTGGGGTTTAGAGTAATGGAATTACATTCTATATTTTATAGCTAGAAATTATGAGTATTTATCACAGAAGATAAATTTGAAAATTAGGAGAAATTTCACTAGGATTGTAAGAATGGTAATGTTTATGTAATATGGAGGATTTAAAGCCAATATAATCTTAAATCATATTTACAAAAGTATCATATCCAGGCCTTAGAAGGTTTATCAGTTAAGATTTGCATGCAAGTTACACAAAAATATGCTATATTGCTTTAAGTAAAAAGGGTATTATTAACCCATGCAGCAAGCACTGTGGTGATGGCGGTCCATGGAGAGCAGTCTAGCTTAATGATAAAATCTAAGACGTGGGCTCCTTTTATTCTCCAGCATTGGCATCCTTGCTACATCTTCATATTTGCATGAGGGATGCTACACCTCTAGGCATTTTGTCCTGAAGGATAAAAGATTCTTCTTCTAGAGAATTTTTGCACATTTGTTCAGGAAGAAATGTTCTTACTAGAGACTTCCAGAGACATAACATTAGCTAAGAATATTCTACAAGTCCTCACCACCTCCTCATAACTGGAAGAGAGTCAAGGAGAGTGATTGCTTTGTCTTGCGTCTGTAGTCAAGAGAAAGGAGAGAAGAAACTTGTGAAGCAATGGCCTGACTGGTTTTTGTACTGGTCAGAATATATCACAAATAAGGTGCTCAATTTCGAGTACGTTCTTTAACAAGAAACAGATGACTGAACAGCTGTTGCTGAAGAGAGAAATATTTAGCCTAAAGAAGAGGAAACTGTATAAAACAGTAATGTTGGTCTTGAAATGTTTAAAAAAGCTATCATGAGATTTGTTTTGTCTTGTTCAAAAAGGTGGGTCCATAATCAATGAATGGGTCTTACTAGAGAGCATTTTATCTTAGACCACACTTGTTTTCAAGAAAAATAAACTTAATCAGATTAGATTAAGATAGAATTAGGTAATGATCACACCAAAGAATATCACAGAGCATGAGGTATAGCAGGTTTCACAGGATCTCAAAGCCACCAAGCAGCATCTGTCTTCCTTCCCGACCCTCCGCTCTCCTCTCTTCTCCTCTCCTCTCTCTCTCACTCTCTCTCTCTCTCACACACACAGTCTCGCATATCTTCTTCACTTTGCACATTTGCATCACTGATCTCTTTCCATACATCAGTTATCTGCTTAACTCATCTTGTTGCTCATGGCTCACCTCAAGTATTCCAAAAGGATGAATTTCTACACGTTATAAAGTTGGTTTCTGGCCTCAACTCCAAATCTGGAGAGGCAAATATCTCATTGAACCAAAAGTCATGTGTCCGCCCTGGTTCTATCAGATGTGATCAAGAAAAACATGATACACAGAACATAGGGCTTTCCTTATTTGACAAGCCAAATTCACTAAGAAGACTTGTAGATAGAAAAGAAGTCATGAGAGCTCAGCAGGGAGCCTGGAATAGCCCGAGGGGGTTGTCTGGGAAGCTGTGACTAAGGCAACTTCAGCGGGACGCGGACTGGGATTTGGAGATTGGAACTGGCCTGGGTTGAAGAGTGCAACCAACTTCGGCTGCGTCCCCGGAACGGGGAGTTGACACGCCAAAAAAAAAAAGCGAGCTGCAGCGCGGGGTTCAAGAAGGGACTGGAGCACCGTCACTCTCCTTCCCACAATCGCCAAGGCAGAACCCCCGCCTGAGGCATCGGATCACGCCACGCCCATCCCTGCCTGAGAGGTGCCCTCCTCCCCTTTTTTTTTTCTTTTTTCCCTTTTTTTTCTTTCTTCTTTCTTTTTTTCCCCCCCTTCCTTTTCTCTTTTTTTCTTCTTCTTTCTCTTTTCTCGCTTTTTTCCCCAAAACACTGACCTGATTAACTCAGGTCACCAGCTTGCTTAAACAATCACAAGTCCATTCTTTAAATGTAAATTCTACACCTACCGACTTTTTCAGCTATTTCTCTCAGGAGTAATTAGACTATATAGTTTCTCTGGATAATTCCAGCATCCTTCTCTCACCTACCCAACCATATTCTACCCTTTACCTCTTTGAAAAAAGTTTCTTATCCCTGCTGCCTGTTCATTCTATTTCCAAATCTGCCTTGTCTCGCCCTGCCTTCTCTCTTTTTCTCTATGCTCTTCAACCAGCACTGCATACACACGGCTATTTAACTGTAGCTGGGAAATCCAGGTATATGCTTTAAACCGTTCTTTGTCCATCGGTTTTCTTCTTTTTTCCTTTTCTTTCCCCCTTTTTGACCCTTTTATGTATTTTATGCTCCCTATTCGCCCTCCCTCCTCCGTCTTTTCTATTAACTTTTTCGTTTTCCCTCTCACTTTGCATGTTAGTTGAATCAGCCTGTGCGTTTGTGTGCTCCTGCTCCCTGTGTGTTTGTCTGTCTGTTTTCTTTTCCAGGGCTACCTCAAGAAACAAGCTAGAGTACACAAGGTGAAGAGTCCCAAATATCACTACGAATAGGAAAATAAAATAACTAAGGTCCCAACAAGAGTGACCGAGGGATACCATTCAAAAAACAATCTCTGAAAGGATAGGCCCTGGAAAGTCAAAGAGTTTCTTGGATATAGCAGTGCTCATAGAAACAGAGAGCATAACAGGTCTTTAAAACCAACAAGAGCCGGAAAGCTAACTAAAATGATGAAACGAAAGAGCTCTCCTCCAAAGAAACTCCAAGAAGAAATGACAGCTAATGAACTGCTCAAAACAGATATCAGCAGCATAAGTGAACAAGATTTTAGAATAATAATGGTAAAATTAATAGCAGGGCTTGAAAAAAACATAGGGGACATCAAAGAAACTATGGCTACAGACAGAATGGAAAATAAAAATAGGCATGAAGAATTAAAAAATGCGATAAATGAGATCCATAATAAATTAGAGGCCTCCAACGCACGGCTTGAAGAGACAGAAAGGAGAATAAGTGATTTAGAAGACACCATTATAGAAAAACAAGAAGCTGACAAAAAAAGAGACAAACTGATCCAGGAACAGGAAAGAAGAATTCGAGAGCTCAGCGACACAGTCAAATGCAACAATATCCGTATCATAGGAATCCCAGAAGAGGAAGAGAGAGGGAAAGGTGCTGAAGGAGTCCTGGAACAAATTATAGCAGAGAACTTCCCCGACCTGGGGAAGGAAGTCAATGTGGAAATACAAGAGGCTCAGAGGACTCCTCTCAGACGTAACTTGAATCGATCTTCTGCACGACATATCATCATAAAAATGGCAAAATACAAGGACAAAGAGAGAATTTTGAAAGCAGCTAGGGAGAAAAGGGCCCTCACATACAAAGGGAAACCCATCAGAGTGGTGACAGACCTATCTACTGAAACGTGGCAGGCCAGAAAGGAATGGCAAGAGATCTTCAATGTGATGAACAGTAAAAATATGCAGCCAAGAATCCTCTATCCAGCAAGCCTGTCATTCAAAATAGAAGGAGAGATAAAAACCTTTCCAAATAAACAGAAATTGAAAGAATTTGTCACCACGAAGCCAGCCCTACAAGAAATCCTGAGGGGGATGCTCTGAAGGAAAGGTTGCAAGGAACAAAGATTCCAGAGACACCACCACAAACATGAACCCTACAAAAGATACAAAGACTCTAAACCCACATATTTCAATAATAACACTGAATGTAAATGGGCTGAATGCTCCAATCAAAAGACATAGGGTAGCAGAATGGATTAAAAAACAAAATCCATCTATATGCTGTCTACAAGAAACTCATTTTAGACGGGAAGATACCTTCAGATTAAAAGTAAGGGGATGGAGAAATATATATCATGCTACAGGAAATCAAAAGAAAGCCGGAGTAGCGATACTTATATCAGACAAACTGGACTTTAAATTAAAGACAATCACAAGAGATGAAGAAGGGCACTACATAATAATTACAGGGTCCATCCATCAGGAAGAACTAACAATCATAAATGTCTACGCACCGAATATGGGAGCACCTAAATATCTAAAACAATTAATCACAAACAGAAACAAGCTTATAGATAAGAATGTGCTAATAGCAGGGGACTTTAATACTCCACTTACAGCAATGGATAGGTCAACCAGACAGAAAATCACTAAAGAAATAATGGACTTGAAAGACACATTGGACCAGATGGACCTGACGGATATATTTAGAACTTTACATCCTGAGGCCAGGGAATTTACTTTCTTCTCAAGTGCGCATGGCACATTCTCCAAGATAGATCACATACTGGGACATAAAGCAGCCCTCAATAAATATAAAAGAATAGAGATCATACCATGCACACTGTCAGATCACAATGCTTTGAAACTTGAAATCCATTACAGGAAGAAGTCTGGAAAACTTCCAAAAACATGGAGGTTAAAGAACACCCTTCTAAAGAATGAATGGGCCAATCAGGCAATTAGAGATGAAATTAAAAAATATATGGAAACAAATGAAAATGAAAACACAACAATTCAAAATCTATGGGATGCGGCAAAGGCAGTCCTAAGAGGAAAGTACATTGCTCTCCAGGCCTATTTCAAGAGATTAGAAAAAGCGCAAGTCCAAAATCTAACAGCTCACCTAAAGGAACTAGAGGCAGAGCAACAAGAACGCCCTAAACCCAGTAGAAGAAGAGAAATAGTAAAAATTAGAGCAGAAATAAACAACATAGAGACCAAAGAAACAATTGAACAGATCCAATGAAACCAAGAGTTGGTTTTTTGAAAAAGTAAACAAAATTGACAAACCTCTAGCCAGACTTATCCAAAAGAAAAGAGAGAGCACCCAAACAGACAAAATTATGAATGAAAATGGACTTATTACAACCAACCCCTCAGAAATACAAGCAATTATCAGGGAATACTATGAAAATTATATGCCAACAAATTGGACAACTTAGAAGAAATGGACAAATTCCTAAACACACACTCACTACCAAAATTCACACGGGAAGAAATAGAAAACCTGAACAGACCCATAACGAGTGAAGAAATTGAATCAGTGATCAAAAATCTCCCAACAAATAAGAGCCCTGGACCTGATGGCTTCCCTGGGGAATTCTACCAGACATTTAAAACAGAATTAATCCCAATTCTTCTCAAGTTATTCCAAAAAATAGAAAGCGAAGGAAAACTCCCGGACTCATTTTATGAAGCCAGCATCACACTGATTCCCAAGCCAGACAGAGATCCAGCAAAAAAAGAGAACTACAGGCCAATATCCTTGATGAATACGGATGCAAAAATTCTTAACAAGATCCTTGCAAATCGAATCCAGCAGCATATCAAAAGAATCATCCACCAAAATCAAGTGGGATTCATTCCTGGGTTACAGGGCTGGATCAACATTCGCAAATCAATCAATGTGATACATCATATCAATAAAAGAAAAGATAAAAACCATATGATCCTGTCAATAGATGCAGAAAAAGCATTTGACAAAATACAGCATCCCTTCTTAATAAAAACTCTCGAGAAAGTTGGGATAGAAGGAACCTACTTAAACATCATCAAAGCCATCTATGAGCAGCCTTCAGCTAACATCATCCTCAATGGGGAAAAACTCAGAGCTTTCCCCCTGAGATCAGGAACACGACAGGGATGCCCACTTTCACCACTGCTGTTTAACATAGTGCTGGAAGTCCTAGCAGCAGCCATCAGACACCAAAAGGAAATCAAAGGCATCAGAATTGGCAAAGAGGAAGTCAAACTTTCACTCTTCGCAGATGACATGATACTCTACATAGAAAACCCGACAGACTCCACCAGAAGCCTACTAGAACTGATCCAAGAATTCAGCCAAGTTGCAGGGTACAAAATCAACGTACAGAAATCGGTTGCATTTTTATACACCAACAATGAAGCAACAGAAAGAGAAATCAAGAAACTGATCCCATTCACAATTGCACAAAAAGCCATAAAATACCTCGGAATAAACCTAACCAAGGATACAAGAGATCTGTATGATGAAAACTATAGAAAACTTATGAAGGAAATTGAAGAAGACACAAAGAAATGGAAAAACATTCCATGCTCATGGATAGGAAGAATAAATATAGTTAAGATGTCATTACTACCCAAAGCACTCTACACATTCAACGCAATCCCAATCAAAATTGCACCAGCATACTTCTCAAAACTAGAACAAACTATCCAAAAATTTTATGGAACCACAAAAGACCCCGAATAGCCAAAGTAATCCTGAAAAATAAAACCAAAACGGGAGGGATCACCATCCCAGACTTTAGCCTCTACTACAAAGCTGTCATCATCAAGACAGTATGGTATTGGCACAAAAACAGACACGTAGACCAATGGAACAGAATTGAGAACTCAGAAGTGGACCCAAAAGTATACAGCCAACTAATCTTTGACAAAGCAGGAAAGAATATCCGATGGAAAAAAGACAGCCTTTTTAACAGATGGTGTTGGGAGAACTGGACAGCAACATGCAGAAGAATGAAACTAGATCATTTTCTCACACCATGCACAAAAACAAACTCAAAATGGATAAAGGACCTGAACGTGAGACAGGAAACTATCAACACCCTAGAGGAGAAAGCAGGAAACAACCTCCTTGACCTCTACCGCAGCAACTTCTTACTTGACACATCCCCAAAAGCAAGGGAATCAAGAGCAAATATAAACTGTTGGGACCTCCTCAAGATTAAAAGCTTCTGCACAGCCACGGAAACAACCCAGAAAATTAATAGGCAACCAACGGAATGGGAAAAGATAGTTGCAAATGACATATCAGATAAAGGGTTGATATCCAGAATCTACAAGGAACTCACCAAACTACACGCCCGAAAAACAAACAACCCAGTGAGGAAATGGGCAGAAGATATGAGCAGACACTTCTCCAAAGAGGACATCCAGATGGCCAACAGACACATGAAACGATGCTCAGCATCGCTCCTCATCAGGGAAATACAAATCAAAACCACACTGAGATACCACCTCACGCCAGTTAGAGTGGCTAAAATGAGCCAATCAGAGAACTCTAGATGCTGGCGAGGATGTGGAGAAACGGGCACCCTCCTACACTGTTGGTGGGAATGTAAACTGGTACAGCCCCTCTGGAAAACAGTGTGGAGGTTCCTCAGGAAACTAACAATAGAACTCCCCTATGACCCAGCAACAGCACTGCTAGGAATTTACCCAAGGGATACAGAAATGCTGATGCATAGGAGCACATGTACCCCAATGTTCATAGCAGCACTCTCCACAATAGCTAAAACCTGGAAAGAGCCTAAGTGTCCATCAACAGATGAATGGATCAAGAAGATGTGGTTTATCTATACCATGGAATACTACATGGCAATGAGAAACAATGAAATCTGGCCATGTGTAGCCACATGGATGGACCTTGAGGGTGTGATGCTGAGCGAAATAAGTCAGGCAGAGAAAGACAAATATCATATGTGTGCACGTATAGGAGGATTAGGAGGAGCTTAACAGAGGACCAAGGGGGAGAAGAAGGGCAGAAATGGTGGGGGAAAGGGAGAGAGGCAAACCATGAGAGACTCTTGAATGCTGACAAAAACTGAGGACTGGTGGATGTGGGGGAGGAGGGGTGGGCATGGAGGAGGGCACTTGTGGGGATGAGCACTGGGTGTTATGTGGAAACTAATTTGACAATAAACTATTTGTAAAAAAAAAAACAAATATTTAATAAGCAGAAATGCAACCTTAAACTGAAGTGATAACAATGAAAAAAAAAAAAAAGATCACAATGTTCATGAGAAGGGGCTAATTGGTATGCAAATAAAAAAAAAAAAGAAGTCATGGACATATCGAGTAATACTCCAGTGTCTTCCCTCTGCCATTCATCTTACTCTCTACTGTCAGAGGAGTCTTTCTGAAAGACAGGACCATTTCCATCATATGTCCACCTATTTACACACTTCCAATCACTAGATTGTCTATAAAATACTGCATGGCTCTCAAGGCTCTTCAGCAATGAGGTCCTAATGCTCTTTCTTTCTTTGATTTTTTAAATTCCCTTTTCTTGCTCTAAGTACGGCTATTCTATCCTTTTACCTATACTTTGGGTGACCACACATGCTGGCTTTCCAAGGACAGTTCAAAGCTGGTCTGTTGCTTAGATGTAATTATTAAAAGTGACCCCTTTTACTTTCCAACATGTCCTGATTTAAACAACAAAGGAACGGTCCCTCTACCTAAAGGCCCATCCACTTGTCAACTTTAAACTCCCCAAACCCAACTATTTCTCAACAGCCACCAAAAAAATACCAATTTATTTTTACATAAAGCCTCTTGTGACTTAATAAGGTCAAAACAATGCCTCCTTCCTCTTAACTCCAACAGTATTTTATTTGCTTCTCTTTATTAATCTTGACACCTCTTATATTTTATTATAATCGAAACTTCCTTTTGTCCTTGCGTTCACTTGAAGGACTTAGATTAATAATTTATATGATTATCTTGCTTTGGTTAGGAGGTAAAACCAAGGAATGTATTCACCTAATCTAAGTGGTTATCACATGGTAGAAATGCAGTAAGAAAAACAACACTAAGAAAACACAATTGTATGGATGAGTGGAATCAACTAAAAAGCAAATTTTAACATTAACTCAGTGGCTGCTATAGAAAACTGAAACAACCCTCCCCCCGTGTCCCCTTGATAATTTCCTTTTTACCTTTACTGTCAAGT
The DNA here is from genome assembly GCA_017311185.1 of Proteles cristata cristata. NCBI lineage: Eukaryota > Metazoa > Chordata > Mammalia > Carnivora > Hyaenidae > Proteles > Proteles cristata. The sequence goes on from JAESUZ010002605.1 coordinate 390,655, forward strand.
TGCTTTTAGCTTGGGAGAATGGTTGACACATCAGCTAATGCAACAGAGGTGGCTGGGCTGGGCATGGTGGTAATTCTAGGTGAAATTCTTGCAATCAACCACTTCAGAATCTCTTATCTTTATCTGCAACCCTGGTTCATAACTGTAAAGTCATAGGGCAGAGTATCTCAGGGCATATAGGTCTGGAGTCAAACCTCAGCTTTGTCACCCATTCCAGGGCAAGTTACTGATTCTCTGGAAGCCTGTTTTCTTCTCTCATAAAATAGAGTGTGACCATGAGGATACCATAGGGATCCCATAGTTCCCTAAAATAGATAGCATGTGTAATCTGCTTTGCACAGTATGATCGACATATTTTTATCATCATATGGTTTGAATTCCATGAAACATGTATCCCTGGGAGCTCTTATTGCCAGGGTTTCATAAAGCTATAAATATATCAAGCACTGCTGACAGTTGGAATGAATAATGTCTCACATTCATAAATGCCATTTTAAAAAAGATACTAAATATATTAAAACAGAAAATATAAAAGTATTTTGAATATAGTCAACTTTTATTATTATTTTCTTTATCGATAGAGACTCATAGTGCTAACTTTATCAGATGACAGGCCAGGAGATTTTAGATGTTAAAAGTGACTCCAATTTGAAAAGTATGGTAGTTCCTGCATTCACTACAAGGGCTTTCCAATTCCTAATGGACCCTTGCAAAGGAGAACTTTCACTGAGCTGGTCTCTATGACCAGCTATTCTCCATGACATATGTACCTGCCTGCCATGACATGTACTTGCCTGCCTCCACTCGCTTCAGCAGGGCTGGGCACTGAGGATGGGCCAGCACCTGTGTCCAGGTGTTCCAGAATCTTATATTGAACATGAGGTTGGTAACTACTTGCCCATGAATTATGAGACAGGAACTAAAAGTGTAATCAGGCAAAGAGACTCTAGGAAGCGCCAAATCCAATTCCCACATGTTTATGCGAAAGCGCTGTCAATTAAAAATTATTGTTCAGGAAGGGAAAATTCAGGTACAAGCTCAAGGAAATGCAGCTTAGGGGACCCAAGGGAGACAATGTTCAAACTAGAGACCATGGTGTGTGGCAAGGATGATTCCCTGCCTCTGCCTCAACTGTCTGTTTAGTGGAGGTCAGATCACCTGAAATTTCAATGGGCTAGTGAACACAGATTCTCTACTACAGCCAACCATGCCATTTTTTTTCATGCCAATATGTTGTATCCTTTACTTGAGCATTAGCACTTCACGTACAAAAGTAAAGCCTGACTCAAATTTATATCCCACATAATATCTAGAAGAGTGTCTTGCACATAGTAGATACTCAAGATGTACCTGCTAATTATTAGCACTATTCGGCACTGGAACAGGCTGGCTTCTCTGATGGTAAACATTATATCCCCGGAGGTATTTAAGCAATGTCTCATTAACAACTGTGTACTCCAAATTACAAAAGGTTTAATCAAACATCTGCTAGGCCATAGAATAATTGGACTTGAAGACATCTAGACTTGCTTCCAAACCCAAGAATCAATGATTCTATATTCTGAGGTTAACATCTATAGTTCTATGACAATGAAAATTGTGATTCAGAGTGATTACATGGATAATAGTTTTGAATATGGAATTCAAGTGATGTTCTGCTTGATGGAAAGAATTTTTTTAATTTCCTGTGGATTTTAAAAATTGTATAATGGCAAATGTTCATGACAATATAATTAAATAGTCTTCTTTCCCTAGTTACTAGTATGTGCCAGGGTGTCATAATTCTATAAGTAATTATGAAAGGAAAATGTATTCCTTCAAAATAAAATTTACTTTATTCCTCTTAGTAAAAATGCCTTGGCAAACCTATAAAAATTATATAGATGCAGAGAAGCTCTTTGGGGGAAAAGACATTAAAATAGGGCAGGAAAAAAAGGAGGAAAATCACATAACAGATGGAAATATTATATAATAATACTCATTCATGAAAATGTCTGTTCTCACTTCCATAGACATAATGGAAGAGTGCAGAAAAATCTCTTCACCATCCATGGAGGTCCAAGTGTTTGAAGACTTTTTATGCACTTTGCCTTTTTGCTGTACTCTGATTTTGGTTAGTTTATGGCTCTGCTTCAAGTTTACTTTTATGGAGATTAATGCAATTTATACAGTATATTTTATTTTATGATATACTTAACAATAAGTGGATAGTAATTAAGGCTGTTTGAGATCGAGGAAAAATGCCCAGGAACTAAATACCTTTTAAAAAACTGTGTTCTTTGAGTTTAATAGCATTTGAACTATTTAAGTAGCTTAAATTACATTAAAGTTAATAGAGTTTAATTAAAGTTACAGTCAAAAGAGAAATATTCTTTCTTAAAAAAGAAAGTTATTCTAGGGTCATGGACTTTTTTTTTTATTCTCAGAGAAGAAATAGATTTTGGTTTTTGGAGTCTTCTGGATTACTGTATAGTCAAAGGCTCAAGGATTACATGTGTGAGAGCTAAAGAGTACCCTATGTTCACAGGAGAAACTTGTTACAGAAAACCCCAGTGTGAGTGTGCAGAAATTGTTAACATGGCAGCCCAACCAGACTCTATTACCTTCCACATTTAAACATGGGGGTGGGAGAGAGAGGAAGGGGGGTGATGGGCATGGAGGAGGGCACTTGTGGACATGAGCGCTGGACATTATATGGAAACCAACTTGACAATAAACTATTAAAAAAAATAAATATGCAGCAAAAGCACTTGGACTAAGGTGAAAATGGAGAATGGCTTCTTGAGCCAACCTTGTAAGTAGGGATCATCAGGGATGCTAGTCCCTAAATCAGACAAGTGAGGACTTGTTGAGGGCTTTTTGTTTGTTTCTCGTTCAAATTGTGCAATGATGGACTTCGTTCTTGGGTTGGACAGCAGCCTGCTTCTAAAAGACAGGGTCAGAGGAAGATGGATGAGATGATAGGAGACCTGCAGAGCTGCATGAGCCAGCAGAACCTGGCCAGTGGTGTGCCATCCTGGTCTCTGATACAACCAATCTTGACACCATCCCATGTACTCCCTGTCTGTTAACTCGGGCTCCCTTTCTGTTAACTTGTATTAGCATGATTTTTCCAGACGTATGGATTGGCATATGGGCCAAATACCCACTCTCATTTCTGTAATAAATCAAATTTTAATGCTCCTAAAACATTAAATTTTAGGGGTGCCTTGGTGGCTCAGTCGCTTTAGCATCCAACTCTTGGTTTTGGCTCAGGTTATGATCCTCACATTGAATCCTGTGCTGACAGTGTAGAGTCTGCTTGGGATTCTCTCTCTACCCTCCTCTTTCTCTGCCCCTCCCACACTCACATTGTCCTTCTCCCCCCTTTCCTCCCTCTTTCTCTCTCAAATTAAATAAATACACTTTAAAAAACTAAAATTTAAATATCTAAAGAAACAATGTGGAACTGATTTATTAAATGCAATTTTATTTAACGTTTATCTTTTTCCTTACAAAGAAAATACAAAATTTTTGATTAAAAATAAATCTCAAATTAGCCATATGTGCATGCGCGCGCGCACACACACACACACACACACACACACACACACACACACACAGAAAGGTGGCAGGTGAGGAAAATACCCTATGAAATGGAAGACTAAACACTAGTCATCTACAAGTGGAACTTCTTTTTATTTCTTCCTTTTGGTTTAGATTAAATGAAGTTGGACTGATGCTAATCAACATTACCATGTCCATGGAAATAATAAAGGAATGACGTAAGGTCTAATGCATGCATGGATGCCAAATTATTTAACTCTATTTTTTATTTTGATTTGTTTATAAATATATCTGAAATTTCTTTTGTAATCATTAGTACAACAAATGTTACATAGCAGTTGGCACAATGCAGTTGCTTAATAATAAATGAAAAAGTTAACAAGTGAAAGAATAGAAGTTTCAGATGTCTTCAGTTACTTGCTTAAGATCCCAATCAAACTGAAAGCCTCTTTGGGGTTATCTTGGTTGTGAAAATTATAATAGAACAATTCTCTCATTTCTTTAAAGAAAAAAAAATACTGATTCCTTTTAATCCACCTCTCGATCATTTTCTTACATTTTAAAGCAGATCTTTAAAGGAATCCCTTCAATTACTTTAAGAGAGACAAATGTGATTTCTAGTAATTGGGTTCTTGAAATTATTCCTTGGTTTGGCTACCTTTTCTAGAAAAATGAATGATGATTAGAGAATCTTAAATTATAGACCGGGAAACCCCCCAGTGTATAACTTCTGACTCCCCCAAAACTTAACTACTAACAGCCTACTGTTGATCGGAAGCCTTACTGAAAACATAATTAGTCAATTAACACTTATTTTGTATGTTATTTGCATCGTATACTGTATTCTTACAATATAGCAAGCTAGAGAAAAGTAGATATTTTTAAGAATTCACAAGGAAGAGAAAATACATCTATATTACTATACTGTATTTTAAAAAGCATGCATAAGTGGACCTGCACAGTTCAAACCCATGTTGAAAAGTCAAATGTAATTCTGGCTATACTTTTTTTATTATTTTTAGGTAGGCTTCATGCCCAACATAGGGCTTGAACTCATGACCCTGAGATCAAGACATGAGCTGGGGGAGGGGGGTGCCTGCAAGGCTTAGTCGGTTACGTGTTCAACTCTTGATTTTACCTCAGGTCATGATGTAATGATTCATAAGATCGAGCCCTGACTCTCTGCGCTGACAATGCAATGCCTGCTTAGGATTCCCTCTCTATGTCTCTCTGTCTCTCTCAAAATAAATAAATAAAGATTAAAATAAAAGACATAAGCTGAGATCAAGAGTCTGACACTTAATCAACTGAGCCATCCAGGTACCTCCTGGCTATACTTCTGATTAGCTATGTGAATTTTGGGCAGGTCAGTTAGCCTAACAACCTTAGTTTCTTCATCCATGAAAAACAGTTTCACTCAAGAGCTATTGTAAAGACTTATGAGATATGAATACATTATAACATACCATGTCAGTGGAGGACATTTTGTTAATACTTATGTAAGTCACAACTTGCGAGTTAGACCAGTTAGAGATTAGAACATCATCTAGAGAGAGTGGTGAAATGAAAAGCATACTGGACTTAGTATCAAGACACATATATCCAAGTCCCAACAGCTCTACCTTTGTGACCAGAGCCCTTAACCATTCTGAGGCTCAGTTTCTGCATCTACAAAATGGAAGTAATAAATACCTCACAGTGTTGTTGTGATCTATGATATAGAGAAAATTAAGGAGAGGCAGGAGCTAGTCTTTTCTGTAAGGGAACTTAATAGTTCAGTCTTTCGTATTCCATGAAGATGAAGAACAAGGTTGCAGGCCCATGGTGCCTTCCATCTTCCACCATGAAAAGTCCAGAGCCCCTACTGAAGGCCAAGTTCACATAACTAATATCTAGGTTTGTTTTTAAATTCTAGGGGTTCTCCTACAGGCTGAAAGCCTGCTTTGAAAGCCTCCATCTTATTTTTCCAATCACTTTATGGAAGAGCCTTAACCAAGAGGATAGAATCTCTTGGCCAGAAGGGAGCTCAGAGCTCATTTAATAGTGGCTAAATGTTGGCTCTTTGGTATCGGCCTTCCTGGTTTCCAGGGCCAGTTCTGCAATTTACAGGGTGTGAGATCTTGAGCAACTTACTTGGCTTCGTTGAACCTCAATTTTCACATTATAAAAGAGGAATTATAATATCTATTTCAGTGGCTTTTGTGAGGATTAAGTAAGAGGATTAGGTGCCTGTAATATGGTAAACTTAAATAAACATCAGCTATTATCTGATTTAATTCCTTCATTTTATAGATACAGAGAAAATAATAATAATAAATATAAGCAATACCTGGTATAGATCCTTGCCTTTTGAATATATTTTCCCATGTGTTTCCTTATCTAATCCTTTTACCGCCCCATGGAATGGGTTATTATTAATATTATTCTGTAGAGCAGGAAACTAAAGTATAGACAGATGATGTAACCCACCCAAGATCTATTCCAGAACTCCTGTTGAAGGTCTCTTGCTTCCCAGAACAATGCACTTTCAGTTGAATCAGGTTAATCCTAGGCACAAGAATTAATAATTAACATTCACTCTGGGTTGAGCATTGCCTGGGCATTTACATGTGCTATTTTATTTAAGCCCTACAACAACTTGACAGTAGAGATAGTATTAGAATTCCCATTTCAAAAAAGTTAAAGTAACATGCACAGAGCCACTGAGTTATTAACTAGTGGAACCAAGTTTGAACCCAACCAATTTCATGTTTTATCATCAAATTATCTACAGACGGAAATCTATGAAGGAGCACAGTGTTCAGAAAAGAAAGTGTTCATCAAACATGTAAGGTTTAGCCTGTATTTAACAAGCATCCTCAGGTGTGGGAGAACACAGAAAAACTGCAATAACAACCAAGACCTTCAGACATGATCTGTTGTGCCAGGCATTTTACGTACATTGTCTTCATAGCAACTTCGAAAGGCATATGTCATTACTCCACTGAAACTGAGACTCAGAGAAACCATTCTTCCCTTCAGATTGTGAAGCTAATGGCAGAGCTAAGGTTTGAACCCAGGGGTGGCAGTGAAGCTCTGGACCTTTCACAACAATGACACTATAGGCTTTTTAGAGCACAGGGGATCTTAGACATCATCTTCACTAGTTTACTCTTGACTATGAGCAAAGTGAGGCTGTAGGAAGCCATGCTTTTCCTCGCAGTTACAACTTGTGATAGAAGCCAAATTGTCCAACTTCCAGCCTGGTGACCTTTCTACCTTATCATGCTGTATAAACATGACCTCTGTCCCAGAGAGCTATGTCACATTCCAGATGGAAAAACACAAACAATTACAAAGCAACAAAAATTAACACGTATTGGAGGCTGCATCCCATATAGAAGGGGAATGTTTTCTAGAAGTTACAGAAAGGATGAATCAGTGAGGACAGAAAAAGGCAGACTCTTCACCACCTTAAGGCACATAAGAATCACCTGGAGGAATCCACTTAAATGAAGATTCCCAGCCTGGGAACAGAAAGTCTGAAATTAGCAGTCTACGTTGTTTACCAAACAGCTCTGATTCTGAAGCATGTGTTAAAATTCACTACTTTGAGAAACAGTAGATGGGAATATGTTGGAAAGAGCAGTAGAAACTAGATTGGGTGCAGGAGATAAGAACATATTAAGGAGCATTTTGGAAACTAGGCAAAACAATTTGCATTTGATATAAAAAAAATAGGGCAGCTTTGGAGAAGAGAAGTTGAGCCAGAGCTCCATGAAGAATGGCTTGAACCAGAAAGAACACAGAACAAGGAATAAAAAATAGAAAGGCCTGACAGAGATGAAGGGATGTGTTTTAGAAGCATTTCAAATGGGAAACCCATAAAACTGGGCACTGGTCAGATGGAGAGAATAAAAGACATGGATGTATGAGCACCCAGACAGGAGTAGCTGGGTCTGGCTAGGGAGGTGGTGCGCACCTACAAAGAGCTAAAAGCTAATAAATACTACTTTAGTTGTACCGTGTGACAAAGTTAAAAATTCTTCATGAAACATATAGTCATAAGAGACATAAAGTGCCCCTTTCAGCAACTCCTATGTGAAAAAGGAGGCCAAACCTCACATTACTCTCAGTATCCTTTAAAAAGGGCATAAACTAGAAAATGTTTTGCTGATACTTGATCTCACCCAAACTGGGAGGCCCATGGTTTGGCTCAGGAAAGGCTGATTATTTAACTCTTCTCCAGCAGCTTTCTTCGTACCTCTTCAATTTTGCCCAAAGACAGAGCAGTGAAAACTAATACTGGATATTGAGGGAGCTATTTTCTGATAATGTTAAAATGCTCAACCAGCATCTTTTTAAAGTCCTTTCTTCAGTTGGGGAAAAGATGAGGCACTCAGATTGGATATCAAGAAGTTCTAGTCTGGAATGGGTAATCTTGTCAGAAAAAGAGGGGGAAAAATCAATAAGATAACAGTACAACTCAAATAATTTCAGTTAAACCAGATAAACCTCAAATAACTGTGAGATTTTTCCAATTGTTTTTTTTTTCCTAACTAAAGAATCCGGGTCTTTGAAGTTTTTTCTATTAACACTTGAAAATAGCAGTGGGGTACTGCAGTCTATGTAATGTTTAAGATGAGATCTAAAATCAAAATCTGAGACTCAAAGGCAACCTAATGGGTGACTGAGTGTGTATGTTCTCTTAATTAATCACATGCTATAACATGTGTATGAGCATTTCAAAGACACTGAAGGCCTTGAGTTTACAGGGGGGTGGAGTGGGGGGAGGCATTTTAATTAGACTATAAAATCCAGTTCACTAGCTAAAATTTTAGCAAAAGTCAACAAATCAGTAATGTTAATCTATGAACTTTGCACTTTAAAAAATTGTCTTTACACATGACTGTTGACATAATCTAAGTTTCTCAACTTGAGAACTTCAGGTCCTAGAATTTTAAAAGGCAAAGAAATTAGATGCTCTTTTTGGAAATTTATTACAGTAAAATAACAGGGCTGATTTTTTTTTTTTTTTTGCTGTTACTTGTGTGTTTTCCAGAAAACACCAAATATACATATATATATATATTTTTTATATATATTTTATATTTTTATATATATTTTTTTATATTATATATATGCAATCTCATTTAAACAAAACAATAAGTCCATTAAGCAAGTAATATTACCATTCTCCCACTTTTACACACAGGAACACTAAAGTTTAGTGATGTTAAACTTTCCCAAGTTCAATAAACAAAGAAGTCAGAATTCAATACCAAATACCAAATACCAAAAGTATTTCTTCATGTGCTCTAGATATATGATCTCTATAAGGGCTTTATAATAAGTCAATTTACTCAAATAACCAATTTTACTATTTTTGTGAAAAAAAGTGTACATATTAAAAATAAACATCTTGGGGCACCTGGGTGGCTCAGTGGGTTAAATGTTTGACTCTTGATTTCCGTTCAGGTCATGTTCCCACAGTTGGTGGGATCTAGCCCTGCATCAGGCTCTGCTACTGCAAAGCCTGCTTGGGATTCTCTCTCCCTTTCTCTCAGCCACCCCCTACTCGTGTGCGTGCATGCTACCTCTCTCTCAAAATAAATAAAGACATTTTTTAAAAATCTTAAAAAGAAATAAAAAATTAAACATCTTATTTTGCCAGCAACTGAAAGGAATGTTTCCCTTTCTTTCAATCAATCACAAGTTTCTGACAACCTTCACCATCAGTCTCACATAATACTGAAAATTTCCTGACAAGCTCAAAGGTTCCCAATGGCCTTGGAGGATCAGATAATCCCTTTACTAAATGCCATCATCACAAAGCATTACTTTTTTTTCCCCTCAAAACAAAATACCAGTATTGGTGGGGGAGGGGGAATTTACCTTAAATGAAAGCAAGAACTTGATCAGAGGAAGAATTTTCTAGAAAAGAAAAATGTCCCTGCTTGCAATGGTTTTATTTTTCTTCTGTACATGTAAGATAGAGTATGCATGTACACGTGTGTTGTCTTACCTTTAAGTGACTTCAGGAAAGACTCATACTTCAAGACAAAGAGAGTATTTCTATGTATAATGATAAGAATGATGTTTTCTTTAGTTTTACATAGACAGCCCACCTACATGAATTCCTACATCCTAGATGGAAACTAAATTAGTTTATAAATAAAGGGCATAGGTTGGGGTACTATATAAAATGCCTTCTCCAATTTCTCTAAAATGCACCTACATGGAGTATTTTCATTAAGCACTTGAAGACAGGAACTTACGAGGAAAATTCTCATTCTCAGAGAAGCAGTAGACAAAGAGGTAAGAGGTGGTACCAGTTGCCTCTCTACTTTCTCTACATTTCCCGCCTTTAATTCCAAGGAAGAATGCACTGAATCTCTTATTCCTTCCTTAAGTGACAGACTCTACAGTGCCTCTGAAAGCAGTGATCCTGATAAATAAAATGCCATTAAGTCTGAAAGCCATAGTTTCATGGACAACATTTAAATTGTTTCCATGTGCCTTCTGCTCATGCAGGATCAGTCATGGTGATTGGTGTATTATAATTTCCCCTGACTAAATTGGTCTCTCTCCTTTGCTTTTTCCCCAAGGAACTCCATTTCTAGCAAGGAGCCTTCCTTGCTCCTTCTATTTATCTTTTTTCCATATTAACTATAATACGAAGGACCAAAATAGAACCCAAACTCAGAGATTCCTATTTTTCTATGATTGGCAGGCATTTGTTTCATTAGAAACTCAGTAAGCATTTTTTATCCTACATTTCCATTCATTTTTGTATTAATTTTTGAGTCCCAGTTTTGTGATGATAAAGCTCGGGATTCTCAAGGAAACTATTTAGAATACAATAGAATTTAAGTCGATCGAGTATTGTTTACTTTTGATACAATGTTTTACCCTTTAGATATTTGTTTTTAATAATAGCTAAAAGAAAAGTGAGCTTTAGAAGCAAGTGCATTTTAAGTATACACTTCATATAGGAAATGGAAAAGGAGTTATTTAAATTCTAGTTCTGAAGTAGGTCTTTCCTCTAATTTCCACAGAAAATTGGAGAATTGATGGTGCCCATTATACCAACTAACTCTTAATCCTGGACACTGTTGCACCAACAGTCTTTTACTTTTGTTTTATAATTTCCTTTAATAGTTCATGCATTGTTTAAAGGCAATGGCCAAGTCTCTTTCTTTAAACAAAATACATATGCTATTAATGCCCCCAGAATCTCTATAAATTAAATTAAAATTAACAAAGGAGTTATTTGAAAACAGCAAGTTCTCAACCCCTTTCAAAATTATCCATATGCCCACTATTTCATGGAATGCTTCCTTGGCTATAGTATTCACACTAAGTTAAAACATAAATGTGCATAAGAGGAGTTACATTCTGGCCTTTCTCAAATTTTTCCATCGGGATATCACTGATGAGGTGGAGACTGAAGAATGGATACATTTACCCTGAGGTCGGGGCGCAGTTCCCAAAGCAACCCACCGCCAACTTGAAATTTCCTTGAAGTCTTATACTATAGCCTTAAAATGCATGCAAATTCTATTTACTTCTGCCTAATGTGTCTGTTCGATTTGATATAAAAATTAAAGTGCTTATCTGGATTAAAACTGGCAAATGAAGACAGTGTGTCTTGGTGCTTCTTACACTGCCTGGAAGATCTACTAAGGCAGGCTAACCTTTAAACCATTAATGATCAATTAACACGATGCTGCGAATAAGGGCATTGGTAACTTTCAATTGATTCCTCTTTTAAATGGAAGGAGCGGGTGAAGACAGAGATTCAGTAAATGGGGAAGAGGCTAGTAGTGAGGGGTAACTGCCTCAACTCTGGTGATGGGTTGCTACTCAATGTAATCGTGAGTCTGGGAAGAAAAGGATGCCACAAGAAAGAAGGAAGTGGCTAGAATGAAAGCCTAAAGGGAAACCAAGTCAAACTTCATGATATCCCGAGGGCCAAAGAATGAAGCTTCCTAGAAAATGAAGTGACTGGTCTTGGTGATGTAGGGGAAAAAAAGATGCTCTTGAAAACAAGTAGAAAAAGGCAAGCACTAAAATTGTTCTAGCAATAAAAGAGAGATAATTTCTCATTCATTGTATACTTTGAAAACATCAAATTAAAGAATTTCAGTTTCAGGGCACCTGGGTGGCTCAGTAGGTTAAGCCTCCGACTCTTGATTTTGGTCAGGCCGTGATCTTACAGTTCGTGATCTAACCCCATGTCAGGTTCTGCACTGACAGTTTGGAGCCTGCTTGGGATGTTCTCTCACCTCTCTCTGTTCCTCCCTCCTGTTCACATGTGCTCATGTGCTCTCTCAAACTTAAAAAAAAAAAGAATTTTGTTTCTTGGTGTTAAAAAATGATATATTTTATCTAATTTTAATAAGACCTTCAAATAATTGATATATCTTATCAAAAATTATTGAAAGATGTGGGGATAAGCACTGGGTGTTATATGGAAATGAACTTGACAATAAACTATTTGTAAAAAAAATTATTGAAAGAGATCAACGATCAGTGGCTCCTGAGGATATACATTCTGAGTGATTATACTAACAATATGAAATACAGACTTCCATACACAAAACAGCTAAAAATCTCAACATATATTCAATCAGAGCAATCAAACTTATCTTGTTTCTGAGCCTCAACCTAATGGATATAAGTCATTGATTGCTTTCCTACACCTTTTACAATGTAAGTTTCCACATTATGTATAAAGGATGAATTCCTACTACCCATCACTCAACTTTAAGATTTTTTTCAATCTTGTTTCTTCTGTCCAACCACTTTTTTGTGTATGTTTCTTTCTGGAATATTTTACAGCAAATTTCAGACATCATGTTATTTTACCCATAAATATTTCAATTGTATAACTAATTGATTTTACATAATATCCATTGCCATTATAATCCTTTAATGTCATACTTGATTATGTTTACTAGTAAATTCATCAATTATATTTTACTGATTAGAGTGTATATAATTTAGTATTTCAATACCATTATCTAAGTGTAAATATTTAATCTGAATTTAGTATACATATCATCCAGATCTAATACTTTAATTGAATTGACTGGTAAATTTGGTTATGAATTGTATTAAGGGTTTTTTTTCCCCCTGTATTAACTAGCCAAGTCAGTAAAACCATCTGTGGTTATAGGCCTCAACTTAAAAATAAGCATCTGAGTGTGTATACAAGGAATCAAATCAACCACATCATATTCAAGTTATATAAATGCCATAGTATGTAATTATTAGAATAGTTGATTATTAATCAAGCAACTGAGACCATGCCAAGATCACTCCAACATAATTAACATAGAGACTCAGTAAGGCTGTGGAAAGAGCTTTGGAATGCACATAAACCTAGGTTCCAATCTCTACTCTGCTACTTATTTAATGCCTTTGTTAACTAGGTAATAGCCTGAGTTCTAAAAAGCTCCTGTGTCGGATGGGGATATAAATGCCATTATAGCTATTGTGAGATTTATATGAGTTCAGTGTAGCTAAACCATCTGTCACGTGATAAATACTCAATATTAATTTCCTCCCTGGAGAGCCTCCCAACCAACACTCAATAAATAGATGGAAGCAATCTAAAAATCATACTTAATTTACATCTGTTTTAAACAATTTGTATAATATTTCAAAATCAATTGTCCCATATAATCAGTAATAATAGATGGTAATAATTAATAAATACAACTTTTTAACTTTTTCATTGAATAGATGTATGAATTTATTTCTTTCTTTTATGTTGGATAATAAAGATAATTAGCAATCTCAACTTTTCTTGAATAAATTGTTATAGAATAAAGCTTCTCATATTTCTCAGGTAAGTAACTCAATGACATCTGTACTTTGGGGATCAAGAACTTTATAAAGTAGTTATTATTCATCTTTCAATTTAGAGATGAAGAGACCAAACTCAAGGATCCAATAAGCATCAGACGGGAAATTTAGAATGTTGCCCAAAACCAAATGTATTCCAGTAATTTATTTCTCCTCTACTGATTTGAGGATAGTATGAAAAGCATTCTATTCCCCAAGAAAAGGATAAGACATTAACATGTATCTAGATATCGTACCATTTTACTTTATTACATAGGAATATCAAAACTAAATCATGATGTACCCATGCAACAATGACCTTGTGAAAATACCATATACACACACGCATGCAAAATCCACCTGTTCTAATAATCCCAGTGTGCCTTTGCGGCTCCCTGAAACTCTCTTGTTGATGAAGATGCTTTTTAATGCAGCAAGGTTGAGGGTTATTGATCTATAAAAGTCTTTACGATTCAGCTGCTGTGGAACTGTCTCCAATGCCTGGGCCTCAGGAGTGTGATTTTCCAGTGATGCCAAGTTGAGTCTTGGAAATTTACATGTTGTTATCTTTCTGACAATAAATTGCTTTGTAAATCCTTTATGTGATACACATGCAGGACCCTTTATAATCACAAGCTGTATATCTTAGTGGCTAGTTTATCTTTCTTTTTTTTTTTATATTGGCTCTGAAAATTGGCCTTAATCTGTTCAGAGGTCAGTTATCAATAGAATGAATCAGTTTTGTGTAAAGTGAACCAGTTGTTTTAGCTTCAGACTTCACCCAAGGCACAGATTGCATTGTGCGGCCTAGCTGAGAAACAGACAAGATTCTATTTTTGAATGATATACTAAATGAACAAAACATATTAAGGACGGAAGCTACAAAACCAGACTTCCTAGGTTGAATCCAAGCTCTGCCATTTACTAGGTCTGTGATCTTAGCTGAGTTGCACCATCTTCTGAGCTTTAGGTCCCTCACATGTGAAATAAGGACATACATAAAATTATTCCTACTCTATAGGATTTTTTTGAGCATATGATGAGGTAAGAACACTGAAAGTTATTGAAGTATCTGGTGCATAATAAGTTCTCAACAAATAGGAATCATTGTTATCATTAACATAGTAACAAAGACTATAAGTGATATGTGAATGCCGACTTCATGCAAAACACTACCAGGTATTTTCAAAATACTGTAATCAACTTTCATAGTAATGTGTAAATATTTTCCTCTCTGTTATGCTAACAAATAAACTAAAACTCACAAAGGTTACTGACACTGCCTAAATTCACAGAGCCAGCAAGCAACTGAGCTGAGAACAGACTTGATGGGCGCAAAAGCAGCCTCACCATCAATTCTGCTAATAGTCTACTAAGGGGTACACAACGTGTTTATATTACTACAAAGGTTTGGGATCAGAGAAAAAAACATTGTTTATACTAGTTAATATCAATATTAGAGTTATTTTCCAGAGCAGCTACAATAACAGCTAATTATACTAATGATGGAAGTTTTCAATAAATATGTGGTTTTCCTAGTAGGGACCAGCAATATTAAGCAGGTGGATGGGTCACAGAACCTTTCCTGGAGGAGGTACCCATGGATCCATGAGTTTAAAGCCTCTTCAAAAATGCTGTTCCTTCTACTTATATGTGTGAGTCCCTCCTACACCATTTCACTTTTTCTTTCTCAAGCTTTAAGCTTAAGTTTTCTCAGAAGAATTTCACCTGACCAACCTACATGATCCATTATTCTTTATATTACCACCCTGTTTATGTTGTTTGAAGTCCTTTTCACAATCTTCAGTTTAATAATATGTTTGCCTGCTTGTTGAATCCTTCCCTATTTGTAAATATAAGATCCACAAGGAATGGGCTGTATTAAATATTCAATAAAATAAATGTTAAATAATGAATGAATACATGAACCCAAAAATATTTAGATTTCTCTCACATTTCTCAATTTTCTGGCCTTAAGTATAGATAACTTCTAATATCCCAAAGTTTACCCTTTGTTCATGGAACTCTTTGCTTTTTTAGAAATGTCATGACATCATTAAAAAAAAAAAAGCATGATACTCTTAGATAGCATTATAACTCACTTAAAATTAGAAGAGACCTATTAATTAATTTTCTATCTTATATGGGTAGATTGACCTTATTACTCCACTAATGTAAAATGTACATTACAGAGTATACATTGCAAAATGAGGATAATAATAGAACTGAATTCATAGGGTAGTTGGGATGATTAAATCAAGCAGGTTAAGTACTTCAGAGGAGCACCAGTTTTTGTGAGCATTCATAATTCATTGTTGTTTTTGAAAATAATGATGGTGACAAGTTTTTATAACCTCAGCATTGCCACTGTGGATGCATCTCTTTCTATAGAACAGTAACAACTGGGCAGAAACCACAGTGTGAGCATTGGGGAGGTAATGAGATCACAGGAAAGTACAGTCACACAACATTTTACAAAGAGTCATGAGCCCTTGCAAATGGATAAAGCATAGCACAAATTATAATACAAATGAGCATAAAATGTGTTTCTGTTCTCCTTTCAAAGAAAATAAAGGGAGTCTTAAAAAATAGTGGTTTGGATAGGAAGTAATAAACAGTGACTACTCTCACTGTATAATCTTAACATTAATTGCAGAGTCTATTTATTCTTCAGGTGTGGTGCAGAACAGGGGTTGGAAAAGTTTTCTATGAACAGCCAGATAGAAAACATATGGCTTTGAGGCCATATAGCCTCTGTCATAATTACTCAATCCCATAAATGTAATACAAAAGCATCCATATGTAATACATAAATAAATGAGTGCGATTGTGATACAATAAAACTTTATTTACAAAACACAAGTAGTGGGCCACAATTCACCTGCAGATCTGGTTTCTGGTCTAGAGCATTGTCAAGACTAATTACTAATTAATTACTAATGAGTAATTGCCCTATGCCTCCAGTGGACTCTCTTTCACTTCCCAAACCCTTTTTGTTCCTCTACCCTCTAAGGTCACTTTCACCACCTATTGTTTTTTTTTTTTAAATGTTTTTTTAATTTATTTCTAGGAGAGAGAGAAAGAGACGGCGTGAGCAGGGGAGGGTCACAGAGAGAGGGAGTCACAGACTGAAACAGGCTCCAGGCTCTGAGCTGGCTGTCAGCACAGAGTCCAACGCGGGGCTCGAACCCACGAACCGCGAGATCATGACCTAAGCGAAAGTCGGACGCTTAACCGACTAAGCCACCCAGGCGCCCCTCACCACCTATTGTTGAAGATTAAATGATAAAATCCATGTTAATTTCCTGGGACTAAGTATCAAAAACTAACTTAGCTCAATGCATGAATAGATTGCCTAGTTTGAATTCTAGCTCTGCCACTTATTAGCTGTGTGGTCTTGGACAAGTTGCTTAACTTCCCTGTGGCTCAGTCTTTACCCCTGTGAAATGAGATGATAAAAGTACATATTTCATAGGTTACTGAGAGAAGATACAATAAAAAAGCGTATGTAAATAGTTTAGAACAGTGCCTGGCACTTTAAGCACTATATGAATGTTCACTACTACTACTATTACTACTACTACTACTACTACTACTACTACTGTTGTTGTTGTTGTTGTTGTCATAGCTTTACAATTCCCAGTGATGCTAAATGCTATTATCTCCATTTAACTGGAAATCAAGAAAAGCTGTGTTCAAATGTGGTCTAAAGAATTAATGCTAGGAGAGCCAGGAAACACAGAGATCGGGATAGGCTAGAGTTAGGGTGCCAGAGGTAAAGGTGGACACTCAATTGGTACAAAAGAATGCAGGATGTTAGATAAACTAATATGTTGGACTTCTGTACCCAAAGAGAGGAAATGCCTAGGTAAATTGCTACCCTGGACCTAAAACTGATGAATGATGAATACTCAGTTGGTGAAGCAGACATGAGTTTTAAAAATCATATACAAAAGTTTTCAGAGAATAAGAATTTAAAAAGACAGGGACTGAGAGTCTTACGTACTGTAAGCATCATGCATACAACACTGACTAGTTTGCGTGGGTTTATGCTCATAGAATCTGAGTGGTTTCCCCCAAAGCTCCGATTATCCTCTAGTTTATCTGTTTACTTAGAACAGGATAGGAGAAGGGAAGGGAGGAAAGGTTCAAAGCCAAGTAAAATAAGTTTTTCACAGAATGTAAGGATTGCAACAAGAAGCTAACCCCAAAAATGAACTAATATTTTCATACAAGATTCAGGAAGGAGAAGAAGAAATTCTAGTACAGAGACTAAAGCCAGTGTAGCAAATACACAAGGGATGGACAAGAAGGAGTAAAAATATTACATAAAGAGACACGGTAGAATCAGCAGAAGGCCAAAATGCAGTATAATTCTTCATGATTAAGAAACCTCACTGGAGTAGCAAGTTGAGGTCGAGGGACATGTAGGGATCTAGTCCAGATCTGATTAAGATCTAGTCTAGATCTGATAGTGCTATACAATAGAAATATACTACAATTCAAATGTGTAATTAAAAATTTTCTTATAGTTATTTTTAAAAAGTTATTTTAAAAATTATATAAATACATACAAATATATGTATGTGTATGTGTATATACATATATATAATTTAACCCAATAGGTCTAAAATATTATTTCTACATACAATCAATATAAAAAATTAATGAGAAACTTTACTTTCTTTTCTTCATACTATGTCTTCATGTTCCACTGTATATTTTATACTTAACAACACTTCTCAATTTGGGTGATATATTTTCACTGGTAATATCTCACCTGTATTTAGATTTATTTTTTTAAGTTATTTCTTTATTATGAGAGAGACAAAGACAGCACGAGTTGGGGAGAAGCAGAGAGGTAGGTGTCTTATGGGTAGAATGGAGAGTACAAGATAGGATGTAGCTCAGATAGTAGTCTATAATGTTGAGAACCAGTCTTAAACTACAACATTAAATGGGGATTTAATATGAAGGAGGACCACTGCATGTGTATAAAAATAAAAGAAATAAAATAGTCAGGATGGCACTCAAAGAAAATTAATTCTTGCCATGATGTATTAAATCCTGTAGAGGTCAGGATGCCTGGATGGCTCAGTCAGTTAAGCATCCGACTTCAGCTTAGGTCATGATTTCACAGTTCCTGAGTTTGAACCCCACATCAGACTCTGTGCTGACAGCTCAGAGTCTGGAGTCTGCTTCAGATTCTGTGTGTGTGTCTCTCTCTGCCCCTCCCCTATTCTGTTCTGTCTATCTCTGTCTCAAAAATGAATAAACATTAAAAATATATTTTTTAAAATCCTGTAGAGGTAAAGGTGGTCTTGGCATTGTTGTTTGTACTTGTGGAAATGGATGAGAAAGGGGTAAATCAGAAGATGTTGAAATTAATCCTATTAAAACTGGCCATGGAATGATGGAGTTTGAAACTATTCATAGAATTTCCAAATTCCTAGTCAGAGTATATTTTAAACACTGTGTAAATCTGGCTCCAAAGTTGTATATGAGGTTATCCTATCCAACTGCACATATGGTTGAAAATGCCTGCAGTCATTCCTGAAAAATCCGATAGCTTATTTAAATACCTATTTTTCATATATCAACAGATTTCTCCAATGGAGGAAATGGGGGCAGTACAGTTCTCAGACCTCCCGACCCCTCCAAAATGAACACTATTGGACAGTCTGCAAATGATTTAATAGTTAGAGAGGGTTTGTAAAGCCAGTAATTTCCATCTCTGCAACTTTTTAAATTCAAACAGGTGTGATGAATTGCATGTGAATAGATTAACTTTCTGAGTAACTCTACTGAGCATGTACTCAAGAAATGACAAGGCAGAGATCTGGCTTGGACTGAATTATTTTTAAAAAATTATTGAACCTTATTTATTTTGCTAAGAGTAGGTAGTGCCTTTTCCTGCATGACCACAATGAACCCAGTGAGCTCTAACACAAGGAGACTGGTTTTCAACCTTTCAAAGAAAGGAGAGCTGCACTCAGTCTCAAGCAAAATGTTCACCTCAAGCTCCCCCTTTTCTGAGTATTAGGCTCAGCCAGCCAAGATCTTTTTTTAAAATTTTTTTAATGTTTATTTATTTCCCAGAGAGAGATAGAGTGCGAGTAGGGGATGGCAGAGAGAAAGGGAGACACGGAATTGGAAGCAGGCTACAGGCTCTGAGCCGTCAGCACAGAGCCCAACGTGGGGCTCAAACCCACAAACTGGAAAATCATGACCTGAGCTGAAGCCAGACGCTTAACTGACTGAGCCACCCAGGCGCCCCTCAGTCAGGCAAGATCTTAACTGAACTGTAACATAAATTGACCTTTTGGATATTCCTATCAACATCTGGACTCCACTCTATGCCCACTCCTACTCACAAAATTGTCAGTGCCCCAGGTCATTCTTACTGAACAATGCCCCCTCTAATAGTCCACACACTAAACTCTATTGACATCATAATTTACCATTTCTACCAATTTCTTCACACTCAGATAAACTAATCCTTACTAATAGGTTTGTTGGTTTGTTACTTTTCACTAATCCTAAACAAGGTAATGTCTTAATTAGATTAAAATACACCATTACCTTTAAATGATCACTAATAGGGAACTACAGATGCCAGCAGCAAGCCAGTTATAAAGATAAATTGAAGAGACTGGGTTCCTTGGGATCCTACAAATAATACTGGGTAGACACCTTCTCCACTTACATCTCGCAATAACTCTACCCAAATCCAGATGCATATCTTCCACATAATTCATTTGCGCAATAAATATGCCCTGACTACCTAAAGTATAGGGGATAATACACTAGGTATTGGCATTACCAAGGTCAATTAGATAAGGTTGGTATTCTCAAGAAAGTCACAAGCAAGCATGGTAAATAAACATATTAAATAATAATTACAGTACAAGACTTAATGAGTGAAGTCCAATGAGGGTACAGAGAAGGGAAAAGCAGCACTTTCTGAAAGATCAGTGGAAGATTTTATGTGAAAGGTGAAAACTATGTTGAGTCTTAAAGGATGAGTAACTAAGCAAGAGTTTATTAAGCAAAATAAAGAAAGGGCTTTATAGGCAGCTGAGGAAGGAGAAGAGACAATAAGAGAGACAGCAGCGAAGGAGGGTGAGAGAGAGCAAGAGGAACAAAGGGAAAGAGAGAGTGTGAGGGAGAGACACAGAGAGAGAGACACAGACAGAGAGAGTGAGCAATTGACTGAGATTCCTAGATTTTATTTGACCAAATAAAATTGGGGCAAGGAAATGGAGAAGATGGGGATTAAAGTTCTTCTCTCTACCCCCTGAGGGAATATTCTTTTCACAGTATGGAGAAAATAACTAAAAGAGAGGAAGTGGAATTTACTGAAAGAATTTGAAATGAATTTACATCTAGCCCCAATGGGTCTAGTTATAAAGTAAACTTACTTCCTTCTTAGTCTCCAAATATCCAATTACTAGAGTAGCCTTAAGAATAATTTGCATGTCTTTTTAATACATAGATGGAAAATACTTTATAACTCTAACAGCAATTATTAATGTAGCATTTTCTTTGGTGAAAGATTATTAAATACATTTCAAAGAAAACATTAAAGTCATTTTTTATATATTCCCTTATAATAAAATACCTGCTAACAGTAAGTACTATGTACCAGGCAATATCTAAGCATTAGATCTATATTAACTCATTTATTCCTCACAAACACATATAAATTAGGTACTATGAATTCTCCATTTTGCAGGTAAGGGTTCCAAGGCACAGATAGGTAAAGTGACTTGTTTAAGGTCACACACTGGGTAAATGGCAGAGTTAGGATTCAAAAGCAGGCAATGGGTTTTCAGAGTCCAGGTGCTTAATTACCACACCACATTATTTCTTGTAAGGATGGAAAGGGAACTGCCAAATGTGTCAACTCTGACAAAACAGAATCTGAACAAAAACTTCAGAATTATATTCTCCAGCAGTCACGTCAGTAGTCAAACGCCTATCTTATGACAGTCTACTAAGCTGCAGTTTATGAAGATCAAGATGCGAATGAAAACCGAAGCTATATTTGAGTGAATGTGATTCAACTCTGAACATGAATCATCTTTAATTCAGAAAGTATTTATTTGTAGCACCATTTTGTCCTATTAGGTAAATAAAAACTTACCCCATCCCAGCCACTACATAATGATCCTCCAGAGGGTGACCTAGGCGGGGCCTGTCCTTGTTTAAGGAAATGCTGACAACAGAACCTGCACTAATAGGAGCCAGATGGCTTCAAGAAAGGGGACTGCTCTGCTCTGAAATAGAAAACACTTCCATGAAACTTGAGGCTGGTACATCCACCTCAACTCTATCTTTTCCAAGTTTCTGTGTGTGCACATGTGTACGTAACATGTTACATACGTGTTGCAGTGCAATACCTCTTTAGAGAAGAAGAAAATCTTACCAGAAGTGGCTGGATAAGAACATATCTTCTCTTGGTCACATTCAAATTGCTCTGCCTTTGGGGTGCCTGTGTGGCTTAGTCTGTTAAGCGTCTGACTTTCGCTTAGGTCATGATCTCGTGGTACATGGGTTCGAGCCCCGCGTCGGGCCCTGTGCTGACTGCCAGCTCGGAGCCTGGAGCCTGTTTCAGTCTGTGACTCCCTCTCTCTCTGACCCTCCCCTCCTCACGCTGTGTCTCTCTCTCTCCTAGAAATAAATAAAAACATTTAAAAAACAAAAACAAAAAAACAAATTGCTCTGCCTTTAATTACATGGCGTGTCCTCAGTGCCCTACTTTCAGGAACAGCAGTGAAGATATCAAGAATTACATGGACATAACTGAAGAATAGTTTTACTTTTGAAAGAAAGAAGTCAGGATAAGCCAAACTTCATTCTTTTGTTGTAAGGAAGGCAATTTCTTTCTTAGCAAAGAAGAAAAAAAGAATTTGACCACAAGTTACTCACAGTTATCTGGCTACTAAATATAGAAAGGAATTATTTAAAGCTAGTAGAATGTAGGCTATTCCTTCAATGAAAAGACCCCAATTATTTTCCAAAGCCAATATTCTGTGTGAATGCAGAAAAAGCTAAGGTGGAAATCAAAGGAACTGGATGTTAATCTCAGCTTTCTCTACCCAGAAATCACTCTACCTTTGTTACCTTACTCTTCTTTTCTGATAGTTGAAGATAAAAATGCCCCCATGGGATTATTGTGAAAAGAACAATAAAATAATAAGCATACATTAAATATGTGTAGTTTGGCTATTGATAACTGATAGGAAATCACTTCAAAATATTAACAATGCTATAGAAATTGTACTCTCTCTTCAGACTCATAATTTCAACAGAGAAGAGCTTTCTATTTTCTATATAAGAATTCAGTTGTTATTGGATCAATGTGGATAAAACAGTGCTCAGGGGAAAACATGGTTGTATTACGAAAACACATCCTTGAAAATGTGTTCAAATGTAGGTGGTAATAAAGAGCACATATAGATGAAATTGTGCTTGATGGTAACTATGTAAAGGTCTGTAGAGAAGAGAGAATTAGGGAGGTGGAAAGAAGCAAGACGTTTATTATCCCACCACCACACATTCACTTTACACACTGGAAAGCCATAGACAAAGCGCAGGCAGCTGTAGACACTCATCATGTTGATTTAATTAGCTTTGAAGATGTGTTTTATGATCTCTGTGTTGTACAATTGTGGACGTTTATTCAGACGAACGGCTAAAAGCACAGCTTACACATGCTGCTCTGATTCAACAGAATTTAAACTTATAAAAAAAAGGGGTGGGTGGGAGGAGGAGACACCCTTTCCGTGAATATCAGTCATCTTTCTTCTTTTTTTAAAAAATAGTTTTAAAAGAAAAGGTCTCATAGATAGAAACAACAATAGTTGGTGACTGAGACCAACTTTTACAGATAGGGCTGGCTCAAGACTACTTTGTTATCATGAGGATTTTAAGTTAAGCAAATCCATCCAATTAGATATTATGTCATCACATTCAATTTTGATCCTCCCATTTTCTGAACATTTCAAAAAGAACTATCGATTCCTTAATAGTTTCATAAATACAAACTACAGAAATCTTTGCTATTAAAAACATGTCCCACAGCACCTGGGTGGCTCAGTTGGTTAAGCACCTGACTCATTTAAGCTCAGGTCATGATCTCAAGGTTGTGGGATCAAGTCGACATTGGGCTCTGCACTGACAGTGCAGAAGCTGCTTGGGATTCTCTCTCCCTCTCTCTCTCTCTGCCTCCTGCCTCTCCCCCTGGTCATCTACTGTCTCACTCAAAATAAATAAATAATCATTTTTAAAAAAAATCTAAAAACATGACCCACAAAGTTAAATTCAGAACATTTTTTCCTTCCTGGCCAATATTAGCTAGACTATTACCAAATTTGTCCTTTTTTTTAGTTTGAGACTATTTTTTTAATTTAAATACTATAATTATCACCTTTCGAATTGGCTAATGCATCTGCAAGTAAGACAGAGAACATGAATATATGTATATTTGGAAAACCTGTATTAACTGTCTAACTTTTTTCTAAATTCACCCTAATATTATACACGTATTTAAAGAACATTTGTATTGTATTCAACTTAACTGCCAATGTTTATACATCTTCCTTCAGACTTACTCCTTAACCAGATGCTTTTTGTACCATCTATTGGTTTAAAGTAATAATAAACACATAAGGTCAAGCTATGCCAACACCAAACTTACTGACAAATACAAAATCTTAAAAATGGCACAGAACAATGCAGAGTTTCTAAAGGTGATATATACCATAGTGAGTTCTTCCTTACAGTCTCAAATTTCAAAAAGAATCTGGGTGAGCAATGATCTCCCTAGAAAACATAGGTGCTGGCATAGAAAGCATGCCAAGATATCCTCTTTGGCATTTTGAGTCTAGGAGCTTCACTGATCTCTAACAAGACACATATTGGAATATAATTCCAATTACTTGGATAGATTCACTCTGATATATATATATTTGAGGTTATTTCTCATTTAAAAATTAAAATACCAGGGTGCCTGCATGGCTTGTTTAAGCATCTGACTCTTGATTTCAGCTCAAGTCATGATCCCAGTGATGTGGGACTGAGTCACACATCGACTCCATGCTGAGCACGGAGCCTACTTGAGATTCTCTCTCTCTTTCTCTTTCTCTCTCTCTTTCTCCCTCTGCTCCACTCCCCTGCTCACACTCTTTCTCTAAAATAAAATTTTAAAAAACTCAAAATACCATAAACCTGGTTTAAAATAGTTTAGAAATTATGCAGAGGCTGATGCCAAAATGAAGTCCCACTTTGCAAACATTCTAGGAGAGTTTTCCATTATCAGAATGTACTCCCTACCTAGACAAGTCTATATAGCTTCTGAAGGATTTATACATCCAATCCACAGTATATTTTCTTTTTGTTTGTTTATTTGTTTTTATTTTGAGAGAGAAAAAGAGCTTGTGCCAGCAGGTGGAGGGGGGTGCGCGGAGAGAGAATCCCAAGCAGGCTCTGTACTGTCAGTGTGGAGCCAGATGCAGGACTTGAACTCACAAACACCTAGATCATCACCTGAGCCAAACCTAACTGACCCACCCTGGCACCACTCCATAGTACATTTTCAACTCAAGTCTATACACAGATGATGAACTATAGAAATTGCATTTCCCTCATTGTGTTTCCTTCAGAAGAAGAAAAAAAACACTCAGAAAAAAGGGAGAGACTCTGGACCAAGATACAACATAGGAGGCTCCTAAATTTCCCTCCTCCCATGGACACACCAAATGTACAGTTTACACAAAGCACTTTCCTCTGAGGAAAATCCAAGAATTTGTTAAGTGACTCCTACACACCCAGCAACCGGGAAAATACCTACATTAATATGGGGTAGGAAAGGCAGAGACACAGAATCCCCATAAGCCCCACCCCTAGCACAACAACACACTCTGAGGAGGGAACCCCAACTCCCAGCTCCTTCCTGAGGGCATCCCTACTTTTAAAGGCTGCTCCCTTAATCACCTCGCCTGATAGCCAACAAAGCTGGCATTCTTGAATGCCACAGGATTTTAACAACAAAAGCAGCAGCTTTTAAAAAGCTACAGAGGCAGCTTCTACAGCTATACATTCAAATGTCTTCTCAGCATACAGGAAGCAGGCAAAAAAGTCCATCTCTCAGTTCCTCCCCAGAAGGGGATTGATTGCATTCTCTCCTAGCTACTGTCTGAGGGTCAAGAATCGAGGCGCTGACTGTCATCCTCATTTTGGGACACTGCTGGGTCTTGGCACACCCTTAACTACAGAAAGCCACTAAGAGAAAGACAATGGCTGGGATAATCACAAAGATCTGAAAGGCAACCAGAAGTTTGGACCAGGCTGATTGACAGCATTCATCTCCTACCTTTACCTAATATGCAGAAAGCAACACAGAGAGTGGGGAAAAACAAAGAAACAGAAAAATATGTTCCAAATAAGGGAACAAGATAAATTTCCATAAAGCAATCTAATGAAACAGTTAAATGATTTATCCAAAAAAGTGGTATATGCACAAAGGAATATTCTTTGGCTGTAAAAGATAAGGAAATTCTGCCATTTGCAACAACCTGAAGGACTTTAAGCTAAGTGAAATAAGCCAAATAGAGAAAGATAAATACTGCATGGTATCACTTATATGTGGAAAAAAAAAAAAAAAGCAAACCAGAAAGTTGAATTCAGAAACAGAGAGTAAAATGGTGGATGCCAGGAAGAGCTGGGTGTGGAGGAAACAGGGAGAGGTTGGTCAAAGAATAAAATCTTTCAGTTATAAGATAAGGTCTGAGGACTTAATATATACTCTGGTGACTAATGTTGATAACACTGTATCGTATCATTGAAATTGGTCAAGAAAATAGATCTTAAGTGTTCTCATTATTACCAGCAACAACAAGAAAGGTAAATATATGAGGCAATGGATGTGTTAATTAACTTAATGGTAGGAATCCTTCCACAATACTTGTGTATATCAAATCATCATATTGTATACTTCAAATTTATTGCAATTCTATTCGTCAATTACACTGCATTTAGAAGGGATAAAACATGTTGAATTCATTTTTACTCTCTGAAGTCATAGTCCACGCAATTCTCTACATAAACTTTACCAGATATTTTTAAGACATACATCCAATTTAAACAAGAGGTATACATCATCTTTGTGAGAAAATTTAAAGGAAAAACCTATTTCAAACTTCACATTCCTTAATTTTAGTCAAAGATTCCCAAGAGATTTAGCAGTCTTTCAAGCCAGTTTTAACATGATCCTAAATCTCAAATAATTTACTCTTATTAAGAATCAAGGTCAATATTGTGAATTTTTTTTACTAAGGGGTGGTAGAGATTCCTACCTAGTATCTAAATAAACACTATAAATTCAATATTGTATTTGAAACATTTATATAAATGAAATTGGTACAGTATATACAGCATATGCAGTGTGTACTCTTTCTTTCCTCATTTTATTGACTCAGCACAATTATTTTAAGATTCATTCATGTTCTTGTATTTTCAACTGTCCATACCATTTTATTGCTGAGCAGTGTCCTATTATATGATCATACTACAATTTGTTTATCCATTTATTTGTTGATGGGCATTTAGGTTTTTCCTAGTTTTTCCTATGACAAATAAAGTTGGTTAAAAAAAAACTCATGTAGATATTTGGACATATGCTTTCATTTTTATGGGGTAATTCCTAAGGATTGTCTGAATTATACACTAGCTATATATTTTAACATTTAAAAAATTGCCAAGCTGTTTTCAAATATGCATTACTACCACATTCTAACCAATATTTGTTATGGTCAGTATTTTTAATTTTGGCCATTCTAATTTTGGCTGTATAGTATATGCCTGTACTATAGTCTTACTGGGATTTAAATTTTTATTTCCCCAATGATTAATGATAGCAAGTGTTTTATCATGTCCTTTTTTGTCATCTATATTTGGTAAGGTATCTTCAAATACTTTACTCATTTTCATCCAAATGTTTATCTTATTACTGAATATTGAGATTTCTTTTACATAGTCCATATCAAAGTCCTTTATTAGAAATATACTTGGAAAATATGTTATCTAAGTGCATGGCTATCTTTTCATTCATTCTTCTGTCATTAAAAGATAAGAAGTTTTTAATTTTGATGAAATCCAAATTCTTAATGTTTTGTTTCACAGATTTTGCTTTAACTGTTGTATCTTAGAAATCTTTGCCTAATCCAAAGCCACAAAATTTTTCTCCTCAGTTTTTTTAGAAATTTTAGTTTTAGATTTTACATTTTGAACTATAGTCCATTTTTTAGGGGTGCCTGGGTGGCTCAGTCAGTTAAGTGAACTATAGTCTATTTTGAATGTTTTATTTGGTGCCAGGTGTGGATCAATATGTTTTTGCATATGTATACCCAAAACCATTTATTTAAAAAGATTATCCTCTCTCCATTGGCTTGTCTTTACACCTTTATTGAAAATGGCCATATATGTGTAGGTTTATTTCTGAACTCTGTTCTGTTCCATTGATCTACTGACCTTGATAGCAATACCACACTGTCTTGATTACTGTAACTCTATAGTAAGCCTTGAAGTCAGGTACTTGAAGTCCACTGACTCTATACTTCTTTTTCAAAGTGATTTGAGCAGTTTGAGATTCTTCCAATTACAAATAAGTCTTAGAATTAGTTTGTCATTTTCTTTAGAAAAGTAATCTGCTGGGGTTTTGATTAGGATTCCCTTATTTTAAAAAAAAATGTTTATATATTTTGAGAGAGAGAAAGAGAAAGTATGAGAGGGGGAGGGGCAGACAGAGAGGGAGGGAAAGAATCCCATGCGGGTTCTATGCTGTCAGTGCAGCACCCAATGAAGGGCTCGATCCCATGAACTGTGAGACCATGACCTGAGGCAAAAATCAAGAGTCAGACACTCAACAAACTGAGCCACCCAGCACCGTGATAAGGATTCCATTCTTTTGATAGTTCAGTTTGAGGAGAACTTGACAATAGTGAGTCTTCCAGCCTATTAATGTGGTTTATCTCTTCAATTGTCTTTTCTCTTCTCTAATCATTAGATTATAGTTTTCAGTGTACGGTGTATAGATCTTGCATATTATTTTTGATTTATGCCCAAGTATTTAATATTTTACCCTATTATAAATGGCAATGTTTTCTTAATTTCAATTTCTGATTTTAGTTACAAGTTTATAGAAATATAATTTGTTTTTATATGTTGATCTTGCATCATAATTTTATTAAATTTATATATTAATTCTAGTAGCATTTTTGGTAGAATTCATCAAGCTATCTGCATAGACAACCATGTCATCCATGAATAAAGACAGTTTCACTTCCTTCCTTACAATCTATCTGTCTTTTATTTCATTATGATGTATCTTGGCATAGTTTTCTTCTTATTTCTTTGCTTAGGATTTTCTGTGCTTTATAGATCTGTAAAGTTACAGTTTTCATCAAATTTGGGAATTTTTCAGGCATTATCTCTTTAAATATTTGTTCTGCCTTTCCTCCTTCAGAGATTCCAATTATTCACACATTAAGATATTTGAAGTTGTCCCATACTTCAATGATGCTCTATTCAATTATCTTGTACATTTTTATTCCTGTGTTTCATTTTGGACAGTTTCTATTGCTGTATCTTCAAGTTCACAACTCTTTCTTCTGCAATATCTAGTCTGTAAGTTAATTTCATCCAGTATATCTTTTCATCTTAGAAACTG
The DNA here is from genome assembly GCA_017311185.1 of Proteles cristata cristata. Classification (NCBI taxonomy): domain Eukaryota; kingdom Metazoa; phylum Chordata; class Mammalia; order Carnivora; family Hyaenidae; genus Proteles; species Proteles cristata. The sequence goes on from JAESUZ010002605.1 coordinate 419,762, forward strand.
TAGTTTTCTTCTTTAGGAATTTTCTTTGGGTAATTTTGTGCTAAGTGGCATGAGAACAGCATTTACTATAAGGTTAATTATTTCTCACCAATGGGGCAAGACCCCTCTGAGTTCTCTACCCTATGCCATATGAATTATGAGGTTTTCTCACCTGACTGGTAGGACCATCTACAGCCCTGTGTGAGTGCCAGTCACTCTTCCCTCTGATACTCTCAAATGGTTCTTCCTAAGCCACAACTATCTTCTTCACACCCTGTGCCCACCAATACTCTGTTGAATATACAAATGGAACTCTCCTCAGATCTCTAAACTCTCTCCTCATGCAGCTCTCTCCCCTCTGGCATCTGGTCCCCAGCACTCTAGCTTTTTTGATCCCCTCCTATCCCACTTTCATTTTCCTAATTCAGGGAGTCCACTAAATTATTCCTGGGTTCCTCTATCTGGATAATGGCCTTAACACTCTCAAGGCAATGAGTTGAGACCATCCAAGGACTCACACCATGAGCTTTCCACCTCTTAAGGATCACTGTCCATCACTGCCTGATGCTCCATGTTTCTCATATATTTCATCTTGTGTTTACTAGTTGTTGCATATAGGAGGGTTAATCCAGCCCTGGTTATTGCATCCAGGTTGGAAACAGAAGTTGTGAAAGTATACTTAATTTGTTAAAGCTTCCAAGTCTGTTTTTAAATATATATATGTTTGTGTGTTTATGAACTTAGATATCCTTTTATCCACATGGAAATACACTTTCTCTTAGGATGAAAATACCTTCTTACAGAAAAACCTACTTCTTACAGGAAAACCATAATTAATGCAACAATGTGTAAGGGACACATTATAAAATTATCTAACACCTCCTGCCAATCACTTCTTTCTTTAATGAAGTTGTACAAAAATTATTCACCCTTTACTCAGTTTTCTTAGGCTAAGCCTTTCACTAAAAAGGAAAGATTGGAGAGAACAAAACCAGACAAACTGGCCCCTTTTGTGCCTGGGAAAACAAAAGAATTGCTCTTGTTAAGGACATATTAAAACACAGTTTTAACTATCCCCTACTAATAAGATATATCCTTATAGCACTTACATTTTTCTCTTATGGAGAAGAAAAGTAAAGGAGCTTTCCACATACAATATATCATCAGCCATGTCATTTGAAACTTTCTCATATATTTTTATTATTTTAAAAAGTTTCAAATTGACATTGCAAGCAAATGACTGTGAAAACTCTAGTGTCTCTATGTATTTTCAAGCCTCAGCATGTGAACAAGAGAGAAAGAGAAATCTATCTCACCTAGCTAAGGAAGCATGTAAGCAAAGGGTATCACCTTATTCTTTCAAAAGACTAGAATTTCAAAGCTTTATAATTTGGTAGGGAGGAGCAGGGAAGGAGACAAGTCAACTGATACCAGTGAAGTTAACTTGAGATGTGAGAAAGTGTGGATAAGAAAACTCATTTTCTACTACTTTTTCCTATATTTCTTCTCTTCTTTCTTTTTTTGTCATAAAGTTATATTTTTGCATTCTAAGATATTATAAGTAATTTGTATAATAAATAAGATGATCTGAGCAGGAACTAGTGAGTCTATTTTTTATCTCTCTATATATCTCTTTTATTTCTTTATATATATATATATACATACATACATATATATACACACATACATGTGTGTGTACATACATGTATACATTTTTCTGATTTCAATTTGATACTTAGAATCATAATGACCAGATACATTATTTACACTTGAAATGAGATTGTTCTTATGCAAATATTTTATTAATTATGACAAACATAGGTTTGAAATTTAGTAACATCACTTGGATACACCCTAAAAGTCAATTAGTTTAGTTTTTGTAGGAGTAAAATCAATGAGTGGTGTGTATGGAATCATAAATAATGTCAGTAACATGAAATCTTTAGGGAGGGATTTCTTGCTCCTAGTGATGGGGGTGGTGGAGGTGGGGGGAGAATCAGCCACAGCTGCAGTTGTTTGAAATAGGAGCACAGGGTATTAAAGGACACAGTGTCATGCTTGATTTGCTTAGAAAACATCTTACTTATTCAGCAGTTCAATTAGAAAATGAACTTAATACATTCAGCCCAAATCTGAATCATTTGAAATTCTTTCCACCCATACTTCATCTCCATCTAGGAGGGGAAAAAAATCAGGAGATTAATATAAACTAAGAATTTCTGTAAGTTACCAAGTAAAATCAATATTAACCAGAGACTAGGGCTATATGACCTGAATCCAACAATGTGAAACTTGTGACAGTGGTTTAAATTTATGGAACTCCTTCACAGTGCCTATCAATATGTCTTGTACCTAGAATGCATGACCAAATGATTTTAGACAAAATGAATTCACAACTTTTGGATGTTCTTTTATTGGGCAAAACCCAAAGCTGAGGACTGGAAAATTAAGGAATTTATGGGAGTCACTTAAATTTTTTGAAGAGTTTACCTTCTGGACCTTAAGGAATTTATCAGCATATTGAAATGGATCAAACTTACAGGAACCTTCAAGGTTTATGGTAACATCTCAGATCCCTTTCTAATTCTGAAAGGATGGATTATGTATCAATGTCTGGCATGCTGTAGCCATTTACTAAATGTTGCACATTCTGATGATTCAGTGAATGAATGTCCTTTAAGAGCAATGACTGTAGCTTTTAGGCTCTAGCCCTTCACAGTTGCTAGTCAGATAATATTCATAGCATTGTTGTATAGAATCTAAGTACTTGAAGATTTTGTAGAAGCAGAGAAAAAGGCACATAAAAACTTTATTTCACAACCTCTTCTTATTACTTTAACAAAAATCATTTTTTTCTAACCAAAAACAAAGTTAGACATTTCATGTAGACATTCCAAATTCATTTACATCTTCATTTATTTACCAAGTATTACTGAGCTTCTATTAAATGTTAGACATTACACTATGTCCTGTAAAGACAGAACTAATGAATGAGGTGTTTCTTGACTACCGAAGAGTTCACCATTGATTGAGGAGACAGAAATCTAAACTAATAATAATGATGCCAATGGGTATCAGGCTGGAAAGAACATGTGTAGAAGACTCAAAGAGGAAGGAGTGATTAAGTCCAGACAGGGAAATCAGAGACATCAGTTAGGTAGGAGTGGAAAAGGCCAAGAGGTGATATGTGAGCAATGTAATTCTGCTCATTAAAACAGTATAATGTAAAAATTATGCAATATTATAAAAATTATATAGATCCAAAATGTCATGTTACATAAAAAACGAGCTGGAGGGAAGAGATACAAGAATAAAAGCATATTAACACCATGCCTTGGGGCAACTAGGTGGCTCAGTCAGTTAAGCATTCAACTTTGGCTCAGGTCATGATCTTGAGAGTTTGTGAGTTCAAGCACCGCATCGGGCTCAGTGCTGACAGCTCAGAGCTGGAGCCTACTTTGGATTCTGTGTCTCCCTCTCTCTCTGCCCTTCCCTCTCTGTCTCCCATCTCTCTTAAAAATAAACATTAAAAAAATATTTTAAAAAATACTTTATTATTGAACACCATCCCTTAACTAGGGACACAAAAATAAATGGTTTTACTCAACTTTGAAAATGAATGGAATAGACATTAAACATAATTTTGCATAGTTTAAAGGCATCCACTTAGCTAAGATTATGCTTTCCAAACAGAGTGGAGGACATTAAAACAAGGAAAACACAGACCACACAGAAAAAAAGGACAAAAATTTTAAAGGATCAAAAGAGGAGTATAGAAAAATATAAAGCAAAAGACAACATGAGAGAAACATAAATGTTATTTAAAAATTTATAACCATTAAAATGTATAATCAGCCTGTGTTGAAATACTTGTGAATTAAAGCAAAAGATAAAATCCAACTAGATGCTGTTCCCAAAAAGTATACCTAAAATAAGAAAAGTGTCACAAAAATCTGAAAAGCATGAACAAATACATTTTAGGCAAATGCAGAATAAGTTCACGTGCTCCAAAACTAACACCAGAAAAAAAACAGAAATAAAAATCCAATGAAAGAGTTTATAACAGTGAAGTTTTAACATATGACGGGTGTATTTACTGTTTGTATGTAGAAGTGGCATATGCTTTTATGCCCTAAATTACAGTTCGTTAAATATTGTCAAATACAAGGGGAAATCACCAATCACAATAGTATAAGAGATTTAATATTGACAGTTATTCTTGAACAAATCAAAATTCAGGAATATTAAATTTGTGTTTCAGTATGCCATAATGAAGTCAACACTTATATAAGAAATTCGAGTCCTTAAAAAAATAAGGGAAATTGTCTTTCAGGAAGAAAGGAGTTATTGTATTTAGAAAGGACTAATTAAAATTTTGAAAGGCAAACCTCTAATAGTCAAAAACAAACATGAGCATAGAGGGTAATATAATTAATAAGTTTGATCTCACACACGCTGTCAGACTGTGAACTGCATAATGCATGGAATATTTGCAAAGAGCAATAGTATACTATTGCTCAAAAAAACCTCAATAAAAAAATGAAACCAATGCAGTTATCAAAAATACAGAAAACATTTGTTTCTGAGTTGCAAAACAAATGTACATAGCATGAAAAGTCATATGTGCTCTATATTAAACCATTGGTAAAAGCACCCATACTTACATTTATTTCAGCAAAGTTTTTGGAATGCAAAGAGATAGAAAATATTTCAAAAATATCAAAACTAAGGAACAAGTGACTTACTATGGAAAATGAATTTGGTGTCTCTCATCTTTCTCTGCCACTATGAATTTCTAAAACAATAGGATACTGACAAGACTGACTCAATTCTATATTCAGTGAAGAGGATATAAAGACAACAGACATTATCAGAAAAATCGAAGAGATGTGAAACATAGTCCTTTTTTAAAGGGATCACATGGTAAGCACTACACTAAAACTTGGCATATATTATTTCATTTTAGCCTCATGTCATCCCTCCAAGATATGTCTTTGGTGACATTACAAAAGAAGAAACTGAAACTTATATGAAGCAGCTTCTTAAGATCACACACCTAATACAAGGTAGAGTCAGGACTTCAACCTAAGTCTGTTTGATGCCAAAGTCCTTAATCTTATTTGCTAGTTTCTATAATTCCCCTAAATGGTTAACCTATAGGATATCTTTCCATCAAAAAAAAGGATATTTTTCCATCAAAGCATTAGACCAAAAAATATGGTATTTCATGGTAATCCAAGGGCTCCCCTACCACTCTCACAAGTTTTCTAACTGTGTGTCTTTCAGGGCACCCATCACCACTCCTCTTTGTTTTATTTTTCTTCTTTTGAGTATCGGGTGCATAGAATTGAACATGGCATGTATCACCATTGGTTTATGCATCTCCTTCTGATTCATATTATTCATTCCATCAAATACCATCCCCAGTCCTATTCCTTTCCCTCTTATATGAATATCACTTCCTTTTGTTATCTTTCCTTCTAATCTATCTTGCAGATGGTTACATACGGTCTCTACAAATTCCTTCTTTGTCCCTTATAAAGACATTTTGGGTTTTTTGTTTGTTTGTTTTATCTTAAGTACATGGTTCATATTTGCCTGGAAAATCTTCTTTTGTTCCATTACTTTCAATTTAGTTGACAGGGTAATAATTGACCAGGTACTCTGACACCAAATACTAAACACTAGACCTCTAATGCTCCTTAACAGTGGAAGAGAGAAGCTGGAAGACAAATACAAGTGAGCTTTAGAACAGGAACTTTTCATCTTACTGTCTAGATTGAAAGGAATGGTAATGATCATGCTATCTGTCAAAAAATAAACGTCAAACTAGGAAAACTTCCCTTGTGGTGTTTTATAATACTGTCTTGCAATATTTGAAAGATATTAGGAAGAATAGGAGGTGGTGAATAGAAATGGAATATGCTAAAACACATTTCCAGTAATTTTCTAATTTTTTCACCCCCATTTATCAAAAGTCTACTTCATTTCTCTCTTCAAAATCCTCTCAGCTTCATAAGACCTTTTCCATGACAGAAATTAATCTCTTCCAAGCTCATTGTCCTTAATTAAAACATTTTTTAGAATGTCTTATTGATTAGAGTTAGTTGTGTTTGAACTATCTCTCAACTAGACTGTAAATCTTTCTCTTTTTTAATGTTTTATTTATTTATTTTGAGAGAAAGAAAGCATGAGAGGGTAAGGGGCAGAGAGAGAGAGAGAGAGAGAGAGAGAAACTCAAGCAGGCTCCATGCTGTCAGCACAAGCTCCATGTGGGGCTCCATCTCATGACTGTAAGACCATGACCTGAACCGAAATCAAGAGTCAGATGCTTAACTGACTGAGGAATCCAAGTGCGTCTCATCTTGGTCATTACCAACACAGGACCTTACACACAGGTGCCCAATAAACACTTGTGTAATTGAATAAATTACTGTACAAAAATATCTTAATTCATGTTATGATTTCAAAACATTGGGAATGTGACTGCCACCACAGGGGGGAAAATAATTGAGGTAACATATACTCAAACATTGTGAGAGCATTCAAAGACATGTTAAATATAACATAATATTATATATTATATTTTTATTATTGCCATGATGTTAACAACTCAATACTGCCTCTATGGCTTTACTGCCGTATTGCTTCTATGGAATTACCTTGCTTTGAAAGTATTTATCTTTTTAGTGAATGAATGCCATTTTCTTTTTGGCATTAGTTTTACAATTCTCTATATTATAATATAATATTTCTACAGACTGAATGTTTGTATCTCTGCAAATTCATATGCTGAAATCTAAACTTCAGTTCGACAGTATTCGAAGATAGGGCCTTTAGGAGGTGATGAGGTCATGAGGGCAGAGCCCTTATGAAAGAGATTAATATCCTTATAAAAGAGACCCAAAAGGTGCCTTTAGCCTTTTGGCCATGTGAGGACATAACTAAAAGACAGTAGTCTATGAACCAGGAGGTAGGTCCACACCAGGACCTTGATCTTGGACTTCCCATCCTCCAGAATCATGAGACACAAGTGTTTGTTGTTTAAGCCATCTAGTATTTTTGTTACAGTGGCCCAAATGGACTAAAACAAGTATATGAAATATTTGCAATGTCCATCCTAAATATTTAATGTCTGGAATTTTAAGTGATATAAAACGTAACTTTGTATTTCCATGAATTTTATAGGGCTCTCCCACCATGATTTCTTCTATGTACCATAAACATTTTCATCATATTAACAAAGAAAGGTAACATGTTGAAATATGCTATTTGATTGAACAGTTTACTATTAAAAAAAAAGCAATTTTATTAGAACATTGAGTAGATTTCCTTGTTGTAAAGTTATCTCTCTACATCTGTAGTACATTTTAAGGAGAGATTCTCACGTTCAAATTATTAAATCCATCCTTAACCACATATTGTAGATAAAATGCTATACAGATTTATCTCAGAGAAACAGAGCTGCTTTCCCAAATTTTTTTTAAATTACCAGATGAACCAGATGTTTAAATAAAACTGTGTGTCTTGAGATAATGCCCAAAGTTCAAGATAACCTGGTCTGTGTAGAATTGTAGGAGTGTATGCTCTTCATCGACAAATGCCACCACATCTGGTTCTGCAAAGAAATTGTCTCTAGGGATACATGGAAATAATTTTTTTTTATTTTTTGGAAAGAAAATATTGAAGGAGAAAAAAAAGCAGCAGAGATGTTGGCCTTTGCAATTTGAATCCCTAGCCATTCTGAGCTTTAACCAAGACCTTCATCATCACACAGCAATTACATAGTATAGACTGTTGGTTACTATAGACTATCTAGAACCTTCAGTGAATAACAATTGCTAAATCCAGCTATGAGACTGATAGCTGAGTCTCTCTGCTGAAGACGGTCAGTATCATTCAGGAGAGTCTGTAAAGAGAATTTGAGCTTAGAATCTATAAAGACAGGCAATCCTCAGCTATAGATGTTATTCACAATTTTGACTTCTTTGAATTCCTCATAGGCATTTTACATCTCTTTAGTATAGTCCTTTCCTAAGAAGACTCTTAATGGGGGCCAAATCAAAATTCTCACAGTGCAACCTTCATTCCACTCTCCTCTAAGCTTTACTGTGAAGAATTTGTTTTAAAACTTAAGGCCTGAAAAAGTTTGCCTCTCCTGAGGCATGGTTATACTCCCTTTGATCTGATCATGAAAATTAACAAACCAACCAAGATTCCCTTTTCCCTCAGAATCAAATCTGAGGCTGAACAATAGTAACTGTTTAGAGTCTAATAATCTGCAAATATTTTTCCTACCTTGCATTTGACTTTCTACTTCTGCTTATGATCCCCTTCATCCTTACTTTTTATGGCTCTTTTATCATTATTATAAATATGAAGTACCATTGTAAGATAATTCAAATCCTTTATGGGTCAGGGGGTAAATACGTAAGGAACTAAATGTGTACTTATGATTAGTCTATTTATCCACCGATTAACCTTAATCCACTGATTAATTTCTATATCCTCTGTCCCTTCCCAAGTCATCCTCTCTTCAGTAAATGGCTCTGCTGTTTACCCAGATCTCATGCCAAAAACCTAGCAACCATCTCTAATAATCCTCTTTTTTTTTTAACATTTTTTTTTTAATTTCTAGGAGAGAGAGACAGCGTAAGCAGGGGAGGGTCAGAGAGAGAGGGAGTCACAGACTGAAACAGGCTCCAGGCTCTGAGTTGGCAGTCAGCACAGAGCCCGACGCGGGGCTCGAACCCACGAACTGAGAGATCATGACCTAAGTGAAAGTCGGACGCTTAACCGACTAAGCCACCCAGGCGCCCTCTAATTATCCTCTTTATGTCATCTTTCACACACAATTTATCAGTAAGTTCTATGAACTCTTCTCTTGTTTTTAATGTTTTATTTATTTCTGAGAGAGAGAGAGACAGCATGAGCAGGGGAGGGTCAGAGAGAGAGGGAGGTACAGAATCTGAAGCAGGCTCCAGGCTCTGAGCTAGCTGTCAGCACAGGGCCCGACGTGGAGCTCGAAATCCAAGAACCGTGAGATCATGACCTGAGCCTAAGTCGGACGCTTAACCAAATGAGCCACCTAGGCGCCCCTCTATGAACTCTTCTAAATTACATTCTGCTTATTTTTTAAAAATCCCGCTATTACTACAATAGCTTATTAACAACTCTCCATTATTCTCCTCTTTTTCTACTACAATTACTTTTTTAAGACTTTCTATTTTGGGGCAGCTGGGTGCCTCAGTCATTTAAGTGTCCAACTATTGATTTTGGCTCAGGTTATGATCTCACAGTTCCTGGGTTCAAGCCCTGTATAGGGTTCTGTACTGATAGCATGAAGCCTACTTGGAATTATTTCTCTCTCTCTTTTTCTGCCCCTCCTCTGTTCTCTCGTTCTCTCTCTCTCTCTTTCTCTTTGTCAAAAATGAATAAGCTTTTTTTAAAAAAGGCTTTATATTTTTAGAGCAATTTTAGGTTCAAAGAAAAATTGAAAGGAAGATTCAGATGTATCCCTTATACCTCCCATCCCCACACTTGCATAGCCTCCACCATTGTGGACATCCCCCACCAGAGTGGCACATTTATTACAACTGATGAGCCTACATTAGCACACTGTGATCACCTTAAGTCCCTAGTTTACATGAAGGTTCCCTCTTGGTGTTGTGCATTCTATGGTTTAGGACAAACGTCTAATGACATATACCCATCATTATTGTATCACACAGAGAGTATACACTTCTCCAAAAATCTTTGTGCTCCACCTATTCATACCTCCCTCCACCCACAACTCCTGGTAACCAATGATATTTTTCTCTATAAGTTTTTCTCTATTCCAGAATCTCATATAGTTGGAATCATACAGTACTGTAGCCTTTCCAGACTGACTTCTTTCACTTAGCAATATGCATTTAAGATATCCCTATGTTATTTCATGGCTTAATAGCTCATTTCTTTTTAGCGCTGAATAACACTCCATTGACAGGATGTGCCACGATTTATCCATTCACTTGCTGAAGGACATCTTGGTTGCTTACAGGTTTGGGCAATTATGAATAATAAAGCTGAAATAAACAACTGTGTGTCGGTTTTTGTGTGAATGTAATTTTTCAACTCATTAGGTACATACCAAAGGGGGTGATTGCTAGATGGTATGGTAAGATATGTTTAGTTCTGTAAAAATTGCCAAACTGTCTTCCTAAGTGGAATATCTGTTTGAATTCCAACCAGCAATGAATGAAAGTTCCTGTTGCTAGACAACTATTTTTTTTTAATGGAATGATCTTTTAAAATACAAAGCAAACAGTAGGGGGCTTATATGGCTCAGTGAGTTGAGCATTTAATTCTTGGTTTCAGCTCAGGTCATAATCCAAGGTCATGGGACCAAGCCCCACATTAGGCTCTGCACTGTTTGAGATTCTCTCTGTCCCTCTGCCACTCTCCTCTACTCTCACATGGTCTCTCTCTCTTTCTTTCTCTCTAACATACAAAAGAGAATACAAAGCAAATATTTATCTTTGCTGTTTTACATTGTTCTATGCGAGTGCACTGCACTCTGTAAATTCACCGCTTCTTTCTCTGGCACACATGATGCCATAATCCACATAATCTAGTCACTGCCTATGTCTGTCCCTCCAATCACAATGACCCAACCATGTGGGAAAGCCTCCTTCTTCCTCAGACATGTCAACCTATTTCTTATTTTTTCACTCTCGGCCCAGATTGTCTCACAGCTGCCTCCCTCTGTCAAATCTCACCAGCCTATTCAAGTGCTGTCTTCTCAGAGATGCTTGTCCTCGCCTATCGCTCACCCTCAAAGCACCATCATCAAACATTGCCATTTCCCATCACCTTCCAGCTCTTTCCTCAGTTTTATTTTCTCCACTGCACTTATCTCCATCTCGTATTATATTTGTTTATTTCTTGTTGATTTTCTGCCTTCCAATATAAGTTTCTTGAGAATAACATCATTGCCTTTCATGAGTATCACTTCATCCCCATATCCAAAAACACACATACTAGGTGCTCAATAAATATTCATTGAATTAATGAATATTTAATGTTTCTTAAATGTAAAGCTGAACTACTGGAATTGGACCAATGAGAAATAATAAATAATAGTAAGACATACTGCCTTCTAAAAGCTAAAATCTATTTGGAGGAATAAGTTCAATACGTACAACACAACTGAATAAAAATACAAGGGCAGTCTAGGGAGGGCAAACACTTTGCCACTACAAATGAGCATGACAAGTTCAATGAACAGGTGAGAAAAGCAGCCTGTCTAAAACTTGTACCAGAGCAGAACTTGTTCCTCCTTGAATGCTAGGTTGCAAAATGTGGAGTTTAATCTTTAGGCTACTTATTCTGTCCAAAAGGTGGACAGACTGCACGAGTTAAAAGCCAGGCTCTACCTCTTATTTTCTGTGTTAGTTTTTCTGTCTCTTACTTTCCTTATTTATAATAGTAATAATAATACTTAACTCATTCACTCCACATTTTGAGAGTGTTAATCAGGCATTAGCCTAGAATTAGTTTTGTTTATGACTTAAAAAGGCAAGGATCCTATTCTCATTGAGTTTCCTTTCTAATAGGATATTACTATAATAAACATATTACAAGTGTTTATCATGAGAGATACACATGGAAGTGCTTAGCACAGTACCTGGCACCAAATAGCAACTCAAAAATTCAGCTTTTATAATTTTACTGGACATTTGAAAATGTTGAAGACTTTGGAGCATAAAAAAATACTGAATGCAGAATTTTAGAAAGAAATAGAAATGATTATAAAGAATTGATATTAGAGGCTCAATCCTTTTGTAATTTGTATAATCTCATGTCATTCTGCCAAAAGTAAGCAAAATTCCGAAACCATATCCTTGACTTTACTGGGAGCTGGTAACCTTCTTGAGGTTAGGTCAGTTGTCTCACTCTTGCCAATAATGGATTCTGGCAATGAATCACATATTGGTAGCCTACTTAGGAGGAAGAATAGAAAATAAATAAAGAAAAAACATGATGTATCTCAGCACATTCTCAATTTTTACTTACTTACAAATCACAGGTGTCCAATATACTAAGTACTGTGCAGGGTATTCTCCCCCAAGTTAAATCATTTCTGGTATCTGAGAGTTCAAGTAAGTGGAAAAGAAAAATATACAAGCATATTCTTGGAAAGGAGTGGAGAATTTAATATGGAAGTTCCAAGGGGGAGTAAATGGCTGTTGGAGAAGACTTTATGGAAAGGATAATGGGATATCCAATAATTAATAAGAGTTTGCCAGTCATAAATGGAAGAGGAAATAATACCATTCTTTATTGACAATAATGGTAATCACTAACATTCATTAAGGGCTTACTGTGTGTCAGTATTCAAAGTGTTTTACAAGGTTTAACTGCTAATCCTAATAATAAACCGTGAAATGGCTACTATAGTTATTACTCTTTTGTAGTTGAGGAAACTAACACCCAGGGTTAATAAGTAACTTGCTTGTGAACACATAGCTATGAAGTAATAATAGATGCATTTGAACCCAAGGAATCTAATTCTAGAACCTATGTTTATAATCATGTCATACTTTTCTCTATAGCAGGGACTACATTCCACTAACCTCATATCTTATTAGTGTTTTTTATAAACAAAAGTTAAATGGGAGAAATAAACAATCCTACTTTCAATTTCTATCTGTCAGCCACCCTTCATGTGGATAGTTCCTCAACACTGATTTCCCACATGTTGTAAAAGCAATGAGTATAATCTCCTTACCTCTCCCTTGGTCATGGAACAAACACATAAAAGGATTTTGTGCAATAATCAATTAGATTTGGAACAAGATATCCATCCCTGGGAATCACCTGCTACTTCATCTATCAACGTCACCAAAAGTACTGGTGACCTGAAAGAGCAATGTCAGGCAAAAAAAATACTGAAAGAATTTAGGAGATGCCCAGTTTTATCAATAGTTTTCCTTTTCAAATTGGTACAAAGCAGAAGTTAGAAATTCATAGTCATTTGCAGTAGGAGTGTTGCCAAACTATGAGTATTTGAATGTCAGACATGAGAAGAGGACTTAAGGCAAACTACGGATATCTTGGTTTTACTGGGGAAGTAAACCTTCTAACAACCAATGGATAAAAACCAATCAATCTTTCAGACTAGTAGAATATAATTTCTATGTTATAAAAATGGTTTTTAATTTTTCTCCCAAGAAAGCACGTGTACACACACACACACACACACACACACACACACACACACACAGACAAAAGTATGAGGAAAATATTTTTTATAACAAAATCCACATGCAAGGACGTCCCAATAGTGTACAAAACACCTGAAATACAATAAAGACTTCATAGTTATTAATATGTGTATCTATTCTATGGTTGTCTAATATCTTGTTAGCTGATTTTAAACTAAAATAATCGAATGTAAATTTCAAAAATTAATTAAATTTTGCCTATTTCCAGCAATTCCATTTCCATGGAAAATACATCATTTTTGTAATACACTGCATGAATAGGCTACTTTATGTTTTTATGTATGTTTCAAGCATAGCATTAGAGCATAGTGGTTATGAGAACAGATTTTTGAGACAGACTGAATGTATTTGAATTCTAGCTCCTCCACTGGATAGTCATATGACTTTAAATTAGTCACTTGGCCATCCTGTGTTTCATTTTTCCTTTTGCAAATTTGTGAAAGGATCATTCTGTACCCCACAGAGTTGTTGCAAAGATAGAAATTAGTGAACGCATGTAAAGCTTTTAGGACAGAGGCAGGAGCACAGCGATTTTCATTAAGTGTCTGCTATCACCTGCTAATGTTATTTTCACATAGTGTATCATCTGATCTTCAAATGAGCCAACATATTTTAAGTAGAACAGATACAAGCAGTCATAGGTCTTTTATACACTATATCTTGTAGACTATATTTTATGTTGGTGTGTGTGTTTGTGTATGTATGTGTGTGTATGTGTGTGTGTGTGAAAACCCTGATCCTGATTCTGAATTTCACAATGATACGCATACAGCAGGATTTCATTAAGTGGTGTGTTATAATAGCAATAAGGATTAAAATAATACTGACGAGTTCATGCATCAGTTTGCTGGACAAGGGTAGGAACTTGCAATTAAGTAGATAAAAATGTAACAATCAGAAATATAATTCATTACTAGATAATAACAGCAAACAAAAAATGCATAGATAGATTCAGATAGAAGACACAGGTTCTCCCTGTACTACTATTTAATAGTTGAAGAAATGTAGACCCTATGAGTCTAAATGGTTCGCTTATTAAGACTGTCCCATTTCAAAGACTTAAAATAACTTGCTCACAACTGTCATTACTTACTTATATAAAGTATGCATGTATCTTTTTTTGCATTATTTAAAACACAAGTCCCATCACAAATACTGTTGGAGTCACTGGCACACCCTGTCCCTTTCCTGGGCCCACCGGCCAACTTCCGGAGCTCAGCTTCAGAGTTACTCTCCCTTGGCATTGGACCCAGCACCCATTTCATCACCTTGTTTCTGAGCTAAACCTCCAAGGGATTCTACTCCACAATTTGTTCTGACAAGGAAAATAATCTTATTCATCATAGACAATTGAAGAGTATTAATAATAACATAATCAAATTGTTGAGGATCTTGTAATCCTATCACAGAAGCCCAGATAAAGACACTGGGTTGATTAGCAGGAAATAAGGGATGAGGAAAGGAAAATAGGAATAAGCTGAAGTTCACAAAAATTATTTCTATGGCATCAAAGGAAAGTTGTCCAATAGCAAGATATGTTTTTCACATATCTAAAATTGGAACTGTAACAGGCTGCTAAACGTGCATATCTATGGTCAGAGTACTAAACGTTTTACATACTGCTGTGGGTTAGATTGTGTCTCCCAAAAAGCTATGTTGAACAACTAGTCCCCAGAACCCATGATTGTGACTTTATTTGTAAATAGGGACTTTATGGACATATTCAAGCTAAGATGAGGTCACACTGGATTAGGTGGGCTCTAAATCCAAAGACTGGTGTCCTTATCAGGAGAGAAAAATTTGAGAAACACAGATGCAGAGGGAAGAAAGCCATGTGAAGGCAGAGGCAGAGATTGCAGTCATGTAATCACAAGTCAAGGAATGCCAAGGATTGTTAGTAACCACCAGAAGCTAGAGCCTTCAGAACGAGCATGGCCCTCTCAGCACCTTGATTTTGGACATCTAGACTCCATAACTCTCAGATAAAACATTTTTGCTCTTTTAAGCCACCTAGTTTGTGGTACTCTGCTATGGCAGTACTGAAAAACTAATGCTTTATTTTATTCTTTACAGCAATGCTGTGAAAAGTATTATGATCTGAAATGATGGATTAAAAAAAAACAAACACTAAGATTGGAGAAGTTAGAAAACTTGGCCAAATTCATACACTAGAAAATAGACACAGAACTTCATCCAGGTATATATTTCTCTCACTCCCATTCCCTTCCCCACGCTAGCTCCTGTGACCTGCACTCACCCAGAGAATATCACACACTTTCATGTTGAGGGCATGGGTGTTATCTGAATTATGCCACATAGCCATAGTTTCCATTTCACTTATTCTCACCCAGCTCAGAGAAGCCCTGTTTTGGGCCAACACCTCTAGTGAGCTAGAAGTTCTTTAGTATCTGATTTGAAAGGGAGAGGTAAGGCACAGGAGTAAAAGCAAAGTTCAGATCCACTGTGGCTTCCCTTCCCCCTGGCGAGATGCCTATACTCACTTCCTGAGCAGCTACACCTTCCCTCTCGTCTCATATTTAATTGCATAGGAGATATTTTATTTGCTGAATTCTGATTTATTGGAAAGAAAATATGATCAAAAGTTATGTAATGAAAACTTTCAATTAGGAGATACAAAGTAGCTGCTTGTGCAAATAAAGATTCATAGTTGTTTGCGTAAAAATTCAGGAAACAATGCTGAGACAGTAATTTGAAGCCATCACTGGTTCCCATTTGAGATGAAGAGCTGATCTTAAAGTGTCCTAAGTCTTTGTTACATCTTTGAACAGATTCTTTAAGCCATGCAGAGAGAAAGCAACAAATAAAACTAAATTATGCATTAGCTTCTGAGGAACTCTGATGGAGGCTGACACGTCAGCCCTCACACGTGGCTATCATCTGGATGCTCATCTGCTCCTTTGCTTAGAGAATGAGCTTTTGGCATGAGAAATTTGTTGGCTGGTGGTAAGCAGCTGCCAGGCAAGCCTCCAAGTGGTCACCTGCCTCACTTCAGTGAAAAGCGATACTTCATTGCAGTCATGCTGAAAGAATTTATGTACACAGATATATGAAAATCAGATTTGTCCATTAGTAGTAGCAGACTACTAACATGGTCTTGAATCTCTAGAATACAGCCATGAAGAAAGATATAGGTGGAAAAGTTAACTCAGCCATAATGGTTCATAGGAACTATCTCAACTCCCAGAAGAAAGCAGGATGGTTTGCTTCAAAGGAGAGGCCAGTAAGCTAGAGGTGATTTATCCTGGGATTCAATTTACCCTTCGTTTATTGGATAGATACTTGGTATCTTGAAGCAACTGATGTTATAATGATGATCAAAAAGTAATAATGTAGTGAGTGGTGATCAAACAGTAATAATGTAGTGAGTGGGGAAAAAGTGTTTTGAATCAAGTTCTAACCCACCACCCTGATGTTCACAAGCTATGCTGTTTTGGCAACTCAACCTCAGTGTCAATATCCTCATCTGTGCACTCAATCATCACACCAAACTCATCGGCTGTGGTGAGCTTTATTCTCAGATGACACCACACATGTAAAGCACCTGGCCAGGACTTGCATGCATCAAGTCTCAATAAATATGTGTTTCTCCCTTTCCCTCTCCAGTTCTCAACCCCTCCTTGATAGTAACCTTGGTTTTACATAGGTCTTACTCTACTGTCAATGCCTCTGTGTATCAGACACACTTCTTCTAAATGAGTCTCATATCCCTTCTGGTCCCTGAGACAGAGGCTACATGACACATTTAACTCCTGTGGCCAGAACATAAAGAGGGCGTCCTGAGAAAAAGCTGCTTGTAAACTGATTGACATTGTAGGTCATGTTTAGGATTTGGTACTCTCTCATAGCAGTTAAGAGGAGACATGGAGGGCTTTCAATGGACTTTCAGTTTGAAGGATCACTCTACCACTGGAGACTGAACTACAGAGACAGGAGGAGATGCATGGAAACTTTTGCAATAGTTCAGGTCCTGGAGTAGGAGAAGAGACAGGGGATCTTGAAGAGAAAAGGAATTAGACAGGTTTAAGGGGAAATTTCAGGTAAAATGTTAAACTGGAGACTGATTAGAAATGAGGTGGAGAGAGGTACAAGAAACAGTGGCACATCCATAATTGACAAGCGCTTACAATAAGTGGCACATAATGAACATTCAATAAATGTTAGCCATTATTATTTTTGTTATATGTTAAAATATGTTCAAATCACTCATAAGTTTGAAAAAAATTTTGTTAGTAGGTAATTCTAAAGGGATTTTTACAGTTTTGTTTCTGAAATTCTTTGGCTAGGCATCTCAGTAAATTTATAATTGGTTATATTTTATGATGAGCATCTTGCAAATTCCGGAATGCTTACAAAAAGGGAAATCTAAACTACAGATTGCTTCCAAATGTCATGAAAATTTTATGAATAGTAATTTTAACAATTAATGAAGTTGATTTAATATTATATTCTGCAAACATTTAATTAAACATTGATCAATGTTAGTTTTATAGTTTTCTCTTGCAGATTTTGGAGCACATCATTTGTTTCCAGGACTCAAATATTTTCAAAGGGCCTTAAAATAACTCTCAGGTCCTAAGTCATGTGTCTTTTGTAACTAATTAACAGAATAGTCCTGAAATGGTAGACAACTGAGATAGAATAAAGTGAAGCCACGATCATAATAAATTGGTTTCTGCTAAAGGGAACAATTGAGAGAAAATGACATCACATGATCTAATTTTTCTCAATTTCTATTAATTGGTTCCCGGGCTATCTTGTCCTTAACTTGAGGAGCTAACTAAATGTCACTGTAGTTTAACAAATGCCATTTACCCTTTTCATCTTATTTATGTGTAAATAAGGGCTTATCAAATATGTATTTTTGTCAGACTCCTTAGGAATCAAAACCACTGCATATTAATGATTATTCTATAAAAGTATTAAGTTTTCAAAAAGACATTAAACACTACCTCTACAGAATAGTATTTTTCACCATGGAAAGAAAACATTAAAAATCATATAATTCAAAAAAGAGAAATGACTTGCCCAAGATCATGTAGCAGCTATCGATAGCATCAACGGAGTCACTTCCAGCGATACACTGAACAGTTCTTACAGGCACTGGTGGCTTGAAGGACAGACAAATGCTAATCAGTGACTAGTAGCCTAGAAGCTCTTTATCAGCCCAAAAGGCCTTTAAAGTGTTCATACTCTTATTTAGTGTGTAATGATAAAGCCTTTAGAACTCATTTTGAGAAGAAATTAGGGAGTTAAAATGATTGAAGTAATCTGTCAGGAAATTAGTTATTTATCATGAATTCTATTCAAGGAACTCAAATGGATTTAAGAATTTGCCTGAAATATAAAATGGTAGTAAAAGGACTCTGTCTTTTCCATCCTTTCCCATGGCAATCATTACAACTAATGGGATTTTCTCCAGGGATTCACTTGGTGATTCATAAGAAATGGAAAACTAATCCTTGACTTATATAAAATGTAACTGTTATTCTGGGAAGGTCCTGCCTGATTTTGCTTGTGGAAGATACCATGAGAAAAGTTACCTCTGTACTGATTTTCCATAGGATGACACTGGTCCTGCTACAATGTTGGAAAATGAAATCCTTTCAATAATGCTGTAATGAAAGAGCTCTAACTACCAGAATAGTGATTCCTTTTCATGCAGCTATCACTCATTAAGAGCTTACCAAGTGTCATGCACAAAACAAGATCTCATAATCTTCACAGCAATCCCAATAATTACATATTGTTGTACTTTTACAGATAAACCATGTAAACTTAAGCAAAAAATCCATGTCTGTATGATAGCATGCATGCTCTTGCTTTTAAGAACTATTCAATTCTCCATGTGAGCCAGTTGTTGGGCACCTCTGAAACCATCCCTGGCGTTGCTTACAAGACCGTAAACCTAGAGTCTAACAAGAGGTGGAGATCTGGAGAGCATTAGTATATTGGAAGTAATCAAAAGAAGGAGTACATTTTTAAAATCTTTTGAGATTTAAATTTGAGGGGTGCCTGGGTGGCTCAGGCGGCTGAGTGCCTGACTTTGACTTGGGGCATGATGTCATGGTTCATGAGTTCAAGCCCCATGTTGGGGTCTGTGCTGGCAGCTCAGAGCCTGGAGTCTGCTTCGGATTCTGTGTCTCCCTCTCTCTCTGCTCCTCCCCGACTCATACTCTGTCTATGTCTCTCTCTCAAAAATAAATAAACTTTAAAAACTTTAGAAAAAATTTTGAGAGCAATTTTATTCTAAAAACACTGAGAGAATATCTACTCAGTCCAGGCACCATTCTTGATGCTTGGAATACATCAGTGAACAAAACAGACAAAATGATCTCTGTCTTCTTGAAGCTTATATTCCTAGGAGAAGTGGAGGAAACATAGATAAAAATGTAATAAATAAATAAATTATATAGTATGTTAAGAGGTGAATAGTGTACTGTGTAAGGGAGACTATAAGGAAAGAAGCAGGAAAAATGGCTGACCTTACTAAGACTCCTGTGAAAATTCCTAATGATTCCCTTAGTGGATACATCAGCAAATTAAGAGTTTTCTGTCTGCTTTAGAGGTCACCAGGGTGTAGGAGGGATAAGGATAGTTCTGGAAACAAATGACTAAAAACTTCTTTGAAAGCACTATCCTAAGTGTACCTCAACACTCCATCACCCTAACCCATACTGTGAGGCTCAGGAATCCCCACAGACCAGGAAAATACAATCACAAATACAATGCCAGTTGTAACCAGTCCATCCCCATTGTAAAACAAAAAAAAAAAAAACAAAACAAAACAAAAACCCAAAACATGGTATCTCGGTTGGGATGAGCTCCTCACCATCTCTCCCCTAGAGGTTTTTCCTTCCCTGAATCATTCTCAAGGTCAAGCCCAGAGCTTCTCAAAGTCTGTAGTCATTACAGTTCCTCACTCCAGGTGTTTTCCACCTAGCAGCAGCAATGCAAGGCAGTCGGATAAGCCTTTCCCAAGTATGAAATACAGAGTGATAATGAATTATGATTTCAGGGAAAGGAAATGGTTTCCAGCCTAAAAGCACGAAACAACGCATTGGGCGAGGAACAATATCTACAAGTTATAAAGTACTCAACTGTAAAATGAAAGAAGGAATTAAAGCAGACAAAATTTCATACCATGTATCACAAATTGCATCTTTAATTAACCTATTTTAACTGACTTAAATTAAAATTTTATGTGCCTAGACAGAATCTCAAAACTATGTCCACAGTACAAGGATTTAAATAGTTGCATGTCGAAATTCTTTTTAATATGAATCTTCATGGTAGAATGAATACTTTGTGTTTTTATTGTTTTCTTGCTTTTTTATCCTAGTAAAAAACACATTAATATAAAATTTACCATCGTAGCCATTTTTGAGCGTATAATATAATAGCGTTAACTATGGGTACATTGCTGTGTGACAGATCTCTAGAGCTTTTTCATCTTGAAAAATGAAACCCTAAACCCATTGAACAACTACTCCCCCTTTCATCCCTCACTCCAACCTCCAGCATCACCATTTACTGTCTGGCACTAAGCTAGGTACCTCATATAAGTGGAGTTATGCACTATGATTTTGTGACGGTCTTATTTCACTTAGCATCATGTCTTCAAGGCTCATCCATGTATTGTAGCATTTTAAAGGATTTCCTTCTTTTTTAACACTGAATAATATTCTGTTTTTATGCACAATCTTTCCTACAATGTAATGTAGTTTAATTATTTAAATTTTTCACAGAAAATTATATTTCTGCAGGAAACTTCTAGTTGTACAGCAAGGTATTCCTCAGTGATATAGCATATCACTTCCTAAACCAAATATCCTACTCTGTGCAATTTTAAGTTTTAAAATGTAAGCATTGCAAAAGATATCTTGATATTTCCCTTTTTAGATGCCCCAAGAATGAAAGAGGTAAGCATGTGGAAGGTGGGGAGGGTAACTGAGCATCTCTTACTTACCAAGATGCAATTAGGATGGCACATTAACTTATTAGTATTTGAATAAATTGTATTTCCATGGAGAAACACATGAGATAAAGTATTATAAATATTAACTTTTGTAGATAAAAAAGACTGTGATAAAACAAAGTCTTTTCCCTTCACACTTAAGATTTACTGAAACTCCATTTTATCAATGACTGGTTATTTTCTTCCTGAAAACTTGCTAGAAATGTGGACTTTCCATAAATGCAAGAAATTCCTGTGTTGTCATCAAATAATGCAAACCTATCAAAATCATCATTATTTCATATACTTTTAAAAAGACAAAGTGTGCTTTATTAATAAGTGCATACACACATAAAGAATTCATATAAGCAGTTAGACACATGGTCATGAGGTAATACTTGGAAACTCCACCCTTCGGGTTTAGAATTGCTGTATTTTTCACTCTTTTATTCTAAAATATTTTCAATTATTTACATTTGTAGGTCATTGATCCCAAGTGTCAACCTGCTCCCTCATAAACTTGCTGTCAGAGCAGCAAAGAAGTAAAAACTAGGGAGAGAAGAAATTACATTGTTTGATTCTTGTCTTTCTCTTCCATACTTCAGCTCTTCCCAAAAAGATCATGGATTTTCAGTCTTTGATGCCTTTTTAGACTTATCTTTTTAACTGCAAAATTCTTCTCTACCCTGCTTTTACCAAACCCTCATTCATCACTCAGAACTCACTTCAAAAGCTACCTCTTCAGGGAGCTTGACTCAACTGCCTCAGACAAAATTAGCTTCTATTTCAGTTATATCGCTTTCTATTCTAATTACTTATTTGAAAATCTATCATTCCATCACAGCAAATAATTCTCAAAAATAGGGACTATGCCTCCTTTATTTATTTTTTTGTACTTCTAGCAACTATTATAGTATCTAGCACATGCATGCTATGTGGTCTCTCTCTTTCTCTTTCTCTCTCTCTCTCTCTCTCTCACACACACACACACACACACAGATTCTGCTCATTCTTAACATATTATGCTGTCTCTAGTAGCTTATTTTGCCACCTGCAAAGTGGATTAATAAATATTTACAGTAAAATCTTTTGAAAACTATACAAACATTTCGAAAATATTCATTAAGGTACGTTAACTGATTTGGGGGGGAAGTACTCTAGGAGAAAATTTGGATCTTTAAAAATATGCATAAATGATGACAATAATTACCTTACGTTTGGTAAATGACCCTTGGGCACTAGGCACTCACAAGAGAATTCTCCTGTGTGTGTTAACAGAACTTTCCCTAGCTCTTTGAGATGTAGCCAATAATGCTGCTATGATTAACATGTGGTCATAATAGTAATAAGGCTAACAGCATTTATTCTATTCAAGAAGAAATACGCATAATTAAAGACAGGAAAAAATAATACTAAGACAAGGAGGGGCACTATGTAACACATTTTAACAGTTCCACCATGGTCCAATTTTAACAATTCTCTTTTTGAAGAGTTTGTTTTATTTTTTAAATTTTATTTAAATCCAAGTTAGTTAACATATAGTGTAATGATGGTTTCAGAGGTAGAACTTAGTGATTCATCACTTACATATAACACCCAGTGCTCATCGCAACAAGTGCCCTCAATTTTCACAGTTATTGCTTAATGTGGTTAAAAGAAATAGCTCAAAATAACTAGTTCCAACCAACGAGAGCTGTCTAACTTCACAAAGCATCCACTTTTTGCAGATGTCTAAGTTTGCCTCTTTTGAGCTGATAAGAGTTAAATTCCTACACCAGTTAGACTTTCCCACTTCAAATATCTTACACAAATCAGCCAGAAAAAATAAAAATTAAAACATAAAAACCACCACCACCATGACCACGACACCCACCTCCAGCACCCCAGGAAACATTAACACATTACAAAAACCACGCTTTGAAAATAAAAAGGTCTCAACGTAGAGCTGGAAAAGGACCAAGAACGTTCTTAATATCTCTCTTTTCCCTGAAATCTCAGAGAGCACTTTGACTCACAAGCTGACTTGATACAGAAAAGCTAAGAATTGGCCCAATTGTTCCTTTAACATGCAGACCAGGAGAGTGATTTTGGCAGTGATTTTATTTTAACAAAATACCATTGCAACCAAACAATGTGAAATCTTCATGGTGTTCATGAAATGGCATTGCATCTCCTCTTCCCCCTTTCTCTCCCTGCCCTTTCTTTTCTTCTTTCCTTTCTCCATGTTTGATAGAAATCTAATCAACCTGAAGCTTGCTTGTTTCAACAAGACCGTTTGTAATTTTTTTCCTTGATGGACCTAAGTTGGGGGAAAAAAAGCGTTACCAGCAGTGTCTCCCCCATGATTTACCAAAGCTACCTCACTGCCACAGCTCAGGGATGCCAGTGGCAAAGTCGCACCAGTGACTGCCAACACCCCTGAAATATCAATATAGTAAACGAGCAGGCATCAAAGGGATTCCTAAATCACACTGAGGACAGTTTTATTACCCATAAAGTAGAAAAGCCACACAGAAGAGAATCTGTCCGGGCTTCACTGTTTATTGGCCAGGTGGAACTGATTAAGAATGTGAGAATCTGTGGTACCAGTAATCATGGGCTTCTTGTGTTCAACATGAGAAAGGGTTTCACATAACCCAGCAAGAGCAGGGCATTAGGCATTAGTGCTCATGAAATGCAAACTTGGAGCTATTTATACTCAGGACTGCGCTAGACAGGCTGGCTCAGAGAAAATATGAAGAGAAGGGTGTAGAAGACAGAGTAATGACTCTCAGAAGCCCCAATTAATGCATGGCAGGTTACAATTCCCTTGCAAATGAATGGAAAAATGACCCCAGGTGAGTTCAGCAAAGGCTACATTACAAGGGATGGGTAGCTCATAACCAGGACTAGTTTCATCTGAAATCCTCTTTACAAAGTAGGAGGCCAAACACTGCATTCCTTGCAGGAGATACCCAGTTCTGGGGAAGGATGCTACTGAAGAAGCGAAGCTTGAAGCTAGACTGGGGAAAAGAGGCATTTTCTCTCTCCTTTTCTGGAAGAAAACAGCCCTGTTTTATGAAAATCCTAAAGTAGAAGAATCCAAAAAGACAAAACAAATACAACAGATGGTCAAAATTCATGGCTTTCCTTACTTTGCAAAAGGTTTTGCTGCAGCATTGATTTAATGTGTTCTTAGTATATTTTACAAATGGTTGTATATTCATGGTATATTCAAGGTATTCATGTTTCCAAAGGCATCCATCGCATCATCTAAAAGCACTGTGTGAAGATTATGCCAAAATTCTATGTTTACTATACAAAGCAAATTAAGACTATAAAGGCCAAAATTCACAATACATTTCCCAGACAACTTAACAGTTTTAAGTAAATTAAGATACGAAGAAAATACAACAGGTTTACAGATTAAGGTAGAAGTTTGCTTTTAATGAAATAATTCAATCTATATCAGATAAAAATCCTTACTAAGTTTCCAATTGTCAAAACTCTTAATTTCAGGACGCCTGGGTGGCTCAGTTGGTTAAGCATCTGACTTCGGCTCAGGTCATGATCTTGTGGTTCGTGGTTCAAGCCCCGTGTTGGGCTCTGGGCTGATAGCTCAGAGCCTGGAGCCTGTTTCAGAATCTGTGTCTCCCTCTCTCTCTGACCCTCCCCTGCTTACGTTGTCTGTCTGTCTGTCTCTCTCTCAGAAATAAATAAAACATAAAAAAGAAAACTCTATTAATTTCAAATGTTCTTCTGCTAAGTACTTTACAACTTACTTCATTATATTATAAATGATTATCAAAGAGAATAAACTTTACCCTAAATATGCAGAATAGAATTTAGCTTATAAACAGTTCTCTTACTGAAAGATTTAATGCTAAAGTTTTAAGGAAAGGAAATATGAGCAGGAAAAAGGACACATGTTCCTAAATCATGTATCAGTTATCAATAAAATCAATGTGGAAACACAAGTATAAGTAGAGCTTAGAATTTGATTACCATGGTATGTATTGTGCCAAAAGAAAAAAAAGCCAAATCTAACTGTACCAGTATGCATGAGAAACCATTCTCTCAGAGTACATCTGTGATTACTTATAGTATAATTCTTTGTGACTCTGAGTATCAAAGATCAAGAGCTACAGAGCAAAGCAAGAGCTTTCCAAGCATTTCAGTGCACTCTTAATGATGAGTCCTAACTCTGACTTTGCATTTAGAGTTGAATTTCAGAATATCTAAATTCTATTCCATTTTAAGCAACTCATTGCACTCAATGATCACTTTCAGCTTTAAGGATTAGGACATTCCTGGAATGAAGTGGCCTTCTGCTCCCTTCATATTATTTTTCTACTATGCACATATAGAGGATTAGGCATGAAGTCATGCAACAGCTGTCTGGTCATGCATGTGCTATAATGGAGAGGAAATGCACTGCCCACCTGCAAGGCAGCAGTTAATCTGCAGTTGATAAATGGCACCTAACCAGGTTCAATAACAACATGCTAAAGAGCTTAAAAGGTATGCATACATTTGACATTGGTGGTGGCAATGGATTAATTTATTTACTTTATAAAACTCTAGATTTCTACTTCAATAATCAAATCATTTTGGTTTTTATTTAAAATAACTTTCTTGAGATTTTCTGAGCTCTATTGCAAGTTGTCAATAGCTTTAAAATCCTAAAACTTTATTTAGAAAGTTGACTGCAGAAAGGAAATTTGCTACAACTGGCAGATGGGCTGTAAACCTGCTCAGAGAATTGGGGATCATGAGCCAAAATAGCAAAGCAGGAGGCAAAGTCTCTTATGGAAAAACAGTTATGTTTGTTGAGTCAAGGTCTAAACTGATCACAAGTCAAAACACAGACAGGTCAGGAGGGGCACACTGCCTGCAGGGTGAACACTCAGGAACTCCTAACATCTGATCACTCTGCACTCAGTGAGGAGGACCTTCCCCATGTTGCCTGCCTGATTCTCCACACACCTGGATTTAGCAAGACCTGACAACTATCCTACTTCCTACACTCCCAAATTCAGACTCCCACACACACATCCACACTCATTTCCAGAGGGCCCTGATGTATTTTCACCTGCTTGGAAGGATTTGAACTTCTACAAGTCTGCCACCAAAGAGCTATGAAAACTTACACTTTTATCTTACATGACCCCACCCTCAAACCCAATTTGTTCACTGCAGGATGATCTATCTTACCAAGAGCAAATTTGATCATGTTCTTTTGCTGTCTGGCAGCTTTCAAAGCTGGAATTTTAAAACTTAATAATTTTCTCAGCTACACCTTCCATCTTTCCCTGGTACATTAACTAAGGTGCCCTTCACACAACCCTATAAATATTGGTTAGAATTCATCATTATTAATATTGTTATTAGTATTATTGTTATTATTTTCCACCTTCCTCTGTCAAACTATCAGCTCTATTAAGATGCCGCTTGTTCAATGCCTCTTCCCTAGTACAGTATCTAGCATATAGAAGACACTCAAAAATAGCTGTCAAATGAAAGAAATGTGTAGCACTTGGCTACTATTGCTTGTTTCTGTGTTACAGAAATTATATTGTTAAAAAGGAGTATTTGCCCTGGAAAAGTCAAGAACAGTACTTTAAAGACTACTTTCTTTCATATACATAATATAGATAATAAGTTATATTACATATAAGCACATACATACATCACACTTAGAAGGATTCAGGACCGCTGGGGCTTTTGCCTTTTGTGCATACATAGGAAGCAAGAGCCTTCCCCTTATTGTCTTTGTGGCCTCATGAACTTGGCATAGTCACATAACCTTGATGTCCTGTTAATTAGGCAAAGGAAGCTATTAGGATTGCCACAAATTACCCCTGGTGAGTGAATGTTCACATCAGTGAGGTCTTTACACCAATAAGAAAGAAAGTTACAAGGACAGCATAAAAATACCCTTGTTTAGATCATTCTTCAAAAGATTACAAGGTTCAAAATACCGAAGTTGGAGACTAATGCAATTATTGTTGGCATTTGTTAGCTTTTTCTTCCTTTCTTTCTTTCTTTTTTCCTTCCTTCCTTCCTTCCTTCCTTCATTCCTTTTCTTTCTTTCTTTCTTTCTTTCTTTCTTTCTTTCTTTCTTTCTTTCTTTCTCTTCTTCTTCTTCTTCTTTTTCTTCTGTTTGTTTTCCCCTTCCTCATTACAATTTTGAACTAAATTTATTTACATTCTTTAGGTTTCCTCCTACATCACCCCCTTTTCTGTAGTACAAATCGATTTCCATGTGGCACACATAGCCAGGACAGGAAGACCTTAGGCTTCCCTCAGCATTCTGTGTTCTCCTGATTGTTACAAACTACCTCAGGGAACTGGATTCCCTTGACCTTTAACTTCTCTCTTCCTGGTCTCCGAAATAGAATCACTTACAGATGAAGCAAGGCTAAAAAATTGCAAACATTTGGGTGCTAAGGTGACTGAGGCTCACTCCAGACTGGTTCAGTGCAATGTGTTTTCTTGTCATCCAGTTGATTTCCAACCCCTGATTTGGCCCAAAAAATGAAAAAGGAAGCTAAGGAACTTAAGAATAAAGTTGATTTCTTTTCTTCATAGAAAAGAAAAAGATGCTATTAGTCAAAGTGTTTTAGTGTTGACAATTAACTCACAAGCACCTTAAATCTCAGGCCCCCCAAAATTAATTCTTCTTAAAAAAACCTCAATAATTAAATGAAATAAATATTTAAAATAGTACCTAAGTTGTGCAAATCACTACATTGAATACTGTGGAAAGAATGGCAAATAAATAATAGATAATTAACACTATTTTCAAGATTAGGCTCCAGTGGCAGTGACAAATGCACACATGAATACACTGAACAGATTCACCTTTTATAGACCTCTGTGTATTTCAAACACAAGCACATACATACATGTATATGCACACTCACACACATGTACGCATTAGTGCATGAATAAAACTGTCTATAATTATCATAAAGTCCTTGTAATACTCCATGTTATTATTAAACAAGAAGCTTAAGAAAATTTCCCAAGGTCATCCAATAAGTAAACTTACATGTTTCAGAGATAGGCATTGAAGTTCAGTCTCCTTAATGCTAAAATCCATGCTCTTTCTACACAGCACCCAATAATAAGTACTATACATTATAAAAGCCCAAGCAAAGTCAGATGAAATTGTAGGAGAAAAAAAAAGATGAATAAAACAGAAAGAAGCTGTTAATATAAAGATGTGGAAGTAATTAATGTTTATGATAAATCAAAACACATAAAAAAATCTATTCATTCCCAAGCCTTTAACCTTTACCAAGCCAAACAGAAACCCAAAGAAATAAGAAGGGGGCTAATTTCACACATTTCAATTCACACTATACATAAGCTAGTCCCTCAGAATTGTGTTGTCAGTTACTGGCCCATTCCTAACAAATTATTTGAAATTTTACCATAATTAAGTATCTCTGGCATTATATATAACCTGGACCAATATAAATTATAATGTATGCATATATGATACTATTTTGTGTGCTAAAATACTAAATATTCCAATGATGATAATATTATTCCTCTCTCTCATAGGGGTACTGAGGGCTCCAATAATGAAACAGCATCATTTTTGGCCTTTTAAATAGGTTGACCAATAAATGAGAGGCCATAACATCTCTTACCACAAAGATCAGGTTTCTGCTAACACAGAAAAGTTAGGAATTGAAGCACTTATATGGAAAGTTCAAGGTGCTCAACTATGACATGAAATGAGAGTCTAGGGAAGAATACATCACAGAGACTAGGTTCAAACCCATCTCAACCACTTGTGTACGTAGGTCAGACACTCAAGGCCTTCAAGGTTCACATGGATTCTCAATACAGGAATCTCCATGTAGCCATTTTCTCAGTCACCATCAATTATTTCAAATGAACAACTATCTATACATATCTGTTTCCAATTACAACCACCTGATAAACTTAAGAATAGAACAAAAAGCCAGCACATAAGAAGTTTGAAAATAACCTTCCAAGACTGAGACCATGGTTACATGGAGCCTCTAAGAATAAAGTTTTAAATGTTGATTCTCTCAACATCTATAGCATAGAAATGTTTTATATATATATATATAGACACACATATATATGTATATATATATATATATAGCCTTCAATGGCTCAGAACTTTAGGAGCCACAGTGAATGTTCCCAAAGCACCCATGTGGCCACAAAGAATGATAGGGCGAAGGGAGGGAAAAAATACATTCTCCATTTCCGAAAACTTAACTTTCAAAGCAAGGTTTCCCCTCAGAGATGTACCTATAAACATAACCGCAAATCCGGGTTGTAACCTTAACCATGTGGCATTGTCTCATGTTTAAGCTTCCCCAAAATACCTTGTTTCACGTTAGCACTAGTTTTCCTTAAATGAAGGACCTCCTCAGAGGACATGGAGCAGGGCAGTCACTCAGTCTCACGGGAAGATCCCGTAGTGGAGAAACTGTATAAGATTGTTTCCTGATATCTCTTGTAGCAAGGGTTAGAGAGCAGGATATATCCCAGAAAGACGTTCCTTTTCTCTCTCTGGGGCTTCTACCAAGTTGACTTCCCAATTTACCCATCTGCTGATAACAAGGAGGACCTACAGCTTTGCTGAAAGGGACAGTTTTGTACCTTTGAACACAGCCGTGAGAGTAAAAATGCAAAAATAAACTTTCACGGATGCCTCATAGACTAGTGCCAGTGCCTCTCAAATAATGAGAGGATTTATTTGGGTAAAGGCTGAAATCTCCCTTGAACATTTACCTTCCCAGTCCAAGACACAGCCCCTGAGGCAGTCAAGTTAGCAGTTTGGTGTCAATCCTTTCCAAGTTGTTTCTATACATTTGCACACAAATATGAAATCACCGACTATATATGCATTTTAAACAAACATCACATCATTTGCTCTTACTTAAATAAGACCTCTTCTCACTGATATACCATAGATGAATTCACACGTCTACAGTGCCTTGGAGTTTCTTTATGTTTAGACACTCCCTTCACACAAAGCAAAATGAGCTTCCTAGTCTTTCAATTAACTGTTCAGTGGATATCTTCGCAAATGTTTCCTTGTTCAAGTTTCTCTGATGTTTACTGAGAAGTAAACTGGTGGCTCAAAGGTTATGTGCAATTAAATGTTAATAAATGGAGCCACATTGCTCTCTTGGCTGTGTGTGAGTGCCTGTTTCCTCACACCCTTGTCAAAATATGCTACTAGCAAATATTTAAAGACTGCCCATCTGGTGGTTACAAACTAGCACCTAATTTTTGTTTAGCATTTTCTTATTATTGAAGTAAAACATATTTATATACATTTATTATTTACCTATATGACCTTTTCTCTACATTGACTGCTTATATACCTGCTCATTTTTCTATTGACTGGTCTTTTAGTGAAACTCAGGAGTTTTTAACATTTAAAATACAGACACCATAACTCTTTTTTATATGTGTTATCTGTATATCTTTTATATGTAGTTATCCTGTCTTCACTTGTTTTTAACTTTGTTTATGATTTAGTTTTTAAGTTGATTTTCATCTTATTTATGAAACCCTTCACTAGCTCAAGGCATTAAAGATACTATTCTATATTTTTTTCTTGAAGTTTTTAACACACTCTTTTTTTTATTCTTTAAGTTTGGAAAATAGAAACACAGTTAGTATTTTCAAACTAGAGTTGTCCCCTAACACTTGAAATGCCACATTTATCATATATCAAGTTTGATACACACAGTCCACTCTGGAGATTCTATTGTGTCTCATTCATTCATTTGCTTAGCCCCACACTGTTTTAATTACTATCAACTCTTCTTACAGGTTTTGGACATTTTCTTCTCCATATCAGATTCAGCTTGTCATTTTCCATAAAAAAAGTGTGAAATTGTAACATAAATAGTATTTAGAAATTAATTTTTCATGAATTCCAACTGATTCAAGATGAAGACTATATCTATGACCATTATATGTCTGTATGTATATTTAGATCTACCTAAGACTTTATAAAATTCAATTAATTAATTGGCTTTTATTCATTGATTGTCCATTAATTACATCTGATAATACTATTAATACTATATCCTACTACTGCCCCACTACTATTCTTCTTCAAAAATTTTCTACCTGTTCTTGTCTATTTGCTTTACTGAATAATATTTGGCATACTTTAGTTCTAAAATAAAAGCCATACTTTATCTTCCTCATTATGAAAAGGTATACATATATCAACCAGAAGTGAGAAAAGAGACGTTGGGAGGAATACATTCCAGCAAAAAAGAAAAGCTTGTACAGGGATGGGAAAATAGTACAGAGCACAGTATGTTTGATGATTAACCATGAGCATAGGTTAGGAGCACAGGTCTGGGGGTGGTAGGTAACAACAGGAGGTCAGACTACAAGTATAAGAGTGGTCAGCTCATGGACAACTTGCATGTTCCACATGATTTGACCAAACTGTATCTACTTAACTACATTTTGGCACAAATTTAAACTTAGATTTCTTTTTTTTTAAGTTTATTTATTAATTTTGAGAGACAGAGAGATGGGGGTGGGGTGGGGGAGAGGGAGAGAGAGAATCCCAAGCAGACTCTGCACTGTCAGCAAAGAGCCTGATGCGGAGCTCGAATTCACAAACTGTGAGCTCATGACCTGAGCCAAAATCAAGAGTCAGATGCTTAAGTGACTGAGCCACCCAGGTACCCCAAGGCCTAGAGTTCTACCGCTAGGATACAGTCACCATATTATTTTAGATGTGATTTCAAATTTAGAGATTCCTAGCATAGATGTTGGATGCATGCTCACTGCAGGTTAGAAGTGTGCTGGGTTGTATGAGCATCATCAGAGAATGGAGAATGAATCAAGTCAGGTGGATAGGCCTTTCTCTTTAGTTGTGGAAATTAGAGAAATAAATGCCCTAAGGATTAGCAAATAAATCTTATGTTGAGCAGTAAAAGCAAATAAATTTTGATGAAAAGAAAGGGTGAAGAATGAGAAGATCAGGGAATTAGGGTAAGAACAGAGGTTTCTGAGAACCACGAGACAGTCAGAAAAGTCAAACGTGCCCAGGTATCCTCTTGCTTTTCCTATTTCCCGCATCCCTCCTTTACATAATTACTTCCACTTGTATCTACTTTCTCTTTCCTCCTGCCTCCCCTTGCTGTTTGTCCTGATACTGCGCAAGCAAAAGCACCTTCTTTACTTCCCTCTTCTAGAGAAAAAACTCCTGTCCCTTTGTTACGCACCATGTTCTCTGCTAGGTGGCAATAAGTGGTACTCTATCCATTAGATGAAGAGATCTTACTAATATATGATTTAGTTCTCTGATGCTGCTTCTTGAGACTATTGTAGTTTATCTCAGATCAAATGTCCATTTCCAAGGACTCCAGAAGACAATTTTGGTCAGGGAGGTTTTTAGCACTGCTGTAATCAAAACAAGTCATTCAGTAGAGTGGCCCTGGTAGGAATGTTTGTGCAGAAATATTGTCAAGAGGAAAAAAAAAAAGAAAAAGACTGAAATCTAAGACACCATCTTGCCTAATGCAGGACATCTGGCTACTTTACACTAATGTAGTCAGTACATCAAAAAATAAAAAATGCAACATACTGATGGTCAAGTTAACTCTGCCATATGAAGCTTACCTCTGGAATTTCCTGTATTTGTATTTCAATTATAATTCATTTTCTAGGTTTACTGTTCCCATTCTCCCTGAAAAGAGGTAAGGGAAGGACTGAGAAGGAGGAAAGACACAAAGGACAGAAGGAGAGAGAGTAGGAAGGAAAGAAAGGAAACAGGAGAAAAAGAGAAAGTGTTTAAAATATTGTGAAGCGAACATTTAAAGGCTCATTCCCTCCCACAAATGAGAAAAAAAAAAGTCCTTGGCCTGAAGAGGTGTTTTAAGCAGACATTTAAGGAGTTTAAAAAAAATACTGGCATTTCAAAGAGATGTGAGGCCTATATACGGTTTGATTATAGCAAACATCATAAAAACCCTAAATGACAACTCATTAAAAAGACTATTAAGTCACCACCATTACCAGCTTCGTCTTCAGAGCCTTTCCTGTCAAATGCCAGGATAGCAGTTCTAGCTCTTCTTTAGTTATACACATAGAAATAAGGCTCAATTAGGACACAGGAGTAAGAAAGGGGATTTGACATGCTAGGGCATTACCCCAAAAGGCACCCAGGCCACACTGGGTTTTTACAGTTTTTTCTTCAAAACTGTAAGAAGCTGAACTTGCTAAGATCTAGAGTGGTGTTCATTCAGAAACTGGACAAGACACTCACTACTTGCTATTCATTTCTCCTCTTTGGTATGCCAAACAATCTAAAAGTATGCTCTAATTTCATACAGGAATGTCCCTTCCATTCATAATTTTGGATTAAAAACAAATAATTCTTAAGAATCCAATTTCTTGGGGCGCCTGGGTGGCTTAGTCGGTTAAGCGTCCGACTTTCGCTTAGGTCATGATCTCGCGGTTCGTGGGTTCAAGCCCCGCGTCGGGCTCTGTGCTGACTTCCAGCTCAGAGCCTGGAGCCTGTTTCAGTCTGTGACTCCCTCTCTCTCTGACCCTCCCCTGCTCACGCTGTCTCTCTCTCTCTCTCTCCTAAAAATAAATAAGACATTAAAAAAAATTTTTTTTTAATAAAAAAAAAGAATCCAATTTCTTTTATTTTTTAAAAAATTTATTTCTGAGAAAGAGAGAGACAGCATGAGAAGAGGAGGGTCAGAGAGAGAGGGAGACACAGAATCTGAAACAGGCTCCAGGCTCTGAGCTGGCTGTCAGCACAGACCCTGAGCGGGGCTCAAACCCATGAACTGTGAGATCATGACCTGAGCCGAAGTCGGCCGCCCAATCGACTGAGCCACCTAAGCACCCCAAGAATCCAATTTCTAAAACAGTGGTAAAAAGTCTTATCGAAAAAGAGTTGCATCTTGATCTTAATCTACTTTTGTAAAGATAGTTATTCTTAATATTCCGAAGTAGACAGGGATGTCTGTGATAATCCTGGGCTTGCCTGGCTGAACATGGGAAACACGGCTTTTCTTCTCTACTTTTTAATCCGTGGCCCTAACTTTACCCATTAGTCTTCCTCTTTCTCCATTTGTGTAGTGGGCATACTCAGTTCATGATAAAGCTTGCTTCTACTGGCTTCTAAGAGCTGATGTGCCCCATCTCTTCCTGATTTCACATATATTATATAGTAACTTTAGTAGCTTGAAACTAGCCATTGTGGAAATATTTACACCACAGACCCAGGCAAACACTACAAAAATTAAAGCTTTACTCCAGAGAGCCAGCTGTTAAATATTTATCACACAACTGACTATGAAATATGGTATCCTAATCAACAAGTTTCAGATATATTGTTGACAGTGTTTGACTTTGCTATTTTCTATGTAGACTGTAACTATTCTGACTTTGAGAGTGACCACCAAAGTAGTCCACATTTTTATTTGAACCATTAAGACCATTATAGAAAACTATTACTGATGAGTGTGATTACCCAATATTTTTCAAAACAACTTAAAAATTGGGATTGATCTTAGAACAGAATTTGACGTGAAGTGGCATATGTACTTGTTCATGACATATCTGGCCCATCACAAATCTCCTTTTGCCTCTCCGTGTAATGGGGGATTTATTGCAGGTAAATCTATAATGATCTTCACTGTGTATCTCGCCCCATGCCTTTAAGAGTTGGTTAGAGGGGGGGCACCTGGGTGGCTCAGTCAGTTAAGCATCCAACTCTTGGTTTCACCTCAGGTCATGATCTCACAGTTCATGGGTTCAAGCCCTGCATCAGGCTCCATACTGGCAGTGTGGAGCCTGCTTGGGATTCTCTCTCTCTCTCTCTCTCTCTCTCTCTGTCTCTCTCAATCTCAATCTCTCTCTCTCTCTCCTACCCCCTTCTCTCTTGGCCCTTCCCATGCACTCTCTTACTCTCTCTCTCTCAAAATAAATTAATAAACTAAAAAACAAAACAGTTAGTTAAGGCTGGCACAAGTTCTAGAGAAAGGAACTAGGAAGTTTGCAGTACAGTTTTGAGTCTGACCAGGTCATGTGCTTCTCCCATTTTGATTAATAAGGATAACAGAATGGAAGAGACCACAATGCAATGATCCCACCTTTGTGCAGAACTGAAAGATACTCCTAAGATCAGGACAAATCTGTCAAGACGGCCTCCTGGAAGGAATTATTTACTTGCAAAACCACAAACCATGGACTTGAGTCTGTTTCTATTAGAGAATTCTCTCCCAGACATTATGTCATTTTATTTTTATTTTAATGATGTTTATGAACAGGTCTGTAACTATAGTACAGGAAATGTGTTGATTATACTTATCACAATGAAACTATTTTCCAAACACTTTACCATTTCCCTGCCAATAAAATAGCTTAGAACATCTTGGGCAGATAGACAATTTATTCATTAAATTGCTTATGTATTCATGTATAAGGTTATTTAGGTTATTTTCTATTTAAGATATTCAAATCTCATAACTAAACTATTTTCTCCCTTAGGATTGAAGCAGTCATTTTATCTAGTTAAGAAACACAAAAGCAAAGATGTATCAACTTATTAAACAAATGATTAAACTGTGTGAGATACTTACAAGTTGTTTTTTTAAGCTGTAAAGGTGCATAGCCAAGTATTTTCTGAAATTTTAAAGGAATGTAAGTATAATATATTTACATACAGTATATTAGCCGTACAGAATCAATTGGCTTCATCAATATAAAGGATGAAGTCTCAAAAAAATCAAAGAACTATAAAATTTAGAAGCTGGACCTTAGAAGTCATGTCAGACTTCCTACTGTAATAGATGAAGCCAAATGGGAAGATTTGTTGGGTGCATACATCTGGTAGGTGGCTACAACCTTGGGACTAAACCAGGTATTCTGCCAAGAGCACTTTCCTCTGCACTATAGTTTTCCCAATATATGCACTAACATTCCAACATAGTATTTGCATTGTCACAGTTGTTCTCCATCTCCCCAGAGAAACTTTAGTCCATTTGAAATAAACTAGTTTATTTGGTGTTTTCACTCTTTAAATTATATTTTATAATGAAACACCGTTATGATACATATGTTGAAAGATAACATTAGCTCTTCTAGGTGAACCATGTCACATCCCATTTGCCAGGCGTAGGCATTATATTTCTGGAGATATGTTTTGTTTTCCATGCTACAGTATTTATTTTTCACAGTTGTCTTGCAAGAGCAAATAACTCCATTCACTTCTGCTGAACCAAGAGCAAAACATTGGTTTTAAAAAGAATGAATGTATCTAGAGGGTGTCCATCTATATGTCCTGAAGATGTGACAATAAAGCTCCTTATGGTTTGATCACCACTCAGCCCAGAAAGGATTTCCACACATTCAAATATCAACATTTCTGGAAAAATCTGAGGAACGTCCTCCTGCCAGCAGTTCTTCAAGCCATTTCACACTTGCCAACCCCGGGCTTACCTCTTCACTGGGCAGTGCAAATGAGCTCCCCGAGTTCATATCAGAAATGAGACAGGACAGCCTTGCTTGCAGGTTAAATCCCAAGCACCACATCCAGTCACCTGCCCACAGCCTCCACTTTGGAGATATGACCTGAGTCCAATATAAGTCAATACATTTCAGTAAGAATTAGGATTCACAGAGAAATTAAGCAGAAAAGGGAACTTAACGTATGCAAACCACAGTCATAGTCAGATCATTGCTTTCCTTCAAATTAGATTGCTTCCACTTAACAATACATAAATTTAATTTTTAGTAACACAGAGGAAAACCACAAAAGCAACTTAGGGGCTTTAATTACACACAGCAAAAACTCACTCACAGATGCCTCTTCAGGGGCTATCATAAAGCCTTCATATGGGGGAATACCACCAGAATAATGGAGATACCATATCCTGAATTCAGTCCCCATGAAGGAAAATCCTAATCCTCTCTAAAATGGAGAGCCAATTGTTTCTATACTGTGAACTCTAGCCAAATCCCATATTCATTTTATATATATTATTTTTTATTTGCAATGTTCACTTATTAGTTTTAGACTTTTAGGGTTGGAACAGGTCTTCAAAATCCTGCCTAAATGCAAGGATTCTTTCAGCATTGCAAATAGTCATGTAGTGTCTTCTTAAATATCTTTACTGAGAGGGAATACATTGTGAAAAATCTTACAAAGGCACTATTGCAGTTAAACAAGATGGGTGTGTCACCTCTGTGGTATAGTTTTCCCAAATTCATAACATCAGTCTAATTATAAGAAAATCTCAGATAAATCAAATATAGAGGATATCCTACAAAATACCTGAACACTATTTTTTTAAAGTGTAAACATCATGAAAGACCAGGAAAAGACTGAGAAATGATTACAAATTGGAGGAAACAGTGGGTAAATGCTGTGTGGTACTGGGGGCTGGGTAATGGAACAAAAAATACATTCAGATGAGTGACAGCATCAAGATAGTGACATAGGATGTTCCTGCCTTCACTCTCCCTCACAAGAAAAATGAGCAACAACTTGTCAAGCACAGGACACCAGTGAGGGAATCATAGAACACAGCTAAAGCATCCCCGTACCACAGAAACTAAGACAGACTGCTTTAAAAGTGTCCCCGAAGTGACTACATGTTAATTGCATTGTCCTTCCCCCAGGGCTTCACACAGAGAGGTCTCCCCTGAGCCTCCAATTCTTCCAGTGGACAAAGACAACCTGGTGAGGACAATCAGTGTCCTGCCCCCAGTGTTCTCCCTTCCATTGCTTCATGGAAGCCCCTACTCTGATCTTATACAACAGAGATTGCAGGGCAATCTGCAGGGCTCAACCAGAGGGAATTTGCCTATGATGGGAAGGGGGTAGGGGCTTGAAATAAACCAGCACATGCATCTTGGTAGACCAAACTCATACCTGCAGTGCTCGAGTAGTAATCGCAACCAGTGCCTTTGCTCATACACAAAACTACGTTGGGGGCACAATCTGACCAGGGAACTCAGTAGGGTGATGATCTACCTGATATGGATTCTCAAATGAGGTGTTCTGCCCACCCCAGAGCCCTGTTTGCCCACACCAAGGTGAGGAACTGATCAAAGTCCCAGCCACTGCAGACAGTATCTTCAGGCCCCATCTGATAAGAAGGACTGGTAACAGCTCCTGGAAGCAATGCAGCCCATTGACACTTGAGCTGAGAGACAGGTGGGCAAAAGTGACTGCCCCAGAGTAAAGCCAATGCCGGGCATGGAGGCTTCCCTGCTATGCACAGGTAGGGGGACTGATTCATAACCAAAGCTGAGGGTAGTTCCCAGCCCCTTCCAACCTGACAGCAGGTTTGGGAAACTGACAAGTCTAGAGTAACTCCTCCCCCTCCTGCCCAGACAAGGAAGCTAAGACACAGCCCCACCCACCGTGGAGGGTGCCTTCCAGCTCCATCTGACCAGGAGGGCTGGTGACAAGGCCTGGAAGCTATGCAACCCAGTCGTACTCGAGCCAAGGGGTGGGCAGGCAAAGCTGATAGTTTGCAGAACAAAGCCAGTGGCCCGGTTTGATCAGGACACTTGGGGTGCAGGTCAGCTCGAGTTAACACAGCTTTAGAGTTCTACCAGCTTTAGAGCTGCTTCTCCCACTGCACCTGGACAGAGAAACTAATTCATAGCCCTACTCATCGCTGAATAAAGCCTTCAGGCTTTCTGATTAGGAAACCTAACCAGAGCACATGGAAAGCTACATAGCCCATTCAAAAACCAAACATACATACATACACACATACATATATAAATACACAATGGCACTTGAACAAAGAATACAGCTCATGGGTCTCCCCCATCTTCAGAGGAAAACCAGTAGTCTCACCTGACCAAGGAATTCAGTGCATACTCTGGTCTGATTTGCACCCCTAAACAATGAGCTGTACAGGCCCTGAACTACTGGCCTGCCAAGGCATGGAAGCTAACTTATAGCCCCATGTACTACCAGATACAGCACCCAATCTCATCTATTGAGCCTGATCAGAAAATCCAGGAAACCACAGAGCCCATCCTACACACTTACTGGGGTTGGAAACCAAGCCAGCAGTCTTTCCAACTATTCTCAGCCAGTGGCACACTCCCCATTTATATTCTCAGACCTTGAATGGTTGCCGTAGCCAAAAACAGACCATAATAGGAGGTTCTACCTGCCCAAAGAGATTACCTGCAGACACAGCTGGAAACCCAAACTGAGCAGACTGGTAAAGAACTGTCTCTGCCAAAGCAAACCTGTTATAGCTGGAAGAGGAGACTATTATTCAAATGCATAGATGTTAATATAAGGATTATGAAAAATCAGGTAAATATGCCACCGCCAAAGAAAACTAATAAAGTTCCAAAAAGTAACCTTAAAGAAATTGAGATCTATGAACTGTTAGACAAAGAATTCAAAATAATCCTCCAAAAGAAGTTTAGTGAACTACAAGAAAATACAAATGAAATTAAGAAAATAAGGTGTGAACAAAATGAGAAGTTTGACAAAGAAATAACAACCACCAAATAACAACAAAACAAAACAAAGAAATCCTCAAGCTAGAAAATGTAACAACTAAACTAACATATTAAATACAGGTTCAAAAGTGGGCTTGACCATGCAGACAAAAAAAAAAATCAACAACTTGGAAGATATGACATTGGAAATTATCCAGAGGAGCAAAAAAGAATAAAAAAGAGTGAAGAAGGCCTATGGGAATTGTAGAATACAATGAAAAGAAATAACATTCATATCATGGGAATGCCAGAGGGAGAAAAAAAAGAGAAAGGAAGAAAAAGTATATTTAAAGCAATAATGGCTGAAAACTTCCTCAACCTAGGTCATACAGATTCATGAGACTTATAGGATCTCAAATAGGTTTAAAACAAATAGGCCTACGCTGGTATGTTATAATTAAATTCTCAAAAGTCAAAGACAAAAAAAGAATTTTAAAAGCACCAAGAGAAAAGAGAGTAGCTGTGTATAAGAGAAGCCTCATAAGATTACTGGCAGATTTCTCAACAAAAACTTTTCAGGCCAGCAGAGAATGGGATGATATATTCAAAATACCAAAAGAAAATAATTCTTAACCAACAATTCTATATCCAGCAAAGCTGTTCTTTGAAAACAGAGGAAGGATGATAAATACTTTCCTGAATAAACAAAAGCTAAGTGAGTTCATTACCATTTAGCCTTACATAAATAAATGCTACAGGGAGTTCTTTGAGTGAAGTAAACAAATACTAATTAATATCATTAAAACATAAAAAGATAGTGTAAATCTTACCAGTAATGGTAAATATATAGTCATAGTTAGATTCTGCAATATGGTAACAGTGGTGCATAATTAACTTACAAATCACAGAGAAAAAATGCAGTATAAATAACCATAGCTATAATAATAATAGTTATACAATATTTAAAAATGCAAATTGTAACAGCAATAACCTAAAATGTGAGGGGGAAGAGAAGTAACAATGTTAAGTTTGAAATTATGTTGAAGTTGTTATCAGCTTAAAATAAGGTGTTATAAGTTTAAGGAATTTTTTGTAAGTCCCATAGGAACCACAAGGAAAAATCCTGTAATAATTACGCAAAAGAACATGATAAAGAAGTCAAAGCATACAAACACCAAAAGATATCAAAATATAAAAAAGAAAATAAGAAACAAGGAAAAATGGATCTACAAAATAATCAGCAAATAATTAGCAAAATGGCAACAGAAGTCCTTACCAATCAAGAATTACTTTAAACATAAAGGGGTTAAATTCTTTAATTAAAAGAGCTGAATAGATTAAAACAACAAAAATAACACAAGATCCAATAATACATCGCCTACAAGAGACACAGTTTAGCCTTAAAGACACACATAGACTGAGAGTGAAGATAGGAAAGAAAGACATCTGAAGCAAATGGTAACCAAAAAATAAAAAAAAGGGAGAGGGGAGGCAGGGGAAGCTATGCTTGTATCAGACAAAATAGATTTTAAAGTAAAAATGGTAAAAAGAGACAAAGAAGATCATTATAAAATTAAAAAAGGGGTTAACACATCAAGAAGTTACAATTGAAAAAATTTTTAAAAAAAGAAGTTATAACATTTGTAAATATTTATGCACCTGAATAGAGCAATAACTAACAGAACTAAAAGGAGATATAAACAGTAATACAATAGTTGGGACCTTTAATACCCTACTCTCAACAATGGATAGATCAACCAGATAGAGAATCAATAAGAAAACAGTGGACATGAACAACACTGTACACCACGTGGATCTGACAGACATATATAGAACATTCTATCCAACAACAGCAGAACAAAAATCCTTCTCCAGAACACACAGAACATTTTCTAGGATAGACCATGTGATAGACAATAAAATAAGTCTTAGAAAATTCAAGAAGACTGAAATAATACCAACTATCTTCTCTGAATACAATGGCATGAAACTAGTAATCAAAATAATAGGAAAACTAGAAAATTCAGAAACACAAGGAAATTAAACAACACTCTTCTGAACAACCAGTGAAATCTAAGAAGAAATTAAAGGGGAAATTAAAAAGTTTCTGGAGACAAACAAAAATGGAAATATAACGTAACAGAACTTCTGGGGTATAGCAACTTACAAGACTGAATCAAGAAGAAACAGAAAATCTGAATAGACCAATTACTAGTAAGGAGATTGACTCAGCAATCAAAAATCTCCCACCAAAGAAAAGTCAAGGACCAGACAACTTCACTAGTGAATTTTACCAAACATTTGAAGAAGAACTGACACCAATCCCTCTCAAACTCTAACAAAAAAATCAAAGAGGGAACACTCCCAAACTCATTTTACAAGGCCAGCATTCTCCTGCTACCAAAACTAGATAGGGACACAACTCAGAAAGAAAACTATTTGCCAATATTTCTGATGAATATGCAAACATTCTCAACAAAATACAAGCAAATTAAATTCAGCAGCACATTAAAAGGACCATGAAATGGATCCCTGAAAAATGTAAGGATGGTTCAATATATGCAAATCAACCAATGTAATACATCACATCAACAGAATGAAAGAAAAGAATCATATGATCATCTCAGTAGATGCAGAAAAATAACTTGACAAAATTGAACATTCATTTAGGATAAAAAATTAATAAGTTAGGAATGAAAGGAACATATCTCAACATAATAAAAGCCATATATGGCAAACCCACAGTCAATAAAAGCCTTCTCAAATTTGATGGTGAAAGGTTGAAAACTTCCTCTAAACTCAGGGACAAGACAAGGTGCCCATTCTTACCATTCCTATTTAACACAGCAGTAGAAATCCTGGCTTGAACAATCAGGAAAAAAGGGGGGTATAATAACTGGGAAAAAAGAAGTAAAAGTATCCCTGTTTGCAGATGATATGATTTTATACATAGAAAATCCTAAAGACTCAAACCAAAAACTGTTTGATCTAATCCACAAGCTCAGTAAATATAAAATTAATATACAAAAATCAGAAGCATTTCTATATACCCATAATGAATTTTCTGAAAAAGAAATAAATCAAGTCTTTTTAAAATAGCATCAAAGACAATAAAATACCTAGGAATGAACTTAACTAAGGAAGTGAAAGATCTCTGCTCTGAAAACTGCAAGACATTGATAAATGAAACTGAAGAAGATACAAATAAATAGAAAGGTATCCTGTGCTCATGAATTGTAAGAATTAATGTTGTTAAAATCTCAATATTACCAAAAGCCATCTATAAATTCAATGCATTTGAACACACATTGTATGCAAACATACAAACAACCCAATTAAAAAGCACACAAAGGACCTGAATACACATTTTTCCAAAGAAGATCTGCCAAAGGCCAATAGGTATGTGAAGAGATTCTCAACATCCCTAGTCATCAAAGAAATGTAAGTTAAAATTGTGATGATATATCACCTCACACCTATTAGAATGGCCGTCATAAAAAAGATAAGAGATAATAAATACTGGTGTGGATGTGGAAAAAAGATAATCCTTGTGCATCTTTGGGGGCATTGTGAATGGGTACAGTCACTATGCAAGCAGTATGGAAGCTCTTCAACACAACAGAACTCCCCTATGATCCAGAAATCTTACTTCTAGGAATATATCCAGAGGAAATGAAAATACTAACTCAAAAGGTATCTGTACCCCCATGTTCATAGCAGCATTATTTACAACAGCCAAGATAGGGAAACAACCTAAGTATCCATCAATGGATGAGTAGATAAAGGAATTGTGGTAATTCTGGAATATTACTTAGCCATAAAAAATAACAAGCAAATTCTCATTCTGACAACATCAATGAACCTGGAAGGCAATATGCTAAGTGAAATAAGTCAGACAGAAAGATAAATAGTATATGATCTCACTTATATGCAGAACCTAAACACACACACACACACACACACACACACACACACACACACACAGACAAACTCACAGAAAAAGACAAACAGGAAAGTTCTTAAGATAAATCCTTCATTTCTCATCACAAGGAGAAATTTTTTTCCTTCTTACTTTTTTCTTTTCTTTTTATTGTATCTATATGAGAAGGTGGATGTTAGCTGAACATCTTGTGATAATCATTTCACAATAATTGTAAATGACACCACCATGCTGTGTGTCTCAAACTTACATAATTATGCATTTTAATTTCTCAATAAAATTGAGAAAAATACATTAATGGAAAACACAGGCAAAACCAAGTGTTAATATCTTACTTTCGATGAATATACCATGGTTATATACAATGTTTATTATATTAAATATTACATTACATAAGATGTTAACTTTACAGGAAGCTGGGTGAAACGTATGTAGAAGGTCTGTACTACCTTTGCAAAGCTTCTTAAAGTACAGAATTATTTTAGAATAAAGTTAAGTAAACATTATCCTCCAAAGTTATTATTTCCATTTTATGGTGAAGAAACCAACTGACTAAGATGTAAAGATGCAAGAGTGAATTTTTAACCTCAGCCTGTCCCTTACTCTTTTTTGTGCCTTAGTTTTTGTTGAGAAGCTGTATAAGAATGAGTGTGCAGAGTCTTGTTTTCACCTCTTTGACCAGTTTCTGCCACTTACACACTTAGGCAAATTTCCTGGAGTATAAAATGTCAGGGTGATTGGCACATGTGAGCTCAGTGACTGTTAGCCTCCTACTGCATACCCACTGAAGGCACAGAAGCTGACTTAGCTAATATCCACAGCCACTCTAACAGCAGTTCCCAAACCT
The DNA here is from genome assembly GCA_017311185.1 of Proteles cristata cristata. Taxonomy (NCBI): domain Eukaryota; kingdom Metazoa; phylum Chordata; class Mammalia; order Carnivora; family Hyaenidae; genus Proteles; species Proteles cristata. The sequence goes on from JAESUZ010002605.1 coordinate 464,221, forward strand.
GGCTAGGCATCAAAATCAGTTGGAGAACTTTTGAGAAATATAAATTCCCAGGCCTCACTGCATTTTTATAAATCTCTCCAGGTGATTCAAATGTGCAGCCAAATTTGGGAACCACTGCTCCTTAGTATTTAGAGACTCACCAAAGGGAGTTCTTTACGCTGTTTTCCTTGAAAGTCAAGAATTTAAATCTAGAGCTTCTGAATAAAGAAGAAATAGATCCTTTATAATAGGTAACATTATACATAGTTCCACCTTCCCTGAGGGAGCATTGGAAAGGGGGCATTTGTATGTTATTTAAGGAAAGGAATAACTGCAGGAACTTAATCTCGAAGCCAATCCTAAACATTATTACATGTGGACGTATTCTCATTGTCATCACTCGTATTTCATCCTCGCGCTTTCATTCTTCAGTTTACCACAGCCAGGAACATGTCATTGCATTTAGCTTGAATTCATTCAATTATGTACCTGTCATTTTTCAGAAAATAGTCATGACAAATTTGGGCCCATGGTGAAAAATCTGACTGGGACACAGGACAGTAAGAAAACAATGAATGAGTGAAGAGAAGGAATAGAGGACATTGAATAATGATTCACATTTTCACCAGAGGGTGAGTGAAGACAGCATATATTTAAAGTAGTCCCAAATATATGTGTGTGTGCATGTATATGGTTTATATGTAGAGATACACAGCATATACACATGTGTACATATATATGTAAATGCATATATGTATATAAAAACCTAGATAGAGCCAAATAAATGGTTTTCTAACTTTTAGAGTCCACAGAAGGACAGCCAGATAGAAAATAATAAGAAAACCTCTCAGAGGGTAAGAAGAGAGCAGTATCACGATTAAATAAGATGGGGTCAAGGGACGGGACTGATAAAGCCTGAACGAACAACAGAAGTGAAGCCCTAAACAAGAAGATAGCAAAGAGCAGATGACTTACCAAAGGAAGCAGATCACATTGTCAGCTACTGAGTCACACCACCACAACTTTAGACCCACTCACTTTACTGGAACTGAAAATACAGATGTTTGCAGAGAGCTCATCGTGCCTTTGTTTCATAATGTACCTTGAAGTTCCCATATTCATGCTAAATACTACTTCAGAACAGAGTTCCACTTTATTTTATTTTTGGGTTACAAAGAGGTCTTTGTGAAATGTGATTAAAAACAACATTGCATGTTGTGACTTTTAAGCATCTATACAGGCTTTGCAATCTCTGGCCTAATTTCTTTTCTTTCTGTGTGCTCCTAAAAAGCTGCTTTGAGAGGACAGCTTATTCAAAATCAATGGGCAATCCGTGTGTGGATTAGCTCCAGGGGTTGCGTACAAAGATAAGGCAGTGGCTTATTAATGAGCAAAGGTCAGGCTGGAGTTAGAGAATGGTTTCCCCATTGCTTGGTCCCCTGCCTTCTCTCATCACATCATAAAAGCTTCTAAAAGGTAGGCACTCCCATTAATTAACTTTTAAAGAAGACTTGGAGGTTATTTGTAGATGTGGTGATTTTTTTTCAAATTTGACTTCTACTCATAATTTTATAAAGTATGACATTAAAATGTATAATTTATACAAAAATTATAGCAAGCAATAATTCTACTTCTAGAAATCTATCCTAAAAAATAATAAGAAATGCTAGGATTTACATAAAAGTAACTTCATCATAGTATTAGTTATAATATCAAAAATTTGTAAATAACCTAAATGCCTCATTTAAAGGGAACAACTACATATAACAGGAGATAGTCATATAATGATACATTAAGTGACTATTTAAATTTGTTTGTGAAAAGATTATTGCCATGGGAAATCCTTGTGACAATACATTTATGGAAAAAGGGCAGCTGTTACATTGTTTCTAATGTATGACTTAAATTAAATATAAATGAACATGTATATGAGGCAGCAAAGGGTAATGGTTAAATATCCAGACTCTAGGGTCAGGCTGCTTAAATTTGAATTTCAAATACTCCACCACTTTACACTATGTGTTCTTGGGCAAGTACTGAACCTCTCTGTATTTTAGTCCCTATAATATAGGAACAGTAATATCACCTACCCCATAATATGCTTGTGAGAATCAAATATGGAAATTTATATAAAGCACACAGAATGTATCAAGCACTACTCTATGTGCTTATTTTAATGTCTTCATCTGATAAATTCAATAAACTATGAATTAGCTGGTTCATAATTTTCAATACAGTTTAGCTGCTATTATAATTAATGGTATTATTATTATTATACTATTACGATGAGTAACTTTTTTAAATCTAGGAGAGAAGAAGGCCCGAATGTTTACAGTGATTACTTCTACACAGAAGGTTTAATGTGGTGTTAGTTTCCATTTATATTGTTCTGTTTTTTATAAATTTAGGACATGATGCAAGTAAGTCTTTTAAAATTAAAGAAAAATAAAATCACCTAATATAAACATTAAAAAAATATTGCCATGACAATTTTCAGACCTTAAAGTGCCAAAGTGCACGCACTCCAGTGCTACCCATTGCAAATAAGGATTACACATCAGAACTTCCAACACAGTAGTGTTATTTCTAAGTTACTGACTCCAGCTTCTTAGAGTAAAAAGGGTTTTCCCAACTGCTGAGCTATAATTTGAGCCTGTTCATGCCCACAAAATTGTTTAAGTTAGACCAACCCGTTCCTAACTGATACACGTTATTTATGTTTTGCCTTTGAAGGAACACCCTTAAATATAACATAGTCGCAGTGGATAGTGACTTGTTTTGCTTAGTTGTACTCCATCTCTGTCATCAAATAGCATCATTAAAATGAAAGACAAAGGTCCGTGGAATAGAACTTCCAAGACTGAAACAAAATGACATAAACCCAAACTAAGTAAAGTTATTACCCTAGGAAAGTGTTGAAAAACTATCATGGGATTTAGATACCAATAGTGACACATCTTAATCTGTTTTACATGCTGCCACCTTCAAGAGTGTAAATAAGATTTGATAAGACCTATAAGCTTTCCAAGCCTGCTGTATGTGTCCCTCCAGTCCAACCGTCCAGCACTGTCTTAAAGGCTCAAATTTCCACTCTGGGAATCCCATGTCATGTTTAATTAAATTGACACATGCAGAGCCTCCTCCTCTAAGAAAACCTTAAAGGCTCATTTTTCAAAAGAATCTTTTCACATGTTTTATATTTAAATCCATAAGGGTCAGCTGGGTGGCTCAGTCGGTTAAGCGTCCAACTTTGGCTCAGGTCATGATCTCATGGTTTGTGGGTTCGAGCCCCGCGTCAAGCTCTGTGCTGACAGCTAGCTCAGCTGCTTCTGATTCTGTGTCTCCCTCTTTTTCTGACCCTCCCCTGCTCACACTGTCTCTCTCTCTCTCTCTCTCTCTCTCTCTCAGAAATAAATAAAACATTAAAAAAAATAAATCCATAAAACTAGATCCAACCAAATTCTAGGACAAATAACATACCAGTTCTAAGATAGGTTTGCTTATTTTTTTTAAGATTTTATTTTTTAAGTAATCTTGACACTCAACATGGGGCTCAAACCTAAGACCCCAAGATCAAGAGTCATATGCTCTACCAGACACCCCTCATTTTCTATTGCTTGTTTATTACTCAGGGTAGAGTACACTGTACCATGCAAAGTTAAAGCTGAAGAAGTCCTACAAACCCATTCTCCCAACCAGGGCAATAATTACTAAATAAACCAGTCACTGCTGGCTTATCAGATCACTAGTGAGGCAGGCAGAAATAGTATTTCAAGTTACTGGGGAGCCAGATCCTGTCACATACATAGGTAGCAAAAGTTTCAAACAGACCTAAATTAGATCATCCAGGGCAATAAGAGGATGTGCCTACTGTCTGAGGCCACATACAATCAAGCATGGGTATATATTTAGAGGAAAAGAGTAAAAGAACAAAAAAGCATTGATTGATGTAAAGTGTTGACTGTATGCCACAGGCCGAAGCACTAAAACTCAAGGCAGAAAGCCTCATTTGTATCTCCTGTTGTGTAACCAACCAGCTGGAGGACCCCAGCTGGAGGACCCCAAAGTTATCTCATCTCTCCTGATCTTAGTTTTTTGTTGTTTTTTTTTTTTTCATTCTTGAAATGAAGCTTTGAGGCAATATAAGAAAAATTTGTAATATATGCTTAAAATACATGTAAGTGAAATTGATTTTTTCTCTATTGCTGCCTCATGGGTTTTCACTAAGTGTGGAGGACACTTGGGGGTGATCTGACTTAAGATATAAGCTCCATGGAGAATTCACTTTGAGGGCCTAATGGCACCTCTAAAGGAAGACAGTCTCCACTGTCAAAAGATTAACAGGAAATAGACTGTGATTTCAAAGTCAAAGGGACAGACAACCCAAATATTAGGAGCTGATTATTAATAGAGCTACTTCTCACTTAGGTAATTTGAATAGCTAGCTCAAGGGTGAAGAGTGCTAGGAACTTATTAGTCTGAAGATTGCTAATTATTTTTCTGGAACAATGCCAGTCTAGTTGTAACACAGTTTTAAGTTGGCATAAAGAGAGGGAGAGAACCACTGTTTGCAAAGCACTTCAGGATGGTCCCCTCAGAGCAGTAGGTGCCACCACTCTTTCCATGGCAACTCCATTCCCACTCTACCCCTTAAAACCATCTCCAGAATCTACTTCATCCATTAGCTCCATATTACTTTCAACCATTCTTTCTTATCTGACTCATTATCAACATTCTAAAAACATGCTGTGTATCTCTTCATCAGTCTCAAAGACTAAACACCTTATGTCTACCAACATTCTTTTTTAAAAAATGTTTGTTTATTTATTTATTTCTGAGAGACAGAGAGAGAGAGAGAGAGAGCATGTACACAAATAGGGGAGGGGCAGAGAGAGGGAGACAGAGAATCTGAAGCAGGTTCCAGGCTCTGAGAGCCCAATGTGGGGCTCAAACCCACAAACCATGAGATCATGACCTGAGCCATAGTCAGATGCTTAGCCCACTGAGCCACCCAGGCACCTCTACCAACATTCTTAAGAAAGTAGTCTGTCTTTGCCATTGCTACTCCTTCACCCCCACTCACTATTCCACCCAACACAATTGGCCTTTTGATCTTGTACGCTGACCCAAAAGAACCAATGACTCTTCTCACAGCCCAATCAGTGGCTACCTCTCAGTCCTTGTCCTGGCCCTCACTGCAGCATTTCATGCTGTTTGACCTCCCCTTTCTGGGATATTGTACCCACTGCCATGGATTTTACCACCATCTCTACAGTGGTCTTTATCACTGGCCCTGATCATATTCATGTCAGATCTATCTGCTGACTGGCTATTTCTCTCTGGATGTGCCATGGACATTTGAGACTCAAAATCTAGATTCACAAAATTTTGCTAAATCTTCTAAACTTCTTTATCCCACGAATCAGTTGGTGACACCACCATTCACTCAGTCATTCAAACTGGTAGGTCCCTTGAAGTTATCCTCATTTCCTTTCTTCTTCACCTAACACAGTTTTACACCTAGATGGTTTTACTTTCAGTGTCCCTCCATTCTCCATGTTCTCAGTAACTCACAGAAGAAACAAAGTACCAGCCTCTGAAATGGACTCCATGCCCCAGTCTCCCTGTTCAAATCCATTCCTCACTCCTGTCTCTCAAGGTTCTGTCCTTGGCTCTCTTTTCTCCCTGAAATCTCTTCTTGGATGATTTCACACACTCTCAGAGTTGCAGTCGTTATGCATCAGCAGGTAGCTGATGTTAATCACTACTCCTAACTTCTGTTCCTAACATCAGTTTAAAATTACCAGTTGTCTGGTGGATATTCAGCATAAAACAAACCTGATGACAAAAACTTAACAGATTTGTTTTCTCCAAAAATCTTCTCCTCCTTCTCCTGCATTCAATATTTGGGTTAAGTGCAACATTCAACAATGTCTAAACTGAACACAATTATCTTCCTCCCAAATCTGCTCCTCCTCTTTTCTTGGAAAATGCATCTGACAGTTCAAAAAAATGAGGAATCATCTTCAGCTTCTCTTTTTTGATCATCAACCACATCCACAGGTCAACATACCCTGTATTACAAACCTTAAATGTCTCTTTCAAATACATTCTTGCTTTTCTGTTTTTCTATTTATTCATTCTTTTCTATTGTAAAAGTAATTTAACTACATTATAAGATTCATAATTAAAGAAAGAAAAAAAAAACCCAATGACTGACACAACCAATTGTTAGCATTTGATGTATTTTTGTGTTTTCTATGAGTGCCTTTTAAAATATAGCCATGATTATAACATATAGGCACCTTGTATTCTGCATATGATTATTATTTTCATCATTTTTCTTTGTGATGCTGCACAGACTTTATGCTATCATCTAAAATGGCTGTGGTAATTGACTTAGTGCATAGTCCCACGTTTATTTCACTGTTTCCCTAAAATGAACTCTTTTGGGACACTTTATTCTGATACCCTTGCTGAACGTCCATCTACAGTTGGAAATCTGACAGATATTCATAAAAAAGAATCTTTAACCAACAGATGAAACATTTAAAGAATGTTTTCTTCAGCTTATCTAAATGAAAACAGGCAATGTTTCTTATCAGAGCTTTCATATTTACCCTTGATCACTCAGAGGACACAAATATTTTACTAAATCCTCAAATTAAACAGATCAAGAATGTTAGTATCAAATGAATATTATCTCCTGGTCTCACAGGATGATCTCCTTCACTGAGAGTCATGAGGTCTTGTCTTATCCCAGAACCAAAGCAAGAGGTTTAAAATATAGGCTGGAATCAGATACCTGAGTTCAAAATGTAGTTCATTCATTTACTTAGCTTGTGATTTCAATCCAATTGACTTAGCTTCCTGTGACCTCAGCTCCTTCCTCATACTATGGTGATAATAATTTCTATACAGTGCTGTCAAGAAGATCAAGAGATGGTATGAGAGGTATAAAGTCCTTAGTCAATTGGACGCCTGGGTGGCTCAGTCAGTTAAATATCTGACTTTGGCTCAGGTCATGATATTGCAGTTCACGAGTTCAGAGCCTGGAGTCTGCTTCGGATTCTGTGTCTCCCTTTCTCTCTGCCCCTCCCTTGCTAGTACTCTGTCTCTCTCTCTCTCTCTCTCAAAAATAAATGAAAACATTTAAAAAATTTAAAGTTCTTAGTCAAATTTCCAGTATATTACAAGCATTAAAATGTATTGGCCATTATAATCATTTCTCAATCTGTGAAGTTTGGATTCTGTCATTTGTGTTCTTATTGCTATGGAGTTAGTTAATAAGCTTGAGCCTATCTCTCATTTTTCACTTTATTTACTAACACACTCGGGCTCTCTGGCCTGTCACATTTCCTCCATCCTTCATCTCTGAGAGACAGTAAATAGCCTGAGTGAAGAGAGATTCCTGATTCAGTCCATGTCTTACCATTTCTTGTGTCACTCATCAGAGAGAGCTGTGGGCATGTAACCATTTGGTCCACTTTCATGAGGATGTGTATCCTACCAAACTGAAGCTGAGATTGGCTCCTCTGTATACAACTATCAAAAAGTAAAACATGCATTTAGGTCCTTTGTTTTAAAGTGTCATAAGAAGTTACTTTAACTGGATCTTACCACTCAGTTTTTAAATTTGTTATGATTGAATGTATCCATGCTTTTAATCTATGTAAACATGGGTTTGGTCATTATCTATTTTCTCCTAGTTTTGAAGGACGTTGTGAGATACTGTTGTGAAATTTTTCTAAAGAATGCATTCCTTAGGGCTCCTGGGTGGCTTAGTTGGTTAAGTGGCTGATTTCAGCTCAAGTCATCATCTCGTTTCATGGGTGCGAGCCCCATGTCAAGCTCTGTGCTGACAGCTCAGAGCCTGGACCCTGCTTCAGATTCTGTGTCTCCTTCTCTCTCTGGCCCCCCTCCACTCTCACTCTTGTCTCTCTTTCTCAAAAATAAATAAACATTTTTAAAAAATTTTAATTATTAAAAAAAGGAATGTATTCCTTGGCAAGAATGTGTCTGATATTCCATGTGTATTTATTTGACTTTTCCTTTTCTCATTTTTTACTTAGATTGACATATGAAAACCTACATAAGAAGAGAAAGTAAATGAAAACAACTTATAATTAGAATTGATAAGCCTACCACCACCCTCCATACACCCTCCAAAATTGCAAAGTCTAGCTATATCTTAAAGAAAATATGATTTTCCCTCTTATGTAAAACATATAAAAACCATCTGCAAATTAGGTACTATATACTTGTTAGCTTGGTGGTTAGTAACTTACTATTAAAATATTACAAATATGACAATTAAAAGATCACCTACATTATTAGTTTGAGAACATTACTAGACAGATTTTTCAGGTTTTTCAAAAAGAAGCAAAGTTTCCATTTTCTTTGTCTTTATTTCTTTTAAAATATTTCTGAAGTTAATTTCTTATAGTCACTGTGTATAGCCCCAAGCATTAAATAATCGAATTCAAAAGTCAAGTGAGATTGAAGTAGTATCTCCATAAAATATAATTAATAATTTAAAGGCAATATTTCAAGTTTCACCTTGAAGGTTGTATGTTTTTCTCCCAAGGCAATGCATATTTTTAAATCCTAAAGTAATCCCCGTTCATGTAGCTAAGACATGACTTTATTGTTCTTACTATTAAATGGGGAAAAAAGTTTTGAGCCATTAAAGATTGAATGTACTCAATAAAAAATAAAGCAGGAACTTCAACTGTTATCAGCACAATCTGAGTTGTATAGGCAGTTGATTTAAATTATTCACTCTAAACAATGAGCCTTCCTTTGCAAGCGTTCCCAATTTCCTTCCTTTCACACACTCTTTTTATAACTGAGCTTCCCACAGGAAAGAGCAGCTTACAACTTAGAATTTAAATGTACATAAGCCTAGCTTTTATCCATCTACCTCGTACAGATGGTAGGAGTGAGGTATCCATGTTCAATGTTTCTCTCTAAGGATACACCCCAAATCACAGAAGTGTAAGCTATGTTCTGTGGAATCATAACTAGCCTTACTCAGTGAATTTGCCCTTTCCAAGGTTGTTGAGAGAAAAGTAAATGTATCAAAGTAGGAGCTAAAATAAATCCAGTTGTATTATCTAGTTTTCTTAAAGTCATGGAGGAAAAGAGCCATACCAGTAAACTAGCAAAGCCACATGGCTGATAGTTCCATTTGCAAAAATATTATTATAAACAGATCCACATAATGTTAGGAAAGAAAATTGCCAGTTATTTCTTGTAAAAGACCTAATCTTGTTTACAAAAATAGCATTATAATTTTTGTTGCCTGTCCTTTACCAGGTGTTTATGGTGTGTTATCTAATACAGTAAGCACAGAAAAGCATTACAGTAAGCCCTGCAAAAACTATCTGAAGTAGGTAACATTATACCCATTTTACAGATTGGAAACTCAGGCTTAGAAACGTTAAAAACGTTGCCAAAGATCACCCAGAATTGGAACCCATGCTCTTAAGCACCATAATGAGATCATCACATTTCTTCCCATGTTTCTGTATTCTAAGCAGTTACCATTTGTCTAATGCCAAGGGTTTCTCCATTATTCATTAAATAATATTAATACGACCTTTCATTACTTTATGTCAAAACAAATGATGTTCAACTTTCCTTGGGAAACAGCCACAAATTTTTGTTTGTTCCTTCTATTTTGTATTTATTCCAGTAAACATTTTCATTTAGGCTCTTCTGGGGGATATTACTTGGCTAGATTACTCAAAAATTCTTCAGTAGTTTTTTCCTCGTTTTCTTAAATATTTATATTTAGTGCTCAGAAAAAGCGACCCAAATCACTAACAACAACATCAACAACAAACATGCACTGAACTCATCCATCCTCCCAAAATCCCAAAATCCCTCCCTGGCCATCCAGGCCATCCTCCCCAAATCTTTACATCTGTTCCCCATGCATGTGCTACTCTAACCAGTCTGCGTGGTATTTCCTCCTGTCTAGTTTGTCCTGAATACTTTCACCAGAGTAATCTTCCTGAAACAGTACTTAATTTGACCATATACTGTAGTTGAAATGATATTTTCTTACAAAATACCACATAGACAAAAGTATATAACATATATATTTAGCATTTAAAGAATAAAACGAAACCTAACTGAAAGATCTACCATCTGAGTTAAGAAACAGCACAGCCTTCGTACTTTAGAAGCCCTTGTGTGGCCTTCCTCAGATCATCTCCCACCCGTCCTGAAAGAGGTGAACATTGTCCTACATATTGTATAGTCATTCTATTGCTTCTCAATTTAGTTTTGTCACTTCATATGTGATTCTAAAAAATATGTTTTTAGTGTTGCCTCTCTTGAACTTTATTCAAATGGACTCATACCATGCTCTTTCATTACCTACTCCTTTTTTTTCAACACTATGATTTTGAGATATATCCATATTATCGCCTTTAGCTGTGGTTCATCCGTGTTCTCTGCTGTATAGTATTTTGTTGCATAACTACTTCAAAATAAATGTACCCATGTCATTGGTGATGTACACTTGAGATAATTCTCATATATTGCTATTATAAACATCCCAATATGAACATTCTTGCATGGGTCTCTGGTATACATATGCTGGGGTTACTGTATATTACATAAGTAGGAGTGGATTGTGCATGGACTCTTCTTTTTATAATTTCAAAAGTTTTATATCAACATATACTCTTGTGTGATTTCTCTTTCATTTACATCAGGGGTCAGCAAACTATAGCCATGAGCCAAATCAAGCGTGCCACCTATTTTTATACATAAAGATTGACTGAAATACAGCCACAATGCGTTATCTGTGGTGGTGTTTGTGAATCAAGAGCAGAGTTGTTACAAGAGACCTTGCAAATTGCAAAGCCTAAGATATTTACTATCTGGCTCTTTACAGAAAAAGTTTGCCAACTCCTATTCTATATCCTTGTAAACACTTGGTATTTTCTGACTTTTAAAATCTTTGCTAATTTGGTACATATGAAATGTTTCATTGTGGTTTGACATATAAATATACTAAATTGAATTTGATTTAATTACTAATAATGTTTATCATCTTTTCATATGCTTATAAGCTTTTCCTGTTTCCTCCTGTGTGAAATGTTTATTCATGCCTTTTGCCAATTTTTCAATTAGGTTTTGTTGGGTTTTCTTCCCAACTTTCTGAGCTGAAGGAATTCTTTACACATACTAGTTAGCAATCATTTCTCAGTGACATATATTGGAAATATTTTTTCCTAGTCCCTGGCTCATTTTTTACTCTTTTTATTTACGGTGTCTTTGATAAAAGAAAGTATTTAATTTAAATGCATATTAAATATCCTAAGAGATGCTCCCATACCCCAACATCAGAATGTAAAGATATTCTGTTAGGGGCCTCTGGGTGACTCAGTTGGTTAAGTGTCCAACCTCGGCTCAGGTCCTGATCCCAGTGCATGAGTTCAAGCCCACATTGGGCTGACAGCTCAGAGCCTGGAGCCTGCTTCAGATTCTCTGTCTCCCTCTCTCTCTGTCCCTCTCCCACTCACACTCTGTCTCTCTCAAAAACTAAAGCAAAAATGTAAAAAATATTTGAAAGGAAAAAAAATAAAGTTATTCTAGTCTGTTGTCTTCTCAAAGCATTGGTTTCAAATATTGCATTTCACATTTATGTCTTTAACCTCCCTAGAGTTAAGTTTTGTGTATGGGAGGAAAGAAGGACTCAATTTTATTTTTTCCACAGGAATTATCACTTTACCCAGCATCATTTATAACATTGTTCTTTCTTTTCCCACTTATTTCCAAAGGTCACACTCTAAATTGGGAAGGATCCGTGTCTAGATCCTTTATTTGGTCCTGTTGGTCTACTGGTCTTTCTCTGTGACAACACACACTATTACAACATCTTGTTCAAGTACCACCATTTTGCTCATCTCTGCTCTTCCACATATATTTTAAAATGAGTTTACTCAAGTCCATGAAAAATCAAGTTGGAATTACTTTGAATTTTAGAAAAAATTCAAGAGACTTTTCTTCTTTGTAATATAGGACCTGAGAATATGTATATATGTTCCTATTTAGGTCTTATTTGGTATCTTACAATAATGTTATGATTTTCTCCATTTTAAAAGGCATCATATTTTGATAGGATTTTTGTTGTGAGTAATGGCGGTTAGTTGTTGTTATTGATTCAGGAGACATTAGAAAGAAGGTGTTTTCAATTTTATTTTAGCTACTTTTCTTGGTTTTTATAGGTACATGGATATAGAATTGAGTTTTGTATCTTAATTCTTGTACCAAATTAACTTGCAAAGTTCTTATTGGTTTCACATTGGTTAGAAGCAATGAGACTGGGCATCTTTGGCTTGTTCTGGATCATAAAAATAATGCTTCTTATATTTCGCACTGAGTATGACATTTGCTTCTATATATGACATTTTTCAGGTCAAGAAAGCTGCATTTTAGTCCTAGTTTGCTAAGACCTATGATCATGAATGAAAGTTGAATTTCGTCAAACTTTTTTTGCTGCCCTTATTAATATAATTAAACACTTTTTCTCTTTTAATTTATTAATGTAGTAAATTATATTAACTGGCTTTTTACTATTAAACCATCTTGTATTACTAGATCATTAATTTTGAGCCCACTTATAATGTAAGTATTTATGTCTATAAAATCTATACCAAAAGTTACTTTAGTTTCTACCCCCAAATTTTTATTATATAGTATTTTTGCTACCAATTAGTTCTAAATCTTTATAATTTTTATTATGATTTTTAAAAATCTAGTAGTTCTTTGAAAACATGTTTTTAAGTGTTTTAATGTGCTTTTTTTTCTTCCTAGTTACATACTTGCTACCAATTTCTAACTTCACTGGATATAGGAAGTATGAGCTGTATGATATCAATGTTTATTTTCCAACTGAGAGGTGTAATGTTCCCTAAACGTTAAGCAGATCAAACTTGTTAACTGTACTATTCAATCTTCTTTAGCTTTGCTGATGCTTTTGTCTGCTTTGATCTACTAGCTACTGAGAGCTGTATTATAAAATTTTCTAGTGCAAATTGAGACTATATAATTAGGTGCATATAAAAATAAAACTGTTGGGGCGCCTGGCTAACTCAGCGGGTAGAGCATGCAACTCTTGATCTTGAGGTCATGAGTTTGAGCCCCACATTGGGCATGAAGATTCCTTTAAAAAATAGAACTCTTGGGGCACCTGGGTGGCTCAGTCAGTTAAGTGGCCAGCTCTTGACTTTGACTCAGGTCATGATTTCACATTTTGTGGGCTCAAGCCCCATGTTGGGCTCTGTGCTGGCAGTACAAAGCCTGCTTGGGATTCTCTCTCTCCCTCTCTCTGCCCCTCTCCTGTTCACATGCTCTATCAAAATAAATAAACTTTAAAAAATATAGAACTCATATCTGAGAGGTGACTTAAAGTATTCATCTCTAGGAATGCTTCTTGACTTTAAGTTTACTTTTGCTGGCAATAAAATACACCAATTTGTTTTGTTTACCACTGAGCGGTAAACACACAGTTTCTGTCCCTTGACTTTAAATCTTTATCTGAGTATTTTAAGTGTATCTCTCTTAGGAACTGAATATGGCTGATTTTTGCATTTGCTTTCAAATTCAAATTGATTTGTTTTTTAACTGGAGAATTTAACTTGTTTACGTTGATTATGATATGTATACTACTATATTTGGATTTTTTCTGTACTCTTCTTATGTGCTTTCTACTTTTTCTAATTTTCCTGTTTCTTTTTTAACCAAGGCAATGGGCATTATTGAAGCTTTTTGTTTTCTTTTGTTGTTTGTTTGATGTTTTGTTATTTTTAAACTTTGTTTTAAATGTTTATTTATGTTTTGAAAGACAGAGAGACAGAACACTAGTGGGAGGGGAGCAGAGAAAGAGGGAGACACAGAATCTGAAGCAGGCTCCAGGCTCTGAGCTGTTAGCACAAAGCCCACACGCAGGGGCTCAAACTCATGAACTGCGAGATCGTGACCTGAGCTGAAGTCGGACACTTAACCAACTGAGCCACCCAACTACCCCTAAAGAAAAAGAAATTCAAAAGACTTTACATACACAAGATATACCCATTGCAGGAAACAGGAAAACAGAGATAAGAAACAAGAATTTTTAAATGCAATCAAATCTTCCATATTCATTACCTCCGTGTATCTCTATTCATAATTTTATTATTTTTCATATGTCCAATTAGATTGGGTATGATAGTATCTGTACGTCTATATAGTGTTAAAGTTTTTAAGGAGGAAAATTACACTATGAAATAATATTTAAAATTTCCTTCACAGCAGGGAGCCTGGGTGGCTCAGTCGGTTAAGTGTCTGACTTCAGCTTAGGTCAAGATCTCGGGGTCAGGCTCTGTGCTGACAGCCAGCTCAGAGCCTGGAGCTGCTTCAGATTCTGTGTCTCCCTCTCTGACCCTCCCCTGCTCAACGCTGTCTCTCTCTCTCAGGAAAAATAAAATAAAATAAAATTTCCTTCACAGTATAGGATAAATTAGAGGAAAGAGATTAACATCATAAAATGCAAAATAAAAAGACTTGTAGTTTTCTAAGATAAAAACAAGGTTAGAGGCACATTTGATCCCTCAGCACAGACTTATCTTTGATAAATATGTCACTAACGTAAAAGCCAAAAAGTCACACTAAGTTTAAAAGCAAATCTTCATATCCCCACCATTATTAATGTGAGACAGTGTTTTATGTCATTATTCAAGCATAGTTTAAGCATTGAACCTTGGCTCTTTAATGATACCATAATTCTCAGTTGAGTGAAACAGAAATCAGCTCCCTTTTGCAACATCTTGACAAGTGACTGGAAGTTGAATTAGTTAATCTAAGGTCTGTTCATCTACAAGTCATCAAATCAAATTGCAGCGATAAGTTCACTAAATTAACCAGTTGTTTAAATGTTGCATAAATATAGCCTTAGTTTTAAAATTAAGACCTGGCAGCATTTCTTTTGAAGGTTGCCAAGTCTGGAGCTATTAAAAGCTGTCCCATCCCAAGAACTTTCTACTTGTAGCTGTCAAAGATCTTTTTTTCTTAATTAAGCCAAAATAGCTTGATGTCTGAGTTACTTCCTGATTGCAAATTAAGAGTCTTTGGAAACCACTCTATATCTCCCAGGCCTAGAGGCCACTCCATGGTGTTCTTAAGATTTATGTGCACTCTGGTGGGGAAAGAAGGAGGGGAAACCACAAGGAAAAAATGCACTGGGCAGTGAGGCAGGTGTCAATGGGCAGGACTTACCACAGGAGGAAATGTGTCTGTGGAGTCCATTGTTCCTGTCATGGACGGTTTCTGTAAACCGTCAGCCCAGCCCTGTTTCCTCACTGGGAGGAACATTCAATATCCTTAGTCTACAAAGGATACCGGCTTAGTCCTGAACACTCACACTGATGTGTCCTCAGTCTACCAGCCTGTTCTTCCAGTCCAGGGATCTATGTAGTTCTCTAAAAAATGGCCACATACCACTTTTTAGACTTGATACTCAGTTTCATTTTCCCACTTTGTTTCTTTCTTTTCCTTTTATCCATCTCAACCCACACATATACACACAACCCTTCTCAGCATATAAAAGCTGCCAGGTGCTAGGCACTTGGCTAAATTCAGGGGATATCATAAATCCTTTAGAAATAATTTATGCATCCTCAGAGCTCATGAACACATAAGCTCAGAATAGATAGCAAAAGCATTTTCCACTTTCACTCTTGAGGCTTCAGCCTTCCTGGAGAACCATCCTTCCTTCTACAAATCCAACCCGGGAGGCTTTATTTTTGGAATCACCTGAACAAATGGTCTTTCTGACAAAATGTGGCCAACCAGGACCTGGAAGTGCAGATGTCTTAGGCAAAGTCTGCAATCTGCTCAGTCACATCATATCAGATGTGGGGTGCACAGGTGAAGGACTAAACATACGAAGTGACTTCACTTTCTATGTGCTAACTACAGCTGCTTCTATTCAGTTGCTGGGTGTTGTTTTCCTTTTCTCATGTTGGGAGACTCTCTCTCTTCAATGAAAATTCAATGGTGAATCATTGAGACAGACCCCACAGGGAGAAAACTGTGCTCCATGGAGGACACCTATGGAGAGGCCACCGTGGCCGCTCCCCCCCAGAATGGGTCTGCTGGGCACACAGCCATCTCCCTCAGGCCAGCTCTGACCCAGGTTAAAGTAATGCTAATGATTTGCTTTAATCCAACCAAAATAAGAGTAGGCAATATTAAAGCTTTTAAAGAAAAAAAGAATCTAGTTCTACCTTTGACCCAGGCTATTTTTCTTCAAATATTTGAAGTTCAAAGGCACCATGTGCTTATACTTTTATTTCAAACCAGAAAATCACCCTTATTGTATTTGATCACCCTCTTATTTTAATTTGCAGACTTGCTTAATAATAAAGCACATACTGGACGTCAGCCTAATATTTCATGTATCTAATAATATCAGAAACTTTTTTTTCACTTACTAACTAGGAAATACATAAAATACTGACCTTGTGGGTAAATGTCTTTAGCATCCATTTTTAATCATTACATTTTACTAAAGAGTGGCAAGAGTGAGGTTTTAACATGGCTCCTGGGAGAATTATACCAGTCTTTATGGAACACATTGCTCACAGCTGCGGTGAAATAGCTATCACTAAAAATCACAGCACTCTTTATTCCATGTCAATGACATCATTGGTATAGTTTAACTGTAATTCACATGTGGGAAGCAGTTGTCTACCAATGTGAAATTATCCTCAAACTGAATTCTAAGGGGGAGGGGGACTGTAACATAGAGCCATTTTTATTATTTCACTTGCATTAATCATTACTGTTATTCCCCAAACATTCTGGATATAGTTAACAGAAGCCAGACTTCTCCTACAATAGCAGATGGTATTTTTAAGGTACTTTTTGAGGTATGACTTGGAAGACACTTTTCTATAAGACCACACTACTGCCTGGGATTCTTCAGCTTTTCACTTATGCCTGTTGTAAAAAGTCTGTTCCATAAAAACAAAGTGCTGATTAGAAATGTGATAGTGAGGCAATTAGTGCCTAAAACATACATTGGTATCCTCTGAGAATCTGATGAGGAAGCTGAAATTGTAACAGGACACCAATAACAGGTGAATTATTATACAGGGTTTTTGGGTTCTCATTGATATCGAGAAAGAGAGAAACAAGTGAAAAAGGCCCATTCCTAAGTCTCTATTGTCTTATCTCTGATAATGTCTTGCTTCATGATAATTTGAATGCCACCCTATATTCTTCTGTTGGGCAAAAATAATTTTTTAATTATTTTATAGGATGAAACAAGCCTCAAATTGCTTTTTATTTAATAAGAACTAGCTTCTCCTTGACTTCCTTTCATCCAAACATGAGAAAACAAATCTGTCCTGATGGAAAATATGATCAAGGAGGCAGAGGTAGGACCAGGTAAGAGCACTTATCTGCAAGGGGCACATTCTGCTTGAGGGGAATATTTGTAATTGGAAACACAAAGCTTCTAATAGCCATTCTGTGAGAGCATCAGCCCCATTATATAAACCTCTGATTATGTGATTGCTCTGGGGATACAGATATTTAGTGATGCTTCACTCATTACTATGCCACACCAGACATATTCTAAGCATAGAGTCTCAGTGGTAAACAGGACCAAGTTCCCATTTGGCCAAAGGGTTTACCTTCTGGTGAAAGACAAAAGAGGAAAGAAAGAAGAAAGAAAAGAAAAGAAAAGAGAAGAGAAGAGAAGAGAAGAAAAGAAAAGAAAAGGAAAGGAAAGAAAAGAAAAGAAAAGGAAAGGAAAGGAAAGGAAAGGAAAGAAAAGGAAAGAAAAGGAAAGAAAAGGAAAGGAAAGGGAAGGGAAGGGAAGGGAAGGGAAGGGAAGGAAAGAAAGAAAAGAAAAGAAAGAAAGAAAGACAGAAAGAAAAAGAAAGAGAAAGAGAGAGGGAGGGAGGGAGGAAGAAAAAAAAAGGGAGGGAGGGAGGAAGGAGAAAGAAGGGAAGAAAGAACGAAAGAATATAAAAAACATATATAATGTAATTTCAGGTAGTGATAATACAAGGCAATGAAACAGCAGGCCAAGAACTAGAGCTTGCCTAGGGGCAGGGAGGGAGGAGAGGGAGGTTATTTTGAAGCTGTGTAAGGGAAGTTTCTCTGGGAGGTGAAATTTGAGCAAAGTCCTTAATGAGGAGAGAATGAACTAGGGGGTGATCAAGGAAGCACAGTCCAGGCCTAGCTGAATGAACAGCAACTGAAACTGTCCTCAGGTGAGAATAACCTTGGCATGTTCCAGAAATAGGAGGAAGGAGACCACGTACGGTGTTGCCAGAAGAAGAGTGGTACAAATCAGAGCAGAGGGGTGGGAGACAAGGTTGGGGCCTTACAGACAACACCCTGGTGAAAACTTTGGATTTAATTTCAAGTGTGAGAGAATCTACAGATTGGCCAGAGCAGAGGAGTCTGGAGAGGAGTCTGGTTTATGTTTAAGAAGGTCTGGACTGCTTTGTGGACAACTGATTATAGGAACTCAAGAGTGGCATCAGAGATTGGGTGAGAGGTTTTTCTACGAATCCAGGAGAAAGACAATGATAGCTAGAATTGGGTCATGGGAACAGAGGTGTAGAAACTGGTGAGAATCAGCAGATATTTTGAAAATAGAATTGACAAGACTTGCTGATGTGGGAGGCGAGTTGTAAACTGTGAGAGAAAGAGAAGAGAGGAGGAAAATTCTAATGACTGTGGAAGAGGTGGTGCCACTAGCTGAAATGGCAGATCAAACCATCATTAAGACAGCTCCTGGCCTCCAAGATGCAAGGAGCTCACATCATAGGGAAGAAACACACACACACACACACACACACACACACACACACACACACCTGACAAGTGTTACAGAAATATACTCAGGAAATTCCTGATTTCTAGATTTTCCATAACTTTTATTTAAGACCTTCTTCTTTTGCCTTTAGCATAAATAGATCACTGAATAGTGTGGCCTGTTGAGATACATGATATTTCAGTGCTGGCTGATTGTACAAATTGGTCTGTATAGCAGCATATTATTTATCATTACATATCATACAAAGATCTATTGCTTGGCACCATAGAATGTATCCTCCTTGTCCATGTAAATATATGGGAAAGTATGCCTCTTTTCTGGCCAGATTTCCATAGTGGTTCTAGGCAACCATGATTATTCAAGATAGAATCATAGTATCCTTTTCATACTCCATAAGACTCATCAATGTATTCAAAAGAGCAGAGTAGGAAGAGAGAGGAGTTTCATGCATTCATGGCAAAGATTTCATCACCCATGCAATGAAACTATAAAAAGGCTACATGGTAATAGGAGAATTGGTCCCCCACAATTACAGAGTAGCAACTTGCAGATTCCCAAACTTTGGAAAGTGTGTTAAAATGCAGATTCCCCAGAACCCATCTATAGAATTTCTGATTCAGTAAGTTGAGAAAGGAGCCGAATGGGCTTTTTGTTTATTAAGCCTTTCTTCTCTGGGTCTGATGCTAAAGTTATACTGATCACCCTTGGAGAAGCACTACCATCTATCAGTATTTTTGTTTTATCCTGTGCCTTCTAGTAGTACACAGAGGAGTCATATTCAATATAAACTTTTATAATTAAGGATGACAAAAGATGAGAGATATTTTAAAGATTCTCTGACCTAACCCTTTATTTTTTTTTAAATATCAGAGTTTTAAGAAACAGATTGCTCTTAATTTCAGATCTAGTCACACATAAAACAAATCTTAAAGAAGTAACTATAATTACCAAATATGGATTGCCTTAGGATATTTTAGTTATTTTTAATGGAGGCAAGCATGCTACATTTGAGTGATTTTATAAAAGCTGATTTAAATTTTTTTTTGCCTATGGCAAAAATTTTAGAAAGAGCTTTTGTGACTGCAATCAGTATGTTCAAATTATGCATAATTTTGTTTCCAACATTCTCGTCTTGGATCATAAGAAGTCAAGTATAATTACTAACAAGATGGAGAATTGTACCCTCACCTTGAGACATTTAGCATGTACTCTCATTAAAACTATAGGAAAAGACCCAAAATTACAAGGAAAAAAATATAGTACATTTTATTGTTCCTTTTACAAGCATATCAATTTCAATGAATAATCACAAACCTCAGGAAAATGCTCATCAACTTCTAATGCTATGAATCCTTTTGGGACAGATCCATCGGCATTTACTGTAATTAATTATTCATGTTTTCATTAACTTCCTATGGTATACTCTCATTAGCTGAAATAAAGATTGTCTCCAAATTCCGGGTTTTAAGATAGGTCTTAGCTTGTCAAAATTTTACCACTGGATTAAATAATTTAATGTTCTCGGAAAAACTATTGAAATAAATTTTATCTTCCTAACATTTTTAAGAAATACCTGGAAAAAACAATATACTTTTATATGAATTAGTTTTGTGTACAAACTCATAAAATCGTAGATGAGAGCTCTTAATATTAGATGATAATAAATATTAAAAAATGAATTTACAACTTTTAACCCAAGGGAACTTGTGTCTCTAGCACTTTTTCTTACAATATTAGAAAATAAAGATTTTTATCAAAACTCCAGTAAGTTCATTTTCCCAATGTCTACTCTATTACTCATAATAGAAACTATGTATCATAGTGATATATGGCTTAATAAGTGCAAATGAAGATAATAAAATTTACTCTCTCATAACTTGAGTTGTATCTTTGAATGTGAGAAAGACTGTGAGATCTTGAGCCTCTATTGAAAGCAAGAGATGTTCCTGGGACAAAGGACTTGAAGGTTAACCTTAAAAAAAAAAAAGCTGTTTGGGAAACTAGAATTCAAAACCAGTCAGTTCGGTACACTTTAAGAACAATTCTCCTGTACAAGAGTTAGAAAAGCATAAAAATGAGCATTAGCTAATAAACCAAAAGCTAAAAGAAAATTCTGCTACCACATGTAAAGCATCTCAACAGCTGAAATAGAATCTCTAGTATTAATATTTCCTTTCTCTGGGCTTTTTGGACAAATGTATCCCGTTCATGGTTCCCCTAATTAGGTGCAGCCCTAAACAAAATTGTAAAGAAAGCCAAACCTGTCTCCCTTTCTGCATCTTTTCCCTCTTCTGATTACCTAGGTTCTCCTGCAAGCCCCATGTACTTTTATAGAACATGGGCTCTAAAATGCCAATGACACTTTATGCAACACTCCTGGAGGTGAGGGGGTACGGACATTACAGAAGAGAACTTTATGGGACTGTCTTGCCTGAGCACATACAGTTAATCTGTAATGGTTACATCTCAAGGAGCACTCTAATACTAGGTAGGGATATTAACCTTTATGATCAGAATGTAAGGTGACTGATTTATACATCTGCATAAGACAACTTGGATCAATGAAGAAAGGAAGGAAGAAGGAGGGAGGGAAAGGAGAAACAGTGACTGCAGTCAATCATCTTCAAGAATTACCAGGAAAATTCCATGCGTGCTTCCCCTTATGATCCCAGTCTACCAATTGGATACCCCTTCTCTGGAGCATTTTGGAAAACCTTGGAAACTTGCTTCTTCTGACTCTAGTGGAAAGCAGTGTAGCATAGTGGTTAAGAGGGTACAGCATGGAGTAAGATTAACTGGGTTGGAATTCCAACTCTGACATAGGCAAATTCCTTAGCATCTCCATACCTCTGTTTCCTTATCTGCCACATGGGGATGACACCACACACGGTGGTGGTAAGTAATAAATGAGTTAATAAAGAGCCAATGTTTTGAAAATTGTAAGAATAGCGAAAGCTTGACAAAGGTTGAGTAGCCGC
The DNA here is from genome assembly GCA_017311185.1 of Proteles cristata cristata. Taxonomy (NCBI): domain Eukaryota; kingdom Metazoa; phylum Chordata; class Mammalia; order Carnivora; family Hyaenidae; genus Proteles; species Proteles cristata. Next base: position 486,031 of record JAESUZ010002605.1, read on the forward strand.
AGCTGTGGAGTCCCAGGAATCTCTTACTTCTATTTTGCCATACTCACCTATGTAACACAACCAGAAAACAGACGTTTTTGATCCTCATGAGGGTGTTAGATAGAGGAAGGGTAGTGCTTGTGAGAAAGAGTTAGAAAGAATTGTAATTATTTAATTTGCAAAGAGAAAACCTAAGGAATCTTTCTGGGAATAGCTTCTGTTTTGCCCAGAAGCAGCAGAAAAGCTCCAATAACAACAAGAGAACAGGAGGGATGTATTTGTGTGGGCTGTAAGGACAAATGCTCTGACTGAAGAAGGTGTTCAAGTCTGAAACAATTGTCACGGGAGTGGAGGAGGCTGCCTGCTGCAGACATGGTTGGGCCCGGGGCAAGCAGATAAGCAAGGTGCCCTTGAAAACGTCTTCAAGCCCCATGTAACTGTTTCTGAGGGAATTCTGCTGTATGTGTTTATAAACATAACAGAAATGTATACAGCTTTGGGCTAAAAACTTCAGATTTTAGCAGGAAAGTATTTGTTCTGTCTTTACTATGACAGAAGCATGGTGTCATGCTAACACTGACCCCATATGACCAAAATTCTTCATTCTCTATTTGAAAACACTTACGAGTAATGATATAGTAAACACTGTAGCTTAATAGGAACCCTTATATTTCAGAATAGAAACAGACTTTTTAACGTAGGGACTTGATTTTTGAGAATATTCATGACACACCTTAATCATCTGATAGACTTGAGTAAACATCAAATATGTAAGAGGATGAAAGCATAAATAAAAGCTATAAATAATTCATTAATGAGTGCTCTCACGTTTTGGAAATGCAAATTAATTCTTAGAATAGTGTACAGGCCAACTGTTCATGCAAGAAGTGGAAGAAAAATATTCTGTAGAAAAGCTCCCAGGAGGGATATATGAGTCTTTTTAGTAAATATGCCTAATGATTCTTTTTGACCTCACAACATAAATCATAACAAATTGAGTCATTCAGTAACTTTTTGAGATGGCATAATAAAAGACCTATTAAAAATCTCAGGGTATGTATAGTGTGCTGTCATACACATAGATTAAGGCTCTTATATTAAGGTTATAAAATATTTTTTGTTGTTGGTTTCCATTTTAAAATCAAATATTACTTTCCTCAGCACAAATAGTTGAGGGTTTCGTTAATTCCAAAAGCCCATTGGTCAAAAATCCCAGCGGGAGAATGTTTCTATAGTGAATTCACTTTACTTCCCTGAAATATTATCAGAAAACAGCAACTTGGGAGTTAAGCCACAGGAACTAGAATCTATGCAGGACTTTGTAGTAATGCCACACTACTGTTCAGCAACGTGTCATTCTTCACCTGGTTTACAGGCCAATGTGATGAGGTATGGTACGCCAGAGCTGCAGCGTGTATGACCTCCCTGTCAGACTTCTACCTTGCAACGTCTGTAACAAATTCTCAAGCATTTGGATTTCTGCATTTCTGACAGGGTGGGCTGTTTTTTGTTTGTTGAGATTTCCAGTGGAGTCTTAGTATTACTGCTGGCAACAGAAAAAGAAGAGAACAGACACTGAAAGAAGAGAACCCATCTTGAAGACTCTTAAAGGAATGGAGTCCACTGAAAGGATCTATTGCTGGGGAAGGACATACCTCTGAGGAGAATCTAGTGGAGGTCACAGCCCTGAGCCTTCACCCATTCCCCACCCCCACCTCAAGGCTCCCAGCTCCCAATGGCTCCAGGCTGGCACCTAGGTGATTTCCAGGGTATCCAGTTTTTGTCCACAAAAAATGAATTTTCCTCAGAGCACATATTATTCGCAGTGGGTGACTTGAGAAATGGGTAAAATAAAAGACAGCATATGTGTAATCTGTGGTTAAATGAATAGAATGTTCAGATAACATTGTTTGCTTTCAATTACAGTAATATCGCACGGTTGGCCAACTTGAGAGAAACAGATGGGTGGCTATCTTCATTTTTCTAAATATTTCCTGAAGAGTTAAGACATGTTCATAGTGTGGCTTTTATAAAGTTAAGAGTTTAGTCTCCTGTTCTCTAAGCAAAGCACTGCACTTTTTGTGAGAAAGGGGGGTTATCTATTTCTTCTAAAATGCCTTAATGAATGGGAAAAGATATGGTTAGGTTACAGAGTACAGCAACATTTGGTTTTGGCATCATTATCTGGGGATTTTTGTGCTTTTCTTCCTCCTTTGCCTTATCTCTTTTCCCTTTTCACAGTTCACACTTACACAAACTGTGTCATTCATTGTAATGATAAAGCAAGTACTGAGTGTTTAGCTTTCATTCTTGCCCTGGGATGTTAAAACTGACAGCTTAGCACCTCTATTACTTTTTATCGGTGAGTCATTGCCCTTGCCAACACTCAAGATAAGAAAGTCTCACACTTGCCAGAAGGAGAAAAAAAAAAAACCAAAAAACCAGGAAAACTGAAAAGAGAACTGGGGCGGGGTTATACTAACCACAAAATGGGTGGCAGGAAGCTGTTTTAAAAGTGGATGGGAATTGCCATTCACCAGGACAAAGTTATAAATGAGAAACTGTCTGGTGTGATTTAGGTCATTTCCAACAGAGTCAATTTTCAACTACCCAGTTAACCAGTGTAAACCTCTGAAGGAGTACAGAAATCCAGGACTTGATCTCATTTTAATTCAAATGTTAAAAGACCTCCACTCAAAATGAATCTGGCTACTTCTAAATACTAAATCCGTATTTATGAGATTAGCCACAAGAAGAGAGAATCAACATGTGATACTACTGTATTTGTGTGTGCGCATGCGTGCATACGTGTGTGTGTGTGTGTGTACAGACAAATTACCTCATGAGAGGATCAGGGAATTCAATGACACAGTAAGACTATTTCTGAATCTCTGCTATTCACTGATAAATTTGGGAAGATTAAACAAAGTTTTATGTTCCTTTTCTTCCTCTATTACAGGCCATCTTTCCTGGCACTCTGCTTCCATTCATATTGTCCGCATACTTAAAAAAGACATGAACAGGTCTGTGAGGAACCTTCACATTCAATAGATACCCCACAGATGTTCTGTCTGGTGGTTCATAAAGGGTTTGAGAAGTCCCTGAAAATATTACGGTGATTTAAAGTTCCCATGTACAACTAGTTCCTCTTTCTATGGACTGAATGGTTGAGGTCATACCGAAATGGAGAATAGCCATATGTGACGTGTGCTAAAACCTTTGCATGTCATCATAGTTTGCGCGCTCAATGACCATGTGAAGTTCTGAGCGAGCATAAGCCGCATCCATAAAACATCCTCTGCTGATTGATTCCCAATTACAATTACTTTGAAGTGAAATAAGAACTTAAAGATGCCTACAAAGCAATCTGTGTGAAGAAATCTTCTAATCTATAATTTCTCTTCAGTTACTCAATTGCCTTGCCCATATCTAATCTGAGAGCATTGTGTTTTAGCAATTAACTTTTAAGAATACTCTCCAAGTTTCACATTCATCATTAGCTATCCAAATCAGTATTCATTATAAGGAATAAAGCTACTTTCTGGTTGCATTCAAATTTATTTCATTAACATAATATTTAATTCACTTGTGTAATTACAGATATAAACAAGTCTGGAACTACTATGGATCAACATCCTACTTGTAGGAGCAAACATGCAAAGAGTATAATAGGGAGGGGCTGGTAGCCTCTAGATTTCAGCTAGCCATGAGCATCAGTCCTTAAATCTCACAGAGGGAACAGAGGGTGATGACTAATCCAGTGAACTGATAACCGAAGTCAGATTTAAATATTTCTTATTGTATTCCCAACTCACAGATGGAGAAACTGAAATACTGAAAATTTAAGTACTTTAATTACTGCACATATCTGGTAAAAAAACCCTTAAAGAATATACAGGAAAAATGATTATATGGAAATTCTAAGCATTATCTAGGAATAAATAATGCTGTTTATGTAAAATGGCCAATTACATTCCAGTGAATAGTGGATATGCTAAAAGCATAGGGATAGTTAAAATAGGACTCAAGGAAGCCTTCTAAAAAGAACAGTGCTTAAGCTGAAGTACAAACCAACCAGACAGAAGAAGGACATAGGCCCAGGATATGAAGGAGGGCCAAGGCAAAGAGCACTGCATGGGAAGAGAATTGTCAATAATTCCCGGAGTGAAACGAACATGATTAAATAAAATGAGTTAAAGAGATGAGTAGAGGCCAAATACAAAAAAAAAAAAAAGATATGCTAGAGAATTTAAACTTAGGAATTAAGCATTTGAATCCCAGGCTCAGATTTGAGCTTTTGCTTATCACCTGAGTGCACTGTGGAGAGAGGACTGGAATGCCAGATAGGAAGGGGGCTATAGCACTAATCCAAGCAAGAGCTGATCGTGGCCTGAGTTTGCATAACATCTATGGAGATGGTGAGGAGATATACATTTAGTTGCTAGCTTCATCAGGACTTGCTAATTAATCAGATGCAGAGGTGGTGGTGAGAATGAGGAATATTAAGTGTGAATGAGGCTTCTGGAGTAGTAGTCATCTAGATAGAGGGAGGTATCCTCATTCCTTGAGATGTCCAACTCATGAGGGAAAGGAGTAAGGTTCAGGGGTGATGAAATTTAATTCTTAAACATGTTACATTTGAACATAAAGTTTGAGATGACCTAAGAGTGGCTGAATAAGTCTAGAGTTTAGGAAAAAGATGTGGGCTGAAAATATGGATATGGTAAGTGTCAGCACATAGGTGTAAGTGAAATTCACAGAAAATGAAATAAGGAGAGTGGAAATAAAATGAGCCAAACTGCCCCCAAATGGTAGTCAATTTCTGACTGCTTCCATCATATGGGTGATAGGTCAGTCAGCAAGCCACCACACTTATACATAAAGGCACGTGTATAATGGCATACTTTTTAAAAACTCAAAAGCACTAAGCCTGATTTTCCTTACATGAAATAGATGGGGGAGACTGAACTGAACATAGGGGGACTCTGGTGTTTCTTGACCACTCCAAGCAGACAAACCGAGATGCCATCATTATAAATATTTCCTAATTGTACATCATCCAAAAAAGTGGTGGAGTTGACACTAATAGCAGTGGAAGGAAAAGGATGGGATATCATATCCAAAGTGTTCTTCGACTTCAAAGTGAGTCTTTACTCTCCTCCAAGAATGGGAGTGCTTATTAACAGATGATTTGCTGCAGTAGAAATCAAAGAGCACTGGAATTGGAGTTAAAGTCTCCACTGGACAAACTACTTCCACTCCTCCATAATGAACAGTTTAAGCAGTCCCTAAGGAATGCTTTGGCAGACGGCCTGCAAGAAACAACTGACTGCAGAAGTTGAACTATAAAATAAGCTTCCTCTTTTCACCACAAACAGGTTAGTTACCTTCTCTGGGTCTATGTGCTCACCTAGAGGAGGAGGGTGTTCACAGATGATCTCTGGGGTTTCCAACATCCTGTAGCCCCAATCACCTGCAGGAGTAAGTCAGGATACAGATTTCACTGGGGAAGTCCTACATGCCTGAGTCCTCCTCGGCCACCACCACCACCACGACCCATGGCCCTCCTGGCTGAGCAGGCAGTCAAGTGCTTTTAGCCTGGTAGCATTCTCAATCAGAATTTGTCATCACTCAAAGCCCAGGTAGACTATGATGCCTATATTAATCTCTTCCTCCAAGGCCCTAGTTTTCATTTTGCCTTGAAATAACTGTTGACTATTTTTACTATTCCTAGCTGTTGCATACACTCAACGATTGCCATCACAGCTTATTCGAAGGTCATTTCCCAGAATTTCCCCCCAGCTCGATCCAGTGCACTAAGGCTGGCTATTTTAACGCAATATACCGTTTCCAATGCCATGACTTTTATATTGTATTGTTTTTATCTTTTGAGCTGACATATGTGGGGGAAAAAATCGACCACTATTAACGTTAAAGGAACTGTATTTTCACAGAAACCATTGTTTCATCTGTGGATAATTTCTAATTTTTTTTTTTTTAATTTGGAATTGAACATTTTCCTGTTAACAGAACTAACTTTACTGCTCTCACGTTCGCCAATATACCTCCAACTGCGAGAGCTGGCCCAGTGTTTGTTCAATTGTCTGCACACTCCCTTTTTCTCTTCAGCTCCATTTGATATATGTTTCCCAGGACGTAGTGGAGACTGCTGGCCGGAGAGGCTGGAAAATATAACTCCAAATTTCCTACAATCTCAGCTCCACTTTCTCCCGCGCTCGCGCCGGGGGCTGGAGCCCGGTTGTGGTCACGTGGACTCGGGGAGACGGGGTCTGGCCGGCCAATGGGCGCGCGACGGCTCTGCACGCCCCGCCTCCCGCCTCCACCGCGCCGGGACTTCGCGCACCGCCGCGGGGAGGAGGCGAAAAAGTTTCTCTGCGGGCGAGAGGGGCTTCGGCACGCCGACGCTGCCGGGGCTGCAACGCCGCCACCGCTGGCCGTCCTCTCAGGTTTTCTTCTCGCCGCTCCGGGGCATGAACGGGCTTCGCTACCGGGCGTAAAAGAAGAGTTTGCCGGGGAGCGTCGGGAAGGGCGCGCAGGCGCTGCCCCTCGCGCGGGCGGCTACTCTCGGCTGCAAGTTTGTGCGGGGCCCCGAGCGCGCGCCGGCTGCGGAGCGCTGGGCCGAGCTAGAGGCCGCAGGAGCGCGATGGGCGAGCCGAGGCTCCGCGCGCCGGCGGTGGCGCTGGGACTGCTGCTGTGCGCGGTGCTGGGGCGGCTGGGCCCGGCCGAGGGCAGCGGTCGCGGCGGCCCGGGGGCACTGGGGCAGCCTTCCGGGGCCGTCGCCGAGCGCCGGTGTCCCGCTCCCTGCCGCTGCCTCGGGGACCTCCTGGACTGCAGTCGCCAGCGGCTGGCGCGCCTTCCCGAGTCGCTGCCGCCGTGGGTCGCTCGGCTGTAAGTATTCTCGAGGACAGTGGGGGAGCCGCCGGAGAGTCGCAAGGGGCCGGGGCGCCCGGCGCGCAATTGCCTCTGCTGGGGCAGTTGCTCCTGGCTCAGGCCTCGAGCGGCGGCTGGGCGTGGAGGTGGGAAAGGAGCCGTCGAGGCCTGTTTCTCTACCCAGTGCCTGCCTGCAGGTGGGCGAGGGGAGGGAGCTAGTGACAGCTCCGGAGGGTAGAGCCTGCGTGCCGAGCCTTGAGCTTGCCCAGGGGATGCCACTGCGCGCTCCTGCGAGGGCGGGACGGACGCGAGAGGTGGCAATCTGCGGGTTACCGGGGTTCGCAGTTCTCCCCGAGTGTATGATCCCGTGGCTCAGCCACAGCTTCTAACTGGTTTTGGTCCCCGTTACTGTTCCTAACCAGTAATTGAATGAGCTCCTTGTATGTGAGAAGTCCCCCTCAGCAGAGGTCCGTCACCGTCCAAGCTATAGTAGACACCCTTTTGTTGTTCTTTCCCCTGTGCTTAATTTCGCTCAGAGAAAACTCCGTAAATCCTGCACCAAATTGTAACACATCCTGGTTCCAGTAAGAAGTTGGCGAGACTGATCCGTAGATATGGAAAGGAAGGAACTAGTTTTCAGAACGAAGGGCGTGATTTCTGGAGCTTCTCAGCAAACAGTTTAGGACAGAGGTCTGGACGCTGTTATGCAAGTTTTTGGAAGCTAGCTGTGAAGTCTGAAAACCTGCAATCCCTGCCAATTGCGTGGAAGAACAAGGAAGAAAATGTAGTTTAGTTGGAAAGACTGATTCCTTCCAAATGTCATCTTATTCTCTCCCGACCCTAGTCTTTTGTTAAAATTGGCAGACTTGTGTAAAATGTAAACAGTCAAAACTTATTTCTTTAAAAAACAATAGTTTAAAAAAAATGAAATACAGCCCATCCTTAATCCTTAGATTTGGGCCTAGCAGAATTGCAATGCAAGTCCTACGTTCGTCCTAATAATAGTAGTAGAAAGTTGAGTCTGGTAGTTTAAGAAATTATGTTTTTAAGTCATTGTGCTAATCAGAATCTTTATTTGTGAATTGTGGGACTGTTGGCATCAAAAGCATATTATTTGTGTTAATATACCTTACTTTAACAGAAAAGGAGAATTAAAGTTTTAGATTATTTAATGTTTTATCATGGATGTCTTAATAGTTGTTTTGTTTTGTTTTGTTTTTTAAAACAATTGAAAGGAGATTAGAGCTTTAACCTGAAGCAGGAAGACTTTCAATTAGTTGTGGCTAATTCTGTTCAATTGCTTCTTGTGGAGGTCATGCTGCCTTATTCATGAAATGTGAATGGCTCTATTGACAACATATGGAACTGAACATTTGAATGACTGGAGGTGAACATGTATGAATAATAGAGACGAGAAAAAGAAAGTGAATAGTCCTTCCTGGGGGTGTGTTTAGAAATGCTTGAATCATTCACCAAATCTAACTTACATTAGCAGTTTCTCATCGTCAGGTAGTCTGTTGGGTCATGCCAGCGTGCAATATATATTTTTGGTGTGAATTTGGATGTCTGAAAAAAATAACTGTACTGGTCTTGATTAGAAGTTGAGTTAAACCAAAAGGGGTTTGATATCTATTGAAACATTGTCTTAAAAGTAGCTGACCTAATTAGGATTTTGTTTTGCAGACAATTTGGTGGCACACTAAAAAACAAATTACAGTTTATTTGGTTAGCACAATCTTTAATTACATTTCCGCCAGCAGTAAATTGTCTCAGTACAAGTCCACATTCCTTAAATATATGTGAAAATAAGTTCCACTTGTATAAATAAGCACTCGGTCTGTTGTCAGAAGCCCCACTGTGATCACTCATTGGACAGCTCTGTCGTTCTATTACTTGTGTGACTTTTAACCAACTTTGTAGTCGTCACCAAACCATGCGCTCTAAATTCTTTATTGTAGATGTTTCTTTTGTTTGTGCCTAAAGCTCTCGAGGTCTCCTAGTTCCACCTTTGAAAGGTGCAGAAAAACACGTGGAAGTGGGCTTTACTTCTCTTACTTGGTGTTTGGAACAGAGGCATGAGATCACCGTTTCTTCGGAGTTGAGAACTAAATAGAAGAGTACATATCATTCTTTCCCATATCTTAACTTCTCGGGTAATTAAGATAGTAAACATTTGCCTTAGGACTAATTTATTGAGAGCACCATTCAGGAAAACTTTGTCTTTTGTGTCATTTGTTGAATTTGCCAGTTAAAGAGTTAAAAAAAAAATCAGTCTCTCTAATGTCCGTTCGTATGTATCTTTTCTCACTATATGTAATGTATTGCCCTAAGAATCTCCTGTGTGAAAAATTGAATAGTTTGAGCTGTAAAATAATAATACTATAGTTCTCTTTTAAGAAAGTAACTTGTACTTTACTGAAAGTGGCTTTTAAAACAGTAAATATTGGAAGCCTCTGCTTACAAACTGCCTTTACAGTCAGACCTGAGTTTACATCTGGGGTTTGCACTTACAAAAGAGTTCTGAACCCAAAGAGACGTGCTTGTTGGAATGTTACTTTAGCCAAGAGAGAGAGAAATTGCTCAATTGCCAGTGAGCGCCTAACGTATTAAAATCTCCCTGGAGTTTCAGAATTACTTATCTTATCACATAGAGATGTTTGAGTTAGCTGGGCTGAAGGCGAAAGTCCGAAAGGTACTTTCTGCTGGGGTGGCTTTAGTGTTCTCCTGTTAGAAATCGTCTGCTCCGTAACAGAATTGGGGCTGGGGTGGGGGTAATGGGCCTTATGGTTTTCACAGCTGTTTTTCTATATTTTCCAGACTAAAACTTGAACATAGCAGGCTGATTTATGAGTCACTTTGGATCAGTGTCTTAAAACAGCTACAGCCTGGCTTTTTGTTTTTCAGCTTTCCAGATTTCTGCTGAATTAGCAACTCTGCAGGCCCCAGTGGGATTGATTAAGAAGCTGAGCTGGATTTGCATTTTAAAATTTGACTTGGAAGTCAGACTTCCAAATGCTAAAAGGAACAAAATGATGGCCAGAACCAAATATCAGTGAATTATTTTCATATATATTTATTCGCTTGCTCATGTCCAGGAAGACTTTTCCCTACCATGTAGAGTTTAATTTTCAAGCATTTGGCTGGCTGAGTTCTAGTTAAATAGTTAACACCGCCCCTGCCTCACCACTTTTCACATTTATTAACCTCACTCTACAGAGTTTTTTAGAAAGGTTTCCTGGGGAAGATATTCATTAATGGAACCCTAAACATGAAGAATCTGCATTTCTCCCTGAATGTTCTTACGGGTTTAAGAAAATATAGCCATTGTATGACTTGTGTTTGTTTTTCATGTGGTTTAGCCATAAAAACAATACAAGGAGGATTGAGGAAAATGTGACATCCTTTAACTGGAAAGTAATCATTTCTGAAACATAAACTGTATTAAACCTAAATTTAGATGCATTCAAAGTTGCATGGCTTTAAGTATTTAGCAGTAAAAGTCACTTGAGAGGTGATTTTTTTTTCCTCCCACACATAATGTGGTTTTAATAGTACACAAAACTCGGGAATGGAAGTGTGTTGCAATAACTAAAGTATTTAAGGTTGCCAGTTCCCGCTTCTGGATCAGAAATGAGTGGTCCCCACCATGTGCACAGTTCTTGAAAGGCAGTTTCTCATTTTAAAGGTCTTTTGTTGGAGATCTCATCCCATTACTGGTTGAAAAAAAAAGTTCAACACTCACTCTCTTTTCTCACAGGATTGCCCTATGAAATCTTTAAAAATACAGCTAAGAGTGTGGTTTTAGTTTTTCTCTAATTAAAAAGAAAGCCACCTGTATTAAATGTAAATGCCAGATCTGCTCCCCTTTCCCTTTTAAAAATGGAAACAATCGGGGGATGCAGTTTTATGCTGGTTCAATGTTCTTTAGTTAAGTGGATCCAAATGAGACTCTCTTGATTCAGGCTACCTCCCAGGTGAAGGACTCTCTTCGCTGGTTGTTTTTGAAACCCAGTGGGAAATCCGTGACTGTCTGTGGTGCTAAAAGCACACAGGTTTTGTTTGAATCCTAACGTGAGTTGCTGGGCTCACGGGCTGGCTCCTTGATGAACTCCAGACGGACGTGAGCTGGGCCGTGAGGGAAAGTGTCTGGCTCCGGCGTGGTGAGCTTGCACAGCACTGGTTGTAATTGCAGGATTTTTATAGTTTAAAGACTGTGCCAGATTTTTTTTCATGTTATAACTCTACCAGAACAAATCTACTCATGTCTGTTACTGTCTGGTAGGTCTTTAAGCAAACGTGTTTCAAATAAAACCTTTGCAGATTTTTTTTTAGGTGAAATAGAGAAATCCAGGTTTATTCTCCAAACAAAAAAATTCAAAGACTTGAAAAGATCGCTGATTTCTAATTGTTAACTTAATAGACGTGCGCTAAGTTGCACTGTGTTTCTCTGAATGTGATTCTTCGGCCCTTTTAGTTTTGGCTCCTGCTTTTCTCCAGTCAGATTTGGTGACCTAAAACTTTGGTTAGTTAAAAATCTTCATTTGTAAACACTGAAAGAATTAATTTGGTAAGGGTTGGTAAATCTCCTTCATTGGGAGAGCTTTAAACCCTACTGTTTGTAAGCCTGATTTTCAGTGTCTCCTCCAGCCATTTCATTTTCACTACACCACATGGAAGGAGCACATTCAATTAACACATAAACGGAATGCCAGCAAATATTTACTGGGTTTTCTTTAAATTTCTAGAAACTTAAATGCTCAGATGATGGCCTGGCCTAGTATATTGTATATGTAGGAGTTTTGTTTTGCCTTTTTTTTTTTTAATAACGATGTCTATGGACATTATTACTCAGTTAAATTAAGTCTTTGAGTAAGAAGCAGATTTATTTAATGATTGAAAAGAAATCTGAGCATAGGTTTCTATGTAGTCTACTTTGTAGGTGGTTTATGTGGTTTAAATTATACAGTATGTCATCAGATACTGAGATTTAGGGAATTCAGGAAAGCAGAATTCAGGTGACTTCTACTCTCTCAACACACACACACACACAATGGTACTTGAGATCATTTGGTGCCTAAACTCAGAGAAACAAATATGTGTGAAAAGCAATTTCTGTTTTGTTTGACTGTAATAAGGACACTGAGGCTTAATTTTATGATGATAATAAAAAGGTTTCTTGAGAGGTTTGAGTTTCAGCAGCCTGCCTAATTAGCCACTTTTCATAGGCCATGACTTCATCATATCAGGTTGGAAGTGAGGAGATGCTAGGGGACAGGGAGGGTGAAGCAAAACAACCGGTTCACAAAAGATCTGTTCACCCTGTGCCAAAAAACATCTCCTAAAAATGTGTGGGCTCAGAGCACTTGAATCTGCCAGCCTCCTAAACTCATTTTGTCCTGAGAATTTGTATTTTTGACTTTGGCAGTTCAGTTACCATCTAGTTTGGGGACAGGATGAACCAGTTACTACTTATGTTGCCACTAGGGTTGATAGAGATATTTCATAAACCTGCTCTGTCTTGCACTTTATTAAGCACTGTTAGTGATTTTCTTCAAAACTACTTATAACTTTATTTCTGTTTTCTCCTAGGGACTTGAGTCACAACAAATTGTCTTTAATCAAGGCAAATTCCATGAGCCACCTTCAAAACCTTCGAGAAGTGTGAGTCTTAGTTTACTTTCTGTTTGAGGTTTGAATAAAATATACCACTTAACTGTAAAGAACATTTAGATTACAATATATTATTTAAAGCTTTTAACTTGGGAGGTAGCTTTAATTTTTATAAAGTTTTTACCTCGGTGAATTACAGATTATCTAATCAACCTTCTTTTTGTCTTTTTTTTCTTTCTTTCCTTTTTCTTTGGTACTTAAAGGAAACTGAACAACAATGAATTGGAGACCATTCCAAATCTAGGACCAGTCTCAGCAAATATTACACTTCTCTCCTTGTAAGTGAATGTTAGCAGGATTTTGTGTGTATGTTTGCAAGGACCACTGGTGGTAGCAGTTCTGTACAGGCTGGAGTAAAGGTCTTACAGGCAAAATAGGAATACTTGTATAGGTAACGTAGAAGCATTTTTTAAATTGGTTGACTTGTTTTCCACCTCTTTCTTTCCCAAATTTTAAGAATCATTGTAATAACATACTTTACGTGTTGTCGTCCTTGCTGAGCTGGTCTCCAGGATTCAGACATGCTACCTTCACCTCAAAGAGACGTGTGTTTGCTTATGTTCTATAGACTAGGACTCATTCTGGTTATACTCCGTGGTTGGCCTGGGTTCTGTGGGTTAGGGATTACTTAGTTCCTACTGGAGAGTGACCGGAGTTGCTTTGTAAGAAGTGGGAGTTGGTAATAAGACATTAGAGTCCTCTTTTACTTGTGTTACCTGTAGTAGAAATTGAGGTTCAGGGACACTAAATCAAAATGTCAGCTTTATACAGTTAAAATTAAGTACGTGATAGAAGTTATAAATACCACTGCATGTTACTTTGCAAAGATGAATTTTCAAATAAAATTAAAATTATGCTGAATTTCCTGTGTTTTTAGGACAGATAACATGTTTGTATTCATGCTTTGGAGGTGTTTTGGCATAATTTTGACTTTTGGCACTTAAGGGTAGCATGTAGAATGTGCAGCATTTAATTTCTAAAATTTAAGTAGCTTGCCAGTGATCTTGACTAATTAAAAAATATATTTAAGCCATTGAGCTTAAAATGTTTTCCTTCCTTAAACAACTTAAGAAAAACCTACCATTGTTGCTTGCTTCTAGGAAAGGTGTTGTGAGGTTGAAATTATACAGTAAATTTCAGGAAAGCTGTTCAATTAATTAAAGTGATCACTACCCAATTGCTTACATCTGGTGATTTATAGACGTTGGGTTTTACTGAGAGCCCAGGTCACCTAAGTCACGAGTGCAGCCGCTGTGTCTGCTCTGCTCTGTTTGAATAAGAACTAAGTGACATTTGATACTGATGTGGTTTTTCCAAAGATCTGAAACAGAAAGGAATGAAAGAAAAAGGAGTTGGTATTTGACAAATAAACACTGAATTTAAAAAACATTTTTATGCTAGCATTAATACCTGTTTTCTTTGTCTTTCACAACTGCTTAAGAATTTGGTGTCTAAATGGAGTACTGGCTTTGGTATCTTAAACAGCTTTAGCTATTCGCATTGGACCAGTGGGGCCTTTCTAAATCCCAGGGAACGTCTCTTCCCCCTGCTGTTCTCGTCCTGTGTATTGGCAGATTCTGTCAGCATGTTCAAGAGAGTCTTAAGTTGAGGGTCATTGGGTGCTTCATGGTTGAGAGGGTCCACAGTGGAGTTTTGGAATCTGGGTGGGGTGGGGAAAACAGTCCTGTCTTTGGCTTAGTCTAGAGTTGAAATCGTAAGAACTTGTAAGGAAATTAGAAACTTCTGTCGGAAATAAACAACCTAGATGATTTTACTTACACTTTCAAGCTTTCCTTTATAACTTGAAAACTGAAAAAGCACTCTGGAATGATAGAAGCCTTGGAAATTTGAACCATCCTCCTCCCTGTTTTTATTTGTGCTTCACTTTAGTGAGTGCTGAATATTCTTTTACTGAACATGAATACTCTCACTTTCTTTCCCCTTAATGTGTGGCACCATGTCTGACCAAGGATTAGTTTGTCATTTTATGTAATGAGAGATCCTATTTATTACCTAGATGACATAGCATCAGCAAAGGGTCATTTATGTGATGGGACTGCTAATTCAATATAGGTAGTGAAAAATTGCTTTCTTGCCTATAAAATATGTTGAAAAATGTATTTCTCTGGCTGTTTTCTTTTATAGATGTGGTGTTTTCTCCTGTAGGCCTCTTTGGATGTTGCAGTACAGTCATTGTTTTAAAGCACTGTTAATTTCTGTCTTGTGTTGTAGAGGATAGAGCGTTATTTTTTTATCTAGAAGTAGTTGAACAGCAGAGCAAGTCAGTACTTAAATTTCTGCAATTTCAAAAATTGTTAAACCACGTCCCATGGCTTAGCTTAGAAACCTGCTCTGTAGAAGTTTGCTGTGATACCGCAGCTAAACACCATGTCTATCAAAGTAGCTCTCAGGACTATTGGACTTTTATTTGATCAAGGTGTTTGTCTTTTCATAACATTTGTAGAGGAAAACCGGTTTTTTGGAGTCATTTGCACAAGTTAAATCATTTGGAAACATGTTAAAAGCAAAGAAAAACCAGTGGGGAGTCTTGAGCAAAAGATTTCATGTTGGTTCTCCATATCTTTGCTGCTCTGTTCACTGGGGACCCTTCCTCCTTGGAGGCGGAAAAGGCCACTTGGTGAGACCTTCCTCTTCTCTCGTCTTCAGGAGCCAGGAGTAAATGGCACCCCATGTCCAGAGAGGAATTCATTTAGGGACCACTTCTGATAATGTCAGGGAAGTCTGGTAAAATACCAAGGTCTTGGGATGGTGGTTAGATGAGCATTGAACTTTCCCTCAGCAAAGCTCATCTCCCACCTTTTCAGGGGTCCGTCAAAATGTACAAGACCTGAATAGACTTGCTTTCCTTTGAATCCCACCCAGCATGAGCACAGAAGTCAGCCAGCATGCTAGGGGCAGGGCATGGTTGGTGAGCTTTTTTTTTTTTTTCCTTTTTTTCTATATTGTAGCCTTGACAGGATGCTATATTTTAAGAGAAGAAATGCAATAAAGCTTGGAACAAACATATATGAAAACTTCCCCTGATGGGGTGTGCCTTGGTGGCTCCATCAGTTTAGCGAATCTTGGTTTCAGCTTACGTTGTAATCTCACAGTTCATGAGATGGAGCCTCAGGTCAGCTTTTTGCTGACAATGTGGAGCCTGCTTGAGATTCTCATTCATCCTCCCTCCCTCCCTCTCTCCCCCTCTACCCCCCTCCCCTCCCCCCCTGCTTGTGTTCTCTCTCTCTCTCTCCCTCTCCCCTTCTTTCCCTCTCAAAATAAATAAACTTAAAAAAATGAATAAAATTGTTCACCTGGCATAAGTTAATTTTACCAGACATGATAGTTCTGGCTTCCTGTGAGGTGGCATGAGCCACTCAAACATTGGACATCTTTGAAAATTAGGACTTGAGTTAGAGCAGGTTTGAGTTAGAGCATTTTTGTTGAATTATATAATTGTTGTTATATAACATTATTATTGAACAAAAGAGTTCTCACTGGTCATTAAATAAAGCTGGTTAGGCCTTGGCCTTGACACTGATGGTTTATATAGCATTGCTCAACACGTAAGTAGTTGCCTATGTGTTAGAGTTGAAAAGATTTAGATCCCTGAATGTCAAAGGAATACCCAGAGTACTTGTTAAAAAATGTAGATTTTCTGACCTTATCCCTAGAGATTCTGAATTAATGGGATTGGGTAGGGCCCAGGAATGTCCAATTTAACACATCTACCTAGTTGGTTCTGATTAGATATTCCATAAGTATTTCTGGAACCTCTGCTAGGATCCAGTTATAATCAAATAAGCCTTTTCTCATTATTCCTTATCTCAAGAATAGAGCAGTTCTCCTAAGCCCATCATAGGTTCCTCATAGCCTGTAATTTTTCTAGAAATGATAATGTCATCCTTTCGGGGTGGTTATTATAAACATTGCTGGTGGGTCCCCAAAATGTGTGCTCTACCAATGGATATCCCATGAAGAGATTTAAGGCACTATGAAGTGATGAGTTTTGCTATCTGAAAGTTTCATTTTGTCTTTAGTGTGGAGGATGTCCTGGTGGTGGCCGGAGGGTGGTGTAGAGGGGACAAATGACAGGGGAACCACTATAGTAGCCCAAAAGTTATGCCAGTACGGTGTCACAGCAGCAGAACAGTGATGAAAGCAAAGCTTAGGTTGGAATTCTTTGCCAGCTCTTCCCTTTGGTAGTTTTGAGATATTGGGCAAGTTTCTGTCTATGTTTCCTCATCTACAAAATGAGAATCATAACAGTGCCCACCTCCTAGAGTTGTTGTGAGGATTTGGAAAGAGAATACAGATAAAACCATCTGGCATATGCTGAGCGCTCAGTAAATATGAGCCGTGATCATGATGATGATGATCATACACTCAAGTAAAATTCATGGAATATTCCAGGCAGTGCCAGGCTCTGTTTTAAGAGCTGGGGACACAGCACTGAACAAAGCAGACAACTCACTGCTGTGAAGTTTCCATTCTAGTGAGGAGTGAGAAAACAGTAACAATTTTTTTTTTTTAAAGATTACTTCAGTTTCTTGATAAATGCTGTCAAGAAAAAGTGAAGACAAAGAAGAGCCCCGGCAGGTGCCCTTTAATGTGTTGGGGGAAGGCTTCTGAGTATTTACCAAATTCGACTATGTGTTAGATACTATCTCAGGTTGAGATCCATCAGTGAACAAACAGACAACGTTCCTGACCTCACAGAGCTGACCTTCTCGTGGAAGAAAAAAGACAAGAAGTAAAATAAAAGATGTGGTCAGAAAGTGGTGAGGGCTAGGAAGAAAAAAGACAAGAGGTAATGGATATGTACTAGAAGAGGGTGTTTACAGGTTTTTTTGTTTTTTGGGTTTTTTTTAACTTTTTTTTTTAAAATGTTTTATTTATTTTTAGGAGAGAGAGAGAGACAGTGTGAGCAGGGAAGGGTCAGAGAGAGAGGGAGTCACAGACTGAAGCAGGCTCCAGACTCTGAGCTGGCAGTCAGCACAGAGCCCGACGTGGGGCTCGAACCCACAAACCGCGAGATCATGACCCAAGCGAAAGTCGAACGCTTAACCGACTTTTTTTTTTAATGTCTGTTATTTTTGTGAGAGAGCGCACATGCAAGCAGAGGAGGGGCAGAGAGAGAGGGAGACACAGAACCTGAAGCAGCCTCCAGGCTCTGAGCTGTCAGCACAGGGCCCGACAGGGTGCTCAGACTCAAGGAAGCTGAGATCATAACCTGAGCCAAAGTTGAAAGGTCAACCAACTAAGCCACTCAGGCATCCAAAGGGGGGTTACAGTTTTAATGGAAATGCAGGGAGGGACTTGTTGGGAAGGTGACACTTGAATCATGTCATGAAGGTGAGGGAAGGGCCCTCTCCTTAAGCCTTCCCTACTCTGCGCAGGCCCATCCCACCTTTTATGTCCAACTCCTACATGATAATGAAATGATTTTGTTTGTATTTTTCTCCCATAGTATACTTTAGAGCCTGCAGGCCTGCTCTTGGTTTCCCCAGAACTTAATGCAGGTGAATAGCATGTAGTTGGTGCTCAATTAGGTATAAAAATTAAGGAGTATTTATGGAAAGCTACATGCACTTAGCATTATTCAGGCAGATTTCCTATTAAGTTAGTCTATACCAGTGGCTAAAAATTTACAGTGGAGACCGAGCATACCTATGTTTTACTTAATGTGTGTTCAACTATGCGTGCTTGGTAAATAATAATAATAAATTATAACAGCAATAGTAGTAAGTAAAAGAGGAGAACTTATTTAAGTAGTGAAAGGATTCAGCTTCCCACTCTTGCCAGTGAGTGCAAGCCCTGCGGTGTGTTTGAGATGCAAGTGTGTAGGAAATAAAAGCCCCCTTTCATCATTTGCCTTTCTCAGTTTGAATATCCCAGCCCATTTTGGTGTTCAGGTTTTATGCCCAGCATACATGTGAACTACTTCATCAGGTCCTAGACTGAAAATTCTAAATAAGAAACAAGAGTAACAAAACAAAATCAATCTGTTCCAACACTTAAGGCAAAACTGGCCCTATAGGACTCGGAGGGAGAATATGCCTGCACAGGAACACATGGCTGCTGTTTTAAAGGGATCTTTGAGGGTGTGTTGTTGATAGATGTTTTCCCCTTGTGCACTAGTATTAGAGCCTGACGTGGTGTGACCTGAGCCCCTCGCCTCACATGCTCCCCTATTATAGGGTGGGCACTCTGGGATGTGGGGAAGTATGGGGCTTACGCCCTTTCCCGAGGTCTAACGTGATTTATCTGCTACAGGGAACAGTCCTGGGCAGCCGGAGATGCTGGCAGCTTGTGTGGCCTGTGTGATATTGTGGAATTCTGAGAAGAGTGGTGGCTTTTTCCCTTCAGTTTTGAAACTCCCCCAAAGTCTCCAATAGCATTTGTCACATGGGTCATTCCAGGGTGGGACTCCTGTCTTCCTGAGCAATCAGTCCCTCGGCAGCCCAGTCCAGAATCTGGCACGCAGGAGGTGCTCGTTAAATATCTGAGTCAGGAGAGAGACCGTGGGCCCTTGTACAACCGTGGAGAGACCTGAACTAGGACTGGGGCACACGCGTTGTTGTCTTGTCTCACACCAGTGACATGTCTAACCTCAGGCCGACTTCGTTACCTCTTCTTTATCTATAGAGCCTGTGTGAGATATCTGCCCCTCTAGCTCATGTGGTTCTGAAGCAGGATCCCATGGCACAGTGAGCAAGAGAAGGAGATGGCTCTGAAAGGTGAGAGCAGCAGGGCCAGACTGCATTCTTGAGCCAGAGGGTCAAGGAAGAAGGCGGGATTGAGAAACACCCCAGCCACGTGGATTAGGGAGGGAGAAAGAACTTTGTGTTTGGAGTGGTTTATTTGGAAAGCTTTTGCTCTCCTCAAGTAGTTGAAAGAATTGGTGAACACTCAATTATAATTACTAACTGAACAGCATTTCTAGCCTGAGGGCTTGTGTATCTATAGGTGGATTTTGAGCTGTTCAGGGTGCCCAGCAACACCACCTACTATGTGCTCAGTGCTAGGGAACAAAGAAAAATAGGACTTGACCTCTGCCATCAAGGGGCTTTGAATAAGGAATAATAGAGGAAGCCAGACAATAAAGGCATGCTGCAGGTAGGGTGATGCCCTGGATGCTGGAGGGATGCCTGGGCTCACCCGTAGCGGAAGATGACTGTAGTTTCAGTGTGTGTGGACTGTGAGGGTGAGTGAGGTCCAGAGAAGGAAAGGAGATGCGGGTAAGTTGATAGTGGTGCACTTAGGTGTTTTACAGGTTTGGAGGAAGAAATGACATTTTTGTTAAGCAGGGGAATGAAATGACTACATTTCATTGAAGCACAGAATCTTTTCCTTTTTTTCAAGATGTCATTTATGTCATCATAAACCATGTTCATTTTCAGAATCAAATGCCATGAAGACAAGTAATGTGTTTTTGATCATTAACAGATATGACTTCCCAGTTACCTGCTATCCATCCATCCTTAGAACTATCCTGTGCTCTGGCCCTTGCCGTATGTTAGGGCCACATCTCTCTTTCCCACACAAGGAAATTGACCACAGGATGGGCATCATAGAAGCATTGAATTCTGTATGATCAAAAGGGTGGAGTTGAACTGGTGATTAGAAATCAGATCTACAGGGGCGCCTGGATGGCTCAGTTGGTTAAGCGTCTGACCTCGGCTCAGGTCATGATCTTGCAGTTGGTGAGTTCAAACCCCGCATTGAGCTTTCTGCTGACAGCTCAGAGACAGGAACCTGCGTCTGTGTCTCCCACTCTTTCTGCCCTTACCCCCATTTCAAAATTTTAAAAATCAGGTCTGAAGTATTCTGATATATATGTATTGAAGTCAGCATCTTAGTGGGAATTTCATCATAAACATGCATTTTTTGTTACATTTCAAAAATCAGACTGATAGGAAAATCATCTTGGGAGATGATGATTCAAGAGACTGTTACTTAGTTGTATGGCACAGAGTTGATTTAAGTAATTCCTCAAACTCAATTTGTGATTTTAAAGCATGTTGATACTTGACTGGTTTATAGCTCAGAGATAAAGCTGCTGCATAAAGGGAAGGCAAGCATTACATACAGTTTTCACATACGATGATGTAACATCAAATGATGATGTAACTAAGTAATTGTGTAACTATGTGGTAAAGCTCAAATAGTTGTTTGTTTTTAAACCAAACCTTCATAAGTCAGCATTTGAAAGGAGGTTACCAGTGTGTCATGTTAATTAGAGAAATGGGGAGAAGCTTTAGCTAAAATCAGAATTTTAAGTTTCTGGGGAATCTGGGAGCTTTGTTCTGATTAAGTGGACATAAACTATATCTCATCTTTATGCATTTGTGAGTATAGATGAGCCCATAGAATTTGATAACCTTAACTGAAAAACTCATCCCTAAATGCCTGCTCTAGTGATATGGATGAATGGACTAGTGTCTTCATATTTAAAGGACATGGCTTCAGAGGGCTACAGCCTTAACCAGTATAAATAAGCCAGACGTTATAGTGTTTAATAGAAATAAGCTCATAAAGCTCAAGTCTTACAAGGTAAACACATAAACATCTTAATACGATAAGTTGTATTCTTTTATTGGATTTTTAAATGCTTATATGTGATTTCTTTTTTATATAGTTTATTGTCAAGTTGGTTTCCATATAACACCTAGTGCTCATCCCAACAAGTGCCCTCCTCCATGCCCATCACCTCCCTTCCCCTCTCTCCCACTCCCATCAGCCCTCAGTTTGTTCTCAGTATTAAAGAGTCTCATGGTTTGCCTCTCTCCCTCTCCCCAACTATTTTTCCCCTTCTTCTCCCACTTCATCCTCTGTTAACTTCCTCCTAATCCACCTATATGTGAAAACATTTGGTATCTGTCC
Organism: Proteles cristata cristata; assembly: GCA_017311185.1. Lineage (NCBI taxonomy): Eukaryota > Metazoa > Chordata > Mammalia > Carnivora > Hyaenidae > Proteles > Proteles cristata. The sequence continues at coordinate 507,457 of JAESUZ010002605.1, forward strand.
TTCTCTGCCTGACTTATTTCGCTCAGCATAACACCCTCTAGTTCCATCCATGTTGCTACAAATGGCCACATTTCATTCTTTCTCATTGCCATGTAGTATTCCATTTTATAAATTTACCACATCTTCTTGATCCATTCATCAGTTGATGGACACTTAGGTTCTTTGCATGTTTTGGCTATTGTTGAGAGTGCTGCTATGAACATTGGGGTACACGTGCCCCTATGCATCAGCACTCCTGTATCCCTGGGGTTTATATGTTATTTCCATCGAATACTATACACAGAGATGTATTTGTTATACTCTTCGTTTATCTTTATAATGAATCATAAATCAGTCCCCACAATACAAGTTTCCTAGGTGTTTGAATTCTCAGTTTAGATTCAAAACAGAAATTTGTGATCATGCCGGGGCTCTTTAAACCCTTCAAGAATCCCCCACTCCTCTTAGGTCAGGAGCAGAGTCCTTCACAAGACATACAGTGCTCTTACCTGATCGGATCTTCTCCCACTGAGCCCTCTCCAGACTCAGCTTTCACTTCTAGGAGTGTGCCAGCTTGCTCTGCATCACTTCCCTTTTCATACTTTCCTCTCTGCCTATAATACTCACCCTTTTTCTAACTCTGACTTAGGTGTCACCTGATGCATTTTCCTGTCACCTTTATTTACAATGTCTATGATGCTATCATACCTGCAGTTACATTTGTCAGTTGTGTACTTGTGATTTTTTAATGTCCATGTTCCCCACCAGAATGAAACTTCATAAAAGCTGAGAGCATGTATGTTTTCATCCCAGTCGTAGCCCTAGCGTGAGTGCCTGGCCACTGGTAGACACTGCGTGGTTGCTGAATGAATGACTGAATGGATAGTCCAGTCCTAATTAATATTGTATACAGTTAATTGTACAAGACTCTGTTCAGCTAACCTTTCTGTTCATGTCTCTCCATACACACTGAAAATCATTTTTATTACTAAAAGGTAGCAGCAGTCTTAGATTTGACATAGTGACCCAGCGGACAACTTTCTTCAGTGGTGGTTCTCGGATCCCATAGAAGTGACTCCCCACTCTCTTGAACTAGGCCCTCCAGCATAGCTTGCCACAAAAACTCCTGTATTACCAGTGTTTACCTGAACCTGCGGCATTTTCTCATCTTCCCCCAACTTTATGCTATCCATTTTGACTGCTGCTTTGAAGTATCAAGTGCAACTTCTGCCAGAGACTTTTCTGTGCTCAGTGAAGCTTGTGCTGCCAAGAGATGAGACAGTAAAGTCACAGCCGGTTGCTTTTCATGACGGGATGGCAAGAGTGAACATGTCTCTCACCTGGCCTACTTACTTTTCCTCCTCCTCGTCCTCATTTTAGTATCGCTGCCATCTTCCATAGATGAGAAGCTCAAGGCTCTAGTTAGGTAGAGAGACCAAAACAATGAAACAGGGCTCTAACCAGTACCACAGCTTATTTCCTTGCCTGAAAGTTGCATAAGTACTAAATTCAAAACATGAAAGGAGAGCAATTATAAATATAAAATCACCTGCCTGAGAGTCTCCCTTCCTCCCTGTGAAGCTTTAGGCAGTACATAGAGCAGTCTCTCAAATGAGGTTGAAGGCAAAATGAAATATTGAGGTAACTAACATTCATGCTGCAGGTACCCTACAACACAGGGTAAACATGGTGTACATTCCTGGACTGACAGTTTTACTGTGCATGAGTGATTTTAAATGTTTTTACTCTAAAACAAACATTGGAATAGAATCAAAACGAACATTTTTTTTTTTAGAAAAAAAAAAAAAATAAGATGCTTTTTGAAGTTAGTCACTCATTGCCATGTAACCCTGCACAAGGTACCAGCCGAGGAATAGAGGCATCACTCTTTAAAGATGAATAGATGTTTGCAAAACCAGGAAAGTAAGCAATTGTACAAATCCCTCTTTTCTCTCCTCCTCCTCCTGCCTTTTTTGCTTTCACTTCCTCACCATCATCCCCATTTAAGTATCCACTAAAGGATGAGGGGAATTAAAAATGGTTTGGTAGCTTGTATAACTGGTCACAACCCATTTTTTCTTGGTTTTGAGTATCTGCTGCAATCCTAGCAACTTAGAATGGGAAAACAATTTTCTCTATGGAGAAATCTCTAGAAAAAGAGGTTATCCAGCCTCCCTTTGAGCACTTCCAGGGACAAAGTCTTCCTTCTTGGTAATAGGCCATTCCATTGTGAATAGTTGTAGTTACTAGGAGGTTTTATTTGTTAAGCTGATCTCTTCCCTTCCCTTTACCTATTGTCTTAGTTCTCTGTGTTAGGGAAAACAGCTTTGTTCTATTTTCTGCATAGTAATACCTACAATCTTAAAATATAAGGTTTTCTTTTTTTTTTTTTTAATATTTTTATTTATTTCTAGGAGAGAGAGACAGCGTGAGCAGTGGAGGGTCAGAGAGAGAGGGAGTCACAGACTGAAACAGGCTCCAGGCTCTGAGCTGGCAGTCAGCACAGAGCCCGATGCGGGGCTCGAACCCACGAACCGCGAGATCATGACCTAAGCGAAAGTCGGACGCTTAACCGACTAAGCCACCCAGGCGCCCCAAAATATAAGGTTTTCTTAAAGCCTTCTCTTTTACTACCTCAAATTCCAGTTACCCTTTCCTATATGATATGGAGTCTAGGTAGTGCTATTCACTGGCACTTTCTGCAGTGATGGAAATTTTCTGTATCTGTGGTGTGCGCTGTGGTAGCTACTAGACACGTACATATTGAACACTTGAAATGTGGCTAGTGTACTGAAGAGTTCCATTTTTAATTTTACTTAATTTAAATTTAAATAGCTGCACATGTCCAGTGGCTGTTGTCCTGGACAGTGCAGGTCTAGATGCTTAAAGTTCTCCTATACACACATCATCAACCATGACAATGTAAAATGTGCCCAGACAGGATATTTGAGGTAAGGCCAGCATAACATATGGTGGGACCATGTCTGTTGACCAGATTACTCGACATTAATGAAGCTTAAATTGTGCTAGCTTTTTAAGGACTATGTAGTATTATTGGCTCATATTGAGTTGTGGTCAGCCAAGCTCCCCAGGTATCTTGTCATTTTCATAAGAATTGCTTTCACATAGACCTTTTTAAAATGATTTATTAGGGGTGCCTGGGTGGCTCAGTCGGTTGAGTGTCCAACTTCGGCTCAGGTCGTGATCTTACAGTTTGTGGATTCGAGCCCTGTGTCGGGCTCTGACAGCTAGCTCAGAGCCTGGAGCCTGTTTCAGATTCTGTACCTCGCTCTCTCTCTGACCCTCCCCTGCTCATGCGCTCTCTCTCTCTCAGAAATAAGTAAAAACATTAAAAAAATAAATAAATAAAATGATTAATTAAACATTCAAAAACACTTATCCTAACTTAATTTCCCTAATTGTTTCTAGACCACCATTTTAGTGCATTGAGAGTTGTGGGATCATGATTCATCTAATAGATGAGGTATACGTTTAATTCTGTGACATTTGCATTTGATCATTCCCACCTCTGTCCATGTTCATACGAATGTTGACAGCACACGGACCCCAGACGACCCAATTGCAGTGACTAGCAGATTCCTTTTTCATTTTATTAATTTTATTTCCATTGTAGTTAACATAGTGTTTTTATTAGCTTTATGTGTATAATACAGTGATTCAGCAGTTCCATATATTCCTCAGTGTTCATCAAGATAAGTGTACTCTTAATTCCCATTACCTATTTCACCCATCCCCCCACCCACCTCTGCTCTGGTGACTCAATTTGTACTCTATAGTTAAGAGTCTGTGTTTTGGGTTTGTCTTTTTTTCCCCCTCTCATTTGTTTTCCTTCTTAAATACTATATACGAGTGAAATCATGTGGTATTTTTCTTTCTCTGATTGGCTTATATCGCTTAGCATTACACTCTCTAGCTCTATCCACATTGTTGCAAATGGCAAAATGTCATTCTTTTTTATAGCTGAGTAATATTCCATTGTGTGTATGTTGTGTCACCTCTTCTTTATCCATTCATCTATCACTGGACACTGAGCTGCTTCCATAATTTGGCTATTGTAAATACTACTGCAGTAAACATTGGGGTGTTTTGTATTCTTTGGTAAACATCCAGTAGCACAATTAATTACTGCATTTAAGGTAGTTCTATTTTTAACTTTTTAAGAGCATCCATACAGTTTTCCAGAGTAGCTGCACCAGTTTGCACTCCCACCAACAGGATAAGAGGGTTTCTTTTTCTCCACATCCTCGCCAACACTTGGTGTTTCTTGTGTTTTTGCTTTCAGCCAGGTGTGAGGTGGTATCTCCTTGTGGTTTTGATTTGCACTTCCCTGGTAATGAGTTATCAGTTATCCAGTTATCTGGATGTCTTCTTTAGGAAATGTCTGTTCATGCCTTCTGCCCATTTTTAATTGGATTATTTATGTTTTAGGTGTTGAACTGTGGAAATTGTTAATGTATTTTAGATACTAACCCTTTGTAGGATATGCCATTTGCAAATATCTTTTCCCATTTGGTAGGTTGTCTTTTAGTTTTGTTGATAGTTTCCTTCCCTGTGTAGGTTTTTATTTTGATGTAGATCCAATAAGGTTATTTTTGCTATTGCTCCCTTGCCTCAGAAGGCATATCTAGAAGATGTTGCTACAGCCAGTGTCCTAGAAATAACTTCCTGTGCTCTCTTCTAAGATTTTTATGGTTTCAGGCTTCACATTTAGGTTTTTTATACATTTTGAGTTTATTTTTTCTATGGTGTAAGAAAGTGGTCCAATTTCATTGTTTCGCATGTTGCTGTCCAGTTTTCCCAAAACCCTTTGTTGAAAAGGCCCTCTTTTCCCCATCGCATATACTAGTTAAAGATTAGCTGACTGTATAATTGGGATTTTATTTCTGAACTTTCTTTTCTTTGATTTATGTGTGTTTTGGGGGGTCAGTACTATACTGTTTTGATTACTATAGCTTTGTAGTATATTTTGAATTCTGGGATTTTGATACCTCTGGGTGTTTTTTTTTCTTTTTTAAGATTGCTTTGGCTATTTAGGGTTCCGTACAAATTTTAGGATTGTTTATTCTAGTTCTGTGAAACGTGCTGTTAGTGTTTTGATAGGGATTGTATTAAACCTGTTGATTGCTTTCAGTAGTATAGATATCTTAATATTTGTTTTCCATTCCATAAGCTTCTAATGTTTTTACATTTCTTTGGATTGTCTTCAGTTGCTTTCATCAGTGTTGTAGTATAGCTCTTTCACCTCTTTGGTTAAGTTCATTCCTAAGTATTTTATTATTTTTGGTGCATTTGTAAATAGGATTGTTCTCTGAATTTCTCTTTATGCTCCTTCATTATTAGTGTATAGAAACCTACCATATTTAAGTACATTGATTTTGTATCTAGCCGCGTCCTTTAAAGGTTCATGTCAGTGTGTGAATAAAAGCTAAGGGATGTGAGCTCAATTGCCTGTATGATCATCGTCACCACATTTTCTAGATCTTATTCACAAGAACAATTTGTTTTTAAATTAAACTCTAGACTGAACATGGGGCTCAAACTCATGACCCCAAGATCAAGAGTCACATGCTCTGCCGACTGAGCCAGTCAGGCACCCCACAAGGACAGTTTAAATACTCGGTTAAATCAAGACATTGGTGTCTGTGATCTTAGTCCATTCGTCTGTGAACCATATCAGTAAATACAATAACATTAATTTAGCCTGGTGTTTTCATACAGAATTAATTTTCTGAATGAATACAGAAAATTAATTCTGTATGAAAACAGTTTATTAATTTGAAGTTCAAAATAATGAGGTCATGTTTTCTGCTTTGTAGCATCATCATAAGTGAAAATCCTTTATATGGGCTAATTTTTCACTAAAATATACAAATCTAAGTTGGATGACTTTTTTTCCAGCAAAAAATTACAGTAGTTTTTTTGAGGGAAGAGTTTGCAGTTTATTTTGTTTTTTAGAGAAAAACCATTTTTCTTCATTGATTAGAGTTCTGTTGAAGACTTCCTATTAAGCATGGTGGACTGAATACATTCATTTCACCCTGCTTCTGCTTAAAACTCCCTTAAAAGGGAAGTAAAGGTCTGAAAACAAAATGCATACAGTCAGGAACAAAGATAAAACTGGAAAGGAAGCAGTCCACATGAGAGATGTCATAAAATTTTTGCACGCAAGTGGACAAGTTGTAACTGACTTAAAAGAGAGAAAATAAACAAGTTTTGTTGTTATTGTTGTTGTTTTTCTGCAGAACCATTCTGAGTTCAGAAATTCAAAGCCTATAAAGGTTAGGGTGCAGAGTAGGACTGAAAATGGGGGAAAGGTTAAAACTCTTTTATAAGAAGGAGTGAGACCTCCAGATTCCTTCTCCAAACTCAAAGCCCAGTAACTGACACGAGCAAAAGACTGAGAGACACACCCTCTGGAGAGCTGAAACAGTGAGTCTCTAGAATTTGGGACACAAGCCCAACTAGGCAAAGAAGGGGTGAGGATTGAGAGCAGCATCAGGGAAATTAAACTAATCTGAACACTGAGGATGACACTCCCTCACCTCAGCGTATTTACCTGTTAGCTCTCCGAGAGGCGAACAGTCATGCTTAGACCCACCAGACCGGAGATTGGAGGATCGGAGCAGTAGGACATGTGGATGGGGCCCCATCATGAAACAGGTTGCCACTCTGCCTGCCACCTGTGGTTGGAAATCAGCAGGCAACACGTCTGTTCCACACACAGCCCTCAACTTTTTTTTTTTTAGTTTTATTTATTTTGAGGGAGAGAGAGAATCAGAAGCAGGCTCTGCACACTGTCAGCATGTGGCCCGGTGTGGGGCTCAGTCTCACGAATCATGAGATCATGACTTGAACTGAAATCAGGAATCTGTCACTTAACCAACTGAGCCACTCAGGCGCCCCACCCTCAGTATGCTCTTGAGTGGTTTTTTGTTAAATATAGACGGATAGCCCAGTGATTGCCAGACTTTTGTAGAAGATGCTAATAATATCAGTGTCTGACCGAAATAAATGAGAAAAGAGAGCCAAAGACAGTGGAAGGAAAAGGAACCCACTTAATACGCATGGAAAGAAAAGAGATACTATATCCACAAAACAAGTAAAGAATGGTAAATAATTAGTAAATAACAATAAGGAATATTGAGACAATAAGGAGGAGCTCTTAGAAATTAAAAATGTAACAGACACTTAAAAAGGTAACACAAGTGTTGGAAGAAAGCTGAAAACTCTTTCAAAAAAAAGAGCCAAAAGACAAAGGGATGGAAAATGGGAGAAGAAAAAAATGAGAAAACAGGAGTATCAGACTGAAATCTAAAAACTGTCTAATCAGAATTCCACAGAGACATCAGAAGGGAGGAAATTATCAGAGATACAAAAGAATGTCCCAGAACTGAGATGAGAAACACACGTTACTAGGTTGAAAGGCCCTACTGAGTGCCGGCAGTTGAAAAAAGACCTACATGGGGCGCCTGGGTGGCTTAGTCGTTTGAGTTTCCGACTTTCACTTAAGTCATGATCTCACGGTTCGTGGGTTCGAGCCCCGCATCGGGCTCTGTGCTGACTGCCAGCTCGGAGCCTGGAGCCTGTTTCAGTCTGTGACTCCCTCTCTCTCTGACCCTCCCCTGCTCACGATGTCTCTCTCTCTCTCTCCTAGAAATAAATAAAACATTAAAAATTTAAAAAAAAAATGAAAAAAGACCTATGCTAGGGACATTACCATGCAGTTTCAGTATGCCAAGGAGGAAAGAAGCTCTGAGAGGAGGGGAAGAACACCTGTACAGCTCACCTGAAAGGGTTGACAGTGGCATCACTAGGGAACTTGGCAGAAATGCAGAGTCTCAGGTCCCACCTAGACCTGCTGGAAGAGAAGCCATGCCCCCAGTTCTGATGTCAGCCAAAGTCTGAGAAACCCTGATGGAGAAGCCCCTGATGGAGAATCAGAATGGCCTCTGGCTCCTCAGTGAGTGCTTCCATGTGTGCTGTGGATATAGAGTAAAACAATGTCTTCAAGATCCCAAGGGAGATTGACTTCTAAATTCTGCCTACACCTAACTGTCAATCCTGTAAAGCCATCTCCAAACATGGGGGCAGAGGGAAGCACCTCTGTGCATGGTTCCCTGGAAAGTTGGTAGAGGCTATGCCCCAGGAAAATGAGCATGTGAACCAAGCATGAAGAGTGGGCAGCCAGGCCTTGGGACTCCCCCTCAGAGGAAGGAGGTGAAATCCCCCCCAAAATTAGGCCAGATTCTGTAAGAGGCTTTGTTTTCCCATAATGGTTCTGTGAAGCCTTTGTGGCAAATCCGGTCTTCTGCAGGGCTTATCACCCAAATCCAGTATCATAGCTCCATAGACGTGGATGAGATCATTCTATTCAGTGTCCTCCTGGTTAACAGGTGAGAAACTCAAGATCCACGGAGTGGAGTAAATCAAAACAGAACCAGGAAGAGAATCAGAATCTCCTTGCTAGGGAACTGATTTTAGTTGCTGCCTCAAGGAGATCCTGCTTTTAACTGGTTGGTTGGAGTATGGAATGACAGTTTTGCTTTCTTTTGGCTGGTAGGTGTAATGGTCATACCATTTTCTGATATATATATGCATTTTGAATCATAGTTCAGCTAAATCCTTCCCAGCCATTCCAGAGTTGTTCTAGAATTTCTAGATGAAACACTGGTCACTTTAGGTCTCAAATCCGTTCATCTAATCCTGAGTTCTGGGGAACCAAAGATGAATTAGTCTCTCTACTCACAATAAATCCCAAGTTAAAGGGAAGCTCAAACTCAAAGCTGAATGGTAACAGTGGTCTGGCATATGAAACTCTTTTATGGAGAGCCTCTCTTTACAAAATTTTAAATTTTATAAATTAATTTTTTGTACATAATTGTTACAGATTCAGATGATTGTTCAGTGTCTTCGGCATTTAACATTAGGGGGTTCACCCTGAAATTTCTTTTACATAAAGAGCTAAATTGAATTCACACACCGGGTACCCAGGTGGCTCAGTCTTGATTAAGCATCTGTCTCTTGGTTTCAGCTAGGTCATGATCTCATGGTTTGTGAGTTCGAGCGCTCCATTGGGCTCTGTGCTGACAGCATGGAGCCTGCTTGGGATTCTGTCTCTCCCTCTCTTTATGCCCCTCCCCTACTGTGCCATCTCTGTCTCCAAATAAATCACTAAACTCAAAAAAAACCAGATTCTTAAATTGAATTCATACTTGGGGACCAAAAGAGGTTGCTTTATATGTAGTTTATATGTAGTGAAAATGGGTTTTTGACCCCTATTTCTTCTTTTCATTTTTAACATTTATTATAATTGGCACATAAAGAAGGCCCTGAATTTTGCAGAACCTCTACATTAAAATATGGCCATCTTTATTCATGTTGATCTGAAAGACAGTTATATTTTATGTTGACCTGGCTTTTAGCTGAAAGAACTCTTTGCTCCTTTCAGTGGTTCATTTGCTGCTTAGTATCATTAGTTCTTAATCAAGAATCTTTCTCCTTGCAAAAGTTTCCTCAATTGGCTTTATTCTTTGATGCCACAGTACCAGTGGACCAGTCTCAACATGTGTTCTTGTGATGAAACTTCTTAATTATCTTTTTAGAAAAAAGATGAGCAGAGACAGTTTATTTTTATCTGCTTGGGAGAGGTCCTTTGCTTGCCAAGTCTCTGTTGAAAGAAGCCTAATATTATGGGGTGTTAGTTATTCTAGCCAAGGTACTTTTCAAGGAAGCATTTTGTTGGGGAAAGAAGGTTATTGTTGGAAGTGTAAGTGACCTTTAATGTGTTTCAAAATGTAACCTTTTCTTTAACAACTTGTAATTCTTTTATAAATGGGTGCTAAACTGGTTGTTTGCAAGTTATTATACATAGAAAGCAGTATTTCCTTGGGGCCAGGCCGACCCCAACAGTATTGGTCCCCATCAATACAGTTAATACTGTCCTGTGTATGTATAGAAAGACCACAGATTCAGGATTTGTTAGTGGCTGTCACTGAATTGGGCATAAGTGATATGGTTAGAGTAACGCATTCTAAGAAGAGAGGGCATTGCAACATACAGACTATGGTCAGAGTAAACATCACTGCATACACCTTCTCTAAAAGGTGAATACCACATGCATATAACCATCTCTAAGAGCCAAGATTGCACGTCTTTACACCTCACAGTTGTGAGGCTTTAAGCTGTCTGTTCTCTTGTGCAGTAGGTAGGAGATAGTTGGAACTATTGACAGATATTTCTTATTCATCAAGAAGCTGCAGTTTAGGGGCGCCTGGGTGGCTTAGTCGGTTAAACGTCCGACTTTCGCTTAGGTCATGATCTCGTGGTTCGTGGGTTCGAGCCCTGCATTGGGCTCTGTGCTGACTGCCAGCTCAGAGCCTGGAGCCTATTTCAGAGTCTGTATCTCCCTCTCTCTCTGACCCTCCCCTGGTCACGCTGTCTCTGTCTCTCCTAGAAATAAATAAAAATATTAAAAAAAAAAAAAAAAAGCTGCAGTTTAATTGGTTCAGGAATTCCAGTGTAGGGGAAAAAAAAAAAAACACCTGATATTCTGGTTCCTCACAAAGAATATTCCACTCTTCTTTCAGACTCTAGAAATAAACTGACACCGTTTATATCCACTTAAGTAAGAGTCCATGAAATTCTTTTGAGAGTCTTTGTGGAGATAGCAATGAGTCACAAGGTAAATCATCATACCAAGCGATCATGTCACTAGCTTCATGAATTATATTTTATTGTTAATAGTTTGGTTTACATTGAGTGCAGGTGTTCAGAGTATCGGGACAATTTGGACATTCTCATAGATGAGAATAACACATTCATGCATTTTCCCAGTGATTACAGACCTTAAACTGCTAGTACAGGGCTATTCTGGTCAGTAGCATCTCACACCTGAGCGAGGTGCAATCCTAGTCTGTGCCCCATGCTTCAGAAGGCCTTCCATGTCAACAGCACAACTCATGCATGGCAGTGGAGATTGGTGCCGGATTGGGTTCCAGTGTCTAGATGCTACAGAGCTGGAAATCTGAGCCTGAATGTCAGGGGAGGAGGAGAGCACAGCCTGTGGCCTAGGGAATCAGATGCAGAGTGGTGCTTCGCCCCCAAAGTGGATCGCTGGTCAGGAGGTCATTGTTAGCCCGCCACACCATCATTGATCCTCTGCACCTCCTGGTGCCCCTGCCCCTGGCCTTGCTTGTCCCCCACCAGTATTTCTACCTACCACTGCCAGAGCAGCCTTTCTAAAATGCACTACTTACATTGTCACCCCATGTTTGAAGTCCTCTGCCCTCCTCCCCCAGCTGATTGAGATCAAGACCCAAAGCCTGCCATGGTTTACAGGGTCCCACTTGACCTATACTCCTCTTCTCCAAGCTACCTCACTCTTGGATTCGCCTCTTCCCAGTCTTCACCCAGGAACTCTCTACTCTAGCCATCAAGGCTTGCTTCTTTTCATTTCCTCAAAGGGAAGCCCTGCCTTACTCCTACTTGCTTCTGCTTGGAACGCTAGCCCAGTCTCCTTGCCCTGGGAGGCTCTGCTGACCATTCTTGCCCCTTTTAGGAGGCTGCTCGTTCTTCTCCCACTACAGTCTTATCACAGCAGTTACCACTCTGGTGACTGGTTTCATCTGCCTCTTTGCCCCACCAGAATGTAAGCTCTGTGAAGTCAGGGACCATATCCATCTTGTTACTTGTTAGATCTTGAGCACTGTCAGAGCCCATATCCCATAAGCAAATGGTAAACTCTATGTGCCTCTGCATTCTAAAGGTATTAGCCAAGGTGGGCTGGAAGGGGGAAATTAGCAACAAAGTGAAACCAGTATGGTTGGGCCTGAGAAGCCAAGGCTAAAATACCTGGGACTCCTTTTTTTCCTGTGGCTTCTTGGAAGCCTCAAGAAACCATCTGTGTTCTGACAGCCTAAGCCCCCAAACCTGTGTGTGTCCACAAGGGACTAATTATACTTGACCTCGGCAGTGATTTGACCTTGGAACACCTTGTACTGTCAACAGACACAGATGACCAAAATGTTCAGGGTCTTTTTGAGGTGGCTTTGCACAAGGTTGAGATGCCTTCCAGCACCTATACAATGTACATATTGTCAGTTTTGAACAATGTAGAGATGCCATTTTCACATCAAATCGTGGAAAAAGGCATTCACACTGCTTTGTTTTGTTTTCGTTAAAGCATTGCACATATCCAGCCAAAAATATTCACTGCAATGCTTTTAGTGTGTTCACCAGTTTTGGCATTTATCCATGTTTGGAGAAAAATTAAAGCTAGAGTTGAATTGAATCTTTGTCTTTTAGAAGCGGCTACTTGTGACCAACTCTATTAGAATTAGGTTTATTTTGAGGGTTTTAGGTGATTAAAAAGGTTTTTCAATCTAGTTTTTCATGGATCTGTCTCCTTTTTTAAAAACTTTTGCATGATATAAAGCAAGTTTGTTTTGTTTAAACTGGTACATATCAGATGGTTATTTGTCAGTTAGTCTGAGTGCTAATATGAAACTGGTATTTGGATTTAATTCAGTTCCATTAGAACAGCGTTAAAATTCTGTGATACAGGGACTATTATCCTGGCAGTTGTGAGGGATGTTTGTGCGAGGAAGCAGGGCTGACAAAGAGGGCACTGTGCATGCTCCGTCTGTAACTGAGCACTTTCACACTGCAATTTAGGAAGTGTGCAGTTCAGGAAATTGCTGGCTTTGGCTGGAGCATACTTTAACTGCAAGGAAAATTTTATTCGTCACTCAAGTAATTGGCAGTTTTAATACCTTGTTCATAATTACTTAATAAACAAACGAACATATAAACCAAAGATTGTATGGCCTGTTATCTAACTTGTAGCCTTATTTGACCAACGTGATGGGCACCTGTAGGCCTCCCTCTTCTTCCCACAAAAAACCAGGTTGTTCCATTTATTGCAAAAATCTATGGCTGAGCGTTTTGTGTTGTTAAATGTTAAGCGTAGCTGTGCCAGCATCAGACAGCCTGGGAGCCAAATCCAGATGCAAAGTTTGATGGGAAGTATCCACTAGGGACAGGGGAGGGAGGTGGAGACAGAGGGGCATTTCAGGGTTACTCTCCTGTTTGTGGGAGAACATCCTGGTAATGCAAACATTTGGGTTATATGTTTAAGAGAACATTTTTGTCCCCTAAAGTGTGGTTTTATTTAACCCACACACCCTGACCCTAAGGCCCTGTGGCTTTTCTCTTGGACTAAATCCATCTCCGGGACTAGAAATTGACTAATTGTCTCGCTTGCATTACCCTATACCTCACAACTAGATCAAGGAGTTTAAACACTGGCAAATCCAGATGTGGGAAATGGTCAAAATCAGAGGTCATGGCTGACTTGACTCTAAACAAAGTCTCTAAGACTTTATGGGAGTCTAAGTTACAGGGCTTGATATTTGTTACTTGTAAATAGGACTGTTAATCCTTTTTTTTTTTTTTTAACCATACCGTTATCTCAGACAGATTCAGCTCTTAAGATACACATCACCTATGCCTGTTCCCTTTATAGGATCTTTCAAAAATTAGAGTTAAGATTCCCAGATGACTTGGATCAAAATGTGAATCCCTGCAGTCCTTAAAAGTAACAGATGGAGGGTTTTAAAAATATTTTGAAAAATTCTGTTTGTTGTTTAAACAGAAAGCATCCAACCTGTTTTCCCCTCTTATTGTCCTTTCCTGCGGGGAACTCAGCACCTGACATAGGCACATATTCAGGAAGTCAGTCTTCTACTCTGGTGAATGGCAAAAATACATGCAAACCCCCTGGCTTATCTTCCTGCAGTACAGGCAAGACTGGGGAGACCCTGTTTCCAGGGCATCCTTAGTGTTGGTATGGTGATGGCTCTATGAGCCAGTGTTGACTTCCACATTAGTTTGAAACCAGAAGCTAAACATACCTGCAAGGGTGAGAAGTAGTGGCCCTTTTTGGATGTGCATCTCCATGTAAGAATTTAATTGCCAGAATATATCTGACACTGTACTCTGTGAAATAAGCCTTCCTTTGGGACCAGTATGGCTTTGTTAGGTTAAAAGCTCTAGTTTCCTAATTTTACAGTTGTCTAGATATCTATACCAGAGAAATGCTATTATGATTAAATGGCATAATATATGAAAAAATGCTTAGTTAGCCTCAGCTTGACATGTGAGATGTTCTCCACATTATTAGATTTCATATACAATCCAAGACAGAGGGGTAGAGACCTATCCCTACTTTAGACGAGCTCACAGTGTGGTAGAGAAAATCTGCAGTGTAAAAGTGCAGTGTCAGAACACAGTGAAGGATTTTGTGAAAATACATACAGGGTATTCCTAACTCAGGGACCTTCCGAGATTGTGAGAGGCCTGTGAGTTATAATAGTGCAAAAGAGCTTAATAAACTGAACGCAGTATAGAAATAAGTTATTGGTACAAAGATACACATATAAGTTATATTTCCTAGGTTTTCTCATTAAATGAGGCTTAACTGTAGACTCTGTATAAAGATGGCAGCATGTGACATTCACCTACAGAGTTCTGCCTAGAGCCTTCAGATGGTTTCACTGTTCTTGTATTGTAAAGAGAGCTTCTTTTATAGGTAGACTCTGTTTTCATTCTGGCCTTCCTACGCTTCCTACCTTGACATGTTGTTCCCCACCACCACCACCAAATGATGGTTTAAGAAGCCCAAGCCTCCTGATCTAATATGACAAGTGAGATGATTTGCACATCACTTTGATTCCTGTTTTCTAAGCAAGGTTGTCATTTAATGCTGAATTTCCCCCTTGAAAGTTGTTTTATTGATGACCTTTTTAGAAATTTGACTTGGCTTCTTTTTTTGTTTTGTTTTTCATTTGTGGTCTAGTGTAGGGCTCACCCGTGGAACTTTCAGTGATGAAATGTTCTGTATGTGCACTGACCCATTTGACAGCCACCAAGCACATGTGGCTGTTGAGGAGAAATGTGGCTACTGTGATTAAGGAAATGAATTTCAACAATTTGAATTTAAAGTGCTACATGTGCCTACTCTATTGGTCATCATGGTCTGGTGTTAAAGACTGTTAATGTCAAACTTTATGAATCTAGTTTTCTAGGAATTCTTTAGACTGCCGTGCTTTTATGTAATACTTTTATCATATTCAAAGCCCTGGGGCATATCCACTGGTTTTGAAGACTACATAGCAATACATTGAAACTTACTGTCTCTTAAAGAAAAAGAGAGCTCTCTAGCGTGGCTTTAAAAAACAACCTCAGTCATGAGTATTTTAAGTTTATTCGTACCTGTAGTGTGGGTACTCTCCAGGAGAAGAATTAGAAATAGATTAGGAATCAAGAAGAGAGAACTAACACACCAGTGTGTATTAGTGTGTAGAATGCCAACTCGGTGTTAGTCATTTTACATACCGTATAATAAAATGATAAGGAAGAAGGACTGGTAACAAAATAACATAAAGAAAAATCAGTTTAAGTGCATACCACCTAGGTAGCCACAGCTATTAAACACATTCAGATTTATATAAGAATGTTTTCCATACATTCTAATATTATGATTTACTGTTTAAGGTGAAATTGAAGTGACTTAAGAATTGCTGCTTAACTTTTAAAGGTACAGTGTAGAACAATCAGTTTTTCATAATTCTGAAGAACAAATTAGGAATGGCCTTTCAGATTGTTGTGCTGTTAACGTTGTCATCTTTGTTATCCTTAAATTCCAGAGCTGGAAACAGGATTGTTGAAGTATTACCTGAACATCTGAAACAATTTCAATCCCTTGAAACTTTGGACCTGAGCAGCAATAATATTTCAGAGCTTAAAATTCCCCTTCCACCTCTACAACTCAAATATCTGTAAGTCAGTTCTTATTTAACAAAAATATTCACCTATGATGAAAATATCATTTAATAATAACAAAAAATCCACTTCAGGATATAATGAAATCTGCCTTTTTTTAAATCCTGATGTATCAGCCATGTAAGTTTTTATTGATGTGTAATTTGCCCAAATAACCACAATTTTTATTTTGTTGTTGTACTTTTGGATTACAAAAAATTAGACATCTGGGGCACCTGGGTGGCTAAGTCAGTTGGTTGTCTGACTTTGGCTCAGCTCAGTATCTCATTAGTTCAAGCCCTGCATCAGGCTCTGTGTTGACAGCTCGGAGCCTGGAGCCTCCTTTGGATTCTGTCTCTCTCTGCCATTCCCACCACTTGTGCATGCATATGCATGCTCACTCTTGCTCTCTCTCTCCCTCTATCTCTCATACACACATAGAAATAGACATTTTAAAAAATATAAACTAAAAAATTTAGACATCCTTTGATAGAAAAAATATGTGGAATTAAAAGTGCTCCTTTGAAAAAATTAAACCACTCCTTGTTTCATTAATAAATGAGTTTTCTAAAACTTGGATAAGCATCTCTAACAAATTTGTATAACCTTCAGATATTCCAATCCCTCTTTCCTGAGCAGTGTGTGAACCCTAGCCAGCATTGGTCCACAAGGACCTGAATACTTAATTTTTAAAGTGTCCGTTGTTACAAATGATGGTTAGGTTCTCTGGACATTATAATACAGAGAATGTTTGTGCTTTAACTTTCCAAAGAACCAGAAAGAGAAGCTCATCTTCAAACCTTTAACAGGTATATCAACAGCAACCGGGTCACTTCAATGGAACCTGGGTACTTTGACAGTTTGGCCAACACGCTCCTGGTGTTGAAGCTGAACAGGAACCGAATCTCGGCTCTCCCACCCAAGATGTTCAAACTGTCCCAGCTACAACACCTGTAAGTAAAATGTTCTCTTAGATATTGTATCTGCCGCTCTTCTAAACCCTTGGTGTCTGTTGCCTAAAATCCACAACGTGGCCCAGCGACTTTAGAAGCAAGAATGTAGCTGTCTTCCCATTGAGAACTGGAGTGGTAGAACTTAGGAAACGCAAAGAGCCTTCGCAGTCACCTAGTGCAGACTCCTGCCTGACCGGGCACGTTAGATTGTTACTGAAGGAATGCACAGGGTAGTCACTGAACAGTGTGCACACTGAAGACATCGTGGTGACTCTCAACAGCTGTGGTTTATGAGAATAATACCGACAGCTCCAGGAGGCTCTGATAGCTTAAGTGGCTGCAGAGAACTGTCTCGTTAACAGTGGTGGAATGATCTGTGAACAGGCTCCTGCAACATAATGGTTTTCAACCCTGGCTGCACATTATAGACACCAGGGAACTTTTAAAACTCTCAGTGTCCAGGCCACACCCTAGACCAATTATAATAGACCAGGCTTTGGTAATTTTTAAAACTCTCCAGGTGACTCGTGTGCAACCAGGGTTGAAAAGGACTGCCTTAAAGAGAAGGCATTAAACATAAAAAGAATCGTCAAAGAGAATAACCAGCTTTTGTAAGCAAGCTAAGCTTGACGGCCCTGCCCCTGAAATAGACCTCAGGTTTTAACATTATATTCAGTATCCTTACTCTGGATACTTTAGAAACAAATATACTGTGTAGATGACCATTTAGAAATTAAAGTGTAGTCTAGTTTCAGTATGTCATTATTCTAAAAATACATCACACATTTCAGAAAGAAATGTCCTCACTGCTGATAAATCAGAATTCTTCTCACTAAAAATGTTTAGAAATTTAAAACATTCTATGTAATTTTTAATACCAGCTGGTTTAACTGTATTGTAGTAATATCGCATTTTATTACTAACTCCAGAATTTGTCATATAAGCTGTTTAACTGTTATATCCAACGCAGTGAACTGAACCGAAACAAGATTAGAAACGTGGATGGGCTCACATTCCAAGGGCTTGGTTCTCTGAAGTCTCTGAAAATGCAAAGAAATGGAGTAACAAAACTTATGGATGGAGCTTTTTGGGGGCTGAGCAACATGGAAATCTTGTAAGTGTGGCTTATCATATAATTCCTGCTTAGGTTAGTACGTTCATGGAGTGCTCAGTGAACATGCAGTAGCTTTATTTGAAATCCTATGTTAAAATCTCACAATTTACAATCTTATAATACCCAGTTTTGTTTCAGGTAATGTGACTGAGAATTTAGAAGCACATGGCATTTTTGGCCAATGTCTTTATATCACAGAAGCTAAACATCTTGTAACAATAGGAATATGTAATAGGTTGTAATCATATGTCTCCTTTGAAAAGCCCAGATAATGGACTTTTGATCCTGCTTTTGATTCTTATTGTAAATGTAGGCAGCTGGACCATAACAACCTAACAGAAATTACCAAAGGCTGGCTTTACGGCTTGCTGATGCTGCAGGAACTTCATCTCAGCCAAAATGCCATCAACAGGATCAGCCCTGATGCCTGGGAGTTCTGCCAGAAACTCAGTGAGCTGTGAGTTGCCTTTTACTCTCCCCAGGTGTGAGAGCCGGGATCATGCCAGAGCATGAGCTTCTTACCACTGATCTGTGACATTTTCATAACAGAGTTTCCAAGGTGACAGCTATTTTCACATGCAACCTAGTCATATTTGTGTTGTGATAAGTTGAAGCCAACTCTGCTGTTTGACTTCTGGGGCACATGGGCTAAATCAGTGACGGTCATTTTCAAATAAAGAGAATTTTTTTAATTACTAGGATTAGAAATGATGTTTACCTGGGTATTATTAAGAAGGCAGCATGTTAAAATAAGAATTATTGTGGTTACTTGTATTACCTGTCGTTTAGAAAACAAGTCATTGTGTTGAATTGTAAAATAAAAGCTGTTATTTGTTTTTTATTTTCTGTTTTTACAGGGACCTAACTTTCAATCACTTATCGAGGTTGGATGATTCAAGCTTCCTGGGCCTAAGTTTACTAAATACACTGCACATTGGGAATAACAAAGTCAGCTACATTGCTGATTGTGCCTTCCGGGGGCTTTCCAGTTTAAAGACTTTGTAAGTTACACATTTTGCTCTCCATACGTGTACCTAATTGGTTCCTAAATGTGCCCACTTTTCTCCAAGCAGATTTCCTTTGTTGTGAAGGAAATATATACAGCCTCAGAAGGAGTGTCTTAATCTTTCCCAGATCAGTTTGATTAAAATAGGTCCATTTCATCCATATGTGTTTCTTAGAGGGATTAAAAAGGACAATGATCAGATTGGTTTGATGATTACACTTAGCCTTCTCAGGATCTCCAGGAAGCTGGTAACTGCTCAAAAGGGAAACAATTGTAAACCCACTGATTTTTCTTTATAAAAACGCAGATTAGAAATTACCCAGAGCAAAAAGATCTAAAAGGGCAGCAAAGGAAGATAGATGCCTGTTTATCATACAAGTTATATCCAAACTTGATCCCTCTCCTAAGAGAAAGAAGAGAAAATTTTGGATTAATTGACCTTAGAAAAATCTCTGCAGTGTTCATTTTAATGTTGTGCAATGGGCTTTTGGTTTTTGCACTGTCAGAAATTTTTGCTCTGTTCACTATTTGAAGCATGACATAATTGAAAGACATGCTGTGTGCTTTGGCCAACTCCTGCTTATGTGGTTGGTGGTTTTAAAGTTTAATGTATTTTTCAGACTGTTCAGGTCTTTGAGAATGTAGTCATCTTGATAGAGGAATTAATAGGACAGAGTCAACTGTCCTGATTTTGGGCAAAAAAAAAAAAAAAAAAAACTTAAAATGTTGTTGAGAGAGTAGGACAGGGAGAAAGTTTTCTATTGTTTCGAAAGGGGTGGAGATGATGTGGGGGATTATGAGGAATTTATTACAAATTACATGCCACCTGGGTGGTGATCTTAGCTTTCTGAGCGTATCTCTAAGGGGAGTGCTTGTTTCTTGTGTTAATACCTGGTACCAGTTTTAGTAACATCTCTTTTAATAATTAGGGATCTGAAGAACAATGAAATTTCCTGGACTATTGAAGACATGAACGGTGCTTTCTCTGGGCTTGACAAACTAAGGCGGCTGTGAGTGGGATTTGTTTGCTTCATGTTTGCCTCACTTTCTGACCTACACTTTCACTGAAGTCCAGTCCAGGTTCACATTTGAGAGAGTTTAGAACTAAAGGCATTTTCTGGTTGCTTCCCTTGGTCATTTCCCCAAATGAGTCTTGTTACACAAGATGGATATTAGTTAGCTTTTCTTCCTTGAGATAGTGGTTTTGCTCAACACTTCGGTGAGTTGTAACTTATTTAAATATCTAGATAAGAGTGTTAACTTGTTTTGAGTGTTTAGGCTCTTGGGATTATCATTATGTAAAATTAACATGCTTGCTAAGTCTGCCATTTTGAAATGTTCACAGTTGTATTCTGCTCACAGAAGTGTTGAAGTGGAGTGATCCAGTGTCCACTGATAATACTGCAGTAGGTTCCAAGCAGTACAAGAGAAACACATGCTTCTGTTTAGCCTTAAAGTGGTCTTGTAGATAGCCAGATTCTCCATTTTAAGCTTTCAAGTTGAACTCCCTATCTCCCTAAGCTTCTGTGGATGATGAAAGTGTCCATGGGGAGGAAAGATAAAGAGAAGATCTCCACTATTATCTGCTTTACTGCTTATAGTTCTTGACACCATTTATGTGGAAGAAAGTTGCTACCTCTTCCTAAAAAGGCTCAAAACCACTGCTTTGGGGTGCCTGCGTGGCTCAGTTGGTTGAGCATCTGACTTCTGATCAGGTCATGATCTCACGGTTCGTGGGTTCGAGCCCCACATCAGGCTCTGCTGACAGCTCAGAGTCTGGACTTTGTCTTCAAATTCTGTGTCTCCCTCTTTCTCTGCCCTTCCCTCACTCATGCTATCTCTCTCTCTCTCTCTCTCTCTCTCAAAAATAAATAAAACATTAAAAAAAGTTTTTTTAAATCACCACTTTAATTTAACTGCCAGAGTAACTTATTGGATATCTATTTTTGTGGCGTTTGCTACTAAATGCTTTGAGACCATGATGAAGTGGATTACTGAAATAGATGACATGGATGCATTTTTACAGGATACATTATTTAATTGAAGAAAATAGAATTATTCACAAATGATTCTAAAAGCAGTTCTTTGCATGAGAATCCCATCCTCAAATGGCTTTAACTGTTCCAATGTAATTTTTTTTTTTCCAGAATACTCCAGGGGAACCGGATTCGATCTATTACCAAAAAAGCCTTTACTGGTTTGGACGCATTAGAGCATCTGTGAGTGTCTGGAATTTAGTTACCCTAAGGGGGTTCTGAGATGGTTATCTATGTATGTGTCATGAAAGATAAAGTAGAATGTAATTTCATTGGCATCCTTTCTGTAGCATAAAGTATATTTACACATTTGCTTGTACTCTACCCATTTATCTACCTGTCTGTATCTATGTAGAAGTATAGAGAGAGAGATTTTCCTTTTCATTTGAGGGTATTGTTACACATTAGTAGATTTTCTTTTAGTTATTTTTCTAAAGTAGTGACATATTTAATTTTCAAAAATTTACCATTTATTATATACTTACTATACATCAGGCATTATGCCAGGTATTTATGTATATTCTCATTTAATCCTCAAAACTATTCAGGAGCACCTCTAATTGAGCATCTCTTGATTTTGGCTCAGCCCCTGATCCCAGGGTCATGAGATTGAGCCCTACATCAGGCTCCGCGCTGAGCATGGAGCCTACTTAACATTCTCTCTCTTCCTCTGTCCCTCTCCCTTGCTTGCCCTCTCTCTAAGAAAAGAAAACTGTTGAATAGCTATTATTACCTTTTTTTTTAAGTAAAGAAATGGAGGCTCAGAGTGTCCATGGATTCCATTGAACAGTTAAGAGGGTGACTTGCATTTTAAAGATTAAAAAAGGCAATTACCTGAGGTCATTAGGAGTGACATTAGGAGAGTAATAACACTACTTAGAGCCTTTTATTAGTTTGTTGTTGTGGTTAATTGTAAAGCATACGGTCCATTGTCCACCTTTGTTCTTTCTCTTGTTCCATTTTGCTACCAACCCATCAGCTAGCAATTGAGAGAAGTAGGACTCAAACCAGGGCTGCCTCCATGTAGGCGTCCCCTGTGCTATACGATGTCTCGCCTCCACGAGCTCTGCACCATCTCCTCTTAGCATCTCCTGGCACACAGTTTTGAAATGACATTCAGGGGCCCACCTGTTTCTAGCCACTAGGAGGGCAAGCTAGCCACCCTTGATAGGAGTTAAAACCTGCATGAGCACTAAACCAACTAGCTTCTTACAACTGGATCTGTGTTGTATACTTGTCTGCAAAAGTACAAAGTAGTATCAGATACCTCCATTCTTCTAGGGAATGTGTGTAGCCAAAAGGGTTAGTACCTATTGACGTGGACAAAACACCTCCTAATTTGCAACACACTTGGTTGTACCCGCATTTGCACTGTGTGTGGAGAGAAGGTTTCGCCATTATCCGTGACTCCCTCCTTGTCTTCTGACTCACTTGTTAGTTTGAGGGAGGTTGGGATGGCTAGCCACATTGACAGAAACAGTTTGGGCTGGAGGAGGGTGATTCTGCAAAGTAAAATTTGGAAGGGCAGACCAGTGTTGCTGGACTTTTGAAACAAATTATTTTCACAGGGAAACTAGCCAAAGGGCTTGTCATCTGACCCATTCCATTTCTGGGAAAGTGGAATTAGTGGATCAGTGGAGTGTTAACCTCGGCTTCAGCTTTCTAAGCCGCCTTGACTCTCCCAGCCTCTTTCTCTGCCCATGTTTGGTACCTTCACTCTGTCCTCTGTTGCCCCTCATTCGTCTCCTTCAAAATCCTTTTTGTATACTCTGACCCCATAAAGAAAACCAGAGTAGTAATCGTTGTGGAGAGTGTTTTAATTCAAACTGCTTGTAGGTACTAGTTAAAAATAAAGTCAGCCTAGAATATTCTCTGGTTTTATTAACGCCCTGCCCAGAGTGTGTTACAGCAAAAGTGCATCTCGTCCGAACACCAGGCCATCTCTAGCGATGACCCATGTGTTGCAGGTGGGCTACTAAGAGCAGAGGTTTTGAAATTGAAAATAATTGAGTTTACATCTTAGCAGTGCCTTTCATGCTGAACAAGGTAGTAACACCGTGTTCTTTTGGGTTGCTGTGAGGAGTAAATGTTAACTCATTTAACCCAGTGCATGTCATAGAAAGGATTTTATACATGATAGGTCTTTTAAAAAGCATAGCTATGAAAAATTTTAGATGTATATTTAAAAGTTACTCTCAGTTACTAACTTGAATAATGAGAAACCATAAAATAACACAGCTGAACAAACCATGTAACTATAAAAAAAAATACAGCAGAACAGCTTAGGCCCTTATGAGTCAAATAACCTGTGCATAATGACATAGAGCAAATCTCTTTTACTATAACAGAACCTACCTCTGATACAAATAGGTATTCTTTCATCCAAATTTCATGTCCTTTTGGAGTCACACGGTTTGTACATTTTAGCACGTGGAGGGGTTTGGTGAATGAGCCGTGTGTGCCCAGCCTTTCCCTGAGGCATGTGATGACCATAATTCACTCTAATGTATTTGATTTGATTGTTTTCAGAGACCTGAGTGACAACGCAATCATGTCATTACAAGGCAATGCATTTTCACAAATGAAGAAACTTCAGCAGCTGTAAGCTTTTCTTTTCCTTCCAAGAGTTTCAAATAAAATATGGCAGAGGGAGCTCTTGTGAGGCATGCCATCCTAGATCATGTGCCTATAAAAAGTGTCTAGCATGTTCTTAACATCACTTAATTTTTATCCCAGAAAGTAAAGGCAGTTGGTTATTTGTTCCCTTTATCGAAGAAGAGTGTCTTTTTGTTTCTGTTATGAACCTGTGATGTACATTTGTGAGACCTAATTGCAGGGCGATGCAGACCCGATAACAGGTTTTCAATAGTGACGGGTTTTTGATGTAACTCAGCCCTTCTCCCTCTGTGGGTCGGTAAGAACAAACAGCATAGGCGCTAATACGTTTCTTATGTTTTAAGGTAGACTAGAGTATTTATTGCATAGGGTGTGTGTATTTGGTTTTCACAATCATTGCTTTGTTAATATTTACTTGAGTTAGTTTTCTTGTAGAATCTGCATCTCATATAAAACAAATTGAATGTAATTACTCTCCTCAGGCATCTAAATACATCAAGCCTTTTGTGCGATTGCCAGCTAAAATGGCTCCCACAGTGGGTGGCAGAAAACAACTTTCAGAGCTTTGTGAATGCCAGTTGCGCCCATCCTCAGCTGCTAAAAGGAAGAAGTATTTTTGCTGTTAGCCCAGATGGCTTTGTGTGCGGTGAGTGTGCCTGTTGCTTCTTTCTTGTTCCTTTTTCCCTCCAGCTAATAAGTTTATGTCCCCTCTCTCTCTCTTTTTTTTTAATATTTATTTATTTTGAGAAAGAGTGCAAGTAGGGGAGGTGCAGGGAGAGAGGGAGAGAATCCGAAGCAGGCTCCAGGCTCTCAGAGCTGTCAGCACAGAGCTCAACGCAGGGCTTGAGCTCATGAGCTGTGAGATCATGACCTGTGCTGAATGAAGTCAGATGCTTAACCGACTGGGCCATCTAGGGGGCCCCTAAGCTTCTATTCTCTTAATGAAGCTTTTATGTCTGCTGAGGTAGATTAACATGGTCTATAGTGTGCTGATAATTTCACTGTTACAGATGAGAGTTTTCCAGAATGTCTTTGTTTTGACATAAGGGTAGTTTGATGGAAAGAGCAGGACATGGGGTATTGGGAGAATTGAAGGGGGGGTCAGGGACAGCCCTCCTGCTTCCCTAAATCTCAGTCTCTATGTCTGTGAAATGGTAACTCTCTGGACTGCCCTTCCCAACCCTGGGGTTGTTGAGAAGCTGAACCTAACCCCTGTGTAAATGCTGTGTATTAGGGGTAAAAAGAGAAAAATTATCAGCTCATGATTGATAGGCCACTAACGATTTTGCTCCCAGTGGGTAAAGCACTGTAAGGAATAGAAAGCTTGAATTTATTATAAATAAACATGAGGTCCATTGTTGTAGCATCTGAGAATCTCAGTGCCGGAAATCTCATACCTCACATAGCTAGTCAGGAGATCAGATCAAAACCCAGGTTCTCATCTCCCTGGTGCAGGCTTCTGTCTACTACATCACACTGCTGTTTACTATTCACTGCCATGGAAACCTTCATAAAAATAAATGTGCATATAGAACACGAAATCAACGTTTGCTTAAATTTTAGCATGTGTGTTAAGATATTACAGAACCTAATTTTACATTGGCCTTTAAAAATTTTATTTGAAACTGCTTTGCCTACGATTGTTTAGTCAAGTACAAGAAAAATATATTTTTTTAGGTTGCAGCATTAAACAGTGCCAACGGTTTCTGGAAATAAAATGTCTAATGTAGCTTTTGGATCTAAATAAGCTTTTGGCACTCATCTAGAAGGGCCTGAGCCATGCCTTTCCCATGGTGCTTATTTCACAGTTCTCTAGTCTCAAGATAGGGACTCAGATACTTTGAGACATACATATGGTATCCTTAGATTTTTCTATCACTCCTTCCATTGTGGATCTAAACATTGATTTACCAAGAAGAAACCATCCTGATTACAGCATGGTATTTAAAGTGAGCAGCATTGGGAGAGCATTCCCTCCCCCCATTCACACACATGCACGTGCAGACACATAGGCCCACAGTCTGTCTGTCTCTCTCTCTCACAGACACACACACACACACGAGTTCTTTTTCTTTTTTTTTTTCTTTTTTATAGTTTATTTTTGAGACAGAGACAGAGCATGAGCAGGGGAGGGGAGGGGCAAAGAGAGG
Source organism: Proteles cristata cristata (assembly GCA_017311185.1). Classification (NCBI taxonomy): domain Eukaryota; kingdom Metazoa; phylum Chordata; class Mammalia; order Carnivora; family Hyaenidae; genus Proteles; species Proteles cristata. Next base: position 533,151 of record JAESUZ010002605.1, read on the forward strand.
GAGACACAGAATCTGAAACAGGCTCCAGGCTCTGAGCTAGCTGTCAACACAGAGCCCGATGCAGGGCTCGAACCCACGAACCGTGAGATCATGACCTGAGCTGAAGTCAGACGCTTAACCGACTGAGCCACCCAGGCGCCCCACGAGTTATTTTTCTAGAGCACCCAAGTAATACATTTCAGTAGATCCAAGCTATTTTCCTTCTGGGTTTAGACCATCTCCAAGAGACTTCAGTTTAAGAAGGTAACTTTTCCAAACAGTAACAGAGAGCTAAAAATAACTACTTGGAATGAAAGAGTTGCTCGGCTCTAATTATAATGTAGTTCTGACAGGGAAGCACAGCGGCCTGATTCATTGTCCGCCCGAAACCCCAGGCTGAAGCCAGGGTCTCGCAGGAAGTTTGGGAAATGCTTTTTCTTTCACTGCAGGATTATTTTTTTTCTGCTCGGTCGAAAAATTACTGCTTTTTAATATGGGTTCTGTCTTTAGTAAATTGGTTGTTAATTGCCGTCTGTAGTGATTTCTTAATTTTGCTGCTGCTTATTCGTGGGTAACATGGAAAAAAATTGCACTTCGCAATAGGAGCATTTAAATATGATCCATGAACCTGCAAGTTTCTTAACTGATTTCTTCTTGTATTTATATATATATAAAAAAAAAACACAAGCGGCCTGGGATAAACTATATTCCAAAATAGCAGTCTCCTTACAGTTAATGACTGGTAAATAAGTTTCAGTCTCTACTTGAAATGAATGAATTAGTTTATAAACCCTCTCCCCAGCCATTATTTCAACACTAGGACTGTTAGCCCATCTATGAAACATATACAAAGGGTAAAACCTAAGCCCTCATTTATTTTGACTTTCTTGGTATTAAAAACCAAGTAGCATTTGGACTCTGGAGCCTTAAAATTGTGTTGTATCCTCCTCTCCATTTTGAACAGATGATTTTCCTAAACCCCAGATCACGGTTCAGCCAGAAACACAGTCAGCAATAAAAGGCTCCAATTTGAGTTTTATCTGCTCAGCCGCCAGCAGCAGTGATTCTCCGATGACTTTTGCTTGGAAAAAAGACAATGAACTACTGCACGATGCTGAAATGGAAAATTACGCACACCTGCGGGCCCAAGGTGGCGAGGTGATGGAGTACACCACCATTCTCCGGCTGCGCAACGTGGAGTTCACCAATGAGGGGAAATACCAGTGTGTCATCTCCAATCACTTTGGTTCATCCTACTCTGTCAAAGCCAAGCTCACAGTAAATAGTATGTGATCTGACTTTTCCTTTTGCATTTAGAGACCCCTAAACGATTTGGTTTTCTCTTACTCCTGACCCTGTCTTCTGCCCAAAGTTCCTCACCTAACCCTTTCTCTTATTCTCCATAAAATTAAGATTCTTAGCATCTACACAAGCAGTTCATTATATTGAGGACCCCATCGTGGCGGGTAACACCGAGATGAACCAAACACTTTTTGCTCTCCTGGGAGTTCACAATGTATTAGTTTCTTTCTTTTTTTTAACATTGCTTCAGTGTTTATTTTTTGAGAGAAGAAGAGCACTGGGGCATAAGCTGGGAAGGGGCAGAGAGGGAGGGAGACACAGAGTCTGAAGCAGGCTCCAGGCTCTGAGCTGTCAGCACAGAGCCCAACACAGGACTCAGACTCACTGAGCCAAACTTTGATGCTTAACTGTGTCCAGGCAGTGGAGGGGCAGAGGGAGAGAGAGAGTTCCAAGCAGGCCCCATGCTGAGTCCAATGCAGGGCTTGATCCTAAGACCCTGGATCATGACCTGAGTCCAAATCAAGAGTCAGACACTCAACCAACGGAGCCACCCAGACACCCCAACAATATATTAGTCTGATGTGGGGAGGCCATGATGTATACTGTTAGAGCATTTCACCTTTAATTCCGAAGTCTGGGTTTGAATCCTACAACTCATGCTTATAGCTGTGTAACTCTTAGCAAGTTACTTACCCTTTCTGTGCTTCCATTTACACATATTTTCCCCCATATCTTTCAGTTAGGAATAATGGTATCTACCTTACAGAGAGGTGTGATCATCATTAAATAAAATAATTGGTGCAGAGAACTTAGCAGAATATGTAGAATATGGTGAATGCTCACTAAAGGCAATAAGTATTAGCTGGTGTTAGTAAAAATATGTAATTGCTTTTTGTGACTGGTATACATTTTTATGACTGGAGCCTTACCACTTTATCATTTAATCATTTGTACTTTCTGTGGTAGGAGATTTTTTTTATACATTAATGTATCCATGCCACAAATGAGTGCTGAGGCCTAACACAACAATTTTGAGTTTAAAATTGTAGGACAAAACATAGGAGGGACTTAAAAAAAAAAAAAGAGGATGAAAAAGAATGGTCAGAGTTCAAAGAGATTAATTGATTTGCCCAGGATCTCACAGATGATTACTGAAGAAACTGAAAAGTATCTTGAAAATAGCAGAAAGACCTTCAGTCTGACCATCAGGTGACCTGTGATTCGGCCTGACTTCATCATTTCTATGCCTGCGTAACCTTGAGGGGATGTCTTCATTTTAGATTCCTTATCTTGCAATCAGAACGTTTTTTAATATATATTAACTTTGTCAGGGGCATTTGTAGGTATATATTAAAAAACAAAAAACCAGAATGGAAATGAACACCTAAAACTCCATAGCGATGATACCCATATTCTTTATCCGATTTCAGTGCTTCCTTCCTTCACCAAGACCCCCATGGACCTCACCATCCGAGCGGGGGCCATGGCACGTCTGGAGTGTGCTGCCCTGGGGCATCCGGCCCCACAGATAGCCTGGCAGAAGGACGGGGGCACAGACTTCCCTGCCGCAAGGGAGAGACGCATGCATGTTATGCCTGAGGACGATGTGTTCTTTATCGTGGATGTGAAGATAGAGGACATTGGAGTCTATAGCTGCACAGCTCAGAACAGCGCCGGAAGCATTTCTGCAAATGCAACTCTGACTGTCCTGGGTAAGTGGCTGTAGTCAGGTTCCGTGATCCAAATTAATCTTAAGGATACTAGCTCACCCAGAGGCCCTAAGTATCACAAGTTATAAGGGGGAGAGGTAATCCGTAAGACACTGCCTTTCCTTAGAGAGAACAAATGGCTTCTCGGGAGCTTGAAGTCCGGAGTATGTTACATCTTCAGGCCTGTGGCCAGAGAGATGAATCTGCTTCTTCCGTTCCAAGGGGAGGGGAAAAGTAAATGCTTGATACTTCCTCTTTTTGCAGGAGTCACCTTTTCCTCTGCTCTCCTCTTCCTATTGCCCAGTTTCTACCAATAATCTTAACACTATAAAAAATATTTTAAAAAAACACACATAAGCAGATTGGGAAGGACATACTCTCTTTTCATGGCCTGCGCTGCCATTCTGGAAATCAGAGTGTATCTTTTACCTTTTGCCAAAACAGGAGCTTTTTAAACTTGTGGACATGTTAACCATTTGTGTATCTTTGAAAGAGTTGAGTGAAGTAACCTATGGACACCAGATAATAAAAATACTTTCATAATTTAAATATAGGTTTGGACATCTAGTACTAGAAAGTTTCCCTTTAAAAAATTTAAACGTTCTGGTTTCTTTCATCCATCAACACAACTCCCCTCCCCCCCTCTTAAAATTATTTTTATACATTTTCTGTTTCGAAGAAATGTCTGACATGTTTCACATTGCCCTTCTCCCACCATTCCCAGTCTTGCCAAGAGTGAGAGAGATTGAGATTTGGAAAATAGCAAATATTATCCTTAGCAGGTGTCATAATAAATGACAGCCAAATAATGGAATGAAACCCCAAATGTTGTATATACATTTAGGCTCTTCAAGAAGTGTACACATTAAGTTGTGGAAGCATATGTTAGGTTCCAATTTTAGTAAATTCAACTAGTGGGTCTTCTGCTATGCAAAACCTAATTTCATTTAGCTTAAAAGCATAACTTGCCGTTTCAGAAACGCCATCATTTTTACGGCCCCTGCTAGACCGAACCGTAACCAAGGGAGAAACAGCCGTCCTGCAGTGTATCGCTGGGGGCAGCCCTCCTCCCAAATTGAACTGGACTAAGGATGACAGCCCCTTGGTGGTCACCGAAAGGCACTTTTTTGCAGCAGGCAACCAGCTGCTGATCATTGTGGACTCTGACGTCAGCGATGCTGGGAAGTACACGTGTGAAATGTCTAATACCCTCGGCACCGAGAGAGGCAATGTGCGCCTTAGTGTGATCCCCACTCCCACCTGTGACTCCCCTCAGATGACCGCCTCGTCATTGGACGATGACGGATGGGCCACCGTGGGCGTCGTGATCATAGCAGTGGTTTGCTGTGTGGTGGGCACATCGCTCGTGTGGGTGGTCATCATATACCACACAAGGCGGAGGAACGAAGATTGCAGCATTACCAACACAGGTGTGTAAACACAAGCTTGGCACGGGGGGCTGCCGTCATGTGTGTTTGCGGTCCCGTGGTAATTCTCGTCTAGAATGTGTGTCTCACAGCCTGAGGCCGTGTCAGAGGGGTGACTCATTTGTTTCAAGCTGCAGAAATACAGTTAGCTAAAAATAACACCTCAGCCCCAAAGAGAGCTAATGTTTAAAGATTAATCGTTCTGGTTAAAACCTCATCAGAATATCCTGTTGGCTGTGACATGCAGCCCAAATCACAGAGTAATACACTCAGTCCTTCACGCTGTGGGGATGGAGACCAGGAGCAGCCCTTCAGTTGTGAGGTTTACACGCTGACATAGTTCTCAGTCTTATCATGTGTGTGCCCATGTATGAGTGTGTGCACAGCCATCTGGGGAGGGTCCTGTTCCTAGCAGGAGGGAGCCATGACTTGACCAATACCTGCAAACTGCTCTCTTGGTAAATATTACGTTGAAAATGTGGCAGAAATCATGCTTAATTCAAGAACTTAGATACTGTCCCATGAAAATTCCTCTAAACTTCTGTTTTTGAAATTTGGGAGGGGAATTCTGTAGATCAGTAGAAAATGGGCTTGTGCTTCCCAGATCAGCAGAGCCCGAATCTCACTTACCCAAGCACTGCACAATCAAGATGGGCTTTCAGGAGCAGATTTATTTGATTTGTACAAAAACCCAAACAGTATTTACTGTTCGTCAGGGAAGGCTGTGGGGTGTGTATGGTCATTCTTTGTTAACAGAGTACTGTTGTTGGATTGTAGATGAGACCAACTTGCCGGCAGATATCCCTAGTTATTTGTCATCTCAGGGAACCTTAGCCGACAGACAGGATGGGTACATCTCCTCGGAAAGCGGAAGCCACCACCAGTTTGTCACTTCTTCAGGAGGTGGATTTTTCTTACCACAACACGATAGTAATGGTAAGTGTTTACAATGAACATGGACTCTAGTCATTTTGAAACAATTTGATGGAAGACTCAAATACAATATTAATTTTCACAAGAAATTAATCCACTCATATATTTAGGAACTGGCCTAGCATCACTGGCAAAGCTTGAAATTAAGTACTTTTGTGCCGTTCTCTTAAATACTAGAAAAATCTTTGTTTCTGTTAATAAGAGAAGTGGGAGAATTAAAGTTTAATTTCCCAGCGTAACACAGTATTTTCTTTACACTGTAAATGCTTTTTTGCCCTGAATATTCCCCTTTTTTAAATGACATTAACTGGTTTCATGTATGGTCTTAAAAGTCAAATGAGAGGAATCAAATTCTGACTCTTTAAGAATGCCATGGTTTTGGGGCACGTGGGTGGCTCAGTCGGTTAAGGATCCAACTTCAGCTCTGGTCATGATCTCACAGTTCCTGGGTTTGAGCCCCACATTGGGCTCTGCTGACATCTCAGAGCCTGGAGCCTGTTTCAGATTCTGTGTCTCCCTCTCTTTCTGCCCCTCCTCACTCGTACTCTGTCTCTCTTTCAAAAATAAACAAACATTAAAAAAAAGAACTATATGGTTTTAAGAACAATCATGGAGGCAGCGTAAGACAAGCATACAGGCTTGGTTCAAGACCCACTTCTGACACTCCCTGTGTACCCTTGTGCAGTTATACAGTACTTCCTTACTAGGCTGTTGTGAAATTAAAATGATATTGGAAAACTGCATGTTGCTTGGCTCATATTAAAGGGCTCAAAAAGTGAACGCTATTGAATTCTTTTCAAACATTTTACCATCTTGTCCCACAAGCATTTATTGAATATCCGCTCTGTGCTGGACTCTGTAGTTGAGAGGGAAGATATTTGTTTTCAGTCTCATAGTGCAGTCAGGAGTGAGACAAAAATTTCAACAAATAATCACAAAGTGCTTGGCAGGCAGTGGTAGAGGGTATAGATAGAAGATTTGCACATACAAGTGGGTGTTCTGATTACACTCATTTGTTTGCAAAGGGCAGAAGCCCAAGCTTATTCAGAAGTAGCAGGGGTGACTGAAAACATTTTGAAAGGTTGAAGCAGCAGAACTGGAACCCAGTGGTGCTGTGTCCCTTGGATGCTGGGGCCGGAGATGGGTGCTGTCAGCAGCTCCAGAGGCCCCAGCATCTCTGATCGCGGCCTGCACAGCCTCCTCTCTCGAGGACGGCCCAGGTCCTGCTTCGCAGGCACATGGCCGCTCATGGCATCTCTCACCTGTACTACCTCTCTTGTCCTGCATCTGCTGTGGCCACTGCTAACTGGCATGCCATTTCTGGGTTGTTTGGCTCACATACTCACAATAGGGATTTTTTGTTTTGGTCGAGCTCATCTTTGAGCTGGGCATTCAGAGATCATTTGTTGAATGCCCCTTCCTGGTCCTGCTCACCTGCGACATCCTGGAGGAAGGGGGCAGTGCTGATGGCATCATGTGTTTCAGACCATGGCTGCTTTAGGGTCTATATGCATATATAGATCAGTTTCTCTCATAAGCCAGGGCAGAGGCCAGCAGGGGGGCGGGGGGAGGAGCCTGCACCCAGGTAAACACATCCCATACGATGGTTAATCAAGCGCTCTTTCTCCAAGATGGCACAGATTTACTCAGTTAATCCACAGGCCACAGTAAATTCCTACTATAAATTTTTGCACCTTTTTTCTTTTATATGCCATTCTATCCAAAAATTTTATCTCTAAATAACGGAAAATACCAAAAGCGGAGAGAATGTTGAAGGGTACTTAAATTCGTTCAGTGACCAAGATGTCTATTTTAAAGGGACATGCCACATCGACAGTAGCAGTGAAGCCGATGTGGAAGTTTCCACAGATCCATTCCTTTGTCCCTTTTTGGGATCCTCGGGCCCTGTGTATTTGAAGGGGAATGTATATGGCTCCGATCCTTTTGAAGCCTATCATACAGGTATGTGGTTTTTTTTTTATCTGAGATCCTGAAGAGATTTCCTGAAGAGATCTCCAGAAGCACTAACTCTGGCTCTCTCTGATATTGTCCCCCAATTCAAAAGGCTGTGGCCCTGACCTGAGAACAGCTTTAATGGACCACTGTGAGCCCAGTTATATAAAGAAAAAGGAGTGCTACCCATGTCCTTATCCTTCAGAAGAATCCTGTGAACAGAGTGGCAGTGATACAGGATGGCCTTCACACGTGAGGAAGTTAATCAACTCTACTTATTCTCAAAATGAAGGACCCGGAATGAAAAGTTTGTATCTAAACAAGTCCTCTTTGGATTTTAGTCTAAGTCCAGAGCCAGCATCAGTTACTTCAAGTAATTCTTTCATGGGTAAGTTGATTAAATTAGTAGTCACCTTAACTCCAGACTCACATTCCGTGTTGCATGTGGGAGAGCAATGAGAGCCTCAGATGCCAAACTTGTGAACAGTGTCTTGTTGTTGTTGTTGTTGTTTTAAATGGTGTTGTCATGACATCCTATGAGTTAGTATACGTTTTTCTAAAGACAGAGTCAGCCACGGGGGATTTTCCTTGATTATATGTAATCTGTAACTGAGCCCTAGGAGCTTTCTGGTTAACACTGTGTGTGGCATCATCTAGAAGACAAGAATTTGGGGAGTGACTTAGGAGCTCCATTTGTCAGCCATGTGGAAAAAGTGGTTTGGGGCTACAGCAGCCTTTGGGGTGGAGCTGTGTGTACTGCATGATTGTGGTTTGGGATGTCTGGTGGCGCTCACACTTGGACCACGGTCAGAGGGTGGACAGCATCCCACCTGGCAACATCTGCCATGGCCAGGCCAGACTGCTTTGGCAGAGGAGATCGCAGAACCTTAAAGCTCAAGTTGTGGTGGTAGACGCTGGCCAGCGCCAAGATTCATTTGTGAATTTTTTTGTCTGCTGCTTCAGCCAGGCAGTGGATAGAACTGAGACCATCTTTTTAATGAGTGGCAGTACGGGAAAATGAACCACAAATTATCTGGTTTTTAAAAAATGGAATTTTAAAACCGTTTACCCAGCTTTTAAGAAATTTTATGTCTTGTCACAGTTTATATTCCTTCTTTAGCAATGAAATTATCTTTTATATGACTGTCACAAGAATTTGAGTCAATTAACTGTTTTGTTAGTGAAGAAGAAAAGGCAAGGTATAAGGATTATCTTGAAAGTTTCTCTATCCAGGCACAATTTGCTTGTAACCAACAATCCAAATCTCCTTCATGGAAAATTGTGGGCCCTTAAGTAACAAAGCCAGGATTTGGAAGAGCTTATGTTGGGGAACTTCATTGCACAATGATTAGTATTACTGTAAGTTATGAAATGCAGCGAATGGACATACGTGTTCATTCCTCAGCTCCATCCCGGAAGTTCTCTCTCCATAATACAGATGCACATACACCTGATAACATAAATGACTTATACAAAACACTTACTTGGGCTTACGGGTAAGTTGCTCCTTCATTTAAAATGTGTTTTGATGTACATACTAGCCAAAAGGACCTATATGCTCAAGGGTTTTATTTCCTTTCAGGAACATTTGGAAAGCCTCTGAAGAGAGCTCACATGGATGCTTTCTCAAGCTGTGGACAGCCATCAGATTGTCAGCCAAGAGCCTTTCACCTGAAAGCTCGTTCTTCCCCAGACTTGGACTCTGAGTCAGATGAATATGGGAAAGAAAGGACAGATTTTCAGCATGAAAATCACACGTGTGCCTATAAACAGACCTTGGAAAACCACAGGACTCCAAATTTTCAGTCTCATGGCTTAGACACCTAGACTGAACAGGAGCAAAGAAGAGCTCTAATGTACTACCTCAAGCAGACTGTTATTTAAAAGAAAGAGAATCCTATGTTTTTAAATGGAGTTATGAATTTTAAAAGGATAAAATGTCTTATTTATACAAATGGACCAAAATTACAAAAAGTTATAAAAAAATTTATACTGGGAGTAACTTTCATATAAGAATACCTTTTTAAACTATTTTAACTTTGTTTTATGTAAAAAAAACTTATGTAAATTAATGGTATGAATCCATGACTATTTTATGTATTTTTATAATGCCAGATTTCTTTTTATTGAAAATGAGTACTAAAACATTTTAATTAATACCTGTCTTGTACCTTTTTTGAATAGAGGTCACTTCATTTTATTTTGCACATTGCATTTAATAAAATGTGTCTTTTTGATCCTAAGCCCCATCTATACAGTTATAGTTTTTATTGTTCACAACACGTTAGGCTTCATAATTTCATATTATCATGTCTCAAATTGATGGAAATTATATTTAGCACATTAGAATATGAGTAGAAGCCATTTTGCCTATCACAGAGTTGAGGTAATATATACTGAAATCAGATCAGTGTATATAAGCACATTGTAAACGAAAAAGAGCTACAAAGATTTTGAGGTGTATTAATTTATTTCTAACTTTATGAAGATTTGTTGCTACAGTGTGGTATAATGTAGTACAACCGCCCTTGCTTAAATCACTGTTCAAGCCATGTTTCTTTAATTATAATAATGCCTTATATGGTCTAATGCCCTGTGCTTTGCCAAATAGTTTCCCATTTACCATCCCTTTAATTATAACAAGAGCGTGGCTTATTGCACATTTCTATAGTTAAAATGGCTATAACAGAGGTGATTTTCATTCACTGTTCCAGGTTATAATGGGACGCTGATAGAAATCTTGGCTATTTTTACTGATTTTCTGCTGGATGAGCAGTTCTGGAACAAAAAAGTGCTTTTAAGCTATTCTAAAGAATTAAAATATTTTCCTCATCTGGTCATCCTGCCCTTTTTAAAAACTGAGTATCAAATCTGTTACTTAAACTATTCAAAATATTTGTCCTAAACAGTATTTAAGTGAAAATGTCATTATATGGTGCATATATACAAACCAAACATGAATACAGTCATCTTTAAAATTAGGTGACATCATTTCAAGTAATTGAGATAAACTTGTTTGATAATTTAGATGATGAAATTAAACTTTTTTAGCCAAATTCTTCTTTACATCTAAAGTTTAAAGACCAATCCTCTTGCCCAAGAGTAGTTAAATATGCATGGAAAGAGCTAATACATAGCACATTAAGCTTTAAAATCCAACCTGCCGAAGGTGTGAATTTATGCCATTGTCCGTTCTTTGAACTAAAGTGAAAGCAGTTATTAGAAAAGCAGATTCTTCTCAGAAGATATGTTGAGGGTGACATTTTCGTGCTTAGTGAGTGTAATTTTGTTGTTTGTGAGCCAGAAACGACCCCAGATTGTAGTAAGATTTTCCTCCTTTAATGTGTAGACCCCAGAGTCCAGGACAGGAAGTTGATCCTTCCTTGGACCACCAGTGACTAAGTGTACAGAAGTGATTTGGTATGTTTTGGCTTTATCATACTGCCAGATTTTCAAAATCTTGTTAATTTGTCTTCATTATTTCCAGATGCATTGCAAGCATTGATAGGGAGCTGTTCAATGATTATGAACTTCTATTAAAGGATTTAATTTTTCTGGACTTAGCCATGAAGGTTTAAATCATTAACACTTGAAGTTCAAAAATTAGATTCACTCTAATATGATTTTTTTCCTCTTACTCTGTGTGTGTATATATGGATTATGTATAATTTTAGCTGTGTGGAGAAACGGGAGCTAAATTTCTCTGACATTTGCAGGAAAAGAATATATAATCGCAAAATGAATCTAGTAGATATTAATATATCCTAGAACAATACAAACTTTAGAAAAAAATAAATACCAAATCATTTAGTTTATGAGAAAGAATGCTTAAAATTTTTCAATTTATTTCCGTGCTTTCTGATAAAGACCAAATCATGTACAACGTATCTTAATAGATGTTCACATAACTTTCATAGTGTTTTCTTTATTACCAATGCTAATGATAACATTGTTACTATGTATAATCTTACCTATTTTTTTAAGATATTGGGAGATAAAGGTTATATAATTGTGGCAGGCAACATTAAAAAGAAACCTTTTTTAATGTTTGTTTATTTTTGAGAGAGACAGAGCGTGAGCAGGGGAGGGGCAGAGAGAGAGACACAATCCAAAGCAGGCTCTAGGCTCCAAGCTGTCAGCACAGAGCCCAATGCGGGGCTCGAATCCAGGAACCATGAGATCATGACCTGAGTCAAAGTCGGACACTTACCCGACAGCCACCCAGATGCCCTGGCAACATTTTATAAAATACAATCTGTAGGACCTTTACAACTTATTTTCACAGTCCTTTTACAGAAAGAAACCAGAAGTTACTTCTCAAAATAAAGCCAATGGTACTATTTTTAAAATCTTGATGTAAGAAAGGAAAGTGATATGCTATTTGTACACACCTGAGGAGTGTTAGTCCTTTTGATTTAACGTGATAGGAAGTAATTTATAACCAATATTACAATAGACGTGCTCCGGTGGTATTTCTCAAAGAGAACGAGAACCAAATGTCACCACAGAGAGCCTGCTCTGCACCTCCCACTCTCGAAATCTGCAGTGGTTGGACTTGTGTAATAGGATAATTTAGAACTCACTATTTTTTAAGATGGCATTCTATGAACACATTGAGTAACTCAGCATCATCAAAAAAACTATTAGAGTCTTTACAGAGGGGTACAGTTTCTTCGTGAATTGAGAAATTTGAATATTCTACAAATATCTTGTTACCACAACTTATCTTTTTCCATGAGGCCTGCCTTAAACTAGTATATGAAAAGAAAGTCCTGAAACAGTGTCAAGAGGTTTTAGATTTGCCCAAAAATGGCAGAGAGGTACTTTCATTGGTATTTTATTTTAACAGAGACTAGAGTCGGCCTGCATATATTTACTGAGTTATCCCAATATTTGGGATCTTTTGGGGGGAATCTGATAGTGATGGGTGTCTTTTAATAAAGATGTTTGATTGAACTTGAGATGTATTATGGAGATTAAAAAACACATGAAAATCTATATTATAGATTGAATTGTATACAGTTTCTCAAAGTCTCTCTATTGTAAAAATTGCAAGATAATTTCTCATTTAGAAATTCTATATTTAGAGTCTAGGGTCTGAATTCTATCTCCCCCTAATGATGATTGATATCCAAGAGCATCAGAAATAAGTATTCACAAGTAGCTTTTTATTAGAATTACATTTTTAAATTAAAGAATTTTTAAGAATACGTCTTAAAGAATAGGCAGAGCAGTTCACACTTGTTACAGTTTCAATCTTGGATTCCTATAATTTTCTCTTTATCTCTCTCTATTGGGTTTTATGGTTGATTTTGGCTTTTAACAAGTTTAACTTTTTTTAATCCTGTTTAAACAAAACACCTAATGCCTTCATGAGATTACTGTCATTGTTTTGGTAGTTATTTTGATATTTCTGCATATGGTTTTGTTTTGATCTATCTACAGCTCATAGTAGAAATTCGATAACACACTCTCAGCTGTCAAACATATCTTATATACTTAGTTGTATATTTTGAATTGGTGATCTATAAATGAGTAAAATGATCCTTGTCCTAATTATCAGAAGGACAGGAAGCAGGTTCATAAATACTTTAGTACATTGTATTAAATGCTATAGCTTAGTAAGGCCCCTGTAGCTAATGCTAGTTTTGTCTCTAATGAAGCTATCTAGAAGTGTTACATGCACTTTACTCAGCATGTCCTAGAACAAGTTGATTATCTGGGTTTTCCACCTGCATCCCAGAACAATTGCATTCCTGGTACCCCCTTCCACCTTTAATCATCAATAATCACCACTCCTGTTGATTTTGCACCTGAATGTCCTCAAGATGGTTTATGCCTTCCCTCTTAGCCCATCACCACTGCCAAGGTCAGACCCTCATCTGTCTCTCTCCTACCGAATTAGTTTTCTAAGCTCGCTCTGAATTGGTCACTTTCCTGTTTAAAAACCATTGATGACCAAGCTTTAAATCCTATTTGTGGTGTATAGGACCTTTCACTCATAGATCCAGCCCACCCTTCAAACCGTACGCCCTTTGCAACTCCTACTCCCAGCTTTCCAGAGTATAGTACATTCCCCTGACCAGCCCCCTAGGCTCCCTTGTGGCTTTATATTGACACATGTACAGCCCTAAATTGAAATTTGGCAAAAACACACTTGTCCTTGTGTGTATTTCCTCATTTTTGTTTTTGCGAACATTTTGAGTACTGTACTAGATGTTACCTTAGATGCTTGGGCTATTAACAAAAAATTAAATATTTTAAATAAATATTAACTGTTCTTAAATATTCTTTCCAAGGAAACTCCTAGACATATGACAACCTTACTGCCCTGAAATGTTTTTTTTTTCCCTTCTGTTAGAATCTAGATGATCTTTCAACAGCAAACCTTTCCTTTTTGCCCCACACGTAGCAGTGTTCTCCCACAGAGCTTCATATGAACTATCACAGGGAAACTCTTAGTTACAAAGCCAGCTGTGATGTCATTGTATGAGACATACTGAGAACAGTTAACCTGTATGTCAGTAGGGCATCTTCTAGAAAGAACTAAAGGAAGTCAAAAAACCCGTGTTTCTTTTCAAACAGTCACCAGATCATTTGGTCCAGCAGTCATCAAGAAAATCATTTCCTGTTCAGTTTACTAAAGGTAAACAGGCGGCCAGGTGTGTCAACAGATTTTTATTTTGGTAGGAACTGCTCATATGGCCGCCCAGCTACTATATATTTCTCAGTCACCTTGCGTTTAGGTGTGTCTATAGCCATGTGACTTTTCCTCACAGTGGAATGTGAACAGAAGTAGAAAGCCTGGACACATAACCTTTATTTACACACATAACCTTTACTTACTAACTTACACACCCATCCATGTCCTTTTCCTGAAGCTGTCTGATTGGAAAGCCATAGCCCAGAGCTACTCTACCTTGACTTCACCTGTAGAAGAGACTGGGTCTCTGAATGGCTGTGTGGAATATGGTCTCCCCACCAACCTGGGATATTTGCTTTAAAGCCTAACTTAACACAAGTGAGGAAAAAGTGTTTATTGAACATTGTATTTTGGATGTATTTATGACAGCTTGTCCTGTCCCTGCTTGAAATGGTAATTTTAATATGCAGAACTGCCCAAGATTCTCACTTTGTTCTTCATTAATTTATAAAGTTCCCTTTTAGAAATGAACAGCTTGGCCTTAGTGACCAGCCCCAACACAGATGCCAGGTCCTGGGTTCCACTGTTGTGGCCCCACTAAGCCTTTGACCCCGCTAGCATTTACGGAACATCCACTTGCAGTGATACATCCTGCAGCTGTTAACAGTGTGGTCTATGTCCACCTCAACCATGGATACACTTTTAAAGGAGGCTTACTGAGTATATTTGGTCATACAGATTTTTGCAACTGTGTTTCAAGGTCTCTTTAATTCTTAACAACACATGAGTACTAGCAATGTGATTGACACTTGGGATATCAAAAGTAAATGAGACATGATCTCGATCACTGAAGGATTCTTTTTTTCAGGAAGTCACAACCTGATAAAACAATGACAATTTTCTTATGGTAAAATTCTCAATAAAAGTAGATATTAATATAATCAGTTAGTGGAGGTGATTTGCGTTTCTCAGAACACAACTAGTTATAAGCTGATCACAACCAGGAAAAAAAAAAACGGACTGTTGCCTACACAGCATAGCTCCTTTTGAGTGGCTATGTAATTTACATATCATATTACACGAATGCTAATATCCAAGAAGTTCTATGCTAATAATAATAACAGCCATATAGGAGAAGAGAAGCCATTAAATCTATGCAAAATACCATTGTGATCAAAAGTTAGAATTTAATCAATGATTAAATTTTATAGCTATGCATATATAACTTCTAAACGTCACTGTTGACATTATTATTTTAATCTGAAATCTGCCAGCTCCTAGCTTTCCCATTCTTTTCCTCATTGAAACATGATTGTTGAAACAATCATTTTCAGATATTAGACATTAGGAATCACAAAGCAATGATCCCTAGGGAAATAAAAATTAATAAGGTGAGCCCTGTAATATGGCAATGGAAGAGGGGGCCAAATGGAGTCCAGCCGTCTGTCTGAGTGAAAGAGAGATGGCAGTCTTGGATACTGCATTAGAGAAAACTACACAGACAATTTCAGAGATCTGCACAAATCTCCCCCTTGAGCCTTTTTTTTTTATGTGTTTTAATTTTTTTTTAATTTTTTTACAAATAGTTTATTGTCAAATTAGTTTCCACATAACAGTCAGTGCTCATCCCCACAAGTGCCCTCCTCCATGCCCATCCCTCCTCCCCCCCACATCCACCAGTCCTCAGTTTTTGTCAGCATTCAAGAGTCTCTCATGGTTTGCCTCTCTCCCTTTCCCCCACCATTTCCCCCCTTCTCCCCCTTGGTCCTCTGTCAAGTTCCTCCTAATCCTCCTATACGTGCAAACATATGATATTTGTCCTTCTCTGCCTGACATATTTCGCTCAGCATAACACCCTCAAGGTCCATCCATGTTGCTACACATGGCCAGATTTCATTCTTTCTCATTGCCATATAGTATTACATGGTATAGAAAAACCACATCTTCTTGATCCATTCATCTGTTGATGGCCACTTAGGCTCTTTCCATGTTTTAGCTATTGCGGAGAGTGCTGCTATGAACATTGGGGTACATGTGCTCCTATGCATCAGCATTTGTGTATCCCTTGGGTAAATTCCTAGCAGTGCTATTGCTGGGTCATAGGGGAGTTCTAGTGTTAGTTTCCTGAGGAACCTCCACACTGTTTTCAGAGGGGCTGTACCAGTTTACATTCCCACCAACAGTGTAGGAGGGTGCCCGTTTCTCCACATCCTCGCCAGCATCTAGAGTTCTCTGATTGGCTCAATTTAGCCACTCTGACTGGCGTGAGGTGGTATCTCAGTGTGGTTTTGATTTGTATTTCCCTGATGAGGAGCGATGCTGAGCATCGTTTCATGTGTCTGTTGGCCATCTGGATGTCCTCTTTGGAGAAGTGTCTGTTCATATCTTCTGCCCATTTCTTCACTGGGTGGTTTGTTTTTCGGGTGTGGAGTTTGGTGACTTCCTTATAGATTTTGGATATTAACCCTTTATCTGATATGTCAATTGCAACTATCTTTTCTCATTCCATTGGTTGCCTATTACTTTTGTGGGTTGTTTCCTTTACCTTGCAGAAGCTTTTAATCTTGATGAGGCCCCAATCATTTATTTTTGCTCTTGATTCCCTTGCCTTTGGGGATGTGTCAAGTAAGAAGTTGCTGCGGTGGAGGTCAAGGAGATTGTTTCCTGCTTTCTCCTCTAGGGTGTTGATAGTTTCCTGTCTCACGTTCAGGTCCTTTATCCATTTTAAGTTTATTTTTGTTCATGGTGTGAGAAAATGTTCTAGTTTCATTCTTCCGCATGTTGCTGTCCACTAGTCCCAACACCATCTGTTAAAAAGGCTGTCTTTTTTCCATCGGATATTCTTTCCTGCTTTGTCAAAGATTAGTTGGCTGTATACTTTTAGGTCCACTTCTGAGTTCTCAATTCTGTTCCATTGGTCTATGTGTCTGTTTTTGTGCCAATACCATACTGTCTTGATGATGACAGCTTTGTAGTAGAGGCTAAAGTCTGGGATGGTGATACCTCCCGTTTTGGTTTTATTTTTCAGGATTACTTTGGCTATTTGAGGTCTTTTGTGGTTCCATACAAATTTTAGGATAGTTTGTTCTAGTTTTGAGAAGTATGCTGGTGCAATTTTGATTGGGATTGCGTTGAATGTGTAGAGTGCCTTAGGTAGTAATGACATCTTAACTATATTTATTCTTTCGATCCATGAGCATGGAATGTTTTTCCACTTCTTTGTGTCTTCTTCAATTTCCTTCATAAGTTTTCTATAGTTTTCATCATACAGATCTCTTATATCCTTGGTTAGGTTTATTCCTAGGTATTTTATGGTTTTTTGTGCAATTGTGAATGGGATCAGTTTCTTGATTTCTCTTTCTGTTGCTTCATTGTTGGTGTATAAGAATGGAACCGATTTCTGAATGTTGATTTTGTACCCTGCAACTTGGCTGAATGCTTGCATCAGTTCTAGTAGGCTTCTGATGGAGTCTGTCGGGTTTTCTATGTAGAGTATCATGTCATCTGCGAAGAGTGAAAGTTTGACTTCCTCTTTGCCAATTCTGATGCCTTTAATTTCCTTTTATTGTCTGATGGCTGATGCTAGGACTTCCAGCACTATGTTAAACAGCAGTGGTGAGAGTGGGCATCCCTGTCGTGTTCCTGATCTCAGGGGGAAAGCTCTCAGTTTTTCCCCGTTGAGGATGATGTTAGGTGAAGGCTTCTCATAGATGGCTTTGATGATGTTTAAGTAGGTTCCTTCTATCCCAACTTTCTCGAGAGTCTTTATTAAGAAGGGATGCTGTATTTTGTCAAATGCTTTTTCTGCATCTATTGACAGGACCATATGGTTTTTATCTTTTCTTTTATTGATATGATGTATCACATTGATTGATTTGCGAATGTTGAACCAGCCCTGTAACCCAGGAATGAATCCCACTTGATCTTGATGGATAATTCTTTTTATGGGCTGCTGGATTCGATTTACAAGGATCTTGTTGAGGATTTTTGCATCCGTATTCATCAAGGATAATGGCCTGTAGTTCTCTTTTTTTGCTGGATCTCTGTCTGGCTTGGGAATCAGAGTGATGCTGGCTTCATAAAATGAATCCAGGAGTTTTCCTTCGATTTCTATTTTTTTGAATAGCTTGAGAAGAATTGGGATTAATTCTGTTTTAAATGTCTGGTAGAATTCTCCAGGGAAGCCATCAGGTCCAGGGCTCTTATTTGTTGGGAGATTTTGATAACTGATTCAGTTTCTTCACTTGTTATGGGTCTGTTCAGGTTTTCTATTTCTTCCCGTGTGAATTTTGGTAGTGAGTGTGTATTTAGGAATTTGTCCATTTCTTCTAAGTTGTCCAATTTGTTGGCATATACTATTTCATAGTATTCCCTGATAATTGCTTGTATTTCTGAGGGGTTGGTTGTAATAAGTCCATTTTCATTCATAATTTTATCTATTTGGGTGCTCTCTCTTTTCTTTTTGATAAGTCTGGCTAGAGGTTTGTCAATTTTGTTTACTTTTTCAAAAAACCAACTCTTGGTTTCATGGATCTGTTCAATTGTTTCTTTGGTCTCTATGTTGTTTATTTCTGCTCTAACTTTTACTATTTCTCTTCTTCTACTGGGTTTAGGGCATTCTTGTTGCTCTGCCTCTAGTTCTTTTAGGTGATCTGTTAGATTTTGGACTTGCGCTTTTTCTAATGTCTTGAAATAGGCCTGGAGAGCAATGTACTTTCCTCTTAGGACTGCCTTTGCCGCATCCCATAGATTTTGAATTGTTGTGTTTTCATTTTCATTTGTTTCCATATATTTTTTAATTTCATCTCTAATTGCCTGATTGGCCCATTCATTCTTTAGAAGGGTGTTCTTTAACCTCCATGTTTTTGGAAGTTTTCCAGACTTCTTCCTGTAATTGATTTCAAGTTTCAAAGCATTATGATCTGACAGTGTGCATGGTATGATCTCTATTCTTTTATATTTATTGAGGGCTGCTTTATGTCCCAGTATGTGATCTATCTTGGAGAATGTGCCATGCACACTTGAGAAGAAAGTAAATTCCCTGGCCTCAGGTAGTAAAGTTCTAAATACATCTGTCAGATCCATCTGGTCCAATGTGTCTTTCAAGTCCATTATTTCTTTAGTGATTTTCTGTCTGGTTGACCTATCCATTGCTGTAAGCAGAGTATTAAAGTCCCCTACTATTAGCACATTCTTATCTATGATCTTGTTTCTGTTTGTGATTAATTGTTTTATATATTTAGGTGCTCCCATATTCGGTGCGTAGACATTTATGATTGTTAGTTCTTCCTGATGGATGGACCCTGTAATTATTATGTAGTGCCCTTCTTCATCTCTTGTGATTGTCTTTAATTTAAAGTCCAGTTTGTCTGATATAACTAGACCTACTCTGGCTTTCTTTTGATTTCCTGTAGCATGATATATATTTCTCCATCCCCTTACTTTTAATCTGAAGCTATCTTCCAGTCTAAAATGAGTTTCTTGTAGACAGCATGTGGATGGATTTTGTTTTTTTATCCATTCTGCTACCCTATGTCTTTTGATTGGAGCATTCAGCCCATTTACATTCAGTGTTATTATTGAAATATGTGGGTTTAGAATCTTTGTATCTTTTGTAGGGTTCATGTTTGTGGTGGTGTCTCTGGAATCTTTGTTCCTTGCAACCTTTCCTTCAGAGCATCCCCCTCAGGATTTCTTGTAGGGCTTCTTCGTGGTGACAAATTCTTTCAATTTCTGTTTATTTGGAAAGGTTTTTATCTCTCCTTCTATTTTGAATGACAGGCTTGCTGGATAGAGTATTCTTGGCTGCATATTTTTACTGTTCATCACATTGAAGATCTCCTGCCATTCCTTTCTGGCCTGCCACGTTTCAGTAGATAGGTCTGTCACCACTCTGATAGGTTTCCCTTTGTATGTGAGGGCCCTTTTCTCCGTAGCTGCTTTCAAAATTCTCTCTTTGTCCTTGTATTTTGCCATTTTTACGATGATATGTCGTGCAGAAGATCGATTCAAGTTACGTCTGAGGGGAGTCCTCTGAGCCTCTTGTATTTCCACATTTACTTCCTTCCCCAGGTCGGGGAAGTTCTCTGCTATAATTTGTTCCAGGATTCCTTCAGCACCTTTCCCTCTCTCTTCCTCTTCTGGGATTCCTATTATATGGATATTGTTGCGTTTGACCGTACCACAGAGCACTCGAATTCTTCTTTCCTGTTCCTGGATCAGTTTGTGTCTTTTTTTGTCAGCTTCTTGTTTTTCTATAATCGTGTCTTCTAAATCACTTATTCTCCTTTCTGCCTCTTCAATCCGTGCATTGGAGGCCTCTAATTTATTATGTATCTCATTTATCACATTTTTTAATTCTTCATGCCTATTATTATTTTCCATTCTGTCTGTAGCCATAGTTTCTTTGATGTCCCTTATGTTTTTTTTCAAGCCCAGCTATTAATTTTACCATTATTATTCTAAAATCTTGTTCAGTTATGCTGCTGATATCTGTTTTGAACAGTTCATTGGCTGTCATTTCTTCTTGGAGTTTCTTTGTAGGAGAGCTCTTTCGTTTCATTATTTTAGTTGGCTTTCCGGCTCTTGTTGGTTTTAAAGATCTGTTATGCTCTCTGTATCTATGAGCGCTGCTATATCCAAGAAGACTCTTTGACTGTCCATGGCCTATCCTTTCAGAGAGTGTTTTTTCGAATGGTATCTCTTGGTCTCTCTTGTTGGGACCTTGGTTATTTTATTTTCCTATTCGCAGTGATATTTGGGACCCTCCACCCTGTGTACTCTGGCTTGTTTCTTGAGGTAGCCCTGGAAAAGCAAACAGACAAACACACAGGGAGCAGGAGCACACAAACGCACAGGCTAATTCAACTAACATGCAAAGCGAGAGGGAAAACGAAAAAGTTAAGAGAAAAGACGGAGGAGGGAGGGCGAATAATAGGGAGTATAAAATACATAAAAGGGTCAAAAAGGGGAAAAGAAAGGGAAAAAAGAAAACAGATGGACAAAGAACGGTTTAAAGCATATAACTGGATTTCCCAGCTACAGTTAAATAGCCGTGTGTATGCAGTGCTGGTTGAAG
The DNA here is from genome assembly GCA_017311185.1 of Proteles cristata cristata. Taxonomy (NCBI): domain Eukaryota; kingdom Metazoa; phylum Chordata; class Mammalia; order Carnivora; family Hyaenidae; genus Proteles; species Proteles cristata. The sequence goes on from JAESUZ010002605.1 coordinate 554,175, forward strand.
AGGATAGAGAAAGAGAGTGAAGGCAGGGCGGGATGGGGCAAAATTGGAAATAGAATGAACAGGCAGAAGGGGATAAGAAGCTTTTTTCAAAGAGGTAAAGGGTAGAATATGGTTGGATAGGTGAGAAAAGGATGCTGGAATTATCCAGAGAAACTATATAGTCTAATTACTCCTGAGAGAAAGAGATGAAGACGTCGGTAGGTGTACAATTTACATTTACAGAATGGACTCGTTGTGTTTGTTTAAGCAAGCTGGTGACCTGAGTTAATCAGGTCAGTGTTCCGGGGACAAAAGAGAGAAAAGAGAAAGAAGAAGAAAAAGGAGGGGAAAAAAGGGAGGAGGACAGCTCTCAAGCAGGGATGGGCGTGGCGTGATCCAACGCCTCAGGCGGGAGCTCTGCCTTGGAGGTTGTGGGGAGGAGAGTGACGGATCTTCAGTCCCTTCTTGAACCAAGCGCTGCACCTCGCTTTTTTGGGCATGTAAACTCCCGTACCGGGGGCACAGCCGAAGTTTGTTGCACTCTTTAACTCAGGCCAGTTCCAGTCTCCAAATCCCAGTCCAGCCGCCCCGCTGAAATTGCCTTACACACAGCTTCCCAGGCAACCCCCTCGGGCAATTCCAGGCCCCCTGAGGAGCTCTGGGGGTGGAGTCAGAATCGCTGCTTCCTTCTCTGGGTCTGGCTGGCGCGCATGGGCGGGGGCTTGCCTGCCGGGTGCTCTGAGCCCGATCCCGCTGGAGTACGGAAAACCGGGTCCCTCTATGGCTCGTCACCCAAAACACGAACTCACAGGCAAATTTCCCAGTTTTTAGTTTTTTGCCTTCCCTCTCGAGTTCCAGCCAGCCAGGAGCACGGACGCCCGGTGTCCACGTGGCTCTTTCAGGGGCCCCAGCCGCCCGGGAGCTACAATGGCGGCAGGCGCGCCACCTCTCTGAAGTCCATCCTCCAGGAGCCAGCACAAAGAAGCAGTTTGTGCGCTCAGCCCCCCCAGGACCAGTTGGCGCGAGGGGACCTGGTGTGCAGGTATTTGGCAAGTATGGTCTTTCTATGCACCGAGCGGAGGTTTTTCTGTCTCAGACTCTCTCCTTTTCCCCTCTCTCTCCCCGTAGAGGGTAGAGGGGGATCACCTCCCACCCTGGAGTCTCTGATCCCAGCCCGATTTTATCTTCCCCAGTTCGTGCTCACGTTAGAAGGCTCTCTCAGTGGATTCTGCATCTTTTTTCTCCCAATCTCTCGGGTTTCGTAAGGTTTCCAATGGCTTCAGATCTTTTCTGTGTGATGTATGTGCACGAGTGGAAGTACGGAGCTCCTTACTTCTCCACCATCTTGCCCCCATCCCCTCCCCCTTGAGTCTTTCGTTGAATACCCATTAGCACAAGCATGTGAGGCAATGACTCCCGGCCAGGGAAAGAATTAGAAGGAACATTTCTGAAGTTCCCACAGGGACAGTAGTTGGTCCTACTAACTAGAGTGGAAGACTTCATAATTCAGTGGGCATCAGGTAGAGTACTCAGGACATTGCTTTAGTAATGGGGCAAAATAAGCCCTAAAGATTGCTCTGGTCCCACCTAAAAAGTATTAAGACTCAAAAGAATTAAGCTATTTCCAAGTTACTTATCTGTCTTTGAAAACAAAGCTCAAGAATATTTATAGAAATAACAAATACGCAGCACTCAACAAGTTTAAATTTATAATATTTGTAAATTTATAATAAATTACCAGGTTTGTAAAGAAACAGGAAAATATGACTTATAGTAAGGGGGAGAAACCCATTGCTAGACTCATACCTAGCTATGGCATGGTTAATAAAACTAGTAGGATGTTAAAAAACTTGTTATAACTGTTTTCCATGTATAAGTAACATTTATCTTGTTACAGAAGAACACACTTATTTACAAACCCAATGAATACAGTGGATTGGGGGTTTGATTGCCCTGGGAGCCTCAGAGAGGATTTAACAAAGGAGGACATATTTGAGCTAAATCTAAAGGGATGAGTAAGTAGCAAAAAGGGGAGAGGAAATTTTAGACCCTGGAAACAGTACTGATGTCAAAGAGTGGTGAAGGTATAGGGCTATTCAGGGACCAGCAAGTGGCCCTGTGTTAAAGAAAATGTAATGTACATGAAATGTAGCTGGAGAGAGATGTTGCCTCTCTTCTATATTAATCTCTTTGCTCTCAATATATAAATATGGTTATATGTGTCCTGTAAAGCAATATTTATCTTCCCTTAGCTGCACCTACAGGTTATCTTGTCTCCTATTTTTCTCAAACTTTTGAACATCATAATTCCTCTTCAATCTGAGAGATACAGATTTGCTCAAATTCAACTGAAATTGCTTTTGCTGAGATCACCAATAGAGATCATCAGTACTCTGAACTTCTACATTTGCTCATGTATTTAGGTCCTTATATGACTGAACTAATACATTGTTGCTTAATCTTTACCTTCAGAATCTCTACATTCTTCTAATTCTACTCATGATTGATTCTGCCTTTCATTTTTTTCTTGGTTTCCTCCATTATGCTTCTTCCACACCACACTCTTTATAAAGCAGTGTTGCTCAGAGCATAAGCTCATTGGAGTGGCTAATGTTTATTCTACATCAATTAATTTCCTTTTGCTTTGTGTGTCTTTTCCAATTCTGTTATTTTCCATCTTTCTGTGTGATTTAAAAAGTGTAATATCGGAGTGCCTGGGTGACTCAGTCAGTTGAGTGTCCACTCTAGTTCAGGTCATGATCTCACAGTTCCTGAGTTCAAGCCCTGCATAGGGCTCTGTGCTGACAGCTCAGAACCTGGAGCCTGCTTCAGATTCGGTGTCTCTCTCTCTCTCTCTCTGCCCCTCCCCTGCTCTCTCTCAAAGATAAATAAACACTAAAACAATTTTTAAATAAAAATAAAAAGTATAGTTTCACTTATCTGAAGTATCTAAAGTAATCAAATTCATAGAAACAGAAAGTGGAATGATGGTTACCAGGGCTAGGGGAAAAGGGGGCTCTACTCTATTAAGGAGAGTTTCAGATTTATGAGATGAAAACGTTCTGGAGATCTGTTCCATAACAATGTGAACGCACTTGACACTATTGAGCGGTACCCATAAAAATGGTTAAGATGCTAAATTTTGTGATGTCTTTTTTACCACAATAAAAAAATATATTTTATAATCAGAATATACCTGAAATTTTTCCCCAATGTGGTTTTTAGTTTTTAATAGAGGAGTTTAAGCTGTTACCATTTCACTTTACTAATATATTTGGATGTTACCATTTTATTTTCTTCTGTTTCCCATCCTTTTTCTATGTTTTCTTCATTTTTTTCCTTTCCTTTTTTATTTTTTATTTATTTTTAATTTTTTAATGTTTATTTTTGAGAGAGAGAGATACACAGAGCAAGAGAGGGAAGGGCAGAGAGAGGAGACACAGAATCTGAAGCAGCTGCAGGCTCTGAACTGTCAGCACAGAGCTCGACGTGGGGTTGGAACTCACGAATAGCTGCCTAGGCACCCCTTCTTTTCCCTTTTCTGACTTCTGTTAGATTGCTGAAAGTTTACTTATTCACTTTTTCTTTTGTTAGTTGGAACCTATTGTTTGCATTTTTATTCTTTAGGAATTTACCACTAAAATTTTAACATGCATTTCTCTCTTTCTCTCTCTCTCTCTCTCTCTCTCTTCCCAATAAGACTAACACATTTCTTCACTTAATGACTTTAACACATTTTTCCTACACAGTTCCTACCACTTCTACCCTCCCCCACTATCTTCAATGATGTTTCTAGAATTTTCTTTCAAATGACTTTATAGATTGCCCAACATATTTTCTCATTCTTTCAATCATTTTTGTTTTCATATTTAATTTCATTTGGTTGATTTTTCTTATTGACGAACTCTGTCCCTTAAGAATTCTTTTAATTTGTGGAAGGGTACATTTTCATGGCCTTTGTGACTCTAAAGATATTTTCATCTTGTCCTCACTTTTGAATTATGGTTTAGCTCGGTATAAAGTGTTAAAATGATGGTAGTTTTCCCTTGGCATTTCAGAGATATTACTCCATTGTCTTCTAGAATCAGGGGTTGAAATCAGTTTTAAGTATAATTGTCATTCCTTTGCTGCTAATCCATCTTTTCTCTCATAACTTTTGAGACTTTCTTTATCTTTTATGTTTTTCAGTTTCACTGTGATAGGTGTGAATGTGGGTTTGTTTTTATTTACCATACCTGCAACTAAGGATGCACTTTTAATATGAAAACTCATATCCTGAAGTCTGGAAAATTATTTTCTAGAAAACTGTTTCTATGTTTTTGTTTTTGAATTCTCAAATCCCTTTAAGATGTAATTTGGAGCCTCAAATTATCTTTTACGTTTTTCATTTACTCTCCTTTTGTGTTTGCTTTAGGCAAATGCTCAGTAGTGTCTGAATTCCCTAATTCTTTGACTATATTCTTAGAGGGTCCTCCTTTTTTAAAGTCAAGAATGCTCCCTATATACATAGGATTGCTAGTTGTATCTGTTTTTAACCATTTCTTGAGTTATATCTGCTAGTTGGTGTTTCACAACTTTTTCCTGGGTCTTAGTTTTTTGTGTCTCTGAGAATCCTAAATAAAGGGTTTCAGAATCATATCTGGATTGTTCCATTATTTGTCTTTTTTCAAAACTGACACAGTCTCCCACTTGTCCATATTATTGACTGTCTCTTTTAGTGTTAGTTTTAATTATGTGCTTTGGAATTTTGGTTTGCAGGTTTATCATTTTTCTTTTCTTCCTATAGGACCACTTTTTCTTTCTCTCTAGTGTTTTTTATGATTGCCTTAGGAACATTGGTGGACCTCTAGTGGAGAAGTAGGTTTTATAGTAGAAGCTACGGATGCTATGCAGCACTTGTCCAGTTCAGTCAGAGGAGCTAGCAGATAGCTTGGTTCAAGTCCAGGCTTATCTTCGTTAAGTGCTGCAAGTGGACAGATTGAAACCCTTCCTCCTGGTCAGTAGTCACTGCTTTTTCCATTGTAGTCCACAGGTAGAGGGCCTCTTCTGGTGCCCAATCTCATGCAGTAAGCCTGGCTTCATTCCCTTTGATACTTGAGGAGCTTTTGACTCTCGGTCAAACTTCTGGTTCTGTCAGGTTTCTGAATTAGAACTTAATAGGACTGCGACTCTAGCTTCTCTTATTGCTGTGTGCTGTGTGCTGTGTGTGTGTATCTTATATACATACATCCATAGATGTATACATGAATGTTTATATTTACTAGGTAAAGATTGAAATAAGAAATCAAAATTTGTTATCCTGATTAAAAAGAGGTCTTCTAATTGAAGTTAGAAGTAACTTTCATGGAGGGGCACCTGGGTGGCTCAGTCAGTTGGGCACCTGACTTCAGCTCAGGTCATGATCTCGCAGTTTGTGGATTTGAGCCCCAATTGGGCTCTGTGCTGACAGTTCAGAGCCTGGAGCCTGCCTCAGATTCTGTGTCTTCCTCTCTCTCTGCCCCTCTCCCATTCACACTCTGTCTCTCTCAAAAGTAAACAAACATTTAACTATCATGGAGAAACTGAAGAAGATACCAAAATTCTAATTTTTGCAATTAGACTGTAGCACCATTAAGTTAGATATAGAACATGACAAATTTCGAGAATGAAAGCAATGAATTTTATTTTCTACAATTTATTAGAAAACTAGGAGGAAATTTCAATGGGCTGTTAGAGAGTATAAAGGTCAGGAAAGTGAAAAATGTTCCAGATAAAGAGATGTGAGCGGTTAGCATGTAAGTTAGTCTAAGTCCTGATAGATATGAGATGAAGAGTTGTTACAGTGAGTAGATAAAAGAGCCAAAACATATACTGAGCACTTTTTATATGTCATGCATTATTCCACTTGCAGGGAATTCAAAGACTAAATAAAAGTCACTGCCCTCATTGAACTTACTGTGGAGAACAGACAGTAAGCAAAGTAAATTAGTTAAAATACATGTTACATAGTGGCCAATGCTAAGAAAAATAAAGCAAGGAAATGTGCTTTGCAGTAAGACAAAATTCGGGATCATTTGTGCTAAGGGCTGAAGAAAAGTAAGGGATTCTGGGTTGTTGACGTCTGTGGGCAGAGCACTCCATATGGAGCTAAGAAACTGCAAGTGCAAAGGTGTTGAAGTAGGAGCATGCAGCCAGAAGGGGGTGGCCCAGGGGAGAAAAGAGTGGGGGAAAACACAAGAGAGGTAACACAGGGTCAGGCTGTGGGGCCTTAGGAATCATCACAAGGACTTCAGCCTCTACCGGTGGAGCGGGCACAGACTTCGAAGGGTTTTCACCAGAGGAAAGACTTACATGTTAACAGGTGCATCTAGTGCCTATGTTGATGATAGAGTAAAGAGGGCAAGGTTGGAAGCAAAGAGATTAATCATGCGACTATTTTAACAATCCAGGAAAGATGTCCTTTGGACTAGAGTTATAGAAATGAAGGTAGCAAGATTTATATATTTTGACTTTAGAGTCAACAGGATTTGATGATGGGTTGGGTGTGGGATAGGAGAGAAAAAGTAGAGTCAGGGTGACCATCTGTTTTGGTCTGAGCAACTGAGCCTTGGAGTTGTGTGATCTCCAATGGGGAAGAAGGCAGGAAGGTCAGATTAGAGGAGAATGTCAGCTCAGTCTGGGACAGATGCATCAAATCTGAGTGACATCAAAGTGGTAATGTCAAGCTGGTGAATGAACGTATGGGTCTGAAAGAATTGACAAATTCAGAAGTCATTAGCATAGAGATAGTTTTTAAAGTGTTCACTTCAACATTCTGGGACACAGGTCTGTTACTATGTACACCGGACTGATTTTGAGGACCTACCCATCTTATTGGCTCTGTGACGCCTCTGTTACTGGAATCCCACTGGTCTCTCCACCTCCAATGAGAATACCACATGCTGGGAGATTAATTTATAATTACTATTACTTTGTAAACAACAGTCACATTATAACCACATCAATGCTGTGACCCAGATGAGCCATCATTCAGGCACCCAGATACCCAGGGTGAGTGACCATCATTATGTAGTAGCCAGGGCATGCTAGGCACTTGTGAGCCAAAAACATAGAGACAGAACTCCACAATGAGCATGAGCTGCTGTGACCCATCTACATAGACAAAGGCACAAGAGAGCAAGCATACTTGTGGCCAAGATATACTATGACCAAACCACACTGGTGCCACAACAAACGTATACCATGTTAGAGGGTATCTGTGACCAATATTTGATGACCAAGGCATCTGGGAACCAAGGAGCACTGTGGCACAAGCATGGTGTGACCAAGGTGCATTCTGACCAAGGTGTGTCACGTCTAAGGAGTGTAACTGAAGCAAGTTACATGATCAAGGTGCATGGTGCCCAATGAGCGCTGTGACACAAGCATGCTACGAACAAAGCATACTATAACCCAAGCACATGGAGACAAAGGAACACTGTAGCCCAGGTCTGCAGTGGCCTAGGAGCTCTGTGAGCCAGGCACACTGGGCCCAGCCCTGCCACCAGGACTGCTGACTAGCCAGTAGTTCCCTGTGGGCAGTAGAAAGAGGCAGGCCTTTCCTAAAGTTACTCTCAGCTGTGGTTGCCTCATAGCCCAAAGGCTAGACAAACCTAAGAAATTCCTTTCTTCCCTGATAAAGCTTTGTGGTGCCCACACTCACACCATGCCCATTTCCTATCATCCTCCATCCCTGCCCTATGCCTGCTCTATACCCCTCTGCAGGAGCAGAAGCTCCATGATGACAGTGTGTGAATCATCACAATCTCACGTACCGTCACACACCAGGCACATGATCTAAATGTGTGCCGTGAATCAGATATGATACATTAGGGAGTGGCAGGGACTGCAATGTTCATCAAGGATGCTGACATCTAAAACCATGTTGGCCAATGGGGCGCCTGGGTGGCTCAGTCGGTAAAGCGTCCGATTTTGGCTCAGGTCATGATCTCACAGTTCCTGAGTTTGAGCCCTGCATCGGGCTGTGTGCTGACAGCTGAGAGCCTGGAGCCTATTTCGAATTCTGTGTTTTCCTCTCTCTCTGCCCCTCCCTGGCTCTCACTGTCTCTCTCTCAAAAATAAACATTAAAAAAAATTATTTTAATAAAATAATCAAATCAAATCAAATCATGTTGGCCAAGACACTCCGGGAGCACCATTGCTTGGAAGCTCTCGTGTAAACCATTTGTATCCAAAAACCCATGTTGTAGTGAACGAGCACCTTGGACATTCTCACCATGATCCCTTTTGCCGATTTCTCCAGGGTCCCTCAACTGGGACTGAACCTCAGTCCCGGTGTTTCTAAATGAGCAATATAGGTAGATTTGTTTCTAATCCAGAAGGAGAATCTAAGTGTAAAAGAGAGCTATTAGAGCTAACTACTATATTGGTAAATGAAGGCTGACAGAGGGAAACATCTTGAAGGTGTTTCTAGGTTTCTTTACCCACAACCCCCAACCACTGCCCTCCAGGGAAACATGCAGCTCACCTTTTAGGGCCATGTGTTCTTTATAGTTAAGTGATAGCCTGGCAGAGAGACACTAGGCTCCCTGAACTTTCCACAGGGTAGTAAAAGTTTATACTGGCTTTGTTAACATCTGTAATTTTAAACATTATGCCTAGAAATAAAACAAAAGGAAAACACAGTATCTCTGTTCAATTCTGTTTGCAAATCTCTCACAGCCATAGGAGACCCAGCAATGGGGTAGTCTGAAGTGGGCTCAGGCTCACCCCCGCCCTCATGCACCTTGTTCCTACAGATGCTAATATAAATCAATTAGGAGCTGACACAGCAATTGGCTGCCTGACAAATGTTCCATAATAATACAGCTCAGGAGAATGTGGAATTTCTGAGGTGCTGGTTATAACGCTTTCAATATAGCTGTAAATTCCCTGCCATGTCAGCACAGGTGGAAAGCTGAGTCGTAAATAAAATGTTTCCCCAATTCCTAAAGAGCTCCCTAGATGATTGACCAAAGAAAGTTGTGATTTAATTTAACCACTTAAACTTTCAGGGAGTAAAAACCAGACTTTCATCAAATTCAGACCAAAAACGGGGGGGGGAGACTGTGTGCGTGTGTGTTTGTGTGTGTGTGTGTGTGTGTGTGTGTGTGTGTGTGTGTGTGTGTGTAGAGAATAGAGGGAAGAAAGAAAGAGAAAGAACACTGGCAGCCAACCATTAAAATGAGCAAGGGCTGCTCGAACTGAAGCAATTAGAGTACTCATTATTTGGAAAATAGTAAAAGAAAAGACCATGGCTAGACATGTGCTCAGTTCCATGGGAGTAATCAAAGGAGGCACACCACTTCTCCCCCTCTGTGGACCACAGCATGTCATGCATATGGTGACTTAAATTTTCCACTGTATTTTAATGGCTAATGATGGAAGCACTCATGATTCATGTGGTTCTACCAGATCCTTCTTTCACTTGGAGAAGCCTCATGGATTTGAGCCAATTACCTTACTTGAGTGGGGGATGAAAGGAGAACTGTGGTTCTTGTGAGTTTTCTCTGGGAATCTTCCCAGGGGTAGGTACTTCACTGAGTATTCTCCATAGCTTTTAACATAACTCTGAGACCATTGTGGACATGTCAACACAACAGTGAAGAATAAATAAAATCAAAGGTGTGTCCTTGGTGATGCCTGATCTCAGAACACACAAGATAAGCAGGACACTATTAGCAAGTTTAGTTGAAGACTGAAAATTTGAATAAACCCCAAGTGCGACTTTTTAAAAAATGGAGTCTCATTACTTTGTCATATTTGTTCTTAATTCTCTAGTTTAAGATGTCATTATATCCAAGTATCTTTCTATTATTTGTGGGAAGGGTAAAAACCTCCTAGAGATGTAAGTATTAGAACACATTACTATCTGAATTGATGCTATTGCATCCTCTTATTTTCAGAGAAGTGCTAAGCAGAGTGAAAGAACTCTTATTGCCAAGATAGTAATTGGTTTTATTTTTATGTTCTTCTAGTTCACATTTTATCTAGCTTCTCTGCCAAAGTTATTAATATCTATGTTTGTGCATAAATGTGTGTTTGTATAATTCTGAGTGTGATTTTAGGATACGTTTACTAAGATACTAAGTATTATAAGTATATCATTAAATTCCTCTCTGATGTAATAGCTGTAAAAATATTACAGAGGAGATGAAGATAATGTAGTCTTTTATTTGCAAAATGACTAATACTTTTCATATTTGTGAATTGCAGCTATGCTTACTTTTCTGTTCGTGGGATTAATTGTGACTTTCCTTGGGGACATAGGAATTTCCAGTGTATCTGAATTTCACATGTATAAATTTCTTAACCCTTGACTTGCACTTCAATAATCTTAATTCACCAAGTATTTTTTAAATGTTTAATGTTTATTTATTTTTGTATGAGAGGGAGACAGAGTGTGAGCAGGAAAGGGGCAGAAAGAGAGGGAGACACAGATTCCGAAGCAGGCTCCAGGCTCTGAGCTGTCAGCACAGTGGGGCTCGAACTCAGAAACTGAGATCATGACCTGAGCTGAAGTCGGAGGCTTAACCAACGGAGCCATCCAGGCACCCCAATTCATCAAGTATTTTTATTATCACTGTTAACAAGACCAAACCTCTATGAAACAAAAGAGCTGAAGAGCAAATCTTCCACATTTACAAATTCATGTCCTACACTTTGCTCATTGTGCACTGTGATCAGCAATATTTATATGTGTTATGCTTTTTCTAGTCCCTGTGTCTTATCACATACTATATTCCCTTTTCCAGAAGGTAAGTCCCCTGTCCATTTGATTAACTCCAGTTCATCCTTAAGGTCTCAGCTCCCAGATCTCTTTCTCCAGGAAGCTTTTGCAGACTTTCTAGACAAGATGAGTGCTTCCAGACTTCCAGATCTTTTTCGGCCTCCCACTCTCCTGGATGATCGTTTTAACCTCCCCTCGCCAAGAGCCTACCCAACGTCATCAATCCCGTTCTCACTAAGCTGATTGTATTGAGAAAATAGAAGAAAATGGCGGAGAATTTTCACAAACTCCACCACTACCCACCTATATGCATCTATTCCCAAATAACTTCCTGTCTTGTTATTTTGAATGAACTGTCAGTTCTCCAGTCAAAAATCTGAAACTTCCGTTCTATTGCTGGTTTATGCATCACCTCAGATCAGTGCACTGACCAGTGCTTCTCTGCCAGGAGCACCTCCCATGCTGGGTTTTAGGGAGGTGTGAACTGTGGAAAACTCTGTGCTGCGTGACTTCCCTGGTATGGCATCTCTGATGAAGTCCTGCAAGACCAAGCAATCAGTTTGTCACAAAGCTGTGGTCAGGTCAGTCATTTTCTCTTATGTTTGCTTACTTTCCTGCCCACCACACTCCCTTTATTGTCATTTCTGCATCCTTGTGATTTTACCCTCCCAATAAAACATTAAAATATGAAGCATTGTTGTGCTAGAGAGCCACACTAAGACGCGGGATCTTCCCTTGCCTTCTCAAGGGAGGTAGGAATTTCTCCTCTCCTGCATCATCAGTTTTTCTCTCTATTCTGGATTCCTGAAATGAGGATCCAGACCAATGTTATTTCTCTCATTAAAAATAAAAATCTGGATGCCGTCTGGATGCCATTCATTACTCCACATGCTTTGTTTTTCCTCCCTTTTTTCCCTTTTACTATTTTTTTTAAACCACGGAACTCTTAGAACAGTTGCATCGAACTCCTCACCTTCTCCCCTTTCATGGGCCCACCCCCTTCATGTTTCTGTACGCATCTCCCCTCTAAAATTGTGTTTGTTACAGTTTATGGTCACTTATGACTTCCTTGTTTCCAAATCTAGTGGCCACTTCTTAGGCCTACCGATACTCCACCTAACAGGACTTGCAAGTTGATCAATCCCACCTCCTTAAAGAATTTTCTTCTCTTGGCTTCCAGGATGCTTTTCTTCTACCCAAGGACTGCTCCTTCCCCCATCCTTTGGCGGCTCCACCCCATATTCCCATTCTCTTAACATCAGAGTCTGAACTTCTCATCTCTGTCTACACCCAGTCTTTCTTTTTTTTTTTTCACAAATAGTTTATTGTCAAATTGGTTTCCATATAACACCCAGTGCTCATCCCCACAAGTGCCCTCCTCCATGCCCATCACCCCCTTTCCCCTTCCTCCACCCCCATCAGCCCTCAGTTTGTTCTCAGTATTCAAGAGTCTTTCATGGTTTGCCTCCCTCCCTCTCCCCAACTATTTTTCCCCTTCCCCTCCCCCATGGTCCTCCATTAAGTTCCTCCTAATCCTCCTATACATGCAAACATATGATATTTGTCCTTCTCTTCCTGACTTATTTCGCTCAGCATAACACCCTCAAGGTCCATCCATGTTGCTACACATGGCCAGATTTCATTGTTTCTCATTGCCATGTAGTATTCCATGGTATAGATAAACCACATCTTCTTGATCCATTCGTCCGTTGGTGGATACTTAGGCTCTTTCCATGTTTTAGCTATTGTTGAGATACACCCAGTCTTTCTGAATACTGTCCCATCTCATCACTTTGACCACCATCTAAATGCTGATGATGCTCAGGTCTGTACCCCTGCCCTAATCTCTTCCCTGAACTCCTATTCTTCTGCCTCCTTGACATCTCCATTTAGATGGCTTGCAAGCATCTCAGCCTTAAATGTCAAGCACTGAACTCTTCATCTTCTACCCTCAAAAGTTGCTCCCCCTATCATCTTCTTCATTTTATTTAATGGCAACTCCATCCTTTCCTTGCTCATGTTTAAAAAACAATAGTCACTTTTAACTTCTTTCTTCCTGTGATACCCTATTTCCAATCTCCATCCTCACCTAGATAATTGCGGTATACTCATAATTGGTATCTTTGCTTGTGTATGAAAATAACAGAATGATCCTTCTATAACATATAGGTCATGCCCTTTCTATTCTCAAAACACTGCAGTGACTTCACAGGAAAAGGTAAAGACCTTTACATTTGTCTACAAGGCCATAGAGGGTCTAGATTATTATGCTTACCTCTCTGACACCATCACCTACTGTACTCTCTCCTCTTACTACCTTCAACTACCTGGATGACTTACAGTTCTTGGAAAACACCACCGTGCTCTCACTTGAGAGCCTTTGCCCTTGCTGGGCCCTCTGTTTCTACTTGACTCTCTCTCCTCTTCCTTTCCCTCTTCCAAAATGATTCTATCCTAAATATTCACATGGCTCACTCCTTCCACTCCATTGGGTCTTCAGTCAAATATTATTTTCTCTGGCAGGTTCCCTTTATTCTTTATCTAAAAATTACAATTGCTCTCCCCACTCTTTTTCCTGCTTTATGTTTTCTTTACAACCACCATCTTACCTACATTCTACATTTTTAAAAAATTTTTCTCTTCCTTAACTAGAATGTAAGCCTCACAAAGGCAGGGATCAGTAGGTTCATGGCTATTGCCTCAGTGTTTGTGGCAGCACCTTGCACATAGTAGACACTTTTGTAAATATCTAGTGAGTAGCAACCCGTGGCCCTTCCCTCATCATAATATCTGCCACACTCTACAGCCAATGCTTGTTAAATGTCTCTCTCCTCCACCTGAGGGAATGGTTTCTAGAGCAGGTCAGAGCCTTTATTCTTTTCTGGAGTCTCCCTAAGGCCTAGCAAAGCACTGGCATGGGATTAGATGCTCAATAACTGTCAGGAAACTGAATGCAAGTTTTCTTTTTTAAAAAAATTTAATGTTTGTTTATTTTTCAGAGAGAGAGAGAGAGAGAAAGAGAGACAGAGCATGAGCAATGAGCAGGGGAGGGTCAGAGAAAGAGGGAGACACAATCTGAAACAGGGTCCAGGCTCCGATCTGACAGCACAGAGCCTCACGCCGGCTAGAACGCATGGACCACAAGATCATGACCTGAGCTGAAGTCAGGCTCTCAACCAGCTGAGCTACCCAGGCACCCCTCTCACAATTTTTATATTAACCACATGAGTTACTAATTCATGTGCACGTAGGTGCGTGATCTGCTAAAGTTTAAATGATGTTAATGGGAAAGTCAAGAAGTTGCTTTTGTCTTAGCTCAGGACATTCACACCCTTTGCCTTGGTTTTAAGAACCATTCAATCTAGTTAGTTACAAACACATGAGCAAGAGTTGGGTTGGCCCTCGTCATTTGGATGAGGTACAGCCTTATGGATAATGCTCCCATTTACCATGTCAGCATTTGCACCACATGGATATCTAAAACCAGCTTCCCCTACATGCCTACTGCATTCCCAACTTCTTCCTTGTTTTTTTAAGGAAAACAAGAGCAATGCACTTATTATAAAAAGTAATCATTGTAAAGTTTTAGAGACAGTGGTTAAGAAAGAAAATTCAAATAATTTGTCATTCCCCTGTTCAGTGATAAACCTATGTGTACATTATATTCATGTATTATCTACATGTAACCTGATTATATTTTTGTGCCTTATTTTCCACATAGAATACCAGATATAAATATTATATATAAAGCAGTACATGTGTATGCATATATATACATATATACATTATATGTATATATTTAATATAAGCATACTTTTAAAGAATATAACTAAATTTATTCCAGTGAGCATTTCACAATATATACAAATATCAAATCATTATGTTGTATACCTAAAACTAATGTTATGTGTCAATTACACCTCAGTAGAAAAAGAATATATGTGTATCATAATTTGTTATATCATTTTCATCTTGTTGAACATTTAAGTTACTTAATTTTTTCCTGATGAAAAAACACATTAACAAGCATTACTCATTTGCTCAGAACAATTTCTAGAAGAGGAAATGTTAGATCAAATGATTTATACATTTTAAAGCTTGATATATTTTTGTTCTTTTAAAAGAGATAATCAGTTTATACTCAATTAGCAGTGCATATGAGGGACTAGTTTCCCAGTCCTTATTAGAAATATTATGATGTCTATACATTTTTGACAATCTAAAAGTGAAAAATAGATTCTTATTGATATTTTACTTTACACAAAAATTCCCCAGTGATTTCTGTAAAAAAATAAAAAAAAAACCAACCACTCTTTAGAGCTCTTAAAATGAATTACATTATTTAATCCTCATATTAATCCTACAAGTAGATAGTATGAGATACGTCCTATTAATACCATCATAAGACAGGCAAGGAAAATGAGGCACAAAGTTAACTTCTTTTTCATAAGTTAAAATGTTAAACTAAATCATTTATCTTAAGTCAAGAAATTTTAGCTTTGTACCCAAGGCTGGATTTGAACACACACAGTCCAGCTTTAACTTAGCTGATCCTTAGGACAATGAGATTGAATAGTTTTTTCTTTTTTTTTTTGAGATTGAATGTTTTTATATATTCATTGTCTCTTTCTCTTATTTTTATGGATTTACTATTCAAGACATTTTCCCATTGTTCTTTTAGGATGTTCACCCTTTATTGATATGTGAGAAATATTTATAAACCAACCATAAAATATTTTGTGATATAGTTTGCAAATGTTTCTCTGGTAAGTCGTTTGTCTTAATTCTGGATATGGTAATTTGGCTTAAAGAAGTTTTATATTTTATGTAATCAAATATATCACTTGCTTTTTTTTCTGTATATCTCTTTACTATCATCAGTTGCTTCTTTCATAGCTTTTGGTTTGCTGTGATATTTAGTGATCTTTATACTAGAGGTACAGAAATAGCCACCTATATTTTCTTCTAGTTCTTTTAGTGAAAGAAATTTTTTACACTGAAATTGTTAGTTCATCTGGAATTTATGTTGATTTGAGGAAGGGACCTTTGTTTTTCAGATGATTTAACAAGGTTCGAAGACCATTCATAAACTATTCATTACTTTTCTACTTATGCAAAATTCTTCCTTTTTTTAAGCTTTTTTTTTTTTTTTTTTTTTTGAGAGTGAGTGTGGGCAAGCATGTGGGATGAGGAGCATAAAGAGAAGGAGAGAGAAAATCCAAAGCAGGCCACGTGCAGTCAGTGCAGATCCCAGTGCAGAGCTCAGTCTCTAGAACCATGAAATCATGACCCAAGCAGAAATCAGGAGTCAGACAACCAACTGACCCACCCAGGTGTCCCCAAATGCTTCCTTTATCATATACTAAATTCTTATGTCTACTCTGATCAATCTCTTGATTTTTAACCTCCCTTAATTTTGGAAAGGCATATTTCAAAGTATCACTTTATGGGTTCCTTAGTGTTGTGATTTGGAAAGAATGTGGGCTTTAGACTGAATAGATATATAATTCTAGCCAAGCACTTTCTTGGTTCTCTTTCTTTTGTTTCAGTTATTATTATTATTATTATTTATCATACATTATATATTACTGACTATACTGTACTTCCTCTTTCTGTTGTAAAACAAGAAGAAAGCATAATGTGTGCCTGACCTATAGCTAAGATCACTTGTGCAACAGAAACACGCTTTTACGAAAAAAATGTTTAATTAACCAAAAACCAGTATCAGATGTTTTTCAGTTGCCATAGTATCTGACAGGCATTGAATTATCATTTTAAAACAATAATTGTAGGGGGAAATGCCTTTACTCACATTAACTGAATAAAAGAGAAATTGTTTTGTAAATTCACATTCAAATTATGGTGCTCCTTCTGAAACATCAGTAGTTTCATTCTATGAAGGAACGAAGACTGACACACAGGGGCAAATCTTCCCTGTGCTTATTCAAAACCCAGTTCTCCCCCTTCCCTCTCTTCAGTAATAAATGTATTCTTTGAAAAGTCAGTGGAGTACTTTTCTTCTGAATATGAAAACCGATATAACCATTTTCCCCTAACAGTTAGGTACAGATGCCAGAAGATCACTAGCAACCCTGAGAGGCACTGGGCAGACCCTCCTTCCTTTGAGCTGAAGACCATGTGGCCTTACCCACATGTATGACTCAGAATCACACAGGTCTGCTCAAATCTGCAATCCTGTTTACAGGGAGCAGTGGTAAGGATTCCTAGTGCTTCGTTGAGTCCTATCAGAAAGAGTGGCTATCACCTGATGAGAAAGATATCAGGTATCTTGGAGATTGACCTCATCTTAAATATCTCCTCCATTTTGGGTCATAGAGCCTGTAGTTGTATCACTTCTTGAGCTTGGACAGCTCTTCTTTGGTTATGCAAGGAACCTTTGTAAGAGTTCTCAAAGTCAAGTGGTGGTGCCATCTCGAGCACTGAGACAAAACAGGTGTAGGATACGTGTGTACTGATACCTTCAGCAAGCTACAAATCCTTCATTCTCTGAACCCCATCTCGCCTAAAACCTCTCTTACACAGATAAAGCTCTGCTTCCCTAGATTAGAGTTATTTGTATTCCAGGTTTCAGTCTTCCCAGAGTAAGCTCTTGAATGTGGGTTTGTTACCTGGACCTGTGCCTTGCAGAGCAGTTACCCAAGATAGGTGAGTTGGTTGGAATACAAATCAGTATTTGGAAAAGTTATTAAAGACAATAGGAAAACCTACTTTCCAAGCACAAAGAGGAAAATAAAAAATATTTTATTACCCTTTTGTTTTTGTCTTGCAGAATCCATTAAAGAAGATACATATTTACTATTAACTCCGCATGTTCCACAGCCATGCCTCAAACCATCTTGTGGTGGTTGTCTTCCATTATTCCAGAACAACTTCTACATCCTCTCCAGTACAGTAGAGGTAGGAGCCTATCTATCACTGACTCTCGGTACAGCCTCCCTATCTCTCCTCTATGCATCAAATGTTGCCCATTTTGTATTTTTTTTAACGTTTTATTTATTTCGGAGAGACAGACAGCATGAGCAGGGGAGGGTCATAGAGACAGAAGGAGACTCAGAATCTGAAACAGGCTCCAGGCTCTGAGCTAGCTATCAGCACAGAGCCGGACGCAGGGCTCGAACCCACGAACTGTGAGATCATGACCTGAGCCGAAGTCAGATGCTTAACCGGCTGAGCCACCCAGGCACCCCAAATGTTGCCTATTTTTAAAGATCCACCTCAAAACAGATTTCTTCTAAGTCATATATTCTTACTTACACAGCTGTCCACATCTATAGCCTTTATGTTCTTCATTACTCTTGTAACCTAATTTACGGAATGGCATTGTCAGTTACTTTTTACATGTTCGTGTTCTGTCTGTATCACTGGACGTTCATTCTTTGAGGGAGCATACTATGTGGGCCTTTTAAAATCATCTTTTTAAACCATCCCAGTGCTTCAGTTAATAGTAAACAAATATTTGCTAAATTAAATTGCCCTTCTAGTACACCTAGTATGTCTAAGAGGCTTGACAGGCAGTTTGAACACTCTCTCTGGAACCTGCCCTTCACTTTCTCATTCATTTCTCCTTTCTCTTCTTGTTATAGCCCATTGTACCCAGGGGCTGCTCAACAAATGTTAATGACCATGATCTTTTCAATCAGCAATTTGTAAGGTGGGTGATTATTGTCTATAAGTGACAAGGGAAACACTATTTTCTATTCATGCTAATAAAAGACTTAACTTATGAAGACAATATCTACAAACAGTGAATGACAAAACTAAACTCCTAGCTCTTCCGAAGCAAACAAGGCTCAGATTCAGGAGGAAGAGTGACACCTATTGTTGAAGAGATGTTCATGGTGTTTCCTGTTGCTACAACCTGCAGTGATTCATGCCTATGTCAACAGTATGAACTATATAACAGCATGTCTAATGCAAAGTGGTACTTGCTAGCTCTTTGTAGCATTGGACATCTGATACCAGCAGCATTTCGTTTGTCAAGTTTATTGGCAGTTCACACATTCAGCAGCAGTTGTATTTTTATCCATGCCCATTTAAATAGCAAGTCATTAAAGATGGAAGAAGGCCTATATAAAAACACAATTAAGGCATGTTTTTAAAATAGTAAAGAAAATCATGAATTATAATTAAATAATTCCATGAAGGCTGCCTCGTGAAATATGACTGCTTTGGATTAAAGATAGTTCTGTAATTCTAAAGAAAAAAAATGAAAGCTTAAAGTTTTATGTTACATATGACCTATATAAAAAATAACTCCTCCTAAAAGGTCATTGTCAACAGCCAAGAGGACACTGACTTTTATGTGGTCAATTTGTATTTTTTGAAGATGGAGAAAGGACCAGTGGGAATAATCTGTCATCCAGTCTCAAGCTCAACACCTCCAGTGGCAGGAATTTCACTATACCTTCAGGAAGATATAACAATATAACCTGGTGATATGTGCCTTATCTTTGCTATAGTGCAGTTGAACCTATCTAATGGTAAAGTGTACATAAAAGAATTTTGATATGTGAATAATATTCCTACAAGGCTTAATGAATATGATAATAGCCATGTCTATGCAGAATTCTAGAGGAATTAGTTAATCTGTATAACAGATTCAGACTATACCTATAAATACTATAGAATACATATTGCAAACTTTGCCAGAGATTGGTATTTCTAAAGTATTATAAATTGCCCCAAAGTTAATTTAAATTTCTATAAATGGCTCACCATCAGCATTTTATTTTATTTATTATTATTACTATTATTATTTTAGAGAGAGAGTCAGGGGAGAGGGGCAGAGGGAGAGAGAGAGAGAGAGAGAGAATCTTGAGCCAGCTCCACACTCAGCACAGAGCCTGATGAGGAGCTTGATCCCACCAACCTGGGATCATGACCTGAGATGCTCAACCTCTGAACCACCCAGGCGCCCCTAACCATCAGCATTTTAAATGAGACTCTCATTTATATAAGTTTCATACATTACAAAACTATAGTATTCATATTTAACACAAAGTATTTGCCATGTTCCATATTAGTATAACTAGTGACATAAATTCCATCCCCTCAAAACAGTCTCAAAATGATTTGATTGTAAAGCAATGTGGAATAAGCAATTTGGAGAACAAAATGAAACATTTAGGCCCAACTTTGCAGAAGATATAATGGAAAGATCCGGAGGAACTGATATCATTGAATGTTTAGGTGTCAATCAGGTGAAAAGGGAGGGTGCAGGATAAAGAAGGGACAAGAAAAGGAATTCTGGGCAAGAAAACAGAATGAGCCGAGGCACAGAGAATAACCTGTTTCACAAGGATTGGCTGGGGAGGGAAGGAGAAAAACACAGCTGAAACTATGGTCAGTGGATGTTTTCTGTTTTGCTTTATCATGGTTCAAGGCTCAGAAGGAGTAGCTGGCAAAGAGCCAATGGTATAGAAAATAAACAGTAAACTAGAGGAGATGGAGAGAATCAAGGTAGTAGAAGGAATGAAATCAAGTCAAGACATAGAGTTTGGTCTTAAATATGAGAAGGGACACTTTATGGTCTGAGGGAAGGAGGGAACAACAGATGAAGCTATGTTTGCAGAAAAACAAAATTCAAGGAATTTCATATCTGACCAGCTCTTAGAATATTTGCCATTTCTTTTTTCACCATTCCTTTTATCATTTGGTCAGCTTTAGTGAGGTATAATTTACATAGAGTAAACTTCACCAATTTACTAGTTTAAGTGTATAATTTGATCAATTCTTACCAATGTACACAGTAACATAATCATCACCACAAGTACATATTCATCACCCCCAAAAATTCCACCTATGCAAATACTTGCAGCCAAACCTTTCCTTCTACAACCTAGTCTCCCAGAAACCACTAATCTGATTTCTGTTGCTCTAATTTTGCTTTTTCTAAAATTTCTTATACATTTTAGCAGCTCAATATTGCCGAGTAGTGTCTCTTGTATGAACACACCACAATTTGTTTCTCAATTCACCTCTTGACGGACATTTAGTTTCTTTCAGATTTTAGGCTCTTACAAATAAAGTTTTGAGAAATAATCAAATACAAATGTTTTTCTGACATAGACTTTTCTGTTTCTTGTATAAATACCTAGGAGCAGAATTGCTAGATCATATCAAGTTTCATTTATTTTTTTTTTATTTTTTTGAGGGACCCTCATAGTGTTTTCCATAGTAGCTATAACAATTTACATTCCAGCCAGTGGTGTACAAGGGTTCTATTTTTTCCATACCCTCCCCAACTCTTGTTATCTTTTGTCTTTTTGATGCTAGCCATCCTAATATGCCTGAGGTGATACCTCATCATGGTTTTGATTTGCATCTCTCTGATTATTAGTGATGTTGAGCACCATTTCATGTACTTGCTTATCATCTGTATGTCTTTTCTGGAAAAATGTCTACTCAGGTCCTTTGCCTATATTATAATCAAATTACTTGTTTCTGTATTTATTTATTTACTTGCTATTGAGTTGTATGAGTTCCTATAAATTTTGAAAAAGTCAGGTTAGATGCAGGTGAAAGATCTCTGTTTACTTTGATGTTCTGAGAAAATAGTGCTGTTATTTCATCAGTGTTATTATTTTTTATCAGACAAAAAAGAGAATTGAGTGGAAACTCTATTAGCTTGTAAGTAAATTCTCTCTTCTAACATTGACTGATCCAGATATCTTATGGACACGTCTGTAACAAAATTATTGTTTATTATAATAATTCTTATTAACTTACACTCATATCAGTGATTCATTTCTTTCTGTTGATCTTGAATGTCTGAGTATTTACTGTAGGGTGGCTCTCTAGTCAGATAGAACAGACTTAGTAATTTGACTATTACTTGTAAGCTGTGTGGCCTTGGCCACCTTACTTTGGTTTGAGGTGGCTCTGACAGTTAAGGATCTGACTTCAGTTTAGGTCATGATCTCATTGCCCATGAGTTTGGGCTCCATATCAGGCTTCAGGTTCTCTGTCTCCCTCTCTCTGTCCCTCTACCCCAGCCCCTCAAACTAAATAAACATTTTAAAAACTGGTTTATTTTTCTGTAAGATATTACTAATGTAATATCAAGTTTAAATGAATTTGTGTATTTAATCCCAAATAGAGATTAAGAATGTTATATTTCAACTGCTGTCCTTTTACTGCAAAAATCAGACAGAGGAATAGATAGAATCAGTACATAGTAGAATAATAGGGGGCAAAAAAGAATATTCTCATGTAAGCATATAACATAGTTCTTTAACTTCCATTTACAGGGTACTTCAAAACCCCCTCTTAAAAGTGTGTCAGTGTCTATTTATCCTCTTGAAACAAAAAGAGACTTTATAAAAGATTAAACAGACAAAATAAAGCATAGAAATAATGAGATCTAAATTTTTCTGTGTGTATCAGAAATTTCACCTTTATTTCATGATTTTTTTCACCTAGTAGCATGAACAATTTGCACCTAACAAAATTAAAAGTGCCTTCAGGACTAACACAATTATTTGTCAATTTAGTTTGGTTGTTTTCTCTTCAAGCTCTGATAAGAGGTATGTGGTATCACAGCCATACTAGTAGGAAAAAGTAATGAGAAATCGGGAGTGGGCTTCTCTTTCAAGACTGTGAGCTGAGCATAGGTATGTGGCTCCTCCCTCCCTCTCCCGCTCTTGATACTGCACTAAAATGAAAATAATGGAATAAAAATGTTATAAATCCTCAACAGTGAAGAGAATGGAGAGAATCTATAGCAGATAAACACATGAACAGATTTTTGGAAAATGCATTATAAAATATTCACTGATGAAGCAGCATAAAAGAAACTAGAATTATCTCAACATAAGAAAAAAGGGGGTTAGAGGTAAGGAAGATGCCTGTGTGTCCAGCACAACCTTCGAGAGGTTTTGCAGTTAGCATAGTGGGATAGTGGGTATAACGAAGACCAGAAGCAATAAGGGGGGTTGAGAACAAGGGAACAGAATAAATATGTATGCCGAACCTTGCCTCTTCCTGATTCCCTTTAATCATCTCTATCTCTGCACTCATAATGACTAAGCACTTATCCCAGGCAAAATATTGGAGGATTCATCTCCTAAAGAAATCTTCTTCTAGTGTTCACCATGAGGTAGAGCTCTGTCATCAGTATTCTTCCCTTGTACACAAAGTTCTATCATTTCATTCGTTCATGCATGCATTCATTCATTCATTCATTCATTCATGCATTTACTCATTCAATTAGTTTAAGATTTACTTATTGAGAGTTTAATAAGCAGTGGAAAAAGAATGAAGTCTCTGTTCTCATGTAATTTATAATATTAAAAGGATTACCAGACATGTGAAAAAAACCATGACATGAAAGAGAAAGACCAAAAATTTCAATAACCTAAAATAAAATGGACCTTGACTGAGTTCTCTACTCAGTGTATTACAAGACTTGGGGTCAAAGTGTTGACCAAGTTGAGCTCTCATCTGGAACTTCTTAGGAAAAGTTTTCTTCCAAGCTCATTCTTGTTGGCAGAATTCAGTTTCTTGTCATTGTAGGACTGAGGGTCCCCATTTCCTTGCTGTCAGCTGGGGCCACCCCCACATCTAGAGGCCACCTTCATTCCTCACCAAGTGATCCCCTTCAACTTCAAGCCAACAATGGTGCCTTGAATCATTTATGTGCTTCCAATCCCTGGCTTCCTTTTCTGTGACCAGCTCTTTGTTTCTAAAACATTCATGTAATTAATTCAAGTCCCCAGTATTCTCCCTGCCTTAAGATCAACTGTGCCAGTTAATGGGAGTAAAATTCATCACGTTCACAGACCCTGGGATTATTTAGGTCATGCAGATCAGAGAGGTGGGAAATCTTGGGAGATATCTTATAATTCTGCCTTCATTAGAACTTTCATAAAAAATTTCAAAACACCAAAGCAATTAAAAGATTCCAGAATAGAAAAAGCATATCACTTGCCATGGAATGTGTAACAGACCATTATCAGACTTATCGTCAGCAACAATGGCTTTTAGAAGGTATTAAAACAGTGCTTTTGAATTTCTAAGGGAATTCTTTCTTCAATCCAAAATTGTATTTCTAGCCAAAGGACCACTCAAGTATATAAGTGGACTAGAGATATTTTTATACATGCAAGGAGTCATAACACTTTTACTTCCCATGTGTCCTTTCTTTAAAAAGTTAAAGGAGATAGAAAATCAAGAAAGAGGATGACATCAGATCCAGCACACAGTAGATCTCACACAGGAGGGCACTGAAGGGAGCTCCCAGGATGAAATCTGGTTGGCAGATTCAGATAATCGCAGTCTAGATTGGAGTAAGGAAGGAAAAAATCAGCTTCAATTGAAGCCTAGATTTCTACCACCCGAAAATACCACAATAATAATACCTATTTCATTAAGTGATTACAAAGACTAAATAAGTTGTCACTGGTAAAATGCTTAGAACAGTGGCTTACATTTATAAACACTTCAGAAGTCTTTGTGGAATAGATTTGGGGGAAACTATGGAAAACTAAAAGGGAGGTGGTTCATGGGAGATGGATCAGAGGATTTGCTTTTTATTTGAGTTCTTTCTATTCTACATTATTTTATTTTATTTTTTTTAATTTTTTAAATTGTTTATTTGAGAGAGAGAGAGGGAAAGCGAGCACTAGCAGGGGAGAAGCAGAGAAAAAGGGACAGAGGATCTGAAGCAGGCTTTGTGCAGACAGGAGAGAGCCTAATGCGGGGCTCGAACTCATGAATTGTGAGATCATGACCTGAGCCAGAGTTGGATGCTTAACCAACTGAGCCACCCAGGTGTTCCTCTATATAATTTTAAAAAGTGGTCTTGCTAAATAATATAAATGCTTCATCAATATGAAATAAGAGATTTATCCACTGTATTTATCCACTGTACATTTATCCACTGTAAAGAGGTGGTTGGTACTTTTAGCTATGGCAGTTTAAGAAAAATGATATGAGTCAAATAAAGAAAATCTATCTAGCTAAGGGTAATAGGAGGTGGTAAGTAATATGAGTACTTCTTCCAAATTTGACTTCGAAAAGAAGGAACAAAATGGGATGGCAGCAAGAGAAGAAGGTGAAGTTGAAAGACATGTTTCTTAAAAAGCTGAAGAGCTGGGTACCTGGATGGCTCAGTCAGTTAAGTGTCCAACTTCAGCCCAGGTTGTGATCTCACAGCTAGTGGGTTCAAGCCCCGCATTGGGCTCTGTGCTTACAGCTCAGAGCCTGGAGACTGCTTTGGGTTCTGTGTCTCCCTCTCTCTCTGTATATCCCCCACTTGTACTCTGTCTTTCTCTCTGTCTGAAAAATAAACATTAAAAATTTAAAAAAAAAAAAAAAAGATGAAGAGCAAGAAGAAACTTAGTAGCTTGACCCCAGGCATTTCCCTCCGTCCTCCCAATTGAGCCCAAATAAAAATAATGAGAACATCTACTTTGATACAGACAGTGCATATATTTTTAAATGTTTATTTATTTATTTTAAGAGGGGGAGGAGGGGCAGAGAGGGAGGGATAGAGAGGATCTCAAACAGGCTCCGTGAGATCAGCACAAAGCCCCACACAAGGGCTCGACCCTATGAACCACAAGATCATGACCTGAGCTGAAATCAGGAGTCAGATGCTGAACTGACCGAGCCTCTCAGGGGCCTGGATCCATATTATTATTCTAAATGTTACATAAAGATGTAAAAATGTCTTCATAAAAATTGCTATTTATATTTCTCTCTCACATACAAACCAAGTAAAGACAAAGTGCTTGCCAGCAAGCACAGCTTTGAGACAGGGTCTGCCCTGCGGCCTACAGGTTCTGGGCATTAGCTGGAGAGAATGCAGAGAGGCGAGATCCATGGACAGGAGTGCAACACCAACTTTATTCCCTACCCCCTGTGGGCTCCATTTCACCCCGGCACAAGAGGAGCAATAGCCACACATAGGGAGATCAGAACAAGCATGGGCTCCCATCCTACATTTATACCCAGTAGTGCCCAAATGTTGAAAGGTTCCTCAGAGGAGGGTCCAGGTGAAGTCGGAGTGACTGACTGTGAGACCATCAGTTCATGTTTCTGTTCGTGTTGCAGCTGTAGCTGGTAGGCGTTTTGCATCCATTGCTTACAGTTTGGCCACCATTAAATACTCATTGAACCAGTACTTCAGCACAATGCTATTCAAAGTGTGGATTAGGGCCAATGTTGACTGAGGCTGTAATGGTAATTGAAGGTACCAATTTGACAGAGTAGCTTTATACCTTTTGAACCATCCTAAAATACTGGATCTGCATGCTACATCTTCTCAGGTTTTTTTAAAAAAATTATTTCCTAGTAATTTTTCTAACAAATGCATCATCACGAAAGTAACAAATTGGAATTTTAAAAACATCTATCACGGTGGGTAATTTGAGAAACACTACCTTAGAGCACCTTCTACGGGATTCCTGATTCTGAGAGGACTTGGACTCTAGTTCCCCTTTTGATGGCCAGAGACCTTGGGTAAGCCATTTGGCTTCTCTTAAGACTTTGTGACCTCACTTTTCACATGCGGGCAATAATTCATGCCTCAGAAAGTGGCTGTGGGGGTGAAATAAAATAAAGAATTGGACATTGATTAGTGCTGATAAAGAGGGAACAATTCCAGCGGCACCAGAGTGCCATAGCTGTCCATTCTGCGATTCGAGAAAGAATCTGTACAATTTCTATGGGAAATAGTTCTTAAAAATGTTCTGTGTCTTCACTCATTTTAAGGTTATTTGACAAAGAATTTCAGTGTGATGTGGTTTGTATTGGGCTGTGAGGTGACAGGTTTCCTCTCAGAGTGATTAGTGAATGAGTAGCACTGCTCAGGATTTTATCTACTTCACATTGTCTTGCTGCTTGTTGGCAGCACCTCACATTGCTAATTTACTGGAAAATGAATGAAATATGGTTGGCAAACCCTATAATGTTGAATTATAATGTCATTAATCTTTCATATCCCTTCTGTAGATTCTGCTGATCTTGTGCAAACCGAGGGGGACCTGGCTTACCCTCAGATACTCATCAAACTACGTGCGGGAATGCAATTCTTTTAAGATCTCTTTTCTATTTTATGTTTATATAACCGTGCATTTTAGCAACTGACTGAATTGGGATCCATGCATGAGAGAGGTTTACAGAATTTGTATCCAATTAGCAAGGACTACTTTATACTCTGTAGTTATAGATGAATTTAAAAAAAACAGTCAACTATAAATTTTTTTAGCATTTATTCATTTGTGATAGAGACAGAACACGGGCAGGGAAGGAGCAGAGAGAGAGGGAGACAGAATCCGAAGCAGGCTGCAGGCTCTGAGCTGACAGAAGCAGGGGTTTGAACCCACAAGCTATGAGATCATGACCTGAGCTGAAGTCAGTTGCTTAAGCGACTAAGCCAGCCACCGAGGCGCCCCAAAAATCTGTCAACGATAAGTTTGCATGAGTTCATTCTTTCTTAACTCTTTTTAGACTATGTGTTCAGGATAGAAATTGCCTTTTTCAAGAAGTTTTACCTAGCCGGGTGTAAATCTGGACTATCTTGGCAGTAAAATGGCCCCTGAGGAATAATTTTGTACAGCCGTTTCAATCTTTATACCAATTAAATTGGTATGATCTATCTCATGATCGTCACACAACACAGGTTTCTAGGCCATCTAACCACCTCTTTCTCAGAAAAAGGCATCAGGTTTATTTGGTCTTACTCAGATTTAAGATCATATATCTTTTTTTTTTCAGAGCTTTATGGCTCCTACTAACAACAGAAATGTCTGAAACAAACCTATTTTTGTGGCGGCCTTTCAATCAGTATGGAACACACATTCCATTTTGTCTTCACTGGAAATAAATTGTACTGTAAATCCCTGCTCTCCTTAAATATGTCAAGTATGTGGGATATGATATCATCTCTAAAGTGTAGACTTCTTGAGATGGCATTGTTAGGAAGCCTTAGAAAAAGTATTTTGCAAACCCATAACATCCATTCTAGAACAGATTTTATTGCTTTAGAAGATACTGGCATCCTCTTGAGATTAAGAAAGTGCAGTAATTGCAGTGTGAAAGAGCAGGCAGGGAGATGGGTTTTGCTGATAAATTTTAAGGTGTTTTAGCAAAGAGAGACAGAGTAGCTTTAAATATATAACCTCTTTTCTTCACTCCTAATTGCCCAAATCCTATTCCTATACACCATTGTACCTCGTTCCTGTAACTCATGCCTTCAGTTCAGGTCAGCTCTTTGTGACATAACTTTAATGATATTCATGCAGTTGAGTCACTGGGAGAGACACCTGCTACAAGCCAACAAGCACCCTACTCAGGGCTGAATTTATGGATTGGGAAGGCCATGGGGTTCGGGAATGTTAACGTCTAGGGACAAAAGAAACATGAGGTGTGGCTTTAGCTTATGCCATGCCATATATTCCCTACCCCACACTTAATGCTTAATTAATTGCTTTTATCAGTTATTCTCTTTGGCAGCTTTTTACCTTTTTTAATAGCTGCTCCTTTTCCCAAGCCTTCCCCTAGTTTTCTTAGCACTCTCTAAAGGGTACTCTTCTTATGTGATAGATGGACAGAATTTTATAAGGTGATTTAGTCATTAACATCCATGTACACAGACTTTCCTTGCTAAGAAAACACCTCTGGTAAGGACAAAAGAGCAGTCTGACTTTTGAGAGAAACCATATCTCAGAAGTGGAAACAGAAAAATGATTTTCATTAGAATTGTTTGTGAGGGACAAGGATATAGAAGCAGAAGGCAGGTCACAAAACAAAGATTTTCCACTATGACCCTTCAGAGTCTAGAAGTGGTAGCTGGTGGTGGCAGATTGGGGCAGAGGAATCAGGGATGTGAAGTGGAAGCAGTGGCAATGGATTCTGGAAGTACTAAATCGCCACAAATGGAGCTCTCATTTCTCTCTCCACTGGACATGGCTGCTTTGGGATGTCCTATGTTCATTCCTTCCTCTGGTTCCAGGTCACACCTTATCCCTTCTCTCTGAAAGGAAGCAGATGGTACATCTGCAATGTCATGAAGGACATCATTAAGCGTGTTCACACAAACAATAATAATCTCTTTGGTGTATCCACTTCTATATTTCTGTCAATCTATTCTGAGTCATTAAGTATGCATTCATGCCTTTATTGTAGAAATATTTATTGAGTGGCTACTTCGTGCCACAGACTGAATTAGGTGCTGGGGAAAGCTCCATGCCTAGTCTAAGAAAGTTTCCAATATAGGGGCACCCGGGTGGCTCAGTTGGTTGAGCATCTGACCTCAACTCAGGTCATGAGCTCACAGTTCATGAGCTCAAGCTCCACATCGGGCTGTCTGCTGTCAGCATGAACCCATTTCATATCCTCTGTTCCCCCTCTCTCTCTGCACCTCCCTCACTCATGCTTTCTCTCTCTCTCAAAACTAAATAAACATTAAAAAAAGAAAGTTTACAATCTTTTGTGAGAAATATTAGGCATTAATAAGAAAGTAATTAAAACTTAAAATGTGAACCAGAATCACAGAAATAAATTAATGCACCTTATAGTAAGCCTCTGCCATGGAGCAATGTGTTTTCCTTTGAAACACTTTTCTTTCAAAATGTTTTTTTTTTTTTTTCTGTCAACACAACTGTGAAGTTTTCGATCTTACAGGTAATGGTACTAAATTACAAATGATTTGGGTGATATCCCAATGTCCCGCTTATATATACTCATTGTTCTCTGTCCTTAAGGCACGTATGTTTCTTTATTATCACTTTACATTGTAACTTGTTGCTGTTAAATTAAAAAATTACTTACTACTTTCTACTTTGTAATTCACAATGGAATTCCATTTCTTATTCAGATGCTTAAAACTTTTTTCTTAATGTAATTTTTTACAGGCCATTTCAAAAATATAAAAATTATGAGAATTTCTGAGTAGCACAATACAGAATATGGAAACCCAGAAAAAAAGTTAATTAAGGGTATTGGTAATTATCCAATTAAGATGATAGACAAGAGGAGGTAAGAATTTCTAATTACAGTGGTGGCATTAGGAAAGAAGCTCAGAGATGACTTGGTCTGCAATCACATAAGTCACCCTTTAAAATGTCTTCAAATTGGGGCGCCTGGTGGCTCAGTCGGTTAAGCGTCCGACTTTCACTTAGGTCATGATCTCGCGGTTCATGGGTTCGAGACCCGCCTCGGGCTCTGTGCTGACTGCCAGCTCAGAGCCTGGAGACTGTTTCAGAGTCTGTCACTCCCTCTCTCTCTGACCCTCCTCTGCTCACGCTGTCTCTCTTTCTCTCCTGGAAATAAATAAAAAACATTAAAAAAATAAAATGTCTTCAAATCATACGAAGTTTCCAATTGTACAATGACTGCCTGGCAAATTTTCTAAAATTTTAACAATAGGTCATAAGCTCTGGCACACCTCTGCATGGCTGGGATATATATTCTGTGAGCGAAATCTTTTAATACCTTTGATTTTTTCATTTCATAAAAAGAAAAACCAATGAAAGGTTACTTAATGACAAATATTAGCATTATTTCATTGTTAATGAAGATTCATTATGATTTGTGATGATTATTGATATTTATACATTTTTTGTCACTTTTTCTCAACCAAATATTAAGTCATCTTTCTCTCTCTCTCTCTCTCTCTCCCTCATTTGTATTGGAAAATTAAGGAATCTAGGACTCTAGGACAATTGAAATATATATCATATCTGTAAGATATTTGAATTTATAAACTTAAAGTTCCATCTCAGGACCAGGTATAGTGGTGTAATAGACAGATGTGGACTGAGATGCCAACTCTACCCAACTAACAGATGATTAAATTTGAGCTACTTTATTAACTTCTCCATGGCTCAGTTTCCTCATCTGCAAAACAGAATCCATGATGTTTACTTCATGAGATTGTGAAGGTGTTCTAGGAGATTTAAGGATTCTTTTGGTGGTGGTACACAACCTGATGACACACAGCTAGGTGAGAGAAGAACTCCAAGTTCATTACATCCCCTCAAGGGAGCACAGTAGGTTATTCTTAAGGAGGAGGGAAATAGAAAGCAGCTTTTGTGTGGGAAGCCAAGTGGGGTGGGGTTCATGAGGTGTCTGTGTATTGACTAATTTGAATAATTTTTCATGGACTTCAGGTCATGGGGACTGTCCCTTGTCATGTGTTATCTGACACCAGGAAATGAGGATCGATACATAGTGAGCTGTGGTGTGTGAGCTTAACGGAGGTGGTTGGGGTGGGGGCTAAATCATCTACTCAGGACTAACTGAAACTTTTGCCATGCGTTCACAACTGGGTCATGTCAGGCTTGAATACCTGCGCGCGAGCGCACACACACACACACACACACACAGAGAGAGAGAGAGAGAGAGAGAGAGAGAGAATGACTGATAATGCATGTGAAGTGCTGTCAGGATACCTGGCCCAAAGCTTACTTCTCTTCCTCTTTCACCCTCATTTAAACTACTCTCAGAGAACATTTCATCTATAAATTGAATGTTGGGGTAACAGTGGTTCTTAACATTTTGTATTCAAAAACCCCTTGAGAATCCTTTGAAAGCTATTGACAGCCTCCTTTGAAATGTGTAAGATTTATACACAGATAATTTTACCACCATTTTTATTTTGTTGCTTCAGAACCTGCACTTTACAAAAGGATTTCTTTCAACATTAGGCAGCTCAGAGCACTCTGTCTCCACTTTTCTATTGGAACATCTTGGTCAAAAGAGATTACAGGCCTTCTGTTGAAGTACGTTAGTTACTGCAAGAACTGAAACAGAAAGTTAACCAGATTAACATGGCGAAAATTATCCACCAAACAATCCAGGTCAGTAATGAGCCCCTCCTTGTCAACGTGCTTCAAACGGACTTTCTTTAACCCTCAATAAAAGTGTAACTTCATCCGCAGGATCAATGAAAGCCTGTGAGATTTGTCTCTGGGAAATCATAGATTTTTGCACATAATAAAAAAGAAATTCATATTAGTTCTAATTCATAGAAACCACTTAAAGACATTCTATTGTTCATGAAGGTGACAACATCATAACAGTAGACAAGGCTTGTTTCAAAATAATTGAAAAAAGATCTTTAATGTCAATACATCCTGATATATCAGTAATAATTTAGCAAATATTTATGAAGTACCAGCTACATATCAGGACATCTATTAGACTGTGAGACATGGCAGGGAATAGTTAGGATAATTATTGCAGTGAACCATGATGGTGTGTAAAGCTCCTATCTTCGGCCAACAAAAAAGAAAAAACCCGGATGTGCTGCCAAACATTTCAAATGCTCTACCTACCCATAATGTCCCAGCATTTTTCTTTCCATCCAAGACACTGTATTTTTCTTTTTAACAATTCAGAAACATCAATTTCCTTGAAGTTTCCAGAACAAATAGAAAATAGGAATGTATTTTTGGTGGCATCACAATTTACATATTCAAAAAATATAGAGTACCTACTGTATGCTGTTCATTGTGGGTGCAGCAGAGAACAGTATCGAACTGATCACATGCCCTCTAGCAAGCTGTGAAGGAAGAAATCTAGGAACTATCTGCACTTGACACATCAGTCACTCCATCCAGTTTATGCTGAAGGAAGATGGCACATCTGCCAATTCCTCTGAGTTCTTCTTCAAAATATTGAGTGAAATATATGTATTTCTGGAGTGGATCATGTAGACAGAGGCACAAACCACAAACCAAGGGGCTCTCATATTTCTAAAGCATTTCTTGAAGTCTTTCCAGTTTATGTCACATCTTTTTTTATGTTTTATTTATTTCTGAGAGAGAGAGAAAGAGCATGAGCAGGAGAGGGTCAGAAGAAGAGGGAGATACAGAATCTGAAACAGGCTCCAGGCTCTGAGCTGGCTATCAGCACAGAGCCCGACATGCAACTCAAACCCACGAACCATGAGATTAGGACCTGAGCCGAAGTCAGATGCTTAACCAACTGAGCCACCCAGGTGCCCCCAGTTTATGTCACATCTCTACTTGGCAGTACAATAACACAAATTCTCAGAGAACATTAGTATTTGTGTTGGGACATAGAGTGAGCATTTATATATTGGTCTGTCTACCACACCTTTCTAAAAATTCTTTGTTCCTGTAAACATATAATTGGACAGGGCCTACCATTATTCTGTAAAATGATCCTGTTCAATAGCCACAACCATTGAACTGAGGGGTGGACACCTGACCCAGACTGGACAAATATCTTTTCTATAATTAAGAACTTGAGAAAGCATACATTTAAGAAAGGATATCAGAGCTACCTAATGAGAGTCTATTGTCTTGTCTTTGGTTTAAAAATATAAACCAGAATCTATTTCTCCACTGATTAAGATCACACAATGATTTGCCATTGCTCTTAAAATGTAAGCCAGTTCTTTATCTGTGTCTTTATGGCTCTCCAGGATAGCATCTGCTTACCTTCTTGACTTTATTGTTGTTTGTTTGTTTGTTTGTTTGTTTGTTTGTTTGTTTGCTTATTTATGAGAGAGACAGTGCATGCCCATGCACATGGGGGAGGAGCAGAGGGAGAAAGACAGAGGGTGGGAGCAGAGAGAGAGAGAGAAAGAGAATCCTAAGCAGGCTCCATGCTCTGGGCTCAATCTTACAACCTTGACATCATGACCTGAATTGAAATCAAGAGACAACTGAGCCACTAGGTGCCTCATGATTTTTAGCACTCTACTCCCCATCCAGCCCCACTAATCCTCTGTCTCTGAAATATGGCATATATTATTTGACTTGCATTATTCTTTTCCTTTTCTTTAGTACCTGATATTATATTATTTTGGTGTGGTTTTGTTGTGGTGGTGGTTGTGGTTGTGGTTGTGGTTGTGGTTGTGGTTGTTTCATTTCTCACTTCCTTTCCCCTCAGTTGGAATGTACTTTTCTAGATTATTTGTTTGGCCAGTTCCAACTGTTAGAGCCTCAGGTCCTATAAGAGTACCTGGCGCACTATGGCAATCAATAATCAATACCAGTAAATATTTGCTGAACAAATGAAGGATTTGTTACATCCTGTAACATGTGACACTTAGGAATTGCTGTCATCTGTATTTTCTGGCAGTCGGACCTGAGAGGCAGAGGATGGTGAAGAGACAAGGGAAATGAAGGAGATGTACTAAGATTAGTTTTAGTGGGAGATTGAGTCCTGAGAGCACTTAAATTTCTGGTCCCAGCTCATTTCGTATGCTCACCTACATTCCTCTTGTCTTCCCCCGAATTCTCACAAATCCCTATAATCAATTCCTTTATTTTTTGCTGTACCTAATTTGAATGAGATTTATGTTACTCAACTGAAAAAAGCTAGGTTTTTTTTGTCTTAAGCTGAAGTGTGATTTACATACAGTAAGATGCACAGATCTTAAGCATTCAGTTTGATAAATTTTCATATGTGTAAGCATCAATGTAACAATTACCCAAAATAAAACTATTGGTATGCAACCTTGGGGTCCCTGAGTAAACTGGCCCCCGTACAAAGAGGGCAAAGAGACACCAAAGAAAGAGGCAGGTCATACCAGACTGGTAGGTGGCAGGTTTAATAAGCAAGGGAACCTACATGGGAGGCTTGCCTTGGGCAGCCACAAGATGAGTAGATTCTCCAGAATCTTAAAAGTTTACATAAAGGCTTTACCTGGGTTCAATCACGTACCATCCAGGTGATCTTAACAACACATCACTCTCTAAAAGCTATGTCCTTGGAATAATTCATAATCCACATTATTATGAACAGTGGGCTGAATATACTTTCCAAGCCTGGGGGAGGGCATGAGGAGCCTCCAAGTGCCCTGGTCCAGCTCTTGAGTCAGTGGGCGGTCACATCCTCTTGATGATCTCCTCCAGCAAAGACATTTCATTGGATATTTGCTTGTGTCCCTTTTCCAGAAGTTCTCCACTTCGCACTCAGAGACAATCACCTCTGATTTCTCTTACCTTAGATTAGTTTTGCCTGATCTTGTGATCAATATAAATGAAGTCATACAACATGTATTGCCATGTCTTGCATCCTTCATTCAGCATGTTTTTGACATCCATACCTCTGCATCATTGAGCCAAGACTTCCTTTTTATTGCCAAATAGTATTCCACTGCATGAATGTACACACCTTGTTTTTCCAAGAAAGGTGTTTAAGTGAGACATTGCACACCAACTGAATGAAGGTAAGGTGGAATGGTGAGAATCCCTTCCCTGGGACCTGGAGAAGAATTGACATAGTAGTGGTAACAGAGCAGTTGTTTTTGGTGGTGGTGGGTTGTTTTTTTTTTGTTTTGTTTTTTGTTTTTTTGGGTTTTTTTTTGTATCTTGTATCCAGGATTTTTAGGGGAGTTGGTGACATGTGTCAGAATATTTTATTATGTTGGCTACTTCAGTCAAACTTTGTTAGGGTTTTTTCACAAAGGAATAATATTCGGTTTGAGGTGGCTCAAATGAAAGCAGCTCAAGGACAATAGTACATATTTATTATTTTTTACGTTTTTATTTATTTATAATGAGAGAGAGGTGTGCAGACACACACGAGTGTGGGAGGGGCAGAGAGAGAGGGAGAGAGAGAAGCTCAAGCAGGCTGTCAGCACAATAGTACATATTGATAACTTCTTCCTGTGGCCAGCTAGGGATCAGATAATTTTTTACCTTGCTGAACTGCAAAAACCAAATTCTCTCTTGCACTTTATTCTGGAATTAAAACAAATAAATCCCATTCTAGATATTGGAATAGGAATATCTTGGAGGTCCTAGAAAACTTAAGGTGCTCCTCAAAGCACCAATACTGCAGGGGTGGACACCTTGATGACCCTCTATCTGTAAAGTATATTTAGCTAGAGCTGGAATACAGCCGGGGGATGAAGGCTCACTACAAGAATAAAGGCGCAAGCTTCCCTGTCCCAACCTATTGTTTTTCATTTATAAGAAAGGTCCTTCAATTGAGAAAGAAAGGGAGGGGAAGAGTTTTAAAGACTGATGCTCTAAAGCAGAATCCAAGAAAACAAGACCCAGTTCAGGCTAGTTCAATTCTTTAAAAATAGAATTCTCTCTGATGATATTGACAGATAATTGAACATTTTATAGAAGTTGTGTTCACAGAAAACCCAGTAAAGCAAGGCCCAAATACTGGTAAAAAGAGAATTACAGAGGTAATTTAGGAGAGATCCTCCCAAATTCCAACATCAAATGCGACTTCTGAAGGACTCCCATCATAGGACACCCTCCCAGTCAGTGGACAGAATAATCAAGGCATCCACTTCATTTCCAGAGAAGAGAGTTAACAAGCACATGTCCAAGATATTTGCTCATCATATGATTCACCTTATATCCCATTCCATCAGGATATGATAAGAATTAGTAGGTGATACACACTGCAACTTTTTCATTCCTTTAGCCAATATAAGTTGCATCATAGTTATATTGCTTTTCTTCCCCACCACTGTTTATTGGATATATTTCATGTTATAAAGAACTATATGAATAAGTACCTGAAACTGAATAAAGTAGGGCTGAGCTGCACTCATAAAGCCTGGCCACAGAGAATCAGTGCCCCGGTCATCATATCAGAATGCAAGGTAAGTATAATTTTGGGCCAAAAACAAAGTTCACCTGGGAAAGCTGGAGAACTTAAGGCAGGACATGCTTGTAGTTGTGTGTAGACAAGAACACTGTACGTGTGCATTGGGGCAGAGGAGGCAGGACCAGGGGGGTACAGTATACTTCTATGCATTAAAGCCAAGTAATGCCAATTCGTTTCTAAGAGGTTACATGACACCTTTTATCCACTGGTGACAGGAGGCACATTCCTATAATGTTAACCCTGGCAGAATTGATCGCCTGTGGTTATACACCTGCCCCATGCTAGGTGAAATAGATCCCTGCCTGGGAATTTTTGAACTGATAGTGTACCAAAAATAAGCAGATCTTTTCTGGGTTGCTGAATGTATTAATATTATGGAAAATATATTGGGGACCATATTTTCCTATCATGTAGACCACACACCAGAAAAATGATGGAAGCTGAACAGCAAAGAGAGTAGAATAAAGTAACTGGATAGAAATGGACACAATAAGGAAAAAAAAAGGAGTTCCAATAGGGTTAATGTCTCCTGTTCTAGTTGCTTTCTGGGGGTCAGGTAATTCTTGATTTAAGTTTATTGAGGTAACCTAATATCATTTTTGTGTGTGGGTGCTTGAACTAATTTAAGTTTCAGATGGCTATAAATGAAAACAAGTGTAAAGTTCCAGATTTTTAAAATCGAGCATTCTCCTGAAACCCACGTTGTTTAATATGCATTGGAAACATGCTTAGTTGACTTTATGCTTCTTTTGGCAGGAGCACAACTACTCAAGAAGACTGTTTGTGTCCCATAATTTTTGGCAATGAACGTGAAACCAAAGGATCTGTAAGTTTCATTGTACCATTTTTTTTCTCTGACATTTTCTAACTTGAGCTATGCCTTAAATGTAATGAGATATTTATAGTCATACTGGTAGGATACATTTTTCTTTCCTGATGCCTGTCAAAAAATTCATTCTGGACATCGTAACGTGGCAACCATGAGAAGCATATGTCATTTAACTATGTGCAGTAGCTCCTCAATCCACTGTACAGTTGCCTCAATAAATACTTTAATAATTAGACCTTCATAACTTGACAACAGTTTGTCCAAAGGATAAATTTCAAACAAAATGAAAGAAAATTCATTTAGAACAAGCTGAATCCTATCCTTGGACCTCCTTGGAGGCCCATGTTCCAGGACCTTAGAGGATGTATTTTTCTTTCATTACCCAAGCATTCATTTTAGATCCCTATTCCATCCCAGCCCAGAAATTGGCTTGGCTCTCCACGGCAGACAGAGTGATGTCCCACTGATCTGGAATATTAGTATGAACTGAGGTCTGTGGGATGAAGGAAAATATTCACCTTGTGAGTCATAATCTTCCTCTCTGAGTCCCAGAAACACAGGAACCATAGGATATAGCTTGTATCAGGTCTTCTACCCTCTCCCCCCAAGCTGTGACTTCGGTTCCTTCTCTAATCCTACATATTAGCTTCACTGTGTTCCAAAGTTTCATTTTTAAATGAATCATTACTTATTCCCATCTAAGGTATGGGGGAAAAAGCACCTCCAGCTTTTCATGTGTGATTCACCATACCTCCAAGTGCATTAATGATGGCACCTTTCATTTCTGCCTTTCTTTTTCTGAGTTCATTTGTATTTAATCTAAAGCATAATTATTCATCATAGAGTATTAAAGTCAGCATGGTCCTCACTAATTATCAAACACCTTCCATCATTTTTTAGACTGCATGACTAAGTTTCAGAGAGGTGAATGACTTTTCCAAGGATACACAGCTAGCAAAGGAAATGGGCTCTTGTGCCCAAGACACCTGGCTTTAAAATTGTTGCTTTTTAATGACACCAGGTTTACTGCAGATAGTACAGGGGGAAAGATTTTCAAGTTTCTTTGTAGTGTCAGAAATCAGCTATGTAATATTTTTCTAGGCAGCAAGATCTTATCCATTGCTTCTTTCCTGAAATTTTAAAGTAATTCTCATGAATTATTCTAAGCACATGGATAGCAGGCATCAAAGGAGAGAAGCAGAAATAATAGAACACAAAGCTGTAAGCAGGTGCCTCTTCTTTATATAGGGAATATTTATTTAATTTCCAATTACTGGTCTACAAGAAGATATCCGGAATGTCTCAACTAGTTACTATCCAATATGAAACCCTCCTTGCGGCTTCTGCTATTCAACATTTTATTTCTTCTTGTAACTACCTCTGCATTTATTTAAAAAATCCAGGGAGATAATCCTTGTCTTGATACTCAATTCTTGGTATTGTTACATCGAGCAAAAATGTGCATCCTGTCCCTGGAATATTATTTTCGTGCTTGTACTCTTTTTCATTTCTTTGGCTTGTGTTGAGGTATTGGGAATTTCAATCACTGTAAAATGGGAAGTAAACGCTGTTCTCATGTTAAAAAAAAAAAAAAAGACAGAAACATGAAGCAGATCCCTGGGGCTAAATTAGAAAGTCCCACATGAACAGAATACTATACAGCTATCTGTTGTTTTCAAGACCATAACATTTCTCCATCTTCCAAAAATTAGACTCGGATACTTCCTATTTGCTCCAAAGGACTCATATTAATAACCAACATTATCCTGATAAACTCCTGGTACTAATCTGCTACATGTTTCAGTGTTGTCAGAAGATGCAAACTGACACTTGAAGTCAAATAGTTGTGGAAGTAAAGCCGTTGAGGTTAGCAAGAGTAATTGGCTTTATCCTTCAACCTTGAGGTTTGGAGTCAGGGAGAGTAATTCTAGGACCTCGCTACAAATGTCCCTTGCTCGCATCATCAGAAAGTGAGGACTAGACTAAAGGGATCTTAAGGCCTGTCAACATGGCATTTTCACACACACACACACACACACACACACACACACACATAGTCATTTTCCACTCTAATAAAGTTTTGTTATTTCACAGGGGAACAATAGTTAATGTACTTCTTGCTAATAGGAATTGGTGTGTCCTACCAAATTATTTTTGGATTTGCACTCAATCTCAGCTCACCTCAAAATTAATGAAATACAGGGGCGCCTGGGTGGCTTAGTCGGTTAAGCGTCCGACTTTCGCTTAGGTCATGATCTCGCGGTTCGTGGATTCGAGCCCCGCGTCAGGGTCTGTGCTGACTGCCAGCTCAGAGCCTGGAGCCTATTTCAGAGTCTGTGTCTCCCTCTCTCTCTGACCCTCCCCTGCGCATGCTGTCTCTCTCTCTCTCTCTCCTAGAAATAAATAACAAAAAAAATTTTTTTTAAAAAAACTAATGAAATACAAGCCTTCTTTATATCAATTAATCTGCATCTTAATCCCTAAAAATAATCCATAGAAAGAAGAAACAACCAGCAACTATGATATGGCAATGGGGCAGATAAAAAGAGATGTGACTAAAGCAGCAGAAAAACTCTCAAAAACAGACTTATTTCTAACTTAAATGTTGCCAGAGAAGCAGATTCCTCCATGTGTCTTGGGGCCTACAGCTGCCAGGAATGTTTTCTGGGTGGTCACAGAGCTCATTAATCACTTCTCCGCATTCACTAGTCTGGTGGCACATTGATGTGCAGAAGCCTGAAGGAATGGGTAAACCTGGCAACTCTCATCATTTCATTGGATTGCCTAAATCCCTTCAAAGTCCCAGCTCCTCTGCATTGCATCTGAGGCATTCTTGATGTAACTCTAACCCTCTCTTCCATACCATCTCCGACTATTCCCTTTGTCCTATTCTAAGCTTTCAGTTATGCTTCTGTAAGTTTGTAAATTCTGCTTCCTTGGTTACAATACCCCACATTCCCTGATGACTTCCTTGCTCTATCCTTTACACAGAGTTTGTAACTTGTTTACTATTAAATCATGGCTGCTATTGTAACCAGTGTTTACTCTTGCAACTATTGTTTACTAGGATAAGTGCTCTGAAAGCACAGGAACCAACTCATTCATGGTTTTATCTCCCCACACAGCAAGATTCCTGGCACATGACCAGTGCTTAATGAATGTTTGGTGAATAAATGAGTGCATGATCCAGCCAAAGGATGTCTACATTGTGACCAACAATGCCAAAGCGAATCATACTTTTGTTGTAGAATCAAACCATCTGTCTAATTCAGTGTTCTCAGTTCTAAGTGTCTAGAATTTAAATTTAGAAATAAGGTTAAGTCAGATCTAAAACCCAAGCTAAGCATGGAATTGGAGGAAAGGTTCCAAGTCAGAGACTGGCTTTTCCAGAGAAAGAGAAAGAGAGAACACATCTAAAGTCAGAACTGAAAATGTAGAGTAGCCCAGAGAGAGTGGAAAGAAGAATACAATCATGGAAAACAAATGATCCAAATTATGTTCAGGTCCCAAGTATCTAACTATCCAGAGGAGAGTTAGAGAAAAAACTTTGGGCTAAGGAACAGAAAATTCAGTCATGGAAGGCAAAATAGGAATCTGGTCTATAGATATCTTAGGGACAAGGAAGAAAGTCTAAGAACTAAGGAATACATCCACAGGAATGTCTCATCCCAAGATATTTATTTGCTTGTTTCTACTTATATATTTTTTTTCTGCTGTGAACAAGCCCAAATCACAGAATTTCTAGAAGGACTATCCATACCTACAGCATGGTGAGAGTGGTGTTTAATAGTTAAGCTATGGAGTCAGACTGATTGGGCTAAAAGCCTGAGTCCTTCACATTCTAGCAGGGAGGCATTAGTCAATTCCTTCTCTTCCATACTGAAAATACAATGGGGCTGAAAATAGCTATTTCAAAGAGCTGTTGAGGGGATTGAATGAGTGAGTCCCTTGAAAAAACTTAACTCAGACACTGGAAGATTCAGAAAGGGGAGCCAGGCAGTTAATTATGCTTTTATGAAGTTTCAGAGTAAGAAACTCATATTTTACTATTCATGTAGAACTATAGTGAGTTCTTTCTATTTATTTGCTTTTATCAAATAATAATTGCAATGTCCTTTAGAAGGAAAAAATCCACCATCTTAAAAAGATAGTCTTTTGAGTGAAGAAATATATAGCCAATCTGGAAGTGTACAGAAGTAGTAAAGTTTTACTTCCTAGTTGATAAAGTAGTTCAAAAAAAGTTTGGTTACAGTTATTTCTTAAGGCAGTTACGTA
This sequence comes from Proteles cristata cristata, assembly GCA_017311185.1. Lineage (NCBI taxonomy): Eukaryota > Metazoa > Chordata > Mammalia > Carnivora > Hyaenidae > Proteles > Proteles cristata. The sequence continues at coordinate 595,580 of JAESUZ010002605.1, forward strand.
AAAATCATAACAATATAAAATCTCATATAATTTTGTGTATATAGGCAATGAAGAGTTGGACCCATTATTCTGTAGTCCTCTGGACCCCAGGCTGCTTCCAGCCTTTTTGTTCCTTCATCTCTAAAGTGAGTCATCATGGTCCTTATAATTCAAGATGGAGCTCTGGTCTCATATATGCATTCCAAGGAGCAAAACAACAGGAAGAAGGAGACACACTTTTCCTTTAAGAACACATCCCAGAAATTGCTACACCCCTTCTCCCACTTGTTATTGGCCAGATCTTACTTTACCACAATCAGTAAAGAGAAGACTGAGAAATAAAATGAATTCAGGTGATGATATATCCGACTAAAAATTAGGGATTAGGGATTTTATTACTGTAGGAAAAGAGGAACTACTGGGTGGGGGTGACTAACAGCCTTGCCAGAGCTGGCTTTTCTGTTCTCCATGTGGACTGGGATGTTAGCCTCGTAACTCAACTGCAATAAAAGCATTTGCACAAAAGGAATTTGTTTGACTGTTAGTAACTCATTAAAACTGGACTTTCATGTGTTTTTCCATTGTACTTTGTTTCAAGGTAATAGATATTTGTCAGTTACTTCTGACTAAAATGACTTTTTCTTATTATGGAGCTATTTCTCAGGCTGAAAGTCCAATTTCTAGACCAGAAGCAATATTTAGGAGGTGTTTACTCCTAGACTAAAGTCAAGGAAACTGGAGTATTTAAAACTGCATAGGAATAATTTTTTCTTGATCAATGGCTTTTTGTCTGTGCTGTCCCCGTTGTCTGTAATTCCTCCTTTCCCTCTAGCAAACGCACTCATTCTTCAAAACCCATCGTATACTCTCCATTTTCATGAAGTCTCCCCTAAATTCTCCTGGGCACATTTAGCTTTGCCTGCTCTGCACTCCCACAACACATTGTATTTTTATCTCTGGTGTCACACTAGGCACGTTGTATTGTGACTGTTTGCCTTCTGGCCTCTTGGGTCAGCTGTTAGTTTGAGACATCACACTGGCACTCAGAAATATTTGGTTGATGAATGAATACCCACAATGATCATAGTAGTACTTTCTGGTGGCAATGGTAACTACTACTATTTTTCTTGAGTGTAATAACAGTGACAGAGTCAACATCAATAATCATCAGGAAAATGCAAATTAAAACCACAATAAGATATCACCTTATACCTGTTAGAATGGCTAGTATCCAAAAGATAAGAAATAACAAGTATCGGCCAGGATATGGGGAAAAGGGAACCCTCTTGTACTGTTAGCAGAAATGCAAATAGGTGCAGCCACTGTGGAAAACAGTATGGAGCTTCCTCAAAAAACTAATAGAAACACTGTATGATCCAGTAATTCTACTACTGGGTATTTACCCAAAGAAACAAAAATGCTAATTTGAAAAGATATATGCACTCCTCTGTTTATTGCAGTCCTATTTACAATAGCCAAGATATGGAAGCAAACTAAGTGTCCCTTTAGAGATGAATGAATAAAGAGGATGTGGTATGTGTGTGTGTGTGTGCGTGTGCGTGTGCATGTATACATACATATACACACATATACATGTGTATATGTATATAAACACATACATACACACACTGGAATATTACACAGCCATAAGAAAGAATGAGATCTTGCCATTTGTGACAACATGGATGGAACTAGATGATATAATGCTGAATGAAATAAGTAGACAGTGAAAGATAAATACCATATAATTTCCCTTACATATGGAATCTAAAAAACAAAACAAAACCAGAAAGACTCATAAATACAGCAAATAAACTGGTGGCTGCCAGAGGAGGGTATGGTGATGGCTGAAATAGATAAAGGGGATTAAGAGGAACACACTTTCAGCTATAAACTACATAAGTCATGGGGATGAAAAGTACAGCCTAGGAAATACGGTTTATAGTATTGTAATAACATTGTATGGTGACAGATGGTGACTACACTTACACCACGTCAGTGGTGAACAGAGTAATGTATAGAATTGTTGAATCACCATGTTGTGTACTTGAAACTAACATAACATTATACATCAGTAATACTTCAATAAAAAGAAGAAGAGTGGCTGAGTGTCAGAACTTGTTATATATCATGTCAAATCTCTACGAAACCTTTTTAATTAAGTATCTACATTTTGCAGGTGGGAAAGTTGAGACCCAGATAAATTGCATAGCTTACCCCAAACTCTGCTTTGAACTATATTTCTTTATCAGCACTTCACTCTTCTGCGTTAGGCAGAGAGCCTAACTACCCTCTTTGGACATCTTCCTTTTTAATGTTTATTTATTTTTGAGAGAGAGACAGAGTGTGAGTGGGGGAGGGACAGGGAGAGAGAAAGACACAGAATCTGAAGTAGGCTCCCAGCTCTGAGCTGTCAGCACGGAGCCTGATGCAGAGCTCAAACCCACAAACTGTTGATATTATGACCTGAGCCGAAGTTGGACACTTAACCAACTGAGCCACCCAGGTGCCCCTGACCTCTTCTTTTTAAATGCAAACCCTCCTGAGAGGTACTATCACTCAGATCCCTGGCACAGAGGTAAGCTTCCTCTATTAGACTCTTTTCATTATGATCAAAGAAGGAGAAAAAGATAGAATTAAGAGTGGAGTGGCCTATATTCCTGTTTCACAGTCTAGTCTGGGATTAACTTTCTCCAAAGGATTAGGCTATGTCACTGAAATATTTTATTCATTTCCTCCCGTGCTGGCTTACCTGAGGTCCTACCAACAAATGGTTGACTTGCGTGACCTCCTTATTGTCATTCCATATACACACTCACATACAGGCACATGTACACATAACCTCTTTTCCACCTTCACCACAAAATAAAATCAACAGACAAAAAAAAGATTTCACTTTCCTGCCATCAGACCTACAATCCTTTCCGCAGCCTCTGTCTCATCTCTTCTGCTTCTGCTCCTTCTCATTACAATTCAGGAGCTAACCCTGCATTTGTGTGAGAGCTCACACACCCCACACACTTTTTCTAGAAACTCACACTACTTACTGTTTCTTTAAAATTTTGTGTTCACTTAATTTCTTTCTATTGCACCCTTCCCATCATCATTTAAACAAATGTAATTCCCTTTCATATTAAAAAGAAATTACCATCCTTGGACTCTACTTCTCTTTTCATGCTTGCTGTAGTTTTCCCCTCCTTTACAAAGCCTTAAAAATTTGTCTGTATCACCGATCACTGATTCTCATGTCACTTCAGTCTGTGCTTCTCTCCCACTCCTTCATTACTAAGGCAATGGGCATTTTTCTATTTTCCTGTTGTTTGACCCTCTCGGTAGCATTTATGATTAGTAGAGTACTCTGTACTTTTTGAAACACTCTGTCCTGGGCTCCTGTATTACCAGACTACCTTCATTCATTTTTACCTCTGGAACTAACTCCTTTCAATGTCTTTTGCTATATTGCTGTCCATTACCTGGCTTTTAATCTTGAGTTACTCAAGGCTTTGAATATGTTCCCTTCCTCATCTTATTTTATATCATCTCCCTCATGATCTTATCCATGCCCATATCCTTAAATGCTTTCAAGTGAGTGTCTTCATTCCCAACTTCCCTCTGAGGTCCATCACACTTAACAAATTGCCAACTCAACATCTCCAGCTGGAAGTCCCAAATTAACCACAAATTTAACCAACTTAACCATACCCATAACTGAACTCATGGTCTCTTTCCTCAAACCCAGTTTTTTGCCAGTGTTCTCTTGCTTACTAAATCACATTGCTATCTATCCAGTTGCTCAAAGTGGAAACTCAGAAGTTATTTTCTCTCAAGAGAAGACTATACAGTTCTGTGTGGCTTGATTTCCCATAAACCTAAGGTGACATTGGCATATTGTGGTCAGCAGTGTCTAAAATGGCCATCAATGCTAAGTGTCCATCAACAGATGAATGGATCAAGAAGATGTGGTTTATCTATACCATGGAATACCACATGGCAATGAGAAACAATGAAATCTGGCCATGTGTAGCAACATGGATGGACCTTGAGGGTGTTATGCTGAGCGAAATAAGTCAGGCAGAGAAGGACAAATATCATATGTGTGCACGTATAGGAGGATTAGGAGGAACTTAACAGAGGACCAAGGGGGAGAAGAAGGGCGGAAATGGTGGGGGAAAGGGAGAGAGGCAAACCATGAGAGACTCTTGAATGCTGACAAAAACTGAGGACTGATGGATGTGGGGGGGAGGAGGGGATGGGCATGGAGGAGGACACTTGTGGGGATGAGCACTGGGTGTTATGTGGAAACTAATTTGACAATAAACTATTTGTAAAAAAATAAAAATAAAAAAAGAATAAAATAAAATGGCCATCAATGATCCTGCCCTTGGCATTCATTCTCTCATGAATGCCTGCTTCTTGGGAGTGGGTTTACTTCTAATAAATAG